>OW284511.1:72032673-72693877 GCA_935413205.1 Polydrusus cervinus | reverse complement strand
ATCTGTCCATGAATTTATCGATACTTAGCAGCTAATGTTTACGATTGATAAATTGGTTATATTATGATACTCCAAAAATTAAATAAACCAACAAATTAAAATTACAAGCAATTGACATATATTTGGGTTTCGGCATGGTATTAGTATATTACATAACAAGTGATGAAAGTGATACTTTTCAAACGAGGAGATATTTAGCACGAGGCGTCAGCCGAGTGCGGAAATTCTCCGAGTTTTAGAATAATCACTTTCACACGAGTAATGTACACTATTTTTCCTACGACCACAAAGAATTATTAAAAAGCCTTTGATTTGTAAAAAAAAATATTTCAACTCTAGAGTTGAAAAAAAATATTTCAACTCTAGAGTTGAAATTAGCATACCTAGGATTATGTTCCACTTAATATCTGGTTTCATATAGTTTGTCAATAGGCTTTTCCTTTATTTGTAGTTTAACATTTTCATTTTTTCATATTTTATATATCATAGGAAGAACTAATCCTAGATTGACTTCTAGATTAACCAAAATGAAAAATTTTAAATTTCAAGGAAATATACATTAAATCAAAATTTAAAAAATCCACCCAACAAGGAAGATTTCAATTCAAAATAATTCTATAAATTATTTAATGTTTTTATAAAAAAAAGTCAAATACTTCTGATGGGATTTGAACCTGTGACCTCTCGTTCTGTAGGCAAGAGCTTTAGTGTTTACGCTATGGCGTCCATGGCTACCAGTTAACATTTGTTGTTTAAATATATGACATTTTCTTCAGCGCGACTTGTTTTTTCTTTTATGAACATTTTTTATAATTTCAGATGGCGTATTTTCACACTCTAATTCTAAATCACTCGACAAATACATGAAAAATAAGTTAAAACACTTTACAATTACTGATTTCTAAAATTTGTTCTTTTTAATAAATAGGGGTGGTCTGTCAAATTGACATCATATGTTTAAATTAAATAGTGTGCCTTGTATTACCACTCTAGAGTTGAAATATTTTCTTTCAACACGCGTGTGATATTCGGCGCTTTCGAGCCAGGTTAACCGTGCTTTTTTCCCCGTTTTCATAGGTGGTCGTAGGAAAATATAATATTCGTGGATTTGCTTGCCAAATGGAAAACTTCTTTATTATCAATTTTTCGAAAAAAAGTTATTCTTTATAAAAAGTTTTGCTTCTAAAATTATTAAGATTGGTTTAAGAATTTCTTTTTAATATTGTACAGGGTGTCTCAAAAACGAAAAACCTTAATTCTAAATGTGAAAAAACTTTATACCAAAATTTATTAACTGGCAAATTGGAAAGAGCGAAAAGCGTATTAAATCGTCAACTAATTTGTAGTATACAGGGCACTGATAAAGTTTTTTTTGAATAGTTACTTAACATTTTTTATAAACAATATGACTAAATAAGCCCCCCACGTTGTTCAACATACACCATACAGAACAACAATAAATTATTGTTTCATTAAGTAAAGATTTAAATAAGGCCTAATAATTATAAATTAAACTTTTACCTGTAAATAATTAAATGTTAAGGTAAAAACCTGTAAAGACACATTTCACGAATTGACATATGACAATAAAACTTTTCTAGTTTGTATTTTTTCCTCTAACAATGAGTTTAACTGATCAAGAAAAAGTCGAGATCGTTTTAATAGTTAGAAATAATTATCGCACAAATAGAGAAGCAGCCGAAGAATTTAACAATAATCATCCGGAAAGACCAACACCAATAACCCATCAAATAAGTAATGTTATGAGTAAATTCAAACGGTGCTCTTCAAACTTTTTTCGGAGAAGAGAAAACCAGGGTCAAAATAATCTTCTTCGCTTATACGATGAAAATGATGAACTTAATGTTTTGCTCTACATCAACGAATTCCCTAAAACGAGTTTAAGGCAAATGTCTCGAGATTTGGACTTAAAAATCTACTTTATTAAAATGGTTCTAAAAAAACATAAAATTAAACCTTTTAAGCCAAAATTTACCCATACATTATTACCAGGGGATTTTTCTGGGTGGTTATTAGGCGTTATGGAGGACGATCGCCGTTTACCTTTTAAAATAATTTTTTCAGATGAAGCTGTTTTTACCACCAACGGTATTGTAAGCTCTCAAAACTCCCGTTATTGGTCAGCAGAGCTGTGAGTAACTTAAGTAACTAGATACTTTTTAGTATCTAGTTACTTAAAGTAACTAGATACTTAGTAACTTAGTTCTTTTTGGAATCATGCCAAAAGTAACTGTAACTCCGCTACTTTTGAAAAGTAACTTGTATCTAGTTATTTTTAGGAGTAACTATACACTTAAAAAGTAACTAGATACTTTAAAAGTAACTATGTTATTTTTAAGTAACTAAGTTACTTTTAAATTAACTAAGTTACTTTTAAAGTTCCTCTATGATACCAATAATGCACACATGCCGTCCATTAGATGATTACCAAGGGACTATCGGCGGCCGTTAATCAGACTATCAAAATTAGTAAGTAAGAGTGGGAAAGATGTAGCTCGTAGGTGCATGTAGGAGGTAATTTTTATGTTTGTTAAGGAAATCAATGAAAGGGAAAAAGACATATCCTCTTAGATGTGAATTTTGAAAGGTTGGTACTTTTAAAAGCCAACGGGGCATTTTAAAAACGTTCTGAATTTTTTTGGTTCTTTATAAAAGTATATTTGGATTTATATTTATTTAGTTTTGTTACTAATATTTATTTAATAGGTTTTTTGTTACTTATCTTTTCTTTCTACTTTCATTAGAAATGTATTAAGTTTGTAAGTATAATAAATTCGTATTCGTTATAAACTTTTCATTTACATTATTATCACTACCTGGTAAATTTATGGTATCTAGTTCAAAAGCATCTTAGTTACTTTAAGAGTTTCGTAGTTACAATTAAAATAACTAGTTACTCAAAAGTATATTAGTTACTTTTAGAGTGTCGTAGTTACAATCAATGTAACTAGTTACTTTAAAAGTATCTTAGTTACTTTTATATTATCGTAGTTACAATCAATGTAAGAGAGAGAAAAATTACTGTAAAAGTATCTTAGTTACTCTAACTAGTTACTTTAACTAAGTAACTAAGAACTAAGTTACTTTTAGGGAAAAGTAACTATTCCTTATAAGTATCTAGATACATTTGTGCAAAAGTATCGAAAAAGTAACTAGTTACTTTTCTGAAGTAACTTTCACAGCTCTGTTGGTCAGTGGATAACCCTCATTGGGTTATACAGTGCCGAAACCAATATTCTGAAATAGTAAATGTGTGGTATGGTATAGTCAAGGACCGATTGTTGGGACCAATATTTTTTGATGATAATATAAACGGTGAGGTGCTTCTAAATTTTTTAGAAAATGATTTTAGTAATATGCTGGATGACATACCTTTGGCCGGTATACGAAACTTATTGCTCCAGCTAGATGGAGCTCCCGGACATTTTGCATTGCAAGTTAGACATTGGCTGAACAGAAATTTTGCTTATAGGTGGATAGGAAGAGGTACAGATCAAGATTTGCGTTTTTGTCATTGGCCAGCGAGGTCCCCGGATCTCACCCCACTGGATTATTTTTTGTGGGGTGTCCTCAAAGAAAGGGTATATAAAAGGCGGCCCCGAGACAGAGAACACCTCAAGAGACGAATAACTCAGGAATATGCCGGGCTACGGGGACATTAACTATCGAATGCCGTCAGAAGTTTTAGAAAAAAAATTATTAGGTGTATGATGAACAATGGGGGGTTTATTGAAATTTAATCTTCTATGTGTATTTGTTCGTGTTTACTGTATAATTACTAGTAATTGAAAAATTTGTTATGTGTAAATATGTTTATATGATTGTGTAATAAATTTTCAAATAGGTTGTAAATTATCTAAATATTTTAATCACTCTGTATACTAAATTAACCTGCAAATAGTACATTGATAGCTTAATAATAAATATTGCGATGGTATTTATCCATATTGTTTATAAAAAATGTTAAGTAACTATTCAAAAAAAACTTTATCAGTGCACTGTATACTACAAATTAGTTGACGATTTAATGCGCTTTTCGCTCTTTCCAATTTGCCAGTTAATAAATATTGGTATAAAGTTTTTTCACATTTAGAATTAAAGTTTTTCGTTTTTTGAGACAACCTGTACAATATTAAAAAGAAATTCTTAAACCAATCTTAATAATTTTAGAAGCAAACCTTTTTATAAGGAATTATTTTTTTTCGACAAATTGATAATAAAGAAATTTTCCATTTGGCAAGCAAATCCACGAACACGCTGTATACAGTGGCCGGCAAAAAGTTGGACCCATATCGGAAACTTTTTTATTTATTATTGAAATTGTAAAAAAACTTTTTATGCTGATGTCTCTGCATGATTGGTAACCTAAAAACTTGTTTTGACGTTAGTCACGTGACTACTCATTTGTCTAGAAAATTGAAAAGTATATATTTTATCGTGAAAATCAGGTATTAGAGTAAAAGATATTTCAAAAAAAGTTATTTGAAAAAAGTGTATCATGTAACTGGGTGGTTCAGGCCCTGTATCTAACAACCATATTTACTAATTATAGGTATTTCTGGAACAATATGCTTACGAAAGGCAGTCCTTTCTAATTTTGAATAAGTTTTAACGTGTCTCGTAAAGTGTCTCCTACCAAATTAAAAATTATAAAAAATAATTCTCGGAATCAATTTATTTATTTTTGGAAATTGATTCCAAGAATTCTTTTTTTTAATTTTTAATTTGGTAGGAGCAATTTTAAGAGACACGTTAAAACTTGTTCAAAATTACAAAGAACTGCCTTTCGTACGCATATTGTTCCAGAAATCCCTATAATTGGTATATATGGTTGCTAGATACAGGACCTGGACGCACCCAGTTACATGATAAAAAGCTAAATTTTGAATTTTAGCAAATAACATTTTTCAAGATAACAAAAATGTATAATTAAAATGTTTAAATATTGGGTTTTAATCATTTAACACATTTTCATTATATTGATGGAAGTATGAAAGTAACATTTGATATTTTTTTTATATTAAAAAAAAACTTTGAATTTTTGTTTTAGACTTCACAGACCAGCATAAAATTAAAATCTAAATACTTTTTCAAATAACGTTTTTTTAATATCTTGTACTCTAACACCAGATTTGTACGACAAAATATATACTTTTGAATTTTCCTGACAAACAAGTAGTCATGTGACTAAAGTCAAAACAAGTTTTTAGGTTACCAATCATGGAGAGACTATTGGCAGTTTTTTTACAATTTCAATAATAAAAAAGTTTCCCATATGGGTCCAACTTTTTGTCGGTAACTGTATATTATATATTATAATCTCCCTAGAGTCCTAGAGCATGAATTATTTCCGGAAATTTCTTCGAGGTCGCGAATTAATTGAAAATTTTGTTAATAATAATTTTCTAAACAATTCGCTACTGAGAAAATTTTTTCGGATGTATCATTTAGGCTCGAGGGTGATTGGTAAGAAAATGTCGCACCTAGTAAAATATTACACCAAAATTTAATAATTATATTATAAATAAAAGACATTTGAAAAAACATAGTGATCTGTGGATAAGAATAAAATTTCGTTGGTTGTTTTCTTAGCAACTAAACAATTAACCTTTTTTGGCTTGACAAATAATTATTTTTGTCATTATATGTGAATTAATGTGAAAAAAAAATTCCGGGGGTAATACCATCGATAATTTTTACGATTGAGTGTTTTCTATAATTTCACGAGTAAAACTGGCAAAGCAAACACGCAAGAGTAAAAATTCTCTGGTTAAATTTTTACACGTATTCGATAGAAAATTTCACGAATACAAAAAATTAATTTAGTAGAAATTATTTATTGCAATTAATGGTACAATTGTGTTCATATGGGTACACTTGCTGATAAGTGACATATTTATAATGCAAAATGTCAAAATTACCAGATTACGTCATCGCAGTGGAATTATCACTTATTTATTTTTTGATAACTCCACACCTCTTGTGGGAGTTTTTACATATAAGTGAAATTTCCAGTGTAATTTGACCGCCGTTCAAAGTGCATGAATATTTCCGGATTTTTTTTCGTTGTCATCGGAATGATTTAAAATAAACTCTTCTCATTGGTTAGAAAAAGTTGGTGTGAAATTTTCTAGACAATTTATCATCAACAAATGTTTCGTCGAGAGAAAGAGATACAAGGTAATAAAAAGTTTATATAATTATGGAACAACATATTTTTAATTTTCTAAACCTTTTTTCTATTCAAGGAAAACACAGGGTGTTATTTAAGTGCGTAGACAAACGTTAAGAGGTAATTACGTGTATGGTTTTAATACAAAAAATTCATATCAATATGTGGCATAAATGTTTAAATTTTCGAGACAGATTTTTTTTTTCTTAATATTCCTTTTACAGTTTTAGGAATAGTTAATTCAAATTTAGCACAAGTAGTACTTTTACCAGTATCTATGAAACAGCGTTATTATTAACATTTAAAGGAATCTACAGGGTCCTCGTTTTCCTCTAGTCTTGATAACTTTAGTCCCCATTAGTTGACAACATTGGTAAAAAAACGTAAAAAAATTAAAATATATTTTTTTTGAACCACTAAACGTACTACCGAAGACCGCGCACGATATGAATTTCAAAGTCTATTTATACCTCTAAACAATAGTGCAAAAAAAGTTTAAAACGTTTAAAAAGTTAAATACAGTGGCTCTGAGATGCATTTGAGCGGACCTCTTGAACTTCCAGAAGTAAAAATCGAAAAAAAAATGTTTGCGACCTGAAATGCATAACAGTCGATTTCGCATAATTTTCGACTTTGACGTTTAATAGCTTTTTTCCGATACACCCTGTATATTTAAAATTTTTCACAAAATGTACTCCTGTTATTCCTCTATAAAACCGAATAATCAAAATCAGTTCGAATTTTACCACTTTCGAGAAAAAAAATCAAAAATGTCAAAAAATTGATATTTCAAAATTCCGGTACGACGATAACGACGTACAACCCTCGAACAATTTTAAAAGAAAGGCGGAATAACGATATGGTAATAACTTTTACCTTTAGAGTCACTGTGAGTGACGATTTGCGATATGCGGCTTTTACATATCGCTCCTTTCGGGCGATATGTGTATCCTACCTTTCTTTTAAAAATGATTGAGGGTTGTACGTCGTCGTCGGCGTTCTGTAATTTTTGTAATTTCGATTTTTTTACATTTTCGATTTTTGTCTCTCAAGTGGTAAATTTCGAACTGATTTTACTAATTCCGTTTTATACAGGAATAATGGGGGCACATTTTGTAAAAAAATTCAAATATACAGGGTGTATCGGAAAAAGTTATTAAACGTCAAATTTGAAAATTATGCGAAATCCTCAGTAATCCATTTCAGGCCGCAAAAATTATTTTTTTCGATTTTTACTTCTGGAGGTTCCAGAGAACCGTCAAATAAAGAGGAAGTTCGTAGATGGGGGGGGGGGGGGGGGGGTATCGGTAATTCAGAAGTAATTTTTTTGATTTTTTTAAAGTCGACGTCGCAGGGTCGTCGTGGGTACCGAATAAGTCGAATTGGGTCATTAGGACATATTTCCGGTTTAAACGATCAGATGGGCTGTCTCAAATACTATCTTTTCACAATACATCTTTTTTTACATTAAATGATTGGAAATTGTGAAAAATCGTAAAAATTTAAAAATTACGATTTTAGACCCAAAATTTTCACAGTTTTTAATTTTTTTCTGGAAAATAATTTTTTTATTAAAATGTCATATACCCTGTCGGAAAGAGCTCGTCGAATTACGTTTATTCGAATTCTTAATAATTTAAATTTACAGAGGAATAAACGAATTATTTTGATTTTTTTAAATTAAAAAAAAAATTAGGCTATTGGTCCGCTCAAACCCGTCTCAAAGCCACTGTAATTAATTTTTTAAACTTTTTTTGGACTATTGACTCTAGACATTTCACATTTACGAAATAAGCATAAAACTTTGTGAGGAATCAGAAAATAATACAATATATAGGGTGTTCCATTTAAAAAAATGTATCTTTTTGACACCCTACTTTTTGGGCGCACCCTGTATAATTCAAAATATTTTTATAATGTGCCTGATATCCAACCATACCTTAACACAAAAGCTTATTGTCGACAAATTTTATCTTCAAGCCATAAAATTGCTCCGCGCAATCGTTGACTCACCCGGTACAATGGAGACCTTGGCTGTATATTATGCAGACAAGACAGGGGAACTGTACAGTACATAGTTTGTCATTGCGAGTCATTAGATCGGAAGAGGTGACAAATACTAGGGCAACCAAAACTGGAACCAGAGGATATCCTTACCCTCTCCCCAGTTAACCTACACAAACTAGTTCCAGGAAATGGAATCAGGGAGTAGCTGAGTCCAAACCTGGCCTAAGGGAATTCGGCCCACGAACGGGCCCTGTTGTGCAAAATAAAGCTACAATATAATCGGCAAACGTGTTTATTCAAATGCAAAATCTGAATGCAGTCCTGTACCTGTAAATAAAATACACTGAAGACGTGATGCCATGATGCGGCGGTATAAGGAAATAAGAAATTAATGCTTTTATTATGCAAATGTTGCAAATCAACGCGCACATTTGGTTATTAATTTCTCTTTGTCTAACTCAAATGAATTTCGGAGCGTTTCGAGTGTGTTTCAATCACTATGGAACTTGGATTTTGTGAAGGATTATTTTTTTTTTCAAAAATAAATAAATATGGTGGGTTAAATTTGTAGGTGGATCATTAACCAAATGATGTTATGGACATGCCGAGCCTGATCGCGAGACGTAGTGAAAAACTTCAAGAGTGAGAAGTTGAATAACAAAATGATAAATTAGATTTTATTCTTAAATTTAGTCAGGGACGCCAGGGGCTAAAGTGCACCGGAAAAAAACGAGGATCCTGTAGCTAATTTTAAATAGTAATAACGTTGGTTCTGAACGATGTACAGGAACTCACGAGGGTGATTACTGATTATGCTTTAAAAATAAAACACAATACCGATTTATTTACATATTTACAGATTTATTTACATTACACATTTACAAGATGCCACGAAGGTAGAGCTTATTGGAAACGGTATGTTCGGGACCGATTCCCTATTATTTATTATAAAATTATGGATATGTTTGAATAGCGACTTCACCTTTGCGCGCTACATTTTGCACTCTTCGTCGTCTGCACTCTCTTCTAGTACTGGTCATAAAATCTTCACCCTTGTTGGCACCGTTGCCAAACGTATCTTTGGTTGGATTTGGTATCCAACAGGTTCATAGATTTAGGTAAAAGTATTATTTCTGCTAAACTTGAATTAACTATCTCTAAAACTGTGAAATGAAAAAACGAAAAAAAAATTAACAACCTGTTTGTCAAAGCTCAAGACATTTACTTAGGCCACATATTTATATGAACTTTTGTCTTAAAATTATACAAGGCATTACCCCTTGAAGTTTGTCTTCGTACTTAAATACACACAGCTTATAAACATAAACAACCAATACAGCTGTAGTGGCGCTTCAGTCTGTCGGTATACAAAATAAATAAATTTATGCCAAAAATTTAACGACGTACCCCGGTTTAGATTATAATATCAGGGTCTTAAATAAGTATTTCATTTAGGATCAATGGACACCTCTTGATTTTGTTGAATCACCAGCATTTTTGGACCGCATTAAAGACCAAAACGTTAAAATGTTTGCGCAAAAACTTGTACATTATTGGCCATTGTTGGGCCGAAAAGTTAATGACCACGTTAAGCGGTTTCCTCAACAGCATTCTCTAATGTGGCTTCCGAATGGATATATTATTCCCGGAGGAAGATTTAGAGAAATGTCTTACTGGGAATCCTATTGGATAATCAAGGGTAAGAATAGGTTCTAAGTTTTGTTGGATAATTATAAAAAAATTAAAAACCGCTATGGCATTTATTTCTTCACGCTAAGCGACTAGTTTTAGAAAAATAAATTTAAATATCATTCTACAATTACCTTTACGCGGAAGATATTTTATAACCATCCTCTCTTAAAACCCATTTAGTACTGAAACAATAGAACACAAATAAAGAGAAACGCTATTAATGTGATAATTGGTCGATGCCGCTCTGACGTTGACATGCCATTAGATGACGAAGATACGTCGCGAAGCGGAGTGGGATTAAACTAAGAGGAAGAGGATTAAACTAAGAGAGAGAGGAAGACGGGTAGAGAAAATTACCATTATGTTTTTATTTTGTTAGGGTTAAATAACTAATATTTTGAAATTTAAAATTTGTTGTAAAAAAAAATATTTTTTATATATACGTTTTATTTTAGAATAATACACTTGAAACTACACGACTTGTAATATGAATAAGGGATTTGGAAAGAAAGTATTATCTTCCTTCTTAAATTTATTAAAAATCAAATTTAGTGCCTACGTTTCGGGCAAAAGGGCCATCATGTGGACATGAGGCAATAAGGTCCAAAAACACAAAGACAAAGTCGGGCGCACTTTGGTCAATTGAAAACTAATTAATACTAAAAAAACACTAATATAAGTTACATTTGTTAAAAAATATCTGACAGAAAATAATTAAAATAACATCATGATTGTCGTCAGAGGTACGTACAACTCTTAACGTAAATATTTTTTAAAAATGTAACATATGAGTGTTTTTTAGTATTAATTAATTTTTAATTGACCACAGTGCGCCCTACTTTGTCTTTGTGTTTTTGAATCTTATTGCCTCATGTCCTGATGATGGCCCTTTTGGCCGAATCGCGTAGGCATTAGTTTTGATTTTTAATAAATTTAAGAAGGAAGATAGGGCTTTCTTTCCAAATCCTTTATTTACAATGTCCCTTCTGGAGAGTAGTTAAGACTTCGTTGTAACATGAAGGTATTTTCTTGAAAATTATTTACACCAAGGTTTAATATCAAAATATTAATTTACCTCGATAGCAAAGAGTAAAACAATCCATGGATTCCATGGTGTAACTTTTTTATTGCACAAAATCATTCAATCTACATAAAATAAAGTCTTATAAGCATAGGCGCCGATTCCGTGGGGGCTCTGGGGGCTTGGGCCCCCAGAGCCATATTTCTTTGGGACGCCCCCATAGCCTAACCCTCACAGTACGTTTACATAATAATGATACTAATAGCAATTCGTTTGCGAACGTGCGTTACTTGAGATTTGATAATTTAATTTTTTTCTATAAAATTTATCTACAGTTGTCGTTTTCTTTTTTAATTTAGCAGGTTATCATATTGAGGAAAAAATTATTTTGGCTTTAAAAATTAAATTATGCTAGATTTGGCAACCCTGGTCTGTCACTTTGCTTAGAGCACGTAGAGAATTTGGAAAGTCCCTGGTCTCAAAGTCTCAAGGTTGCCAGGTCTGGTGAAATTTCACTAGATTTAATGATTTCGAAACCAATCCAAAGTGATTTAGTGAAAACTTTCGTTAAATACCCCAGTTTTAGTGATTTTTCGGATTTCGTAGCAAATAAGACAAAGTCGTCTAAAATACAATACAAAAATGCAATATTTTAAAAATATTTTTTTCAAAAACACGGCTATTTTTAATAATCCGCTCGATCTATATTTTCTACATGTTGGCAGCCGTGATGTCAGATCTGCGCATCATGCAGACCTGACATCACGGCCTAGTCAGCGAGGTCAAGCCTCGGCGCGGTCAAGTTGGAGCCAGTGTTACCAGTTCTCCTGTTTTAACTGTTCTACTGTTTTCACTCCAAATCTCCTGTTGAAAATTTTTTAATACCAAAGAGGTAATTAAGCTACATAATTCACAAATGTACACAAAAACATTGGATCATTCGGAACTAACTGGCCAGAGCCGTCTTTCCGTACGGGCCCAGTACATTTTTTTAGAAGTCACTTTGGATGGAGGAATGGCCCCGCGCGTCTTGGGGCCCACATTTTGAATCGATGACCTTTTTTTTTAGAAGTTACTGTGGAGGGGGGCCCCAAAATTTGGACCGATGGCTTTTTTTTTTAGAAGTTACTGTGGAGAGAGCCTTATTATATTTAAAATTTATTAACTATTACATTATATTATGTGTATATTTAATAAAGGATTTTTATTTATTCGTTGAGATCCGGGCTCCAAGCCCCCAGAGCAATTCTGAAGTTCCGGCGCTTATGCTTGTAAAGTTGTTTTGAGGCATTTGTTGTCTTATTCAAAAGCATCGACTAGCGACTACACACCACTCTATACCGGATGGTGCATTGTGATTGGAAACATAGGAAATTCCATGCAAGTTTTAGACTGTCCAAATATTTGCTCCCCTGTTGACTTTATAGCGGGGTTGTAGGGAGACTTTTGACGGTCTCTGTGTGGTGAGTGCACATGCGCAGCTTGAACAATTTTGATTGGACTTGTCAACCTGTGATTTGTAATTTGCAAACGGTAGGCTTTTTAAAAATCTTTTAACAGATTTATTTTACACTGGATTTAACTAATGTTTTTCAATAAAACGAACATTATTTTCAAAACAGATCTTTTAATAGAAAACGAATTATTTTAATTACAATAAAACCTAATAAATAGTATTAAAATCATCAAGAGTTGCTAAAAAAGTTGTATAAAAATAAACAATTGTTATTCACTTCAGAATAATTTGGACCGGCTGGGGGTATGGTGTGATCGTGATCGATTGGGTTTGAATGTAAGCAAATGCAAGGTAGTAACATATTCACGGAAAAAAAGACACGATCGACTTCGATTATACTCTTTTTGGGGCGATACTTGATCGGTCGATTACTGCCGGGGATCTGGGTGTAAATTTTGATTCGGAACTAACCTTTAATTCGCATGTATCGGATATTGTATCCAAAGCCAGTAGGGCACTTGGTTTTATCGTGCGAAACTGCAGGGATTTTACTAATATAGATGCCATAAAAACGCTGTACTTTGCATTTGTTCGTTCAAAGCTGGAGTATGCTTCTGAAACGAACTATTTTCAAATACTTGCTAAAATAGGTCATGTGCAAGTCATCCAAAGTCATTACATTGGGAAGAGTGGTAATCAATGAGGTAATTTCTTTTTTCCTTCTCCTGGTTAATCTCTTGTTCATCGCAGGTAATATTATTCTAAGGCCTCTCACTAGGCTCACTGTACAGCCAATTGGGACCCTCCCACCATCTCAACTCCAGTAATTATTTTGCAGAACACCCTTGGGATGGAAGGTTAGCAATATTCAAAATTTCCTGATGCCATACACTTTCCTTAATAATGGGTTTATGTAGCAAATAATAGACACTACAAGTGAAAGAATTGGATGGAACCTCTTCAATAATTTGTTCTTCAACTCGATCATTAAAAATTTGGCTGCAAGACTCCAATAAACCATTATTGCCCAATTTCTTAATAGTTCCTTCTAACCGCTTTTTAGCTATTCCATAGTTACTAGGTAGTGGTGGATCTCCCTCTACCCAAGGAAGTCTTACTTCGTCTAATTGCTATAACTGGGTAAGGGATGCTTCATTTACGAACAAAGAGATAGCAGACAAGGTCGTATTACTATTTTGGTTCAAAGGTATACGTATATCAATGTCCATCCTAACAAAGTTTCAACTGCAATCAAATTATTCTCCAAAATATGTCTTCTGCCTGTGTACAGTCTACCACCTACATCAGCTCCGATTAAAAGTTCAATAGGGGTCGAGTTATGAATATCGGACAACTGAATATGTAAGTTTTTTAAATCTGTTATCCAGGGACCATCTACTATGGGTAATACATCTCCGCAGATCACAGGCTGCGAAAGCGCTTCAATAGTACAGTTGTATTTTCAATGAACTAAATTGATATCATAACATTCATGGCTCTGTTCTTTTATAGCACCTCCAAACAAACAATGTCTTATTTTATTCTGACGTTAAGACATGTACCCTAACAGCTCTGCCGTAGTCTTTAAAATATATGTATTCTGAGACCCCGTATATATCAAGACTCTAATACTTTTAGAACTGTTGGGGCCTTCCAACCTAACTTGTAAAGTTTGTAAAAAAACTAGTGTTCCGGTGCCATTAGTACAAGTAAGCATATTAGCGGATTTCTGTGTAGTGTGGTCCTTCTTTTCTTCTCTATCAGCCGACTGATTTGCAGACAAATCTGGACACATTAAGGTCACATGAGATTTACTGCATATTATGCATTTTAAACGACTTCGACATTCTCGTGCTTGATGTCCAACTTTTAAACATCTAAAACATGTTCTTTTTAGGTCCAAAATCGACTTTTTCTTATCCAGAGTAAAATCTTGGGCACAAGTAGAACTATCATGAGTATTTTCACAGAATATACATTTTACATAGTCAGAACCTTTTACGTAATTTACCAACTCTGTAGCCGTTGGAAGACCCTGTTCAACTGACCCTGCAATATGACCTCGATTGTCAGATGTTTGTGTATGATCTGAACGAAAACCAAAACTCTCAGTGGCTAATAAAATTCTCTGCTCATTTACAACCTCGTTTTGTAGAAACTGCATAAGATTATTTAACTTGTTTTCCAATGTAGACTCTTCCAAATTTTTACTGCTACCTGCTGAATTCTGCTGTGCTGACAGAGCCAAAGTAGAGCATTGTCAGACCCGTAACAGGACGGGTAAACAGGATTCAATTAGTGGAAAAAGCATAGATGAATAAGCATTTGAAGTAATACCTAAAGTCTCTAATGCACGTTACTGGGTCTCTATACTGTCATACAACATTGATAAGTCCATTTTACCCCGCGTAATAGCATTATTTATAATTCATTTCAAAAGTTCACGAACATATACTTCTATTTGTAAGTCCTCTCGACCAAAGCGTGATTTTAAGCAATCTACAATTTTATTATGGTTTTTTCCAGTAGCGGGAAAACTGTCAACTAATTGTCTAGCTCTACTGCCCGGAACAGTAGCCCGTATTAAATATTCGACTATGTCATTTAGATCTATGTCCAGGTCATCATGTATTTTGCTAAATTGTGACCAAAACGGCAGCCAATCTTTTATATTGCCATCAAAAGTCTTAAATGCAATGGTAGGTAGTTTAAATTTGCGCTTACCTCTGTCACTGTTACCAGAGTTACCTGACTGAGATGCTGCAGATTCATCGACAACTATATCAGCCTTGAAACCAGCTGACTCCAGTAGGTCTTCGTATTTTACATTTCAACTCAGGAATTTCTTGTGGTATTCTTCACGTGCCTCTAACTCCATCAACAAATCTTCTTCGGTGGCCTCTAATAGTAGCAAGTCGTAGAGCTCTTTATCAAGTTGCTTAATTTTCTCTAATTTCTCCGATAAAAGCACCCACGACATTTTAATGACCTTTATATCCGCTTTTTGTGAAAATAGCTGTTCTAATTCGTTACTATTCTTCGAAAATAACATATGAAACACCTTTCTGTTTGTCTTAATCTGCTTCATTGTAGACAAATTTAGCTCAAATTTACGCGCTCTTTACTGAACTATACTTTTCAAAACCTTACAGTACAGTCCCCAATACAAGAAGCTAAATACTGCAGAAATTAAGCCGACAGAAAGAGTTGTCTAAGAAATAATGAAATGTTTTGCTAAAAAACCTGCGTAACAGCACACGTTTACCGTTAAATTTCTTGGCAGAAACGCGCTGAAAGTCTCTTTGAAAAACCGTTAATTTAAAAATAATATACTGTGACAAACCCGTTCAAAACACACTCGTTTACCGATTAAATTTCAGGCAAAACGTTGTAAAAATTTGTCTTCAAAACCGTTACTTTAAAATGAAACTACTGTGACAAACCCGTTCAAAACACACTCGTTTACCGATTAAATTTCAGGCGAAACGTTGTAAAAGTTTGTCTGCAAAACTGTTAATTTAAAATGAAAATACTTTGACAAACCCGTTCACAACACACTCGTTTACCGATTAAATTTCAGGCGAAACGTTGTTAAAATTTGTCAATATACTTCACCGACAACAATCGCTGGTAACAAAACGAATAACTTTTTTTTAAGAATAAAGAAAATGAAAAAGTCCTGCCACGGTCGCCAAAAGATGTGTCGGCACGCCGCAAAACTACCCGTTTTCGTATTGTGACGGTTCGTAAAAAGAATAAAAACGAAAATGAGACTATTTATTGCTATTTATTCGACTTTTGCACTAATTATTCAGGATACACACTACCAAAATGATTATTATTTTACGTACAATATTTTTTCGAGCGACAGGTTGAAAACCGCCATTGCACTGATTTTTCATATCCTCAGCCCCCTTGACTATATTGTCCTGCCGTCATCCCCCGGTTTAGCAACAACGCCGACCTATTATTACTCTGTGGCCTGGATATACAGCGTTGCCATGAAAATAAAAAATACATTTACAAAATAGACCAAACTTAATATAAAAATAAAATGGTTCTGACAGATATATCACCAGTATTATTTTTCAAAATGGCGATGTAGGAGTTATTTCTATTTATAATATATCTATTATATTCTATTAGGGATTTTTCTGTAGAGATGATAATAAGATACTCAATGCTGGTATTTAATAAGTACTACTTCCTATTCAAAATTTCGGGAAAGTTTACTAGTAGTTACCAAATGATCATTCACGGTCGCTAAATAATCATGCAATGGCTGTCATGTTGTGTAGCAGTGAAAGAAATAGATTTTAGCAGCAAGGCTTATGTGGATTTGTAATAATAGCAAGTTGTCGTGAATCACATTGTTAGCAAAATATGTAGTAATGATTACAAATAGACTCAAATAAATATATTTAGCAATAACAATACGACGTTAGGTTGGCGCTTTATTTACTCTAATAGTTGGCCATAGTTGCTGTATATTAAGCTCTTACAGCTAAATCATTTTCTCAGTGTATAGGACTCGCAGGCTTCCAGAACTCGGTTTGCGATACGCAAATCCGTCTGGTTTGCTTTAGCCTGTGAAATAGTACTTTCTGAGTAAGCTGTTTTCATAAGCCCTTTCTTAGTTGATCACCTTTTTATATAAATAATATATTTTTATTTTCTCCCTAAGGAGCCCATTTATTTTGTTGTAGGGTTGCTTTTATGTGAAATGACGGAAACCGCAAAAGGAATGTTGAGTAATATAGTTTATTTATTAAAAGGTGGTCGCCAAAGTTGTATTAAGAAGGCATCTAGATATTATTATGCGTTTCGCTCCAGTCCGCCATTATTATCTGCAATGATTAATATTTATATCGATCACACCAATGATGTAGAATGGCTAAGAAAAAATATGTACGATGTTGAGCGTCAGTACACTGAATTTTGGTGGGATATCAGATCATATCAGATCACAATGCATAATAAACCATATACAATAACAAGTTATGGAGGTTACACCAATAATCCCAGAGAAGAAAACTTATTGGACGACAAAGCAATATGTTCTCCTTATGAAGGCGATGCCGAGGTGAGTAACTGTGAAATTTCATTGTACCTATATGTAATCTTGAATTCGGCCCTCATTATACGGAATATTGGGACTTTGATAACAATAATAAATACAGCGTAAAGCCGCGTTCAGACAGGTCGTGAATGACTGACGTAAAGCAAACTACTTAAATCGTGAAATAATAATGGTAAATTCCGATCACGAACCGAAATTATTTCTTTCGTGGTAAGCTCAAACGTGTTTGATTTTATGTATCGTAGTAATAATATAACACCGCCGGTGCATACACCACCACCACCATCCAATGGAAACAAGTTAGTTAGGTCTCTTGTTTTAGGTCTGATGATGCCCGAAAGGGTGAAACAGCTCTACTATTATTATTAACATTGATAATGCAAAATTTTGTTTTATAAAAATTGGTGGAAATGACCACCTTCACTTAATAGGCATGCATAAAGCTAATTTAATTTAATTATATTAATTAAGAATGGTGTGCCTGAGGAGAAAAACGCAAGAGTCCATTTTTATGCAGAATTGACCAGGCTAATCAGAAATAATATCCACATGGAAAAATATCAGTGGCGTCCCACTCGCTTCTTCATTTAAAGTTTTAAAAATTATTCTATTGGCGATAACGCTGAAACGAACGGAGATATCGAGCTATGATTATTACTATGATGTTTATAGGCCTCTAACAAAAAATTTTTAGAATTATAAAAAGGGGTCAAATTTTTTAAAAAAATTTACAGGGCCGTAAGGAAATAAATTTATAATTTTAAATGTGATGATAAGATATAATATAAAAATATTAATAACAAATATAATTACTTCCCATGCTTTAAAAACTATGCGTTTTATTGATCTGCTGAAATATTTGTCCTTGACTAATTTTATTAAAATAATATATGGCTTAAACCATTTGTATTAGGTTTTTAAAGCTTATAAGGCCCCAAAACCGTAATAAAAAATCCAGGTCCATATTTAAAAACATCGGTTATGAAATAGTTATTTTCCTAACAAGTGCGCAAAGTGATACTTTTCCGCACGCAAGTACAGTTGGACGAACGACGCGAAGCGGAGTTCGGATAAGTTCTTGCGTGCGGAAAAGCACTTTGCGCACTTGTTAGGAACAACATTTTTCCTACGAGCTTCATATCAGATAACAACAAAAATAAAAATATGATAATTTATTTAACAGTGTTTAAGCCTTTTTATGATTTGATAAAAATAAAAGTGTCGGTGTTTGTAGATTCTTGTGGACATAGAAACTGAGGAAAAATCTGACATCATGTGTCAAAATCGACATGTACATTTATTGTTGCTTGGCAATATTATAATCATTTATCACTATACGAGGTACTTAAAAAATACAGTTTTTTTCGTTTTAAGCTGAAATACAAATATCGGGAATTACGATTAAAAGATAAAAGAGAATACTCTTGCAACGGCTTCTCACATTGCCATAAAATAGTTTACAGCTACTAAAATAAATATAAATATTCCCTACCAAGGAGATTTTTGAATAGTTTTACTTTTCCGCACCCAGTGCGGATAAAAGTCTTATCCGCACTAGTGCGGAAAAGTGTAACTTTGCACACAAAAATGCGTGCGCAAAGTACTACTTTGCGCACGCTCGTAGGAAAAAGTGTTTTTGGTTTTTTTCTCACGTCAAGAATAGAGGCGCAAAAAATTAAAAACCTATTTGTTATCCTTCTAAGTTCTCGACATCATTAACCCTAATCGATGTTATGTCCTTCTCCGTGTTTATATTACTTACCACCTTAACTATGTTCCAAACAGTTTTGCTGTCATGTGTGCCATTTTCAAGTTTATCCCTGTAATAGTTTTCTTTAGAATTTTTTAATTAACATATTTAACCGGTGACGATATGATACATACTCATTTCTCAACTGTACATACATTACCAGGGTTCATCTACATTTTTTTTATATACCTAATCTATCCCTTGTATTAATTGAACAGACCAAGCCCTTTCTTTTTACGGCGTTATATCTAACTATTCTGATTTCAGTGTTTTTTTCAATATCTTGACAAATTAAATCTGTTAACATGGATGCCAATTTGTCAACTTCCCTAATTTCATAATAATAATCTTTTGCATATCCGCTTAAATCTTATTTAAATTTACTCTTTATACGACCTACACCTATTCTTTGTTTGTGTCCCTAAACTATTTTGACTTATACTCAAGACTGTTGGATAGTGGTCTGTAAGATATATTATTTTCTAATTCCCTATACAATTCCACGTATATTTTGTATAAAATGTCATATGTCTAAATTCAATTGTTTTTGAGTAATTGACGTTTAAAATATGGCATTTTTTGACTTTGACAGGCTGTAACATTGGAACGGTTCATCTTAGAGAAAAATGGTTTTCACCTCCCTATCTTAGTTTTTCATTCTCTATCCAAGGATACCAACCTCCGATTTACCATGTTAAACCAAAAAAACGGTTTTAACGACAGAAAACAAAGTTAAATTGTTCCACAAAAAACACGAAAGGAAGCTACGAAAAATTAAAAAAAATCTACTAACAGCCAGGCGGAGAAAGTAAGAAGCTACAGCGACTCTTCTTCAGAAAGCGATACACCGCTAGCAAAACTAAAAAATAAACTGTTGATGCAAAAGGAAAAGAAAAACGGGAAAAAGTATAACAAGATCTTAAAAATGCCAGGATCTAATAGAGGCATCACAAACAAATTTAGAGACTACTATAGTATTTCTTCGTCAAAGAGTGAGTAGCTGTTGGTTCACAAAGCGATTCACACAGCAGCATCCATGACAACGATATCGAAACTGAGTGTATTGGCTGCGGGGATACCTACAAAACCACTAGAAGTCAAGAATACTGGCTGCAGTGCGTTTTTTGGAACAAATGGCTTCATGAAAGTTGCACAAAGTTTTCGAACTGTTGCTTGCGGCACGAGACAAAATTTGAATATTTAGTTATTTTTTTTATATTTTGTGTGAGCGCCATCTCAACCAGAGATGGACTTTTCTCTTATTTTGATAAAAAAAAGAGAACCATGTCTTGTTCAGTTAAATCAAATGAATTTTTTTCGTATCCTCTACTTTTATTTTTCGCAAATAATTGTTTTTTTTACATTATGTGTTTACGCCATCTCACCCATACTCATGGGGTGAGATGGTTTTTTTCTGTTTTTTTTTTAAATACATTTTATGGTCATTAAAATTAAATAAAGTTTTGTTTTTTGTATCATCTACTTTTATTTTACTCAGTATAATCATATAAAAAATAATTCCTACCTAAAAATTGTAAATCTGATTTTTTGTGCGACTTTGAAAAAATGTGCGCCATCTCTACCGGGTTTACCCTATGATATTTTTAATAAATTCTCTTCTCTAAGTAAATTGCAAAGGATTTTTGCATATTGTCTTAGGTTTATAAATAATTGTAAAGAATCTGAATGTGCAAGACAGAGTAGTTTTCTCACTTGTAATGTATTACAAGAAAGTTTATTACTTCTTATAAAAATGGCTCAATATCAGGAGTTTAAAGAAGAAATACGCAATTTGTCTAAAACAAATAAAGTTTCTAATAAAAGTTCATTACTAAGGCTAAATCCATTTATGGATGATAAGGGAATTTTAAGAGTAGGGGGTAGGTTGAAGCATTCTGAATAGAAACTAAAAAGCATTATGTCATCTTGCCGGCAAAACATAAGTTACCATTGTTAATGGCGCAATATGAACATATTAAACTATTTCATGCTGGTCCTAAAAATCTTTTAGCCTCTATAAGGGATCAATATTGGCCCCTTGGTGGCAGAAACTCAGTCAAAAAGGTGGTTAGATCTTGCACAAAATGCTTTCGTTTTGATGCTTCAGGCATTCAATATATTATGGGTAATTTACCGAAACACCGCGTAACACCAAGTAGACCTTTTTTATTTACTGGTATCGATTTTATGGGCCCGGTATCATTAAAGGATAGATTGACAAAGAATTATAAAACAGTTAAGGCATGCGTTTGTCTTTTTGTATGCTTATCAACAAGAGCTGTACATCTGGAGCTTGTTGGAGATTTGTCCAACAATGCTTTTTTTGCTGCATTAAGGCGATTTTTTTCTAGACGCGGAATAAGTTCTGACATAAATTCTGATCATGGAACTAATTTTTTTGGGGCAAAAAATGAAGTTGAAAGGCTTTTGCTTAAAAATAAAGATGAAATCCATTCGCGACTCAGTTGCGACGGTGTTAAGTGGCACCTGATTCCACCTAGAGCTCCACATTTCGGAGGCCTCTGGGAAGCTGGGGTAAAATCTATCAAGTTTCACCTTAAAAAAGTTGTAAGTACAAACAAATTCACTAACTTTTGAAGAATATTCTACAGTCCTCTCACAAATCAAAGCAATTTTAAATTCTAGACCTATTTCTCCGCTCAGTAATGATCCTTCAGATCTTTAACAAAGGTTGAAATTTGCTACGCTTTTCTTGGTGCGCAAAAAGATAGTTAAATTAAAAGAAAAGTTACTTACCAATTATGACCATTAATAAATAAAGAAGATGTTCCTTTTCATTTCGCCAGATCCATCTCTAGACGCGTTTCGTTATATCATGACTCATCAGTAGAGCTAGGATCCGACGAAAAGAAAAGGGATCTCGAAGCTACTAAGGCAGCACTTGGTGGGACACACCAGTAAGATATGGCACGGAGCGCCATCTGTGTCGTTGTTAGACACTCTTGAGCATACCAGCACCTCTAACAAACTTATAGAAATAAGTAAATGTTAAGAGGAAATCGCATGTAAGACATTCGTCACAATTATAGGAATCCCGCTAGGCAGCGCTAACTCACATCGGTTTATTAACTGAAAACAATGAGTAAAGAAGATGTTCCTTTTCATTTCGCCAGATCCATCTCTAGACGCGTTTCGTCATATCATGACTCATCAGTAGAGCTAGGATCCGACGAAAAGAAAAGGTATCTCGAAGCTACTAAGACACACTAATAAATAAACTGAAATTAAGTTACGTTAAGTTAAGCTGTGGGAGAGGGGCTGACTGTTAAAGAACACCCGCACACTTTCTTATTGAGCAACGCCTGACCATACTCCCTGATGAAGACTATGTATATATTTCCGAAAATCGAATTTCAAAATTCAAAAGACTGCAACAGACGATGCAACATTTTTGAACACGCTGATCCACAGAATATATCTCTGAATTGCAACAGAGAATAAAATGAAATAAAAGTTTTCCCAATATACTTAAAGTTGGTGGTGTCGTATTAGTAAAAGAAGATGGGCTACCACCACTTAAATGTCAATTGGGTGTCGTTAAAGAAATTCATCCTGGTACTGATGGCGAAGTTAGAGCGGCAACCATTAAAACTACAACCTCCACGTTCAAGCGACCGGTTGTAAAGATTTGCATCCTACCCATTGATGGCTAATAAAGTGTTGAAACCTTCTGGCTTTTAAGATGGGCAGTATGTTTAGAACACCTTAACCTGCGATGATGAAATATAAGGAGAAAAATAGAAGTGTCAATAAAAATAATATGACAGACATTGTTTAAGAACTAGATATTACATTATAAATATTTATTGTTGATTTAAAAATAAACTTAAACATACAATCCAAAAAACTTCAGTGTTTATATTAAGTATAGACCGAAACACGGTTATTAAAACTTAAACAGACGCATTCACTAAAGAGTTTTAAATTTTAAACCGTCCTAAATTGACAGTTCTTCGTTTAAAATGACAAGTGTCAGAATAAGTCAGTTAAGTTTTATATTGCAAATACATTCTTTGGGTCATCTTTAAATTTATTAAGAAAAAGGTGTTTTACTACATACTATGTTCATTGATATAATAAAACGATGTTCGCAACCCCATCCCGGTAAAATTATTTACCAGTAAAACGATTTAATTGCAAAAAAATCAAATAAACAAAATATGCAACATGATAATAATATAACATATCAAAATAATGTCACGATGAAAACATGACTGGGATAAAATCTTAAAATTGCGATGGTCTAAATTTAAAAAAAAACTCTTTAGTGAATACGGACAGGCTCTATTTTTGGTTATAGGGGGCCCTAGGCCTGTTACTCAATCCGGGGCCCCTAATCATGGTCAATTTCAGGGGAGAGGGCAACCAGCCTAAAAATAAAATAAAAAGAAACATGGCCGCAGTATGCAATATCAAAATTTTCTAAAATCCCCAGGATCCAGGGGGCACCACCCTCCCTTCATCCTATGGGTCCCCATGCTTTTCACATCCTTATGAAGTTACCCAAGAACAATTTATTATGCTTAAGTGTTTATTAAGTCTGGAAAACAGTCTTGAAATAGGTATAAAAACATAAAATTAAAAAAAAATTTAAAAAACTAAATATAACATACAAAAAAGCCGATATAGATCAAAAAACAAATCGAGCTGTACAAATCTTGAATTCGGCCCTCATCACCTCGAAACTTCTATAATACAGTGTAATAAAACAGATAACTCCAAATATAGTATTTATAGATGCATTTTTCATTTTAATATCGGTCTGCATACCTTAAATTTGATAAAATTGCAATTTTCGAGGATATTCGGAACAGCCGAGGATTGCCGACTAGGATTATTCCGAGTTTTAATTCCTTGTGACTTTATTTGTAGAGGTAAAGAAAAAATAATTTAACCTTTCCATTGCGACATTTTATTTCATCAGATTTCGAGTAAAACGTTTCGTCATCTAGATACCATCATCAAATTTTTATTTTTAAAAGTAAACTTGTAATTTTTATTGCAGTTTCGTAAATTGCTTCTCCTTATGTCTTTGTACAATAATACTGTAACCAAATAGCAATGTTTCGACCCTATGAAATATCTTCAATCTTTATATTCGGAAAATGTATGATAGTTGTGAAATTTAAAATGGACCGCTAGAAAAAGGAATATATTCGAAGATGAAAAGGCATGTAAAATTAATTTACCTTGGAAACTACTTATCCAGTCTGAACAAAATTTGGCATACGAATGAAAAATGAGTTATAATATCAGGGAAAATATTTAAGAAAGAAAAATACGTATGGCTTTGCCCGCCCTGACAACTTTAATCGTTACAATAATTCGAAAACTACTTAACCGATCTATCCGAAATTTGGTATATACATTTAATATAATCTAACCACGAAAACTACTTATCCGATATCTATAAAAAAAAATTAGTATGAATATGTAAAATAAATATGTAAAATAAATAACTTTTCGGTGCCGCAATTAAAATTTGACAAGCAATGCGCCTCGGCCTCAACGTCAATATACATTACATTACATTAATTTCATTTCGCTGATGATGAAGGTTTTAACCTTTGAAACATGAACGATACGACACTAAGGTTTTCTAAATAAGAAATCCTTATAATAAACTAGTGGAGCAGACTGTGTGTTTTATTCCCCTACTCATAATATCACCCCACTGAGAGATGGACTACTTCCACAAAATTAATTTTTAAGATTTTTTTTCAGTTTTGGATTTTATCTATCCTTTGTTTCGCTCTTGTCTTCCTTGCGATCGTTGCCTGGTTGGATCTTTGTTCATATTCCCTCCACGCTGGTCGTTTACAATAAAAATGACGTACTTACTACTCCACTTTTTCTTATTAGTTCCAAGGGGGATTAAATTTTAAAATATATAGTTATTTTTATTTTAGAGGGATTGTCGTAACGCTATAAGAACGGGTTCTGAGACTGGATGGGACTTCTCATCGCGCTGGATGTTTGATGATAAGGGTGCCGTTAATGGATCTCATACAAATTTACACCCTAAAGGGGTAATTCCTGTTGATTTGAATGCTATTCTTTGTCAATCAGCTCATCATCTATCAAAATTTTTTGAGAAAATTGGAGATAAGGATAAAACAAAAAAATACTACAACTTACATCAAAGATTGGTGAAGACCATGGAAGAAATATTTTACAACGAAACAGACGGAATATGGTATGACATAGACAGGGACACAAAAAAACATAGAACATTCTTCTATCCCAGTAACTTCGCACCTCTTTGGACAGATTGCGTTCCTCCCAACAAGAAAGAGTACTATGGACAAAGGGCAGCCGAATATATATATTCTCATGGTATCGATAAGTATTTGGGAGGAATTCCCACGTCCTTGCGTCAAAATACCAACGAAAACTGGGATTTTCCGAATGCCTGGCCTCCTCTACAGGATATGGTAGTTTCAGGTAATTACCGCGTCGCTGCTGATGCGTAAAGCAGACAGGACTAGGTAAAGTAAGCGCAACAAATTATAGTTTACATTTCTGTCTTCTATATAAAAACTCCAACAAAAATGCAACCTCTTTGTAAAAAAGAAGAATGTACCATTGCGATAAAAAAAAAGTAGTACAAGAATTAGTAGTCCCAGATAGAACTCTTGGTCTATAAGGATATCGACAAGTGGATATCTTCGTCACCATGAAAACAATATAATTATGCCACCTAACTTTTTAGGCGTTACCATGAATTTGGTAATCTACTATAGTGTGAGTCGGAAATAATAGTCAATGACTCATCGCTTACATATCGAGAGCAACGGCTCATAGGAAAAAATTTCACGAAAATAAATATTCTGCTCTATTCAAATTTCAAAAAAACACTGGAATTGTCTCTCCTAACCTAGTACAACCCACTACACTCTATATGAAAGCCATAAATCACTGACTATTATTTCCGACTCATACAATATATAGGTACGTGGCGAAATAAAAGTATTGTAATAAAAGTGCTTTAAAAAATTTACCTACCTTTTAAAAATGGACTATTTTTCAAGTTTTTAAATAAAATAATAGAGTGAATTCTGGTGACACTGAGTTATCAGTTTGAAAAAAATATTTTATAATAAATCAGCTGATTAAATTATATTTTGTTGTACTACTTTTTTTTGATCGCAATGGTACATCACGGTAAAAAGTGATCCAACAATTTATAGCAGACCTTACACTATCATTCAGACTGCCAGTTTTGATAAAGGAATGACAGCAATACTGATCGTGCAAATACAGATTTTAGGGATTGATGGCCGGACTGATGTAAATTCTCATTAGAAAAAAGACTATGTTGAAACGTATGTGTAGAATAACAATGCAAATTTAACGGTAGCTAAATGTAATCTAAACAAATTGTTTAATATTATTGTTATAAGTTATTGCTTAACACTAAACACCATAATAAGGTTAAGTCAGGGGTTATGCTCATTTTCAGATGTTAAATACTCTTAAATACTTATAACAATAATATTGAACAATAAAAAGTAAAATAATGGATTTGGTAATTCTACCATAATGTCCTTATTTTTATCCTACACTCTGATATACAAATAAATCCAGGTAGGTAGATATTTATGGATTTAGGACAATAAAAAACAATTCCTCTTAATTCAAAAAATTGCCGACGTTTCGACCTTTATTGGGTCTTTCTCAAGGATGTAACAAACACCAATATTAGGGAATACATTAATGAAACTCCTTTTCTTTTCACTCTTTATATAAGGAAAAATTATAATTTATGAAATTATTTTTAAATAAATCTTACACACAACTCTCATTTTATTACATTATTTTTTTTTATATAATTTTTTTATTCTTGTATACATTTTCCTATCCAAAATCAGAACAATGCTTATAAATTATATTGTAATATTTTGTAAACTAAGAAAAGGGTTTAAAATATATATATATATACAGTGATAGATATTGTAAATCATTTTTACCCTTTTTAAACAACAACATTACCGTTTTGGCAACCAGATGTATGTTTTTCAGGCGGCTGATTAATACCTATCGGTTCTTTTTCGTAAGAAAATAAAGTATGTATATATCTTAAGATGGAAAGTTCTTGTGTATAAACACCTAATTTGAAATTCAGAAAAAAGTATTTCCTCGAGCCGGATTCGAACCGAATTCGAAGGTGTTTATACACAAGAACTTTCCATCTTAAGATATATGTATATATATATATTAATATATCCTAAGAGAAAGAAGTTATTTATGTTTATGGGAATAAAGAAAGCCGAACAAGACACACACGAGAAGGCCAATGATAATATAAAATGTAAAATGTTCAATTAATCATTAAATATTTACCTATTTCTAAAGTCGAGGAACATGTGTCGAAATAGTTGTTAAAATCATGTCCAGACGGGAACACACATTTAAAAATGACATAGAACAAATATTTCTGTATAAAACGAACCACACCACAACGAGTACTATTAATATCTGAATAAAGGAATGTGCACTATGCTCTAGCATACTCGTATATCTTTTTATCCCCCCCCCCCCTTATTTTTTTAAACGTTCGCCTTTTTTTTCATTTGAAAGAAACAACATACACATACATGTTTAATCAATCATGATTATCCATTACACTAAAACAAAGAATTTTTATATAAATTTAATAAATAATTATATTGTATATTAAGTCCTTGGGTGTCCGTTCTACAATTAAGTAACTGTGTTATTAAGAGTTATGTAAATCATTTCACTCAAAACCCTTTTGTGGTAGTTACTCTCTCTCTGGCCAGGATAGAGACACCATTAAAATCAAAATTGTGGTCTTGATTAAAGTGGTGTTGTGATAATGCTGTTTTTTCTGGTTTGTTACGATTTAACTCCCTACAGTCATATTTATGTTGGTAGGTCCTACTTTTTAAATATTGTTTCGTCATGCCTACGTAACACTTTTCGCAATCAGAGCAAGGGATTTTATAAACAATATTGGAACATAGATTTAATAGTGTATGATCTTTTAATTTTGTAAATATAGAGCCAACCAGCTTGGTGTTTTAAAAGGCAAGGTTACACCTTGGATTTTTTTTTTGTTATGTGCGTTTCTATCCTTTCAGAGAGGCCTTTTATGTAAGGAAATTTATAATACTTTATATTATCTCTATTCTTGTTTGTTTTGTTTTCATTCATTCTATGTTTATATTGATTAAATACTCTATTGATTAAAGATATAGGGTAGTTATTATTTTTTAAATATTTTTAATTAAATTCTCATTGCAATTATGATATTTTGGACTACTCAATTGATAGGAACGATATAACAAATTCTTTATTACACTCATTTTTTGATTCGTGACGATCTATTACTCGTCCAGACGCTGTAGGCTTAACCTACCAGTTAGTTGACAAAGTACCATCTGCATTTCGAGCTATCACAGTATCCAAAAAAGGGATTTTACTATTAACCTCACTTTCCGTAGTAAATTTAATCTTTGGGTGAAAATGATTAAAATACTAAAAAAGTTCAACTACTTTATTGTGTGGACACGCCAAGATTGTATCATCCACATAAAGTTTAAGGAATTACAGCTTAAAAGGAAGTGTAATGATAATTTGTGTTATGAGTTCGTTCATAATTAAATTGCTATTGCAGGACTCACTGGGTTACCCATTGCTGAGCCATCCAGTTGTTGAAGAAATTTACCATTAAAAGCGAAATAACTAGTATTAAAGAGATGCTTTATAATTCGACAGTACAAATCACAGGGCATCTCAGTGTATGCTGAGATAAAACGCCACCTCCTCTTTACGATATTTAGAACTAAAAGTTTAGGAATGTTCGTAAAAAGTGATATGACGTCAAGGGAGACAAGGACGAAATCTTTAGGTAATGTGACCTGCTTAGTAAATTCCACAAATTCAAATGAGTTTTTTACATTGTATTCAAAGGTGGTAGTAGTTTGAATTAGTATTTCGTGGACGAATACCTCCAAGTTATAAGAAGGTGAGTTGATACAACTAACCACAGGTCTCAAACTAAGATTCTGTTTATGTGTTTTCCGGAGCCCATATAATTTTGGGGCGATACTATTATTAGTTTTCATCTTTTTTGACCGGTCATCATCAATGTATTTTTCGAGACAAAGTTTTTTAACAATATCATTAGCTTGTGATTGGAATTTTGCGGTCGGATCAGCACTCAGCCATGCATTTGTTAGCCCGTCGTCCAACATGGCATTTATTCCCCCAATATATTCATCTTTCAGCATGAAAACAGTCGAGTTACCCTTATCAGAGCGTACAACCACCAGTTCAGGGTGTGATTTAGGAAACGATTTACACATTGCAAAGTCTTTGTTTATGATATTGAAGTTATGTTTATTTATCTGTTTATTTTGTATTACGTAATTAGTTAACGTGTTTACACAAGAGACTCTAAGGTTATTGTTTTCTTCGTCATTAATTGTTTGCAGATGGATGCAATATTTGAGATCTTTAATTATGTTTGTGTTGTAAGTGTAAACTTGCCTTTTATAACACCAAGCTGGTTGGCTCTATATTTACAAAGTTAACAGATCCTACACCATTAAATCTATGTTCCAATATTGTTTATAAAATCCCTTGCTCTGGTTGCGAAAAGTGTTCCTTAGGCATGACGAAACAATATTTAAAAAGTAGGATCTACCAACATAAATATGACTGTAGGGAGTTAAATCGTAACAAACCAGAAAAAACAGCATTATCACAACACCACTTTAATCAAGACCACAATTTTGATTTTAATGGTGTCTCTATCCTGGCCAGAGAGAGAGTAACTACCACAAAAGGGTTTTGAGTGAAATGATTTACATAACTCTTAATGACACAGTTAATTGTAGAACGGACACCCAAGGACTTAATATACAATATAATTATTTAATAAATTTATATAAAAATTCTTTATTTTAGTGTAATGGATAATCATGATTGATTGAAATTGTATGTGTATGTTGTTTCTTTCAAATGAAAAAAAAAAGGCGAACAGTTAAAAAAATAAAGGGGGGATAAAAAGATATACGAGTATGCTAGAGCATAGTGCACATTCCTTTATTCAGATATTAATAGTACTCGTTGTGGTGTGGTTCGTTTTATACAGAAATATTTGTTCTATGTCATTTTTAAATGTGTGTTCCCGTCTGGACATGATTTTAACAACTATTTCGACACATGTTCCTCGACTTTAGAAATAGGTAAATATTTAATGATTAATTGAACATTTTACATTTTATATTATCATTGGCCTTCTCGTGTATGTCTTGTTCGGCTTTCTTTATTCCCATAAACATAAATAACTTCTGTCTCTTAGGATATATTGATTTATATAAATATATATATTTTTTAAACCCTTTTCTTAGTTTACAGAACATTACAATATAATTTATAATCATTGTTCTGATTTTGGATAGAAAAATTTATACAGGAATAAAAAAATTCTATAAAAAAAATAATGTAATACAATGAGAGTTGTGTGTAAGATTTAAAAAAAAAAAATTTCATAAATTATAATTTTTCCTTATATACCTATATATAGAGTGAAAAGAAAAGGAGTTTCATTAATGTATTCCCTAATATTGGTGTTTTTTACAGCCTTGAGAAAGACCCAATAAAGGTCGAAACGTCGGCAATTTTTTGAATTAAGAGGAATTGTTTTTTATTGTCCTACACCCAAAATATCTACCTACCTGGATTTATTTGTATATCAGAGTGTAGGGTAAAAATAAGGACATTATGGTAGAATTACCAAATCCATTATTTTACTTTTTATTGTTTAATATTATTGTTATAAGTATTTAAGAGTATTTAACATCTGAAAATGAGCATAACCCCTGACTTAACCTTGTTATGGTGTTCAGTGTTAAGCAAGAACTTATAACAATAATATTAAACAATTTGTTTAGATTACATTTAGCTACCGTTAAATTTGCATTGTTATTCTACACATACGTTTCAAAATAGTCTTTTTTCTAATGAGAATTTACATCAGTCCGGCCATCAATCCCTAAAATCTGTATTTGCACGATCAGTATTACTGTCATTCTACCTACCTGGCTTTTGAATTAGGACGCTAATTTCATAACATGTATACAAATAAATTGTTGATAGCAAGAAATGTTTAACAGCGACCAACAAAACGCGTTAAAATTTATAAAGTACATAAAAATGGTGTAATTAATATGTGAAGAAAAAAATTGAAATTGTTTTGATTACAAGAGATAAAAAATGTTTATTCATAATTAATTAATAATGCAGAAAAATTATTATAAAATAAAAAAAAAATATTTTTTCATCGTAAATGGGTGTAATTACATATTTAAACGTGGTTTTTAGTTCTAATAATTTTTTTTTAATAACAATTTTTGATATTGATTGTGTATTTTTTGAGAAACCTTGTATTCGCCTAGAAGAATTTAATATCTGATAGTTGCATTTTTGGATTTATACCATTCAGACCTTTTTTATGAAGAATAACTTTTTATTGTAAAATTAATAATAGAAAAGAATTCCATATGGTTCCAACTTACGGAGACATAGTATCTAACAACGACCCAGATGTCGCTCCCCGCAACATCTTGCTGGTGTGTCTCAACAAATACTGCATAAGCAGTTTTGAGTTATTTCTTTCTTTCGTCGAGTCCTAGCTTTACTGATGACCCATGATATGGCGAAACGCGTCTAGGAATGGATCTGACAAAATGAAATTAAAATCTTTATTTGATTAAAAAAACATTTGTTTTGTTATTTACGAAGGCGGAGATCCGTTATCCTGTAAAACATTTTTAAATATAAAGGGAGATGGTGTGATATCTCTTTTTAAAGGACTTTTTACCCTGGATTTACCCTACAATTTTAATAATCTAAAACATGCCGTTTCAAAATAGCGAATTGAAAAATATTCATAAAATATTTTTTGCCGGAATAACAAAACAACATTTTTTTCCAAAAACAAGTATTTCACACAAAATTATTGTTACATTTTAGGACTGTTCGATAGTGGAAACAGGGAAGCAAAAAAACTGGCACAAAAGTTTGCCGACCGCTATATCGTGTCTGTTATGAAAGCTTGGGTAGCCACAGATGGGGTCTTGTTCGACAGGTATAGCGCAATTGAACCGGGAATGCATGGATCAGCAGAGTCCTATCCAGTTCAAATTGGATATGGATGGTCAATTGGAGTGGCATTTTCATTCATAAATCAATATGCGTGTTCTGCCATAGTATTAAAAGCAATAATAAATCCATTAATTTACACGATTATTTTTACATTTGTAAGGAAATTGTTATTTTAATGAGTAATAAGATTGGGGTATTTGTTTTAATTAAAGTATTAAATATTTCTAAAAATGTGACTTAGGTAGTTAGAGTAATAAAATTCTATAAAACTACATTTCTTGTTAAATAGTTTTATTTAGGGCGAGTTTCCAATAATTCGATAATTTATCTATTAAATCAGTAAACAAAATCAAGATATTTATGTCATATTTGTTTAACTCAAGGATTTGAAAGCAAAGGGGGATACGAATTTGGGTCACAGTCTTTGAAGCACCAATAATGCCCATTATTAGGTCCGTTGTAAACAAGGGCGTCGATAATTTTTTCTTTTGGGGGGGGGGGGGGGGTATTTTCATCCTCGTGCCGGTCCAGCAGCGGCGCCAGGATTTTGGGATCAAACCGAAAGTGATTTCTAAAAAAAAAAGGTCGTCGCTCGAAAATAACATACATCTCATTTAAGCTTTTGACGCCGGGGCACTCATGTTTATAAGCTATAAACAGTGCCCACCCCGGTGCCAAAAGCTTAAATGAGATGTATGTTATTTTCGAGCGATGACTTTTTTTTTTAGAAATCACTTTCGATTTGATTCCAAAATCCTGGCGCCGCTGCTGGTGTCGTCCAAAATTCTTCTTTTGGTGATGGTTGAGGAAAAGAATTACAAGGTAACACAACTTATAATTTTTAATGTAAATAAACATAATTCTTGTATTATATGCGTATTAGCTATCGAAATATTGTAATTAAATTAATAAAATATTATAATTATGTATTTTTAATTAATTAATAAAATTGGTGATAATACACTTTTGTTTTCTTTCGTCAAGTGTAGACAAAAAACTTTTTTTGTCAATCTTGGGGGGGGGGGGGTTATTACCCCCATTACCACCACCCCCCCCTATCGACGCCCTTGGTTGTAAACAATTTTTTAGAAAAACACTCGGGGAATTCTGAAAATTAGTATAATTTACCTTTGTCGTTTTGTGTTAATTAGACAAGGGCGTCAAGTTGCGTTTAAGCGTTAAGAAGGTATTTTCTATTAAGCCCTTTTTGGGACGCCCGTCTTTTATACATGTTTGACGTTTATCAGTACTTGCTTTACAGCTGTCATATATTTGTTCATTTTCAGTGTTAAATTTAAGTATTGTTGAGTGGAAAAAGCAACTCGAGATAGTGTGTGTAAATTAGAAATGAATGAAAAGAGAAAAGTATGCCTTTTGCAGTTTCAATGCTATGGCGATAACTCACCGATCATTTTGACGATTGCTATTTTTGCATGACAAAGACTGAAGGTTATTCCAAAAAAGAAAAACTTAAGATCGACTATCCGAACTTGTCTTCCACCTATTCTTTACGATGCAGACTTACCAGTACCGACTGCGCCTTTAGATTGGCAAGATATTGTTTTGGGACCCAATGGCGATAATAACTTCAACTAGCTAGAACAGTACCGACCCCACTTTTACTCCAGGTCCCAGTTCCGGCCAGCCTCATTTAATTATTCACTGAGAGATAAATAATTGTATGTGATTTGGGGTGTCAAAGCAACAGTTTGATATTGGTTTCTGTCTTAAGGACTGGAAGTTCCTAGCCAAAGAAACAAAAAATTAAGACTTTTAGGAATAGAAAAGCTATATTTTACAATGTGGAAAATTCGTTATGTATAATTATGTACTGATATCGATGGTTTAATGCAGGAACTCAATATCGAGCATTGTCCTTGTGAATGGAGCTTGTTCATAGATTCGTCGAAATAAAGTTTAAAAGCTTTGTATTACATAATGGAAATTTAAAACCATCTATACCGGTTACATATTCAGTCAATGGAAAATACCTATGAAAATATACGCATCCTTAAAGTAAACTACAACCGGTAGGTACACATGGTAGATTTATGTGGGGACTTAAAAGTCATTGCAATTTTATTAGGACTTCAGGTAGGATTTACAAAATATTGCTTTGTTTGTGGGACAGTCGTGTAATGAATGAACATTATGTGACGCAAAATTTAATCGGAAAAGAGTTATTTTCAAGTGGAATTTCAAAATTTTTGGGTAACCATATGGTGACTGTACTCGTAGGGTGACCGGATCTTATATGGGGGGAAAAAAAATGTCGGAATCTTGTTCGTCTGAACCCCACAAAACGATTCCCCTTTCCAGATATTGAGATAGCCGAAATTTGAGCTCGATTAAACGACGTTAACCCGCGCCGCTCGTCGCTCAAAGTTTGAAAAAATCCAAATTTTTGGCCAAAAAGCTGACATATGGAGCCATAACTCCAGAACGATAAATAATAGAAATACGCTGAATATCTCAAAAGAAAGCTAATGTTGTTCTTTAAAATTTATATTCTATACATAATTGTTGTTATTTTAAGTCAAACCGAGCTACAACAGCCTTTAGCCCCAAAAACCACTGGTACCACTAGGAGCATACTTCGTATATTTTGTTATTAAGTGATAAATTTTGCTTTTTTTTGGTATGAGTTTAAAGTAGAAATATAATACAAAAACAAGTAATATTGATAAGTCTAATGACATTTTTTATTTTAAAATATAAAAATCAGGTGTATAATACATACAAAACAGACACACAAAAGATACAGACGTAGTACCTACATAAGTTGATAATTTTACATAGTTATCTGATCTATTCTGGAGCTTTTGTTAAAGTGGTCTTTGAAACGTCAGGATATAATGCTCGGCATTTGCTTACAACTTGCAGGGCATATTGCTTTTGCTCTTCATCTTTTGTCAGAAGGTCGTTAAAGTCGGTTATTAATTTAACACCACGCTCAGCCATATCATTAACTACTTTTAATGTTTTTTTGACAATTTTCAATCCTTCTTGGAAGTCATTATTTTGAGGCCAGGTGTTAGGATGTTGTCTTAGGAAATCTGTTTTTATATTAAATCGGTCAAACAATCTATACGTTTCTTTGGTAAGTAAATTTACCAATCCTCCATCAACTACCTAATTTTTCTTTACTAACTTTTGGATTTACAACCCTAGCGTGCTCTGATGGTTCATCTGTGCTACTGAGCAATTTATTAGCCATTAACAACTTTTCATCGTCTGTAATGGTGGGATCAAAAAACGATAATCCCACCAACTTTGCATTCAAATACCACAAATGGTTCGAAAATTTAGTCAGGGCTATTTCTGCAATGTCGTTGTTACATTCTTTATAGTCTAACAGACTATGCAAAATACCTCAATCTTGCTTTGGTGCAAAATGAGCTTTTGGAGCATTGAACCAAGCTTTACAATAAATTTTAACTAGGAAAACAGAAATGACACGCACAGAACTTTTTTCTTCTTTAGACATCTTAAATCGACGACGAAAAATGAACATTTTTAAGCAGTAAATAGCCTTTGCCATCCACCTAGCGTGATGAATGGCTCTTGGAGTTCTAAAACCCACAACATTGCCGTCTAGTGATCCAACAAATACGAGAACCAACTGCAATAGCTCCTTGTAGTCATCTCTGGGGTAGCTCTCAGTTAATTTGGTCTCGAATTCAGCAGTAACATTTGCAATTATTTCTGGAGTTAGCTGCTTTTGTATTAGATTGTCACTGATACCGGTGTCGTATTTTTGTTTGTTTATCTTGGACCACGCAGTGAGGAATCTCTTGAAAATGTCTGGATGAGGTCCAGTGGTTGATCCCATTTTTGTGTCGAATACGCCTCTTAAGAGAATTTCCAAGATATATTGACGGCAAGCTAGGTATACCAATTCTCTTCCCAACATTTGCTCCAATATGACGCATGCTCCTTTGACTCTTCCGGTGTTGTATGATGTAGTATCGAAGCACATCGCCTGGACGGTATTAGGAAGACCCCATTCATGTAGGCATTCATATACGGCTACGGCTTACTCCTCTCCAGAGCTGTTTGCTGTTACAGGAACTCCCAGCAGCTGTTCCTTTTCGCCATATGAAATGGCAATAGCTATTTGCTCACATTTTTCATTTTTTAAAACCCCCGGCAAATTTTTATATTTAAAAAAAAAATGTCATTAGACTTATCAATATTACTTGTTTTTGTATTATATTTCTACTTTAAACTCAAAAATATACCAAAAAAAGCAAAATTTATCACTTAGTAACAAAATATACGAAGTATGCTCCTAGTGGTACCAGGTCACGTTTTTGGGGCTAAAGGCTGTTGTAACTCGGTTTGACTTAAAATAACAACAATTATGTATAGAATATAAATTTTAAAGAACAACATTAGCTTTCTTTTGAGATATTCAGCGTGTTTCTATTATTTATCGTTCTGGAGTTATGGCTCCATATGTCAGCTTTTTGGCCAAAAATTTGAATTTTTTCAAACTTTGAGCGACGAGCGGCGCGGGTTAACGTCGTTTAATCGAGCTCAAATTTCGGCTATCTCAATATCTGGACAGGGGAATCGTTTTGTGGGGTTCAGACGAACAAAATTCCGACATCGATTTTTTGTGGTCACCCGACTACGAACAACTTGGTTGCCGAATATCAATAAAAAATTGCTTTTTACGTTATATTTATCATTTCATTCCTCAGAATTTGCCACTGTCTCGAGCAGGATGAAAAGTTATCCGGACAATGAAAATTCAGTACCAAGGACGATGGGATCTTACCATGATGGGTAATTATTACTTTTGGTTTTTGAAAAAAGACGATGTGGACCTTAATAAAAGGAAAATATAGAATTAATGTGTTTCAAATAAATATTTTTGATGTTCTTAAATATAATTTTGTTTAATGTAGGTAACAAGAAAACCTCGCGTGTTACAGCAAAAAAATATTTTTTGTCGGATAATTATTATTCATATTTTGTACATAGTAAATTTAAAATATTTGTGGACTAAGTATGTTTGGTGATAATACCACGAATCTTCGTAATAATTATATTATCATATTAGAAGTATCCATCCTTCTTTTAACTTTCTTTATATTTCGTATGGAAATGAATGACTGTTGGTACATAAAGTAACTCCCAATTACTAAATTATTTATATTTTGAACGAAAATCGCCTAATAAGTGACTGTGATTTTTAGCGAATCACGGAACGGCTTTCTTAAATTTCGTCTGTCGTATTTTTAGTCACGTCCGTTGATTATATATTTTTCCCAAACGAAACATCAAATCTATCAGCTGTTAGAATAATAACAGAAACAGACTGAAAATAAAAAGAAATAGAGATTCTACATGTAGGCATCAAGCTAACATGTACAAACATACACACACGCACACCCTCTCTCACACCCTCTCGCACCCTTACCCTGTTAAATGACGGGCCAGGGGCTGTCGGTGGTTCAAACTGGACGTGTATTATCGTTTGCCGGCCAGTATTGGACTGCAAGTATACTTTTACTTCAAACAAAAAGGTATAATTGAAAATGACTGAAAGAACTTCAAAAGGTTAATATCAAAGATTTTATCGGTTTGTACCGCCAACATAAATGTTTGCCACAAATTTATACTTTCATTGTAACATTAACAAGAATGACTATAAGGGTGGTTTTCAGTATCTTTTAAGATGCCGATTTAATTTTTTTTTTAATTTTAAATTCGGGTTTAGTTCAACTGAGTTTTTTCTTTTAGGTAACTCAGTCAAATATGCCACAATGGTTAAGAAAGTGTTCGAGTGTCATGAAAATAAAAGTTAAAATGGTTTTAAATAGAAAATAAATAAATTTTTAACATGACCGTCGCATACTAATTTTTATTTTTTTTAAGTGCTAGCTTTGATTTGACGTTGGTTTTGACCTGCAATTTTATTTAATACACTTTATACTGTCAAACTGTGAGAAAAAGAAGAATCTAAAGTTATTAGGCATAAGATAATGCCACCATAAAGCTAGTATAATAGTAATTTTTAGATTATGTCCTCTATGATATTGTACCATGACCAATAAGATAAATTTAAAAAGTCTGAAAACAGTTTTTTGGTTAGTGCCATATGGTAACTCTTTAATAAACTACCAAAATGTGCCAGATTTTACCAATTTAGAAGTAAGGAGGTACGAAAAAAGTATGCGACGGTCATGTTTTGTTGCGACGGTCATGTTTTTGTTGCGACGGTTATGTTTTCAATGCGACGGTAATAGGTTTGGAGTTGTTATTATGTACACATTTTATGGAACTAAAAACTTTTATTCAACAAATAAGTTGCAGGAACTTGTACTTATTTATATACATACATTAAAACTTAAGCATTAATTTCTCAACAAAGGATATATTACTAAACCTAAAAAGTCTACTAGTTATTTTTTCTGGAGATTGCAGTTTGCACAGAATACCATTTTTATTAATAACGTCAACATCTGGCTTTGTTGGCCATAAAAAAAATTGACCAGAACGGTTCATATATTTTATTGTTATCTCATCAATATCAGTCTTTGTTACCAATCCTGGATACCACATGTCATTGTAAATGGCTGCCACCCATGTGTGTGTGTGTTCTATTACTAATATGTTTAGGTTTATTTGGTGTATTATTTTTCTCTTCTTCCTTGGTTATTATATTACTTTGTACTGGTGGAGTATTTTTAGACTTATACGGCGAAATGCTAGGTGACATATCAGTCTTTGTAATTCTCTCTTCAGACAATGTGTTTTCTTTTTTGGTTAGTTTCTTCAATTTTTCTTGCTTCGGTTTTCTTTGAATTTTCGTTTTGTTTTTCTTAGCAATCTTTAATTCAGCTCGCTTTTTTAAAGCAGTTTCCTTCATTTCTTTTAGCTTTATCCGCAATGCTTCGTATTTTTTAAAATTCGGCGAGGAAACTGTAATATCCATAATTCTGTTAAAAAAAGAAACATACTTATACATTCGAAATTCATTAATTTTGGTAAAATTATTGTCAGAAAGCTATATATAAAGACCTATAAAATCTTATGCAATGTGATTAAATACATTAATTTACAAAAAATCACATGACCGTCGCATGTTTAACATGACCGTCGCATTTCAAGTTTAGTAACCCTACGACGGTCATGAGATCGACGGTCATGTGAATTCACTCATTTTTAATTACTTAAAATTGAACCTATTCCCATGTTGTGAATTTTAGGTTAGAATTGTTACCGGTAAATAACCGACAACAAAAAAACAAAGCGAGCAAGTTTACTACTATGTTATGTTGTTTTTTATCACTAGACGGTCATGTTAATAGAAAAAATACGAAAAACTTCAACTCACCTTTTTTGTATCAAAATACACAACAAGAACTGTAAATAATAGCGAACCGAACTGCACAGGTAACTGATGTCGCCATTTGCAATAAGAACATATTTTAATTCACACATGCAGTACCATCTAGCGGCGAATAGACAACCTAAAAAGCCTTTCTACGGTCATGTGAAGAAAACGTCGGGACAGCGTTCAATAATTATTTCTAGCTCAAACATTAACAATAATGGCAATTCCAGACAATATTATAACACAAAAAACCCAACATTTGTGAAATATCATGTACTTTGGCGACTTAAAAGTTGAAATATATTTTTAGAAGGTAGCAAATATTGGATTTTGCTCCAGGGACATACGACGGTCATGTGAAACAGGAGTTTCAAACCCCAAATTAAAATATAAATTAATAAGATATTGCACTTTTAGTATTAGTAAATCGATAAAATAATGCCTGTCTAGTCAAATATTTAAAAAAATTAGGGTTTTTACAAAGGATTTAGTGTTAAGACCCCAGGGACATGGTATCTTAAAAGTTACTGAAAACCACCCATAAAGGTATGTTGTTTAATTCAAAAGTCATATGCAAAGAATTCGTAACACGTAGTTACGGAGAGGTAAAGCAGGTTTTGCTTGTGAGTGTGGGGGGGGGGGGGGGGGGGCAAAATTTAAAGTGACCAGAAATTTAAAATCGTAAAGCAAGACAAACGGAAAGCGCTGAAGGCGAAAACTTTTTCGGGTGCTACTTCCAAAAAGCCTTTTTCGGCCTATCAAAAAATTAAAAAAAAAAAGATAGAAAGATATAAGAAACATTTTATTTCTGACAGGGATATTATTAGCTTACATCGTTTTGATTACGTGACCAATAAATAACTCCTTTGGGATATTATTGAAAAGTAGAGGGACATAAGGAAGCGATTGACAACAAATGTCAGTTTATTTACAAATACCATTGCAACAACCAAAACTTCTATGATTGGTAATGAATATGTATACCGGAAAGAATAAATTTAAAAATGTAAATAAATTTATTCCGTTTTGAAAATAAACAATATGTTATTAAATTCGGTCAGAAATTCTCTTGATACATAAATATATCTATAGAAGTAATATCTTAGTGTAAAAAGTTTAATGCTAAATATAAATATATGATTAATCTACGATAACAAATACAAAATGTTACATAAATGTACCATAAACTGACAAAATAATTCACTTTTTTCTCGTGTGATGATCCTTCTCTCTTACAACAATAGTCCATCATAGCTGGGTCCCAGCGTCCCTGATAACATCTTTTTATTGTTTGGATATCCTACTAAAATCTATCCTCGTGCTCGTCACTCACTGCACTGCATCCAAATGTTAATGCAAAAAAATTATTTTTACAGACATTTGCAATATCCAGTGATTGATATGATTTTAAAAGTTCGACTATAAAAGTTTTATAGTTCTCATCTTTATCATACAAAATAATTTCAAGCTGCCAATTCCTTGTCACTTAATTTTTATTTAAAAAAACACAGCAGGCACAGTGTTACGGTTTAAAATTAGCCTTTTGTAAAATGTCAGGTATTTTCATTTTGGAATATGAGTTATAAAAGTTTTCAGACTTTGTTTTTCCATTTGGGATATTTTATTTTAATAGTATATAAATGCTTCAGATTGGTTTAGCAAAATTATTGTCTATTTTTTGTTTAGAGCAAAAAGTACATATTTTGTACTCGTAACCTCTCGAGCCCCAATTTTAAGATTATTTATAAAGGAAGTTCCTTCGAATAATTTCGTCTTGATAATGTGAAGGAAAGCAATACCGTTTTTTCTTTATTTAGCTTTAGAAAGTTCTTATCCGCCAGTTCCACTTGACTATAAACACTCTCACATTCATCATTTAGTATCGACCGATCATCCGCAGTTATTAGGATGTTAGTATCATCTGCATAGCAGACATCAAATACTTTTTCTGTAGTGATATATGGACTTAAGTCATTCGCATAAGCAATGTAGAGAAAAGGGCCCAAGTTTGATCCTTGGGGAACACCCTGTGAGATCTGTTTAGTGCTTCCTCTAACCCCGTTAACTTTTACAAATTGGTACCGGTTTTCTAAGTAAGATTTTATTAGATTAAGCGGAACACCCCTAATACCATAACGATGCAATTTCTCCAATAATAGGACATGGTTAACACATTCAAAAGCCCGCGAAAAATCTATAAATAAACCTGACACAAACAAGCCCTGATCTAGATTATCCACAATGGACTTAACAAAGGAGCAGAGGGCTGTTTCGGTACTGAGACCCTTAGTAAATCCATGCTGACATGGTGACAGCAGCTTGTGTCTATTAAAAAAAATCTGTCAGCTGTTCAAGTATTGTAACCTCAAAAACTTTAGAAATACTAGATAAAAGACTAGGCCTGTAGTTACCATAGTCATTAGAGTCCCCCTTCTTGTAAACGGGTATTCTACATCCTAACTTAAGTTTATCAGGGAAAACTCCAGTGGAAAACATTAAATTTATTAAAAAGGTTAGAACAGAAGCTAGTTCAGGTTTGCATTTTTTTAGCAAAATATTAGTTACGCCGTCCACACCAGCAGAATTAGAGTTCTTTAGCATATCGATTAATTTATCAGTATCGAATACTGTCACCGAATGAAGGAAGAATGAGACATTATTAAAGGAAACGTTTTCTTCTAAGAAATTATAATCAATTTTATCAGCATCAGAGTCAACTGTAAATTTCTCAATAAAACCATTAGCCACCGTCTCATCGGAGAGCACCGCACCATTTTCCGTTATAACAATATCTTTTCTAGCCGTGCTCGACTTCTTTATGCTATTTATCACAGACCACATCGCTTTCGATTTGTTTGGTGCATTACGTACAATGTTGTCATTAATCTATTCTAGCCATTTTAAGTACTTCCCTATATTTGCGACTATAATAAGTACTAATATAGGATAACGCCTATCAAATTTGGCAGTTTCAGTATAAAGTGTTACTTTATCTTTCGAATTTTGCAATTCTGAGGATATTTTATAATTCTTTTTTATTTCTTATTAGGATTTACTCGTCGCAAAGTAAAACATATTTCAAAGTAATACAGTAAAATATTTGAAAAATTATTAAACGCTAGATTTGGACATTCACACCGTAAAACATCAAGCCAATCTTTCGAGCTTAGAAACTGTCTGAAACGCGCAATGTTTTCATCATTAAATGAACGTTTAAACGCATTACTCACTCTCTCCCTTACGGCAGGTTGGCTATCTGATTCAATTTGTAGCGTAGTAAAGTAATGATCCGATAGACCATAATTCACCACCTCTGATACAAACCCCATCAGGCTCCCAAAAATGAAGAAATTATCAATGCAAGTACTCGAGGTCGCCTTTACTCGAGTTGGAACCTTGATAGTACTTATTAAATTAAAGCAGTCTGGTAAACCATTAAAAATACACAAGTTTGCTGAGGTCACCAAAAAGTCTCCCCCCTATGACAATTTGATACTTATAACTAGACAAATACAGCAAGAGTTCCTGAAAAATATTAATAAAAACAGAAAAATTCGCACCAGGAACCCGATATACTACTATTAAGATACACTTCATACTATCCAACCTAATACCGGCTACCTCAAATACACCCTCTATACAATATTCTAAAAGATCCATCACGCTATCATTAATGACACATTCAACATTTTTATAAATTGCAACGCCGCCATGGATTAGATTTTTGCGACAATAATAACTACATAGTGTAAAGTTCTGTAAATAAATTTCCTTTAATTGTAATTCCCTTTGCCAATGTTCTGTTATAAATAGAAAACTGTAATTCTTTTTGTCTAGCGCGGCATCCAGAACCAGAACCTTATTTCTAAGGCACTGTATATTCTGGTGACCAACAACAAGTACATTATTGGTCACGAAAAAACGCATTATTATTTATAGTCGAAAAACCAGTGTCCGCAGGATGTCCTGCCAGTTCAGTGAGCCTATTATCATTACTATTGTAATAAATCGGCCTTAGGAAAATTAAAATTATTAAATACCAATAATTATTTTAAAAAGGTTCAAATCATTTTAAATCAAAAATTATTCTGATTAAGGAAATTCGTGATGAATGACAATGTTGGACACTAAGTTTTATTTAAAGAATTTTTAATAAAATAGTTTTATAAAAATAAAAATATTTTAAAGACGCTTAATAAATTGTAGATCAAAAAGAAATTTTTTTCAAAAATAAAACAATGTATTTTAAAGTTTATTTAAAAATTAAAAGAAATAATTTTTATTAAAAATATAACAAGATACGTTTTGAAAATTTAAAAAGAAAATGTTGTTTTCAAAAGAGAAAAGAAAAATAAATAAATACCGGAAATATGTCAAAAAAAAAACGCTTAAGGAAAATTTGAAGTAATTGAGTGAAAAGAAAAATGAATTAATTTCAATGTACCTTGTAGTCAGGAACCAACAGAGTCGAAGTGGAAAATCATAACAACAATATTTTACAATCACTCGCGATCACTTCGACTAAAAATCCGCAACTAAAATTAAAATAAGTTGATTTCGTAGGTACTGCCTAAAACATTGCATCACACCACAAAAGTGGAATGTTTGCGTCACTTCAAAACTCGTGATGGGTTGCTAGAAAAGTCCTTCCTCGAAAATAACAAAAATCTCGTAAATTAAAGAAAAGCAAATATCGCGGCTGTCAACGTTGACAAATATATTGGAAAAATAAGTCCATAATTTTTAGAAACCTGTCAGTGCAAATAAAATTTATAGCGACGCGAATTCCACGGGTTCCGCGAAAAAGCCATAAATCATGCCTACGTGAGTGAGTTGAACCCGATAATATTTGGGTGAAAAATACCTCCACCTAGGTTCTATGGGCGTCAGTTAAAGTCTATAAAAGCGCTCGCACGCCACAGTTAATAGTGAGTTTTATAGTTACAAGTCAAAGGTTAGTCAAGAGTTACAGAGTTACACAATTAGTAGTTTTGTTAAAAAGTCGCCGGAGTTAAAAGTTCTAAAAAGTAAAGTCGTGAGGGGGCTCGGATCCCTCTCAATCGCCTTATTTAAAAGTTTTTTTTTGTTTATTAAAATCGTTTCAACCGATAGTCCAGCCTTAAGACATAAAAACTTAACAGTTGTGCGCTACGATAAATTAAATAGTTTTATAAATATGAAAGTGCATGAGCGTTTGTCTTTGGGCAAAATAATGTGCAGAAAACAAAACGAAGGTAAAACTTTATAAAAAAAGCTTTATTCGATTTTTAAAACATAATATTTATAAACTATCAAGTGCGACATTTAGAAAATAAATGAAAATTTAAATGGAGATCATTTTATATGACGATAATAGTATACTCCCTTTGAACAGTATGAAATAAAACCCGTTTTACATCTTATAATAATTTGAATAATTAAAATGTAAATCAATTTATGGATAATTATATGAAGATAATAATTTTGGAATTGTCAATGCTCCCTTTTGAAGAAAATGAATAAGAAACCGATTATAATTTTTTAAAAGAAATTAAATTAAAAAAAACAGCAAATGCTCCCTTTGAATATTATGGATTTAAACCGTTATACTTATGTAATTTGAAGATAAAAACTTTAGAAACAGTTATGCTACCTTTGAATGAATATTATAACTTAATTTAAATAATTATGAGTTAGAAACAATTGATGCTCCCTAATGAAACTAAATTTTGGAAATGTTAGTGTCAACCATCATGAATGTTTTGAAGAATTGATTTTATACATTTTAACATTATTTTTGAAAGCTGTATTTTAAAGAAGTTTAACATAGGATTTTGGATTAAGATTGTATCAAAGATAAAATGTACTCTATGTATGTGCCTTTGTTTAATTTGGACTATTGGAAACAAGATTGTTAAATTTCAATATTTTCTCAACCCACAATATATTTTTAATCATCTTTACAACAGTGCTTTACTGATAGTTAGTACTCTAAGACCGACCCAGTTCCCATTCGCAGTCTGCAATGCTTCTGCCCTTGTAACAGAGAACAAATTAGAGAAATGAGGTTAGGAAATGGGCAGGGGGCATTACACTATTACTATTATTAATATTTCGTACAAAAATAGTGTTTTGTCCCTGTTAAAACACTGGTCTTTCCACTATTTCTATTTTTCTTAAATTATCATTAATTACAAATGCGTTTCTCAAGTGACATTCACAAAAATATTTTAATATATTAATCTTAACACCTAGCCTAAGAAAAACTTCCCTATTAAGTATATTAGCACTGTAAAGATAGGAATTCGTGTCAACAAACTGCACGTGCGAAAAACGCAGGGCAACCGAGTATAAAGTATTGTTAAAATCAAACATTATCCTATTTAAGACATTCCTATTTTCACAGTAAGAAGCACCTTTTAGTGATACATTGGTACAAGATAGGTTATCCAGAGCCGTATTCAGGATATTGTAGTCAATGCTCTTTCCTTTAAGACATTCATTAATTCCGCCGAAAATCACTACATGATCATAGAGTCCAAAGTCATTACATACTACGTGAACATCCTTCACAATCTCTTCAAAAGTCGCATTGGGTTTATAAAAACTACTAATAAAATATTCTTGTTCGTCAAAGTTTAAAATTTTACTTAGATACAAACACGCACCGGCTTACATTATTATCGCCCACAATAAGTATTTTAGGAATAATAGGCCTATCACGAACTACCGTTGTGTTTTTTTCTGTAGTAGTGACCTTCCTAACCGCTCTTTTCTTAGTTGCATCTTTTGCATGAGGGTTTTTGATCGAAGATGCTGAATTCAGACTTCGCCTGCCTCCTCTCTTTTTTTTATGTTTTGTGTGCAATACCTCCAACAAATTCAACCGACCATGCAGTAGTTTAATTGAATTCAGCATCTTAAAAAACCGTTTTGACGGGCGCTGCTGTTTAGCAAAGCCATTAGATTTATTAAAACATTTACTGTTCCTCTTCCCTGCCCGATTGGTAGGGTTAACCTTTGGCTGATCCACTGTGTAGGAGTTCAGAGTCTGCTGCAGCCTTTCAATCTCCACGTAACAAGATTTATTTTCAGCCTCTAAAGGTTGGATGAAACATACCATGTTTATGTTTAAAGCCATAAGTTCATTAAGGCCTTTTTAAGGGTTATTAGCCCTTTCCATATGGATACTAACAACCTTTTCTAGAGTATTCTTTTGGTTCTGGACATCCAAAAGTTCATTTCTAATATTTACTATTATTTCGCGTTTTTTATTTAGACTTTCAACTAACATCTACATTTTCGCCAAGTTAAGGAATGGTGGGTTCTCAGGGACGATCCCCGGGCCTATATTCGAAATCCTAACCCCCGATTGCTTAAAATAAGAGCGATAGCCATTTAAACCCATGTAAATCCACTCTCATGTCTGCCTTGTACTGATAATTGTCCATATATAATAAAAATATGTTTACAAAAATAAGAGAGCGAATGTAATGACTTTTACATAAATTTACCTAAATAGGGATATTAACACAATGCCGACTTAGCCGGACCACCCTAGAACAGGGATAATATTGAAATATTTAATTAATAATAAATAATGCTTTACTACCCGATTTTAAATAAATAAAGGACTAAACGGATAAAAGGACCCTTGTTTATCCCCATTTCTATGGTTTACCTGAGCACAGTACTATAATGTAGGCCAATAAATCCATTAGTAGTTAGTGTCCTTTATCCCTATTTAGGTAATAACAAATAAAAAACTCATTATGTTGGTTTCTTAAAATTGTAAATAGACTACTTATAAGTATAATTATAATGAAATGTTTTTAAAAATCTATAATCCATATTTGGGGATATAAACAGGTAGGTACAAAGCGGAGAGGTTAGTCAGTCAAAGTTAGTAATTCAAGTCGAATAGTTAAGATTGTAAAATGCCTCGAAAATGTGTAAACAATCCAGATCACTTCTGTTATGTTTGTGGTGAAGTGACTTTTGCGTCTCAGAAGCGATCTATGACTCCATTGATGAAAAAAGCATATCATCCTTATTTCGGTTGCAGAATAGGAGATCAAGACAAACAGTGGGCGCCACATATATGCTGTAATGCATGCGCTTCAAGTTTGACAAGCTGGTTAAATCGTAAAAACCGATCTATGCGGTTTGCTGTTCCAATGGTCTGGAGAGAGCCTACAAACAGGGCCCGCTCTAGGGGGCGGCAACCTGGGCCCCTGCCCAGGGCGGCAAGTTGGAAAAGCGGCATGAAAAATCTAAAAAAACACCATAAATCCCCGTTTTGCCTACCTAAGTTCCTAGGTTTATATTATGAAGTTTGAACCTTTCGAATTCCCAGTTAACAAATTTAATTTCCTTTGTTTTGCCGTGTCGTCTTATTTTTAAAACAGTGACAATTTCGACGGATCCCTTTTCTTTCCACCGGATATTCCATTACAAAACCGTATCCATCTATTTTGGGTGGGCACTCATGTTTCTAATTGTAATAAACACAACGGAAAATCTTTCTGATATTTTTAAACAGTAAATGTCACATCGGAATATGAACTCGTAGTAATTTTTGTCCAGTGGCGGCTCGTGGGTGATTTCAATGGGGAGGCTACAATCGAAAGTAATTTCAGCAAAATTTCGGAGCCACTCCCAAAATTTGTCAAAAATTCACTCAACTTCTATCTAATTTCGTAAATTAGATTAAATTTGATTGAGATTTTTTCTTTAAATTAAAGTAGGTATAGATTCACACATTATGATTTGCTTTATAGTTAATTTAGAGTTTAGGTCTTCACATCACATTTTTAATTTCAACTCTTTCAAAACGGTAAAAAAAATAGACTTAGATGTTACTACACATTTAAGAATTTTAACGTAATTAAACGTGAAGTCATTCGTTTGAAACCATTTTAAAAAATAAATAAAAACAAATTCTGAATAAAAACTAAGTAATGTATCTTATTCCTAATTAAATAAAATAGTATTCTTGCAAAATATAATTCTTTAAAATTACCCCTCTTAGACCCTTCAGATTCGTTGTATCCTCGAAAACTTAGATCCTGAGACGACAAATATCACTGCGTTTTCATGAGGATTCAGTTCGATTTGAATTCGAATTGAACACATGAAAACAGGTATTTTTACCGTATTGAGTTCGTTTTCAGTTCAAGGTCGATTCGCCAATTTTTGGGATCGTACCGAAATTTTTAATCATGAAAACGGTGCAAGACCGGAACGGAATATGATTCTCATAACCTACAAATAGTTCTGACGTTATGTTTGGTTTTGGCGGTTCTTTTATAAACGTTTTAATAATAACCGACCAAAAAAGCAATAGAAACTAGTAAATAACAAAATCTAAAAGCGAAAACAAAAAAGTACGCGAAAAGAAAGGTTATAACCACAGGTTTGACGCATGACAGCAGACAAATGTCGAAAATTCAAATCCGAATTGAAATCGATTTCAATTCGATTTAAAAACTGCAATGAAAACGCCTTGGAATGTAATGGGCTAAAAAATATTCAAATCGAACTCAGTCCCCATGAAAACGTAGTAATATAAAATAAAATCGATTAATTTTGTTAAAATTTCACGATTTTCACTAACCTTATTATTATGATTTTCTATCCCATGTAATTGTACGAAATCAATACCATTTATTATAGTTTGTTTCCGTAATAACTTAAATTTAACAGTTGATGTTACCCATGTGTGATTTTTCGTGTCTCTCCAGCTCGCGTATCTACTAAATTTTTTAAATCATTATTACATCTTAATTTTCCCCAGCAGAACGATTTATCGGAACAATGCCAGCAAAACAATTTGTTTCTTACCTCGGATCCAGTTATAAATATATTTTCGATAATAATATGTTTTAAAGCCACGGTTTTGTTTTCCTGTACTTACTACTAGGCTTTTTAATTCTGGCTCTGGACGTCTGTTTTCCACTACAAGTTTGTCATCGTAATTTAGGGAATTAAACGAGTTGGTTAAAAAATATTCCACTAAATTACAGTCTAAATTAAAACCGGCGGCACTTATTTTTAAAATAATATAGGTAATCCAAAGTATCACTAAACGGCTAAACTAAATAAAATATCCAATCGATGCGCTGCCCACTTCACAAACCAGGCGAAAACTCTAAAATTTAACCTAACAAAAACAAATATCAAATCAAAAGATCGCGCGCGGTTCACGACACACGAGACGAGTTTGGCAAGCGTTGAAAAACAGGTGATCTATTTGCACGTGGGAGAGATCACGCTCGTGATTCGTCCGGAGGCTCTTTTCCAGTCGACGTTGCCACTTATTGTAGTTAAAATGTTAGAAACTACTATTTCCCTCTCACGATTTCGTATTTATCAGAGCTTATTAACGTGGCTTTTAGGCAAACCCGTGGAGACTGAACAGCCACTAGCCTCATGCGCTATTGTCAGATTGTAAAAAAATATTAAATAGTGGAAAAAATAGCAAATAAGGAAATAAATTAAGAATCCGAATGAAAATATAATACATATTTGCTTGCTGTAAATTAAGAGTTATTATTTAAGTAATAAACCAAGAAAATGTGTAGGAGGGCAGGAATTACTGAGGAGGCTCAGCCTCCCTTGCCTCCTTCGAGGAGCCGCCACTGATTTTGGCTGCTAATAAATCTGAAATAATCCACAATACAAAAATGTTAAAGGCAGATCTAAGTTAATACTCAGCTTCATCCATTTTTGATCAAATATCAAACCTGGCGTGTCACAAAAGCCTAAAAATTAAATACAGAAAACTACATATTCTAATATATCCCTTTTATTTTACGTAGTACTGTTGCGACTTAAAAATAATATAACAAAGTATATAATACATTTTTTACGGCTTATCTAAAATATCAGAAATAAAGTTTTCTTAACAAAAAATTCACTGTAAATAAAAATAAAATGCATTGAAAATAAATGTAGAAGAATTTGAAAGTAACCGTTAATTAACGTTTAATTTCAAGCGTAATTCGTTTTATTTGGTGACTTCGTGCATGGCGTGGGCGAGGTAGCCCACGTTTTTGCTGGTGACTCCAGCCATTGAAATACGACCATCTTTAGTTAGATAAATACTAAAGTCTTTAATTAGTTTTTCCACCTAAAAAAAATATAAATGTTTATTCTTAAGTAAAGAAGAAGAAGAATATTTCTTAGCTAATGACAGACAAAAAGTCATATAACTTGCAGCAGCAACTTTTAGCAATGAAACTAACACGAAAACATTAACGTTTCACCTTTAAATGATGAATTCTGCACCAGATCGATACTGCCCTAACATGTCATTTTTAGAGGTCTAGAAAACCAATTTTGATCCAAGTATTACAAGAAAATTTAAATGGGTAAGGATAACAAGTTTTAACTAATCATTTGTTAAAAAGCCAATCAGAGCTTGTTAACAGGGGGGGGGGGGGGGCAACATTTTGCAAATCAATACATTTTATTCGATTACAATATATATACAGGGTGCTACAAATTCGTGTGCGTACAGGGTGTCCCAAATTCGATGCTCATTATAAGTATCTCGGAAACTATAAGAGATACAGCATCGGTCAAATGGTGGCAAAGTTGCGGAATTTAGTGCCCAGTGATGTCTTTAAAAAAATTGTCTTTAAGAAAAATACGACTTTGTGAAAGCAACTTTTTTAGCTTTATACTACTGTCTTTTTAAAATACCGTTATAAAATTTCGTTGTTGTGAAATCGTTATCAACTTTAATTTTTTAAATATGGACCTGCATTTTTTATTTTATTTTTTGAATTCTCTTTAAGCCCTAAATTTAACCATTTTACCATCCCGTGGCGCTCCTGCAAACATGTCCTCTGAATCTTTTTTCAATAAAAAGAGGTACCCCACTAACATTTTTCAATGTGAATTTATTTTATGATTAGCCTGGTAAATTTTACAAAAAACTCGTATTTTGCTTTTTCTCGTCAGACAGAAATAAAAATAATAAAGTTGAACCCCATTGTAGGTAGGTTAGAAAAATTATTACAAAAAAAATGGTGGAGGTATAGCATACATGATGTTATGCAATGGACGCATTATACAGTGTGATCAGTTAAGGGTACGGAGCGGCCATATTTCGGAAACTACTGGGCATAGAAATTCAGGAAAAAAAAATGATAACTAAAGTGGCCATGAAAAAATCCTGGAAATAATTTTTCAGTTTCGCATTTTACCGCAAGAGGGCGTAATTGAGAAGGAAATTTTAAAATTTTACATATCTCCGAAAATTCCACATTAAGGTATATCTTTGATAACACCATTAAAAAGCTTGGACAATTATCCATCATTTTGGTCTTATGCTCATTGGCGTACCGACTTTAATAAGAGGGGGGGGGAGCTGTTGAAAGTGTAATCATTTAAATCGCTGTAACTTATAAACGACTTATCCGATTTTAGCAAACTAAAGACAGGTTGGAAGAGAAATGTATGCACTTTCACCAATCGTATTTAGTTGTCCATAATAGTTCTCAAAAAAAATGCTAGAGGGCGCAATTTGTAATAATTACACATTTTTTGATTTTACTCCGAAAAAATAAATCATACGGTATAATTATGATACCAGATTGAAAATAGAAAAAATATTGAAACCGCAGCTCGATATCTCCGTTCGTTTCAGCGTTATCGCCAATAGAATAATTTTATTAAACTTTAATGAAGAAGCGAGTGGGACGCCACTGATATTTTTCCATGTGGATATTATTTCTAATTAGCCTGGTCAATTCTGCATAAAAATGGTCTCTTGCGTTTTTCTCCTCATGCACACCGTTCTTAATTAAAATAATTAACAATTTTTATAAAACAAAATTTTCCATTATGAATGTTAATAATAATAATAAATAGTAGAGCTAATTTAATTTATTTATTTTAATTAAGAACGGTGTGCAAACGAGCAAATCTAACCGATCCGTAGATTAAAGGGCTCTTAAACTGGTAACCAAAAATTACATATTTAACTGTAGTTTTTGATAATAATAAGTAGTAGATAATTCGAAAACAAACAAAAATTTTAATTAAAAAGTTGAATCCAGCCACACAAGCAACACTGAAATTTAGGATTTAATATAAATTATAACAAAGCATGAAATAAAGCTAAACAAACCAACGGTGGCTATGACGGGAACCTTATACTTGATCGTTTGGCTTAATTGTGTTGACAGATGTAGTGAGAAGTCACCCTGTCCAATATAACGTAATTTTCTTAGTGGCATTATTTTTAGACCAAGCAAGTTTTTTTTACTAATGATACATTTTTGCGCTAAAATTAAAAATAAAAAAGTTTCCCATATACTAAATCTGGGCAGAAACTGTATATAAAAGGTTGATACGTTTCTTTATCATAAACCTGTATGCACCCTCATTCATTTTTATTGCTATGATACGTACCAAACTTCTCTACTCCCACAACTGTAGGTACTTTTTATGTGGCAAAGTTAAATTGTATCGCTATTTACTTTAAAACCTACATGATAACAAAAGAAAGGTCCAGGTTAAGTGTAAATAGTAGATTTTATTTAGATATTGTGGTTCTACTCTGGGTTACTATTAGTTGATACGTACTAAACTTCTCTACTCCCATAACTGTAGGTACTTTTTATGTGGCAAAGTTAAATTGTATCGCTATTTACTTTAAAACCTGCATGATAACAAAGGAAATGTCCAAGTTAAGTGTGAATACTGGATTTTATTTAGATACTGTGGTTCTACTCTGGGTTACTATTAGAGTTGATACAAACCAGTATTTTTCTGTAACAAGGACGTTACGTTCCAGTGTCAAGTTTGTACCTGTTACAAATACCCGTTATTTTTTTCCTAGTATTTAGGATTGCGAATTTTTAAATATAAATTAAAGAAACACATTTTTAGAAAAACTAGTCAAAAGTGACTTCTAAAAAAAAGGTCGTCCCTGTTATTAAAACACTGTTGCTTTTGAAGGGCATTTATGAAAGTTGGGTTCTACGGAACAAGTGTGGTTTCACAACGGACCTAATAGGACTACGTGAGACTGTTTGGTCAGAACAAAAGGTCTGCCACTCTAACCTAACCTAAAGGGCATTTACTAAAAGTCAAAGGATTTTCTCTTAAAATAAAAATTTGCCCTTGGACGGTTGACAACCCAACTAGTATTTTTCAAAATTTCATGCAGACGGCGTTTTTCGGTTATGAATTATTAGGGAATTTAAATAACAAATAAATTAATCTTTATCTATAGTATGTACTCGATCGCTTTTGTGTGTCAGAGAGCGTGACAGAGAAATACGTTAATAATACTAAATACGTATATCCTATTCCTATCAAAATATCAATACCCTATAAAAGTATTTATATATTTATGAATATCATAATATCAAATACTTGCTCGAAAGATAGAGAGCCGAGACTATGGTCTATTTCTTTTCGATTGCGAACGATGACAGAAAAAAAAATTGAACAAAAATTCACCTAATTGGCTAAATCATGGACCAATTTACACTACATAAATGCATAGCCAACTTATTAAAGGTCTTTTTTTTTTAATCACAGAAGAAGAATAAGAAATTTCCGTTCGATTGATTTCTAGCAAATATATGCTAATTATAAACATTTTAGCAATTAAAAATAACTTTTAGCTGTAGTTATATTACGAAACAAATTAACTTTCTGTACATAAAATCGGTTAATTTCACGTTTTTCTGCAACATAAAATAGTAAACCTATGCCTACTTTGTGTTGAAGCAAAAAGGATGCCCGAATTATCGACAAAATATAGAAGGCCATGCCAAACGCCAAACATTGTGACATAACTTAAAAATTCATCTTCCTAAAGGCCGCTTTACAGTTTGCAATTTTTCTTTCACGCAAGTTGTCTTGCAGCAATTAATATTGCGGCCATAAAAATTTCACTTCGTTTTACAGCGTGCAATGACTTGCCAAGATCGTAGGTGATGTACCACTTGCCAACCATTAACATAAAAATACATTTGGTTAGGACTTACCGGCGCTTTTTGTGCATTCATTTTAACAAAACATCATTACAGGACATGAAAACAAACCAACAAAAACAAAACGTACCCGCTATAGGTTAGAAAAAAACATAAATAAATGTCAGGGATTTTTATTTTTAGTTTGGTGTCTCATAAATCACCAGAAAATCCTCAGAATTGCGCTTCCAATGGCAATAAAAATACGGTCCGAGTTATATTTCTTGCAAGCAATACAAATTGCGCTGATCATTAGCCTCGTTCTGTGCATACTCCCGGGCAATCGTTTCTTGCGTGAAAGAAAAATTGCAAACTGTAAAGCGGCCTTAACAAGTGTTAATTTAAAATTCTAACCGCTATAAACAGTAAACAACAAAATGTCAGTTATGACGGAAATCCCTAACCTTACTTTTTCAACTTGTCAAAAATGAAAATGCTTGCATTTTTTTATTGTAAAACGGGTTTCTGTCATCGTTCGCGATCGAAAAGAAATAGACCATAGATACCGTCACCGGCGATGTCAGAGTATTGAATATACAAATACTGCTAGAGTATTTGCCTTTACCTAGTATATTACGTATTTTGCATCGAGGTAGGTATTTTGTAACCTCTAGAATGTCAATCGACAGTCGCAGACACAAAGGGTTAGCAGTCGGCGCTGGCCACAGAGGAATGATCGGTCGTGATGACTATACCGCTGATCTTACAGCACAGAAGAAAAAATAGGTTTGTTCGCCGTCAGTGGTGCATTCGGCATCAACAAGAAAGCCAAAACATCGCATTTTTTAAAGTTCTCTCGTTCATACAGAAATACGCGTGCTTGACCTAGTATTTTAACATCGATACCTGTGACGGGCTATTATCCACTCATACCTGTTGCCAGGTACCATCGCGCCGATAAAAAACTGGGACAGGAAATTTTTCTATTTTCTCCTAGACTATTAAGAATAATTTTACATCAAGCCTGGTACCAGTAAAATGTCATGAAAATTTGCATGTCAATAAAGATTGTCACTTTATGATTGACTCGTCAAACATACAATCATATATTATTTGTAAATATGCCACAATTAACCCCCCAGCAAAAGGCAATTATTTATAGTCGGTTGCGAGATAGTGTTGCTATTAGGGATATTGCAGATGAACTGGGAGTAAGCAAGAATACCGTGCTATTGGCAAAACAAAAAATAGCAAGACATGGGACTATTATTAGGAATGCAGGTTCTGGTCCCCCTAAAATTTCTACTGATGATCATGATAGAAGACTGGTTAATTATCTAAGGGATCATCCCTTCGAAACTGCAATCAAGGCAAAAGAAGAGACGAATTTTCCAGGTTCTGCAAATACCAGAGACAGGGTTCGAAATTCCGATATACGAAGCCGTTGTGCTGCCAATAAAAATTTTTTAACGGAAATAAATAAACAGGGCAGGTTAGAATTTGCACATGAATATATTAATCAAATAAATTTATGGGAAACAGTTATATTTTCTGACGAGAAAACTTTTCAGTCATGCAATAATGGGAGAATTCGGGTGTATAGGCCTTCCGGCATGCGGTATGATGAGAGATACACCCACAAAACCAACCAAAGTGGGCGTTTCTCCATAAATGTTTGGGGCTGGATTAGCGCTAGAGGACCAGGACTTTGCCAAATCGTCGAAGGAAGACTAACTGCAGCAGTATACGTTAATATACTAAACGAAGTGATGATACCATCGGTAAACGCTGTATACGGTCAAAATTACACACTTCAGCATGATAATGCTCCAATACACACAGCGCGCATTGTACAAAATTTTCTCCAAGAAAATAACATAGCAGTTCTTCCCTGGGCTTCGAAGAGTCCCGATTTGAACCCGATAGAAAACATTTGGGGTGCCATGGTCAAATCTATGTATAAACATGATTTTCAACCTAGAAACAGGGATGAATTACGTCATAGGATAAATCAAGCTTGGGATGAAATAACTGTCGAATTATGTAGAAACTTAGTTTTAAGTATGCCACAAAGGCTCCAAAAAGTAATAAACAGAAATGGTTCTATGACCAAATATTAATTTTGTGTTGTTTTGACAAACTTTGTGTTCGCAATTTTTTTCTTTTTATTAAATGTATTTTATTACCTGTATTAGCTTTATTTATTATTTTGTGGTAATGGTAAATATAATAATTTATAAAATATTTGACTTTAAAAAAATCTAATAAATTTACTTTATCCATATTATATGATGTCTCTCAAATTTAACCACCCCGTATCGAAAAATACAAAACATTCCATTATGTAACCTAGGTTACTTTTTAAATTTTGAATGTTTTTCCTTTTTAGCTCTAGACACCTTTTATAGTCTAGGGGATATGTATTTCTTACATTGTTTTTGTAAATCTCTTGTCCCAATTTTTTATCGGCACAATAGTACCTGTTACGAGTATTTTGTATCATCTCTAGTTACTATGGCTATTGGTCCTTGCAAACATTATTATTGAGAATCAATTATAATATCCTTAAAATAACATTATTTCCTACATTCAAAAGCGTTTTTGAAGTATGTTTTTTTACCTGTTGTGCATTCATTCCAGTAAAACAGAACATTCCAATTTGATTGGTGATGTGTTCCCAATTTTTGCTAGATCCTTCCTTTTTCAGATTATCGCGAAGTGTCGATCTAACGGAGATAATTCTATCTGCCATTCCTTTTACTTCAACCAACCTATAAATTAACAAAAATAATAATTAATACTATATTCTTTTCTGAACTCATGATCAAATTTGAATAATATTTTTTTGGCATTGCAGGTTGGTTCCTTGACAATGTCATAGTTTTCGCCATTTTCCATAGAAAGTTACATTTCGTTGTATATCGTATACTGTGGAGTGGATAAATACTTAACCCATTAACGCCCAGTGATACCGTTTGGTATCGCTAAATCAGCTATTACTAAGACATCGACCATTTTGTGGGTGGTAGTAGAATAATAATTCTGACGAGTGCGTTAGTTGCGGGAAGCATCTTCAGTTGTGTTTTAAGTCTTTGAGTACCGTTGCCGATATTTGTGAGCAAAAAAAAGTGTTATTTTATCGTTCATTTTACGTCAATAGAAAAATGTGGACATTCGCTTTGAGTAAGTATAGTTTTTCAGTGATAGTATATTTTTTCTTGAATACAAATATTGATATTGACTAAGATATATATTTAAAGCCCTCTATAACGTATATCGTATTTTTAAAAATTTACCTGACTTTACAAAATGGGCGCAAAACATACTGATACCATATGGTATCACTGGGCGGTTACGCTATATAAATATTTTTTTTTTGACAGGCATGGATTTTCATTGTCTGAAGCTTTAGACATAGCATACGCTAATGAGGATGCAGAAAATCAAATAGACGAAATATTTATCGAGCCCCCTGATACCAATGTAGATTCCGCTGACGAAGATGACGGAGGCATGCTAAATAATTTAACAGGTCGACAATTACGTGCACCTGTGAAAATAAAATTGACGAATAATACACGTTTAGGCAATAATTATGACGACTTTTCTGCAGAAAGTCCTAACCAATCATCTTCAGCGCCGGCTAATCAATCCGTAACCGAATCATCTTCTGCATCGACCTCAAAAGATACGTATTGTCCGGTATCAGAGAACAACGACTGGATTCGAAATCGTCTAGCTCAGAAACCAGATACTGTCTGGATTGAAGGCGACATTGAACCTGGAGCCGGTTCGTTTCCAGTAAAAGATGACAAGCGATTCGAACAAATGTCTTGTACAGACATTTTTGAGCTATTTTTTGTCAACGATATCATGCAGCAATAAACAATACATGGTTTCTGTATAGGAAGAATCACAACAAAACCTCCAACATAGAGTTTAGAAGGGAGTTGGTCCAAGTATACTTGACACGTTATGGTGTACCGGCAAAATCGGCAGGTCCTGCAAAAACGTCTGTTTCACGCACACTTCTGCCAGGCATTCGATATGACGGTATGCATCACTACGTTGCTTTATGTAATAGACGCCGTTGCGCTGGAAATGAATGCAAGAGTTTTGGTAGAACAATGTGTTCTAAGTATGATGTAGGTCTTTGTGTAGTCTGTTTTGCCAATTATTACACAATGTAAAAATTTACTTTTAATAATTCCATAAATAAATATGTATTATAAAATTGTAAGTAAGTATTTGTATTTTACAGTATCATATGCGCCCAGTGATACCATATGGTAGCAGTCATTTTCTTAAAAACTGACGTAAGACATTTTGTAAAATATATTTTTTTTGTGCATTCCTACTCATATTAATTCAGAAAAGTAAAAATATGTAAAATAACTAGCAAAAAATAGTTCTGGGCGTTAATGGGTTAAGTTATTCAAGGTGTGAATCTATAATCTATTCTACAGCTAGAAATTTATTATTGTCACTGTTTTTGTATTTTTAAGCATATAGAGTATACATTTCATTACAAAAACGACTTGTTCTTGAGTGTAATTTCCTTAATTATTATAATTTTAAAAATTGTTTTAAAAAATAGATAAATAATTTCTCTCTAATAATTAGAGAAGAGGAACACCTTTCTCTAACATTTAAACGTATATTATCTTCCTTCTAGTCTTTATAACAGTAACATTAGATATACACGGTGGAATTTTTAATTGGAATAAATTCAGTGTTAAAAAGCCTCTTTACTTCCGGAGAAAATACGGGTGCCTTTATTTTTAGATTGGTATACTTTTTTCGTCCCGTCATGAAATTTACCCCGCTTTTGGGGGTAGAAACCGCTCCCAACTTTTTTTTCTCAAATGTAAAGGTATGTATTGGGATAGCTCGTTGGAAAGGGCACAAAAAAATATACGGCCCACTATTTACTTTTGCATTTTGGTAATGTAGAAAGCCAGAAAAAAATAAGAACTGGCCATTTTAACAATAATTCATACTACAATTTTGGTTTTGGCAGCGCAAGCTGGCTAAAAAAAAGGGAACATGTTATTGATAAAGTTATTTGTTTAGTTAATGCCGCATTCCAGTGGTCATTTCTTGTTATTGGTTATGTCAAGAAATAAATGGGCAACATTTCCAACAATTTTTACAATAAAAAAAATTGCGTCTAGATTACCGAAATGCAAAAGTAAATAGTGGGTCGTATTCCTTTTTTATGCCCTTTCCAACGAGTTATCGCAGTGCATACCTTCACATTTGAGAAAAAAAAAGTTGGGGGCGGTTTCTACCCCCAAAAGAGGGGTAAATTTCATGACGGAACGAAAAAAGTGTACCAAACTAAAAATAAAGTCACCCGTATTTCCGAATTTTCTCCGCAAATAAAGAGGCTTTCTAATACCGAATTTATTCCAGTTAAAAATTCCATCCTGTAGAATAAATAAGCGTAAGTTCCCGCAAAAATTTGAAAAATGCAACTTCCGATCGTTTCCGAATTTCAGCGAGTATTTTAGTGGGTCAAATAAGCTGTAGGAAAGAAGGATAGTCTATCAAAATTTAATAAAAATACTATTTAAAAAAAAACTACCCTAAACCGTATTCGCTCCATAGTGGTGCCATTTTCCTGAACTTGTCAGCTATCCACTTGTTTTTTTATACCCATGCTGTAAACTTGTTGCCAACTAAGTCTAGAGAGAAGTACGAACTGGTTTATACAAGATTTAAAGATTGTTTCCACGGAAAAAATACGTTCTTCCATTCCGAAAATGTTATGATGCGTTTTTTTTTCACTGATTCCGAGGCCAGGAATATAATATTCTAATAATGTTATATGTCTCATTGCTTCACAACGGTTAACAATACTGCAGTGATTTTTGTGGCGTCAAAACATGCCAGAAAGATGTCAGTTTATGGACGATCGCAAAAAATATATTTTGTATACTTACAAATAATTACATTAGAATGGACAATATTTGAACTTTATAATAGTGCAACCAGTATAAATCCAATGTCGGATTGCATAAAAATTTTCAACAATAGCTAACTAACCAGCAACGTTGACGGTGACATGCATGACATTGGCAGAAATAATTTTCTCACAATCAAAAGGACCTGGGCGGTTATCTCAATTTCTAATTTACTAATCGGGCAGCTTAGTTTGTTGGTCGGATGGTTGGTTTAAGGCGGGGATCGGGCATCCGGCCTAGGCTTCCTGCACTACAGCCTAGTGGCCTATTGTGCTCCCCTGTCTTGTTAGAAAAGATTTGTTCCTTTTATAAGGTCTAGTAAATTCCTACCAAGTCTGTCATGCGGGAGGTTATCCCCACATTGGATTTCTCCGAAATATATATGATATGTAAGGCGGTTTCGTCCTCTTCGCCGCAAAGTCTGCATTCAATGGGACCATTGTAAATTTCTATTCGGCGTAGGTGTTAGTAGGCTAACCACTTGTTTGAGCTGGGTGCGCGTTAGAAGCAACACTCCAGTTGATAGCTTTTTGGAGAGTTTCCCAATTGTGGCCCTCGCTTGGGTTTGACCAGGTATCCTGTTCCAGCGGGATAGATGTTGTTGTTGCGCCCACCTGTCTGATGTTGCTTTGGTTGTCTGTTTTGATATGCCAAGGGCGGGTTCAGGACCCCTGAGATTTTGAGATGTTCCGGTTCTAGCCAGTTTATCGGCTATCCCCGAGTGACCAGGAACCCATAGGAGTTCTACCCTGTTGTTCCTTGCTGCTAGCTTTTTCAATCGGGCAGCTTGCTTGTGAGTAAATAATGCCTGCCAATGTCGTTTATGTCACAGTCAAAGTACCGGTTAGTTAATTATTGTTAAAAATCTTTATGCAACCCAACATAATACATATAGTGCATTGATATCCTTAAAAGCAGAAAAAAGAAAATTATAAATAAGATGGTGACAAGAGGGTTGTTGGTAATATAGACGGAAATAATGCAAAAGTAGGGAACAAGTATTTATTATATGTTTACTTTTTTTAATATTTCAGTTTTGTACTTACCAATCAGCTCTCAGTTGGGGGTCACTAAGAATTTCAGTAACAAGTCTAGCTCCGTTAATGGGTGGATTCGAGTACAACGCTCTGATAAGAATTTTAATTTGTGACATCACGCGGTCAGCTTCGTCCTTGGAATCGCCAATGATGCTAAACGCTCCAGCTCGTTCACCGTAGAGACCCATGTTTTTGGCGTAACTCTGACACAGAGCGATGCGGTGGCCATCTTTAATAAAGTGACGGACCTGGAACAATATGAATTTGTGGAGATTTGTCTTTCAGTTATCTTTACAATAAAACACAAAAAAATTAATTTGTTCGCAAAACATCCAATCAAGCATACAAAGAACTTGATAAACAAGCTCAAATATAAAGTCTTACAAACTCATAATTTAACACTTTAGAGTTACTTACTATCATAACCTCAAAACCAATGATATAATTCCTTTTATAAGCTCAAAACAACATGAGCTCAAATGCAAAGTACCAGTTGGTTACTGAATAAGTCGGGGATAGTTTTTGAATAAACTCAATAAATATAATTATGAATTTAAATTACTTTAATTTATGGCATATTCCAGTTGGTTGCCAATGATAATCGTAAAGCTGGTGGTTTTTGCTGTGTACTGGGATAGTGAACCAACCGACTGCAGGTCATTTTCGTACTCTTGCTTAGAGTAATAATTGTCACGAGTAATTGTTTCTGTTTGTGTGCCAGTGGAGATGAGCTATATATTTTCTATTCTCCATAGATTCATGCAAATATCCCTCGGCGACTTTTGTTGATTGGCATCCGCCATGGCAGTTTAGATTTTTGAGGCCCACTTCAGCATCTGCATGTGCAGTCTCAGAATAACGCTTTTAGCAGTGCCCAGTATACTGCTCTTGATAAATTTGGGAAAATGTCATCAGTCGTAGCGATTGATTAAAAAACTTCCGAAATCATAGCAGTATCTGTACACAACTATAGGCGTTCTTCTGTGGCGGCATTTGCAGATGCTAGAGTGGCCATTACATATCTAAAGCGTCACGGCGAATGGCAATCAACAAAAGTCGTCGAAAGATATTTGGACCAATCTATGGAGAATATAAAATATATAGCAAACAAGGTATTGAAACAACAATTTCTGTATTGTAGGAGTTGATTGAAATCGTCATCGCTCACTAGCCTCTATCGTCCTAACTGACACATAACCAGGAACAATTACTAAGTACAAATACTCAGAATACGAAAATAAACTGCAGTCGACTAAAATCACTATCACAGTACAGCAAAAAAAACACCAGCTACGGTAACTAATGCAAATATCTAATACAGGGTTGCCCAGAAGTCCGAAATAAAATTTATATAGCCCTAACCTGTAACTTTTGGGGAAAACGCTCGGACACGTCAACTTAGTTTTATATATGCTCACATTTTGCCGTTATTTGTTTTTTTATATACATTTGTCAAAGATATGACGACATTGATTTTTTTTTAATGGAAGCATACAGCTTGTGATACATCTTTTAAAAGCTAATATCTCGTACAGTATGCTCATAAATTTTGGCGCGATTCTGTCAAGCTATATCAAAATGGCGACTGTTAAAAGTTGTTAAAAAATATCTAATTAAATAAGCGGAAATGATAAATCATTGTTTTTTTACCTTTCAAGGTAAGAAATCTTCATTGTTTCACGTTCTGACATTTTGTGACTTAACAATAGTTATAGTTTATATGTTATTTGACTTTCCGACAAAACCATTTTTGTTTAGGAAATTGTAAAATAATACTTCGGAAATACCTAAATTAATTTTACAAGTTCACAAATTAATATTATCATACATAGTGTAAAATAACATTACTTATAATAGGATACAAACAAATTATGCACAAATATAAAAAATTAAAAAAATTATTAGTGATGATGAGACATAACTGGCAAAACCACACCAGGCAACGCCTACCAGGAAGCCACAAAGTACTCATTCAAAGAGTAAAAGCAGTGATCCAGCAAATGCTGTTTGACGTATTTTTTGAATCGGATATCATCGAGGGCTCGGTACCGTCCCGGGATCTTATTATATAAATTGTGATTAAGAGTTATTTTTTGATTTACTTAATCTGAATCGGTACGCGATTATCTTGTCTGAGCCTCGAGTGTTGTAGCTGAATGCCTAGTGAGTTCACCCCTGCGGGAGTGTAACTTCAATACAGTTTGAAAGATAGAAATACTAGGCAGAGGCATTAAACCAAATTTTTTAAAGATAGGCTGACAGTGTTCTCTATAGCCTACGTTAGCCATAAGTCTTACGGCTCTTTTTTGTAATCGAAAGATATGTAATGCGTTCGTAGAAGTTTCCCCACAGTATAGCACCATACGCAATGTGGGAATGAAAAAGGCCGAAGTAAAGTGATTTTAAAACGTCAAATGTTACACACTTATGCAAATTTCTAAGAAGGAATAGCGTACTCGACAGCTTTCTTCTCAATTCAGTTATGTGAGCTACACAAGACAAAGAACTATTTACCGAGATCCCTAATAGCTTACATGTCTTGTTTTTAATCAAAATTTTATTGCCAGGAACAACAAGCTCTTGAGTTTTATTTTTATTAAGCTGTAAGAAATTGGAAGAAAACCACCTTTCCGCGTCCTCCAGAAGCAGTTGTGAAGCTAACTCTAAATTTTCTAGGCTAGAAACCGAAGTAATAAAAGAGTGTCATCTGCATATATTCACAAGTCCGTTGCATGTAATAACACATATTATTAATGTAAATGATAAATAGAAGGGGCCCAAGGACGGATCCCTGCGGTACTCCATATCTAACATTGCCCAGCTCAGACCTAACACCCTCAATTTCCACAAACTGTTACCTGCCAGACAAATAAGATTTAATAAGGTCCAAGGGAATACCTCTTATGCCATAGTGGCTTAGTTTTTTCAGACGGAGTTTATGACCGACATAGTCGAAAGCCTTCGTTAGATCACACAAGGTTATTGATGGGAGTTTTCCAGACTCCAAGTCCTCGACTATGTCACTCACACTGAGAAGAATGAAATAAACCATTAGTTTCGTAATAATACGCCAAATAGAGATTAAGAAGTTCGGCGTTCGACATTCGCAACAAAACTTCTTGATTTTATTTTCGTCCACAAGAATTCAATGGCAGGTAGATTCGAATATCAAATACCTTTTTATTTCTGAAGTTAATTCATTTCGTAAATGGATGGTGTTATGCAATACAATGTTAACCCACCAAACACTAATTTTAAAGAATGTTGTAATTTCTATGACCTCTTTCTATAAAAAAAGATTGACTTAAGACGTTTTTCTTAGTATAAAGATAAACGGTCATTTCGTAAATCTTTTAAGTAGTTTTTTAATGTTAAAACCGTCCGTTTCTCAACAACATGTTTGTCGTAGGTTAACATTTCTGTGCATAACACCATCCAAATGATCTTAATTATTGTTTTTTGAAATGTATTTCATTTAAAGACGATTACATAATATGTGCTTTTATAACAAAAGCAAAATGTTTGTCACAACTCTGATAACCTTTTATTGGTGTTACTGAAAATAGACGCAAATTTCATTATTATTTTAAATAAACAAAAACAAAATAAAAAGCATTTGTTATTTTCGTGATATTATGAACCTAAAATATTTGACCTCTCCAAGCAACACTCTGGGAGTTTGTTATCTACTAAGATTACAAGGTATGATATTCAGAGCTTGTGACGTCATCTTGCGTGTGAAATTTATAGTCGTAACCATGGAAACACAATAAAAATGACCATATTATGTTTCTTACTGGGTTACTTACTCACAAGATAACGTCACAGTCTCTAAATAGTATACCTTGTAATCTTGGTAACCTACAACTAAGTCAACTAACCTAAAACAATAATTGTGGTGACTAATTTTCCCTTTTTAATCGATTTTGTCTGGAATTCTTGAGTGCAAAGAAAATAAGTTTTAACCTTTAAATAAAAAAAACTAGAAAGCTTTGAATTATACCGGGTGACAAGAAAGACCCCCAATTTTTTTCGTAGGAAATAGAAAAATTGTACCCATCCCCTGATTTTAAATTGAATTTGGTTGGGGTTGTATATTAAGTTATGACACGATACAAATAAGTGGGTATTTAGTACTTACAGCAAAGGCATCATTATCCACGCTACCAGTAGCAAATCCTTGATAGGCCATATCGAAGAATGGAAACAGGTTTTTCTTCTTGATGAGGTTTGATAGTTCGGCCCATTGTTCCCTGTTGGGATCGACACCGGTGGGATTGTGAGCACAGGCATGTAGAAGGATGATGGATTTTTCTGGGATGTTCTATAAATTAAAAAAAGATATACTCAATGCGCAAAGTAAAATATTATTCGAATGACTTAAAGGGCATAATAGTAAGGCGGTATGAGAATAGCGAAAAGCAAAGTGAGCACTTAAACTCTACAAAGACACGGTAAACAAAATTATTACTCGATATTTAAGAAGAGGTACTACGCAGCCTACATTTAAGCCAGGCCGACCGAATATAAAAAGCGAAAGGATCGATTGTTTTATTATAATCTATTTCAGAAAGGTGTAGAGTAATAAAATGGAAAATTTCGTCCAATTCCGCTCAATTTCGGTGTCCGATATAGGCGCAGGTAAATTTTGCACATTAAATTATTTATGATAACTAACCAAAGAAAAAAAAATTTGACAAAGAAGGAACTATTAGCTATAGCAAATTTATACAAACATCGTTTTATGAAATATGCCGTGGAAGATATAGCTGAAAAACATGGTGTATCTGTGCTGCGCACATCGCCATATAATTGCGAACTAAGTCCTATAGAACTTATATGGGCGCAAGTGAAAGGATTTGTAGCAAGACACAACACGACATTCAAAATGAAAGACGTTAAGCTACTGTTTGGTCAAGCCATTAAGGAAGTGACACCAGAGAACTGGCAAAAACAGTCCATCGCGTCATTAAAGAAGAGGAGAAAATATGGAATCTTGATCGATAGGACCGTCGTGTCGACCCGTTAATAATAACGTCAAGAGGAAATGACAGTTCCTCAGATGACGAAGAATATTATGGTTTTTTATAATTTAATTTCTGTATAATGTATTTTTCGTATTTTGTATTTTTTTTAATAATGTTTAATAAAAAAATAAGTTTACCTAATACTACGTACATTATGCACGCCTTTGTCACGCCATTTTCAAGAATCAAATTTGCTATCTAAATCTTTAATTTGTCACTATCTATATTTTTAGTCGTTTTGGAATTAAAAGGGTTAATGGATAAAGGTGTTAACTGACTAATTTTTAAAAATTCATATTTTTAGTTTATATACAGGGTGTCTCATATAAGAAGATAGTTAAATTAGAAAAAAGTTGCGCCCTACTAAATTTTGCAACATTGTATTTTCAAATTTAAAAACTCCGACTCCTTCCGAAGATATTTGAGCAAAACCAAATTTTCGCGATTTCGTTTTTATTTTTTCTGATCCTATTTGAAGTGATGTGTTAAAATAAAGTTTACATTCTCATTATCACTTTTTCTCTTCTACAAGTTAGTGTGATTAGATTTTAATCCGACGTTTCGTTTATTTCAAAACCATTATCAACTTTGCTTTTTTAAATATTCGGGAAACTTTATTTTATTATTTTTAAATTCCCCTCCTCTTTTATAATTTAATGACGTATCACACTTAGTATTAAGAATACATTTCGGACTTAAAAACCCATAATCAATAAGAATAAATGCAAATTCATCTATTTGAAACTACTTTATTTTCAATCTCCGTAACCTAATCTGTCTCGAGTGTATAGTAGGCTGTGACAGGCACTTGTTTAAATAAATTATAGATACTTGTCAAATGACAAATTAGGTTAATGAAATCGTTTAGTGCAAATTAACTTTCATCCTAATGTCTTTGAAGTAAAACTTGTTTGTTTTTGAGGAGTTGTGTGACTGTAGTTTTTTTTTATATAAAAAGTATGGAACATTATTCAAGAAAAGAAAAATTGGATATGATTTGTAGTCGACGTCCAGAGTAAAATTATGTATAGTTGGCTTTGAAACCAGAAGAAAGTTGATACAAGATGATATTGCACTTATTCTTATTGATGATGAGTTTATAAGTCTGAAACGTGTTATTAATACTAAGTATGATACGTCTTTGAATCATAAAGGAGGAGGGGAATTTAAAAACATTAAAATACAATTTCCTGACAATTTAAAAAAGCAACGTTAATGATGGTTTTGAAAAACTAAACTTCGAATTAAAAATCTAATCACACTAACTTGTAGAGTAGAAAAAGTGATAATGAGACTGTAAACTTTATTTTAACATATGACTTCAAATAGTCAGGAAAAAATAAAAACCAATCTGCGAAAATTCGGTTTTACTCAAATATCTTCAAAAGGATTCGGAGTTTTTTAAATTTGAAAACACAATGTTGCAGAATTTAGTAGGACGCAACTTTCTTCTAATTTAACCATCTCTGTATCTTCTATGGTTTACGAGATCCCTGTAGAGTGCATCCTTATGTGGGACACCCTGTATATTTACAGCATCGTAGTGAATAAAGGTCAGAAGTTGAAGCACCTTTATAAACTAATATGAATTTTTTCAAATTAACCTTTTTTCGCTAACCCCTTCAATTATGAGCAATTAGTTAAGTTAATAAAAGATTTCTTTTTAGACTGAAATGATTTTAAAGTTGACATATTATGTTATCAAATTGGCAACAAAGCACACAGTCACTTTACGTAAACCGAAAGTAACGCAAAACTCTGTATTAGGTTAACCCAGTGTTTCCCAAATGGTGTTCCGCGGCACACGGGGGTTCCGCAGAGACGTGCTCGGTGTTCCGCCAAATCTCTTAGTCTTAGTTACTAAAAAATACCTAAAAAATCCTAAATGGATGTACTAGAGTCATATTATCTTATTTGACTGGGATTTATTTTGCTATTTAGGCCGACCTTATTTTCTACCTTATTTTATTTTGATGATTAGCTCCTTCCTTTACTAGGAAACGCAAAACCCCACGTAACCACGCAACTAAACAATTTGGGCGTGGTTTCGCGTTTCCTAGTAAACAAGTAAAGGAAGGGGTTAACGTTGCGATCGTTTAATATTAGAAACAAACAATCCGAGAATGTATTTCTGAATTAAATTATGGATTTATATGGCTGAAATAAAGGTGTCATAAAAAGCGCTCCGGAAACTCTTATGATGTTAGAATTAACGAATCTTTATCAAAATGTCATGTATTTTTTTTTCTATTTGTTTTCATTTTTTAAGTGTTGTAACTCAAATGCGTTCTAAATAAATTGTTTCTTATTGCTATTATTAGTTTCATTTCATCTTTAGTACAGAGGAATATCGAGATGAATATTTTTAACTAAATAAACTCAGTCACTTTAAGTAGGTATGTAAAAAAAATGTGGTGCTCCGTCTTTCTTGTGACAACTTGAAAGTGTTACGCGGCCTAATTTAATTGGGAAACATTGGGTTAACCAATACAAATTTATGGTTAAACATAATTCCCAAATTTTATTATTTTACTGGTAAAACTAAAAGTTATAGGAGACCGGGTCACCTTTAAGCATCACTCGATTTATATCTATTTAACAGCATGGCCATGCCACAAAAAAACTAAAATAATCCATATCACACCTGACAGTGTTGGAGCAACTTATCATATTATGTAAGAAATACAAAAATGCTGGCAAAGTATAAAAATAGCTAATCGTACTTTTCATTAATTGTAATTGAACAATAATTAAGTAAGTAAATGTTGTGCTCTAATAGTTTGCATACCAGCTTGATCACCTTACCTACTAAAATAATTGTTTTTTAATACATATTTATTGTACTGCCTATATCTAAAATATGTGTTCAGATTAGATTAAACTTTTATTATGAACTGATATTATAATATATAAAACTTCTTTTAAATATAATATAATTGAATAATATATAATATTATACAATCTGATATAATAATTAAACTATGCTGCTTTTAAATAACATTTTTTTAGGGTAGGATTGGAAGAGTGATTAATTGCTAGACAAAACCCTACCTTTTTGTACCAACTGGTATGTTACTGTTACCAATGGTTATTTGGTTATTATATAGGGCACAGGGTATTTCACGGTGGATGAAACGTTGGACGTTTATGGAAAACGGGTGATACGTTTTCTTCAAAAATATGGTTGCTCAAATAAACAACCATGGTCTATCGTTTTAAATTATTTTCAGCAATGCGGCGTTGCCGCTTCTGCCCGGAACAGGTGGCAACATCGTTAATTTAAATGGAACACCCTATATATTATATTATTTTCTAATTCCTTATACAATTCCATGTATATTTTGTAAAAAATGTCATATGTCTAAATTCAATAGTTCTTGAGATATTGACGATTAAAATATGGCATTTTCAGACTTTGACAGACTGTAACATTGGAACGGTTCATAGAGAAAAATGGTTTTCACCTCCCTATCCTAGTTTATTATTCTCTAGCAAAAGAAACCAACTTCACCATGTTAAACCGGTTTTAACAGTTTAACATGTTAAATCGGACGTTGTAACTTTTAGATAGAGAATAAAAAATTAAAATAGGGAGGTGGAAACCATTTTTCTCTAAGACGAACCGTTCCAATGTTATAACTTGTCTAAGTCTGAAAATGCCATATTTTAAACGTCAATATCTCAGAAACTATTAAATTTAGACATATAACATTTTATACAAAATAGGCGTAGAATTTAGTGAAGAATTAGAAAATAATACAATATATAGGGTGTCCCATTTAAAAAAAACTTAAGTTATATTTGCCGTTTTTTTGGGTCACCCCGTATTCTCCAGCATAATTTTAAAATGTGCACCTCAATGATTTGTACGACTCTTGCATATCGAATTTTTATCTAATTCTTAAGATAAAGGAGAAAATAAACTTTACTCTATCGTTGACTCACCCTGTACCTATTCTAGTAGTACGTACAGCCGTATTCACTAAAGGGAACTAAATTCAAAACCGTCCTAAATGGACAGTTCTAGGTTTAAAATGACAAGTAACAGAATAAGTCAACTAAGTTTTGCATTGTATACATTTTTATGATTTTTTAACAATTTATAAAGAAAAAAGTATCTTAGCACGTACATAATTCTTTAATAGAACTAAAAATGTATTTGCAACATTCCAGTCAAATTATTTGTCAGTAAGACGATTTAATTATAATAAAATCAAATTAATACAAAAGCGTCATATGACATATAAAATATTGCTAAGGTGAAAACAACTGTTAAGACTAGATCTAAATATTTCGATGATCTACATTTTAAACCCCTTTAGTGAATACAGGTATACATGTTTATCACAGTTTGTTGATTGGCATCTACGTCGACAGGACAATTCAAAGCTGAGGTAAACAATTAGCTTAGCTGTTATATTGTACAATTTTTTTTATCAACTCTAATTTATGTTATATTGGATTAAGCAGGTCATACTACATCTATGCTAAAAAATTGTAGCTTGTTAAGAATTTGTTATGTAACTGAACTTTCAAATGTAATTTCAAAAAATAACTTACAGAAATGTCATCTAAGGCACCAGCAAAGTCCAATCCACAAGTTTTTGGATCATAATACCTGTATGATTTTACATCCAGCCCAGAATGTTTAAAAAGTGGGGTGTGGTTGCCCCATGTGGGACTTGGCATATACACCACTTTGTTGCCCGGGAAAAAATTATTTAAAAAGGCTGCAGCAACTCTTAAAGAGCCAGTTCCTGATATGCCCTGTATTGTTGCATTTAATCCATTTTTTACTACCTCAGAGCCATCTCCAAGAGCTAACTCGATACTTCGCTTGCAGAACTCTGGTGTTCCACCAATAGGGGAGTATTCGTGATCTAATTTTTTAGCTCTTAGTCTGTCCTCAGCTTTAAGAACACAAGAAAGTACATAGGGCTTTCCATCATCATCACGATAAGCACCTACACCCAGGTTAATTTTTTTTTGATTAGAGTCACGTTTAAAAGCTTCCGTTACACCCAAAATAACATCTGGGGGCCCCATTTGAACTCCAGACCACCAAGAACTGAAAAGTTGGGTTATAAAGGTAGGTCAAACAGGTCAAACTTAAAAAATACTTACTTGGCTCTTTGTGCAATACAATTAATGCCATTTTTGCTTTGTAGTAGTGAAACTGATTGTTTTAAAGACATAATCTAGCCGCAAATGTTAAAAAATAGGGGTTAACGTATCTTTTTTGGATGGCAAAAAAATTCCCACCGATGTCGAACTTGTACTGCGAAAAACAAGTTTATTTTAAGAATTTAGACGTAATCTCAAAATTTTTACAATTATTGGAAGCTGGAGATAATTTTTGATGACGATATTGCTGACGAACTTGCGATAGGCACCGGATTAAGCCGACATATAGGTTAGGAATACACTTTAGAGGTCATTTTAAAGGTCAAATTTGGGTCAGATAAAAAAGGGTAATATCTAAAGAAAATTATCAATTATCATATCGTATTATGGAATCACAAAATACCATCGAGATAGAATAAACAATGCAAAATACTTAACAAATTGTAATATTTAACAAAATAAAATAAGTAGTGATGGACCTGATGGAGAACTATCAATAATGACTAAGTATCGATAGTTTAGAGTGTTATAAAAACTGTCGCTATCGTACTATCGATAGTTTTGATGACGGTAATTCTGTTATACCGTATTGGCAAATTCGAGTCTAGGGTGCGAAATCTCTAATGCAACCAAGAGAAAAGGCACATATTATGGGCAAAACCTTCAGTTAAAAAGAGACACCTTCTTAAACCAATATTGTAAAGGTTTGGTACGCATAATATAATATTGGTTCGTCTCTATCACTATTTTTTGTTGTACATAATCAGATTTTTCATTAAAACGTCAGATAACGCCTCATTTTTTGTGGTTTTCAATTATTGGTTTTCATTTGTTTATGGACTGTCACGGCCTACTGTGAAAAAATATTTTATTGCATTTGGTTATATTTTTGATTTCATAGTTCAAAATTAGTGAAAATGAGATGGAAATGACCAGGGTATATAAAATGTTGCTCTTTTTACTTGCTTTTCCTTTGAAATTTCATCCAAATTAATTAAATGAAGTGTTGCTTCCGAATTCTAACCTCTACAAAACGGCATTTTAAGAAGGAATATTTCAAAAACTAAGCGTTTCCGCCAAAAATTGCGATTAGATACGTAATAGACGCCACAAAATACATCTTTCCTGAAAAAAATATCAATTTTGGCGTGGTGCAGTAGCTATAACAGATAATTACCATTTTGACTTTACTATCGATAGTAAGGCCATAAACAATTGTTAAACATTTGGAAAGGCAGGAACAGTAATTTTGGGGCATGCATAGATATTTTGATGGTAGGCAAGAAGTCACTTTTGGTGTGGAAGCCAGACATTTTAGTAGTCATTTTGACCTTATCTAGGTCAAAATGACCTAGATAAGAGGTGTTTTTCTTCTAAAAGTGCCTTTTTATAGGACCAAAAACTATCGATATTGGTTCATAAAACCTGTATGATTTTACGATACATCGATAGTTTTTCACTATCGATATATCGAACCCTTCCGACTGTCGATAGTTCTCCACCTCTAAAATAAGATAAAACCAAATAGGAGCGGGGAAACCCAAAATCTGCACAGAGGAACGATAGTTGAACTGTTGGAAGTTCGATGTAGGGATGGCACTTTGGGACCAAGAAGTCGCTAAAAGCCAGTCTTTTAATTTTATTGTTATATGCGGCTCTCTTATCTAAGGATGTTTCCATATATACAATACATAATGCTTGATGGTGTAATTTTTAATCGAAGCGTACGTTTTATTAACAAGACATACGTGTCAGAATGACGAGCGTATAGTAATTCATCCAGGTCCCTATTTAAAAAAATAAAATTTGTGCCCAAAACATTAATTATAACATCAGATTGAAAAATGTATATTGCATTTTGTAGAAAGAAAAAGTGGCAATGAAAAAGTGCAATTTATTTCATTAAAATAAATTTTCCAAATTTCGCTTTTTTCCAGATATCTCCAGAAGAACTAGGAATTTATTTTTTATTTTTAAGATATTTAAATGAGCACCAAACTGTGCAACATCGCCACAATTCAAACTTGTTCGTAAATTTTATAGTTTCCGACATCTCAATAGTCACCTCGAATTTGGGACACCCTGTAAGTACAGTTCATCCTCAGATCAACACAGATTTTCGCAAAATTTTTTCGCCGAAAGTAAAAAAAGGTATTTTTTATTGAAACTATTAAGTTGATCGAGTCCTTACGGGGTGGGGAGGGGTTACAACAAGAATAAAACACTTTTAGTAAAGAAAAATAGTTTTATAATTATTAAACTATAACCATAAATGAACATGTTCAACTTGTAAACAAAGTTATTTATTCCATTTCATGTTCGTCATTTTGAGGAATTGGCTCAGATTTTGTCATTTGGTAAGGTTTCGGACCAATCCAACTTAAAATTACAGGAAATAGTAATGTTCCATGGAAAAGACCAAATATAATGACTAGAAGGAATATCTAAAATAAATGTAATTATTACGTACACATTTAATAGGTAGAATATGAATAATTAGAAACTTAAATTTAATTATAGGTAACTCAACTCCCTTACTAGGTTTGTCCAGTTACAAATATATTTTAATCAAGAAACTAACCAGATAACTTTTACTCTGTGATATAAATGACACGGTAGGAAATGGTTTTCTCACAATCAAAACGGTCCTGGTTAGCTTACCTTTTGATTTACTAACCAGACAACGTTGAATGTGAATTTTTCGCGAAGTTGATTGCCGTCACATAAACTTTTAAATTGGCTTTTTTACCAAATTTTGATTTTTGACCCTATGAGCAAGAAAAAATAAAATTTTCTACGGTTTCAGTTTTTAAATTCTTGAATTATTTACTGAGAAAATAATTAAACAAAATACGCTCTCTAATAAAAACACGCGAAACAACTTGCCGACGTCACAACAATTCCAAGCAATAGTAGCAGCTGATTGCTCTGTATACGACGCACTCCGACCTAACCGAGGTCTCGATCTCGAGGTTTCCTATTTCTAAACTGTGTGTCTATACAGGGTGTGTCAGTAAGGTGTCTGTCTTAGATAGCACCTAATCTATCAAAAATAGGGAAAAAAGTGTAATACAAAAGTTAAAGGGTTTTTAAGGATACATAATCTAAAAATATTTTCTAATCTACAGGGTGGTCCTAAAAAGTTGCACTAAATAATAAAAAAGAAAATTAAATGAGACACCCAGTATAATTTTCTAGAATATGATTCAATGGAATAAGGACTTTGCAACCCTAATAAAATTTTTGAAATGAAATGCAACGTAATTCATTTTTTTCCGAAATTTTAGTAATTTTAAGGGTATCGTCAAAAAATCATAGCAACTTGTGGATTAACCCTAGGCAAATATAATTTACGTTGTAAGTACTTTAAGGTACGATATATTATTAATTATTAAAATATAAAGTTAGTTCGGGAAACTAAAATTTAAACAGTAATAAAGTACAAAATGTTAGCAAAATAATTTTGCAATGACAGCTGTGACAAAGAAAATTATTTATTTTTTGTTCCAAAGCAATCTTAACTAAATAGTTTAATTAGAACTTTCCTTTTTTACCCTGATTTAAGACAAATCCTAAAATATTTCAAAAACTATGATATCTAGATATATACATGTTTAACAAAAAAGTAAGGTTTTCGAAAGATAAATTCTTTTGCCTAAAAAAATTAGGGGGGTCCCATTTAAAAAAATTGAAATAAAGCATTTTTAAAACTATCGAGTTGTTCAACTTGTAATGAACGCTTTGTATAAGAGATTTGAAAAACATTATTATAGATCAATATATCGTACCTTAAAGTACTTACAACGTAAATTATATTTGCCTAGGGTTAATTCACAGGTTGCTATGATTTTTTAACGATACCCTTAAAATTACTAAAATTTCGGAAAAAAATTAACTACTTGGCAACGTTGCATTTTACTTCAAAAATTTTAATAGGGTTGCAAAGTCAAATATTCCAATGATATTCTAGAAAATTATACTGGGTGTCCCATTTAATTTTCTTTTTTATTATTCAGTACCACTTTTTAGGACCACCCTGTAGATTAGAAAATATTTTTAGATTATGTATCCTTAAAAAACCTTTAACTTTTGTATTACACTTTTTCCCCTATCTTTGATAGTTTAGGTGCTATCTAAGACAGACCCCTTACTGACACACCCTGTATAAGTAACCGAAACAAAGATAACAATACCCAAGTAACATTTTTTAGTAATTCTTCGACTTGCAACTAATTTTTGACAAAATTTATCGTTGTTCTGCCGCCAAAAATGGTTGTCTAAAAGGGCCTACACTACCCGACGCTGTATAAACGTCGTATTTACGTTAATATATTGTAGTTTAGCGTCACGACGTTAAATATCGGCAATTTAAGTTCTCGCTTAAAACGTCTCCCAAGAAAGGCCATTCGCGACGTTAAAACACCTTAGATTAGTAAACGTAGTTCACTTCAATGTTACCAAACGTCGCCTGTTGCGACAGAGCTTATAGACGAGGAACTCTTTCCTCGTCTAAGCGACAGAGATATATCTAAATTATACAAGAACGTTATCAGGACCAACTAAATCACTTTTCGTTGTAGGCCAATACAGTACTCCATCCTGTTCCCAAGAATGGAGAACTGGCTGTCTTTGATTTACTGAAATATGAACAAAATCCAGCTGTTTTCGAAATTCATAAAAAAAATTTTTTCGGATTTTGATAATTTTTAAATATTATTAATTATTTAATCCGCCTCTAAATTATTCAACATCCTGTACATATTTTATTTCTATATAAGTGAAAGAAAACTTAAGGCCTAATTTTCCACCGACAAAGAAAATAAAAAAGCTAATAGTTTTTAAAAAACAAATGGAAACTCCAGACAATGCTGAAAATCTCAAAGTAAGAAGTTCCTAACTTTAAATGGCCATAACTGAAAAACTAATTACAGGATTGGATTACTGCCATGGATACTTTTAATCAGGATGTCAAGAACTACAAAACACTGAAAATTCAGAAAAATTAGCCGAAAGCCATTTCCCATAAGCGTTATGAGAGGACCTTTATCAAATTTTCGTGATGAATTTTAACTGAATTTAAATCGACGAGTATAAATGTAGAATCACAATTTGATCCAAAATGTAATTATTATATTTTTTTACTTTTTCCATTTTTATTAAAAATTTTGTTAGAACATTATTATTTTTGAGGAGATTCTTAAATTTTGGAAGTATTATAAGTATTAATATTTAATGGTAAAGTGGGCGTTGTTACCATTTTTAGTGTATCCCTTTGGCAATTTAAGTAAAGGTTGTAAGTGCAGTTCATAATAAACAAAATACGAATACTTTACTTTCAACAACACTCATTTGCTGGACTAATTCCGATGTATAGTTTAATGAAATAAACCTAAAGGTTCAAAAATAGTTGTTTTAAATTACATTAACAATGGATTTTATTCCCCAAACGTGTGTAAATAAAGGTGGCTAGGACGTTGTGTGGTTAAGTCGACGGCACCGACGTTGACCCAACGTTAAAATGCTACTTGGAATATAATTTGTCGCACGACTATCAAATAAAACCCGAACAGACCCGACTATCAAATAAAATAATTGCGCGGTTAATAGGATGACGTACCTACATCTCTTCTCATCTGATGTTTCCTGCTTTCGCGTCGTATTTTAAATTGTTTCCAGAATAGGTTTGTCATACTCTAGGAAGATTTTTTTATTATTGAGATATACAGGGTAATTCCTAAGTTGATACTTCTGTTTTAGCTGTGTATAGAAGGCATTAAAATAAACAACATTTTCCTTTTTTAAAAAAACTTAAAAATAGGCGAGAAATAGAAGTATAAAATCTAAGTGCGGGCCTGGTTATCAAAACATACCCTAATATATATGCTGTTTTTGTCTTATTAGTAGTTATTAGTCATGCAGTTTACGGGTCAGTGGTCAGTTATTTATTTGGCGTCATGCTGCGGTGTGTTCTTCTGAAGCAATTTTTTTTTAACTTCGGCTTCTAGTCTGGAAAATTTAGAGTTAGCTTCCTAACTGCTTCTGGAGGACGCGGAAAGGTGGTTTTCTTCCAATTTCTCATAAAAAGCTCAATAAAAATAAGACGCAAGAGCTTGTTATTATTGCTGGCAATCGAATGTTGATTAAAAACAAGACATGTAAGGTATTAGGGGCCACTGCAGATGGGACGAAGGCTGTCGAGTAGGCCCTACACTATTTCTTCTTAGAAATTTGCGTAAGTGTGTAACATTTGACGTTTTAAAATCACTTTACTTCGGCCTTTTCATTCCCACATTGCGTATGGTGCTATGGGGAAACTCTACAAACGCATTACAGATTTTTTGATTACAAAAAAGCGCCGTAAGACTTATGGCTAACGTACGCTATAGAGAATACTGTCAACCCATTTTAAAAAAATTTGGTTTAATGCCTCTGCCTAATATTTATATCTTTCAAACTGTATTGAAGTTACACACGCGCACCGATTCAGATTAAGTAAATCAAAAAACAACTCTCTTAATCATAATTTATATAATAAGATCCCGGGGCGGTACCGAGCCCTCGATGATCTCCGATTCAAAAAATATATCAAACAGCATTATTTGCTGAGTGACTGCTTTTACTCTTTAAATGAGTACCTTGTGGCTTTCTGGTAGGCATTCCTGGAAGCTGTGCATTGGTGTGGTTTTGCCAGTTGTGTCTTATGTAATCACTACTCATTATTTTATATATATATATTTGTGCATAATTTGTTTCTATCTAAAGGTAAAGTATTCTATCTAAAGTAATGTTATTTTACACTAGATGTATGATTATATTAATTTATATATTTTTTGCGTCGTGCTATAAACCATTTGTGTAAGTAGCAAATAAAACTTTGACTTTGACAAGTTAATTTTAAATTGGTGACACGTAAAAATGGTAAAATTTGAAAACAATGAACTAGTAAGAAGGAAGATAGGGCTTTTTGTTCCTAACCCTAATTTATCATGTCCCTTCTGGAGAGTAGATTCGACTTCGTTAATGAACTAGTAGATATGAGGTGTTAATTTACTGTGTGTGGCAAAGTGCTTCGAGATTATATGCAGAACGCTTTCCCTTGCGGGCTTATCCTACACCCAGAAGTTTTCTTAATATTATTCAACGGGCAAGTTAGGTAGAACCGTATTTGATCCATAGTGTAATAAATGAATGTCATTTATTACACTTATTATTGCGTTTTTTGAAAAAAGGTATTTGAAAATGTTGTTTATTTTAATGCCATCTATACACAGCTAAAAACGAAGTATCAACTTAGGAATCACCCTGTATTTTCAATAGGTTGTAGTTATGAATATTAGTACTGAATACGATAAATTCGATTAAAGTGAAAAAGCCTATTGCACCAACTTGAAAAAAAATCCTTACTAACAATGAATTTATATTTTTAGACAATTTTTCTGTTTAAGTTACCTTAAAAAATGACTGAAAAGTATATGCATCCGATTGACTCATCATAAAGACGCCAATAAGTGTAGATAACCCGCCAAATAATACTGCCGATCCGATCGAGCTTACAGTCCGTAAAGCCCTTTCTTGTCTCGTTCCCTCACGAGTCGTCAAAAACGTATGACCAATATGGGTTGCATAGTCCACGCAAAGACCTATTGCTAGCTCCAGACCAATGCAGGAAACCTAAAAGGTTAAATATTGAATTATCATAGAAGTGAAAAGCACAACTTTTACTAAATATAATGAAGACGTCGAGAATTTATAGTAATAGGTGAGCTTTTCACTTTTAATTTTGAAATGGTGCAGCCAGCATATCTATGTGTGAGTGGAAGGAGGGGGTGGGGGAGGAGGAAGCAGTGGCGTGCAAAGTCGTTTGAACAGGGTAGGCAAATATTTAATTTCCAAACAATTGACTTTAAAAATTTTCAACACAGTTGACATCGCCATTACCTCAATTACATCTATACTTGGAGATGTCCACTTCTCCATTTTTTTTTCGACAACCGACGGCGACGCGCGACGTTAATAGCAAAAGTAAACACTGGGCGAAAATACTAATATGTATTATTCGTTTTATATTCAGATTTTAAATCTAACTTGATTGAACCCCAAGTCAATTATTATGTAAATTATAATTTAACATACTTAGTAAAAATTATCTTAAATCATCATAAAAGTACTTCTTATTTTACGTTACAAATAAAGATCTTAACTAACCTGACATGTTTTATATCGAGAACGCGTAGTATTTTTTGAAACTACGACAAAATTGGAAGATTGGCACCAATGCATTTTACCAACACGGGCCGACGGAGGCTCAGCTAGAGTCACGTGTATAAAAGCAGTGCTTTTGATCTCCCATAAGCGGTTATTGTAATGTAAAATCATTGTTTCGAAATTCTTATACGGGTTGCTTATACTGCGATCGAGTTTACGATTAATTGGCAACGAATGCGTTCGTAGAAATGATCTTCAATGTTATACGATTAACTTTTCGGTCCTGCTCCTCTACATACCCAGAAATATTGCCGGATATTACACGAATAAAAATTTAAATATAAAAAAATAATTTTGGTTGGAGTTTATTTTATTGTTCCCAGGGTCGGCAATACTTTTTTGCCTATATTGTATGCACGCCACTGGGAGGGAGTAAAATCTTTCGTAGAAAAATGTCTAGGGATGACAGAGGATCAAGCGTAGATCATTTTTACAAAATATGAAACAATGTCGGTTTAACGTAGGAGACAATGTTTTCTCTTGAATGATAGAAGCGTTTTAAGTTTTTGTGTGAAGTCTTTATTTGTTTTTTTCAGTCACAACGAGTTAACTGGTAAGTATGTCCAGAAGTCATTAGGTGATTAAACCAAATTGAACCGTCTGTTTTACGAATTGACCGTTGAAAGTCGTTTTAGTTGAACACTTTCATTGATTCGTAAAATACACGGTTCAATGCGAAAATGTTCAACCAAAACTACTGTCAATGGTTAATTTGGTTGAACAGTTTTATTGAATCGTAATACCAAATTGAACCGTGTATTTGAACCTTCAAAGGAGAAAATACACGGTTTAATTTGGTTAAACAATTCGATTGATTCAACCAAATGAAACCAAACGACACCAAAGAAATGAGATATAAATTATCAAAGTAAGGTATGTCTATGAGTAATTGAGTAATGATTCTAGACTCTGAGAGCGCTGAGCTGAGGCAGTCTGTTCCAGCAGCGTCAAATCAAAGCTTGTAAAGTGATGCCGCAACAATCTATGCACACTTGGCAACCAACATCGGGTTATACTGTGCTGGGTTCCTGGACAGTCCAAAATAGATGGCAACGAGGCTGCCGATGCGCTCGCGAGAGAGGGCGCAGGCATACCAGCTGATCTAGCAGACAATACAGTGAACAAACCACTGGGATGAGTCAAAGAGGAGATTGACCAAGCAGCTTGCACAGAACAGATGGACAACGTTGACAACCTGAAGTACATCCAGGCAACTGTGGCCCACATTTGATAAAAAGAGAACCTCAGAGCTATTGAGACACAATCGGAAAGACGTGAGAAATATTACTGCGGTTGTTACCGGCCATTGCCTCTTCGGTAGACATGCCGAACGTATGCAAATACCCACTAACGACTTCTGCAGAAGTTGCAGAGATGAGGAAGAAACTATTCAACATTTTCTGTGTGAATGCCCTGGCCTCGCAAGAAGAAGGTTCACTGCTCTGGGTGAACCATTGTTCGATAGCCTGGAGGAACTAAGCAACTTACAACTTGGACGACTGAGCAGGTTTCTGAACAGTAGTGGCTGGTTTGAATAAGTTGTTAAAATCCTTTCTGCGGTGTACGCCGCACTAACCATCAGAGATCTGATGAAGGTGTGTTCTACGGAGCACGTAGAACACACTAATAACTTAGACAAGCAATATTGATCAATGAGGGCAATATAGCCATAAATTCCAGGTTAGTGGCCGAACTAATATAAAAAAAATGGTAAACTTTCTCGTTTGTTATAGCAATTAAAAATATACAGGGTGTCCCATAACCTATGGGCCGTAGAGAAACTGAAGATACTAGACATCAAACTAAGCCGATTAAGTCATATAAGTTTTTTTTTTGATAATTAAAATATTATTTTAATTATGTACTATGTTTTTTTATGCTTTGGGATGTTTAAAGGGAAATATCTCGAAACCCGTTAAAGATATTAAGATTAATCAAGTACACCGTTTTGACTTAGAAAATGCTCTTCTTTAAGAAACTATATTTGAAAAACACCTAATATCACAGGTAAGAAAAAAATCATAGATTTATGAAGCCTAGTGTATGCAACTAGTGCCCTCTAGTTTGAAACTTAAAATTTTTTACAAATTCTTATTTCTTGCTCATAAAAACATAATATTGCCAACTTTCAATTCGATTCATTAAACCGTTTTAAAATTATGACTTATTTTCGAAATTAAACTTTCAACACCCTGTACCTCTAGAACGAGTAACAATCCGAAAAAACTTATATGACTTAATCGGCTTAGTTTGATGTCTAGTTTCTCCAGTTACTCTACGGCCCATAAGTTATAGGACACCCTGTATATTTGATCTTATTAGAATTCCATAAAACCGTGTATAATATTTTTATAAATGCCTGCTTAATTATCTTACCAAGTCAATAGTTAATCCCCACCGTTGCATGAAGCCGCAAACATTTATCATAGTAACCAAGACGCACACAAATATCCAAAAACAGGTTTGTAAATCAGCAATTAATAAAATTGTACATGCCATTACACACACCAGGGCCAGTTCTAAGTTTCTCATAACTTCAACATCAATAAGCTAAAAATAAACCAAAATGTAATTAGTCGTTACTAAGCCATAGCGCATAGAAAAGTTTTTTTAAAGGCTTTCAGAGTAATTTCCAATAGAGTTAATACACTTCCTTATATGGACACACAAGTTATTAAAAATGCTTCTTCATTTTACCTCTAGAAAATTTTCACACGCTTCATTCGACAAAATTAATGCATGGAAATAATTTGAGACCACATGGAGTAACAGTAGGAGGTCCCACAAAATCAATCTATTGACAATCCCAGATTACCCACATATACAATTAAATAATGGTATGCTCCATGCTATCTAACAGCGACCTTAGGACCGCTATATTTATCTCCTGGTAACTTTATCAACCAGATAATTTCTATGAAAATCAATGTCTCAACCATGATTTCTTTGAAAATTATCTTGTTGGTAAAGTTACCAAGAGATGGATCTAGCGGATCTTAAGGGGTTTAAAAAAAATTTTTTGGTATGACAGGTTTTTGCTTTTTTCAAAATTTTTTCCTAAACTTCTAGCGAATTTGTTCCAGTTAAAGTCTCCACCCTGTATGTATGTAAATATTCTACTGAAGTAGCTGATACTTGATGGAAATTCATTATATAATATTAATGAGCAACAAAACTGTTATAATTTCCACTATTTATTTTAAATTGCCATAACAATTGTTTCGACACACGGTGTCTTCGTCAGATGGTCTAATCTAACTAAGATTTACAGATTATTCAACATTTTCAAAATTATTAGAATGTAATAAAATAATAACTTTAGCCCGTAAACAAATCAAATATCTAAATAAACCATAATTTTATTATTTAATAAACACTAAGAAGGAAAACCCCGACAAGGGTTAACAATAGATGGAGTAATTACCTAAACGAATACAGGGTGTAAGTTACACCGTGTAACCTATAAGTTTAATAATGGGGAACTATTCAAGTCCAATTGATCATTTAATAAAACAATCAATTTTTTATATTTATTTATTTCCATTGACTCAAGTAGATTTAACTTCATAGATTTATTTTTTTGGTGTAATATTTGGAAATTATCGTCAAAATTATGTTTTTCTGTATTTAAGTGTAATGCATAATGAGAATCTGTATTATTTTTGTTATAACTATATTTATGTTCTTTAATGCGTTTATTAAAATATCTACCTGTTTGTCCTATGTAAATTTTAGGACAACTTCCACATTTTAGTTTATATACTCCACATTTAGCCTCTTTGTTATTTTTAGTTTTATTATTTTTTATGAATTTTCCTAACTTATTATTTGTTTTATATGCAATTCTAATATTACGCTTTGATAAGTGTTGTGCAATATGTTTAGTAATCCTACCGTTGTATGTTAAAGATTTGTATGTAATATTATTGGTGTGTTCTGAACCCGGGTATGCTAATCTAATTGCTTTGCTGTAATGTTTCTTGGTAATAATATCATCTATCATCTTGGGTTGGTAACCATTAATTAAAGCAATTTGTTTAATAATGTTAAGTTCTTTATCGTAGTTTTCTTTTGATAATGGAATATTTATAAGTCTGTGAATAAAAGAATTATATGCCGAGACTTTATGTGAGTACGGGTGACTAGAAGTACTATGTATAGTGGTATCAGTGTGGGACGGTTTGTGGAAAATAGAAAATTCGTGTTTATTATTTACTTTAGTGATTGTGAGATCTAAAAAATTAATTGCATTTTCTTGTTCGATTTCTAATGTAAAATTTATATTGGGGTGTAAACTATTTATATGGTTTAGAAAACTTTTTAATTGACGGTCAGTGCCAGTAAAACAAGCTAATATGTCGTCAACGTACCTGTACCAATAAACGAAATTTTTGCTAAGATTGTTATTATGGATTCTATTTTCTAAATAATTCATAAATATTTCTGCCAACAGTGGACTTAAAGGGTTTCCCATTATTAATCTATCCCTAGTCACATAAATTGATTCATTAAATTCGAAATAATTATTGATCCAAGCATGTCGACAATGCTTCCAAGATATCTTGTTTTATTAGTGGATTAGTGTTGTTTTTAATAAGTAAATCTTCGACTAAGTTTATAACTTCATTGGGAGGTATACTAGGAAAAAGGTTTTGAATGTCAAAAGAAATCAATTTAGAATTCCTCGGAATGTCAATATTTTTAATTTTATCAACTAATTCATAGGAATTTTTAATACTAAATTTAGGTTTGAAGTTACTGTAGGTATTTTATAATTATGTCAATAAGTTTATAAGATAATTTTACTGCTGGTGCTGTGATATATGATACTACCGGTCTGATAGACTTATTATATTTGTGTATAGTTTAATTAAAGAGTATAGTTTTGGAGTTTGTGGGTTCATTGTTATAAGTTTTCGTTTTTCAAATTCATTAAATATATTGAGATCCTTTATGACTTCTTTAATTAATCTTTGAAACATCGCCGTTGGATAAAAAAACAACAAATTGTTATGGCAATTTAAAATAAATAGTGGAAATTATAACAGTTTTATTGCTCATTAATACTGTATGTATGTACTTAATATTTATACGCTTTTAAAAAATGGAACACAAGCAGGTAGTTTTATCTATACGTAAATTTTGTTTTAGATCTTACCTCATCTGTAATCCACATCGCAAAATATTTTGACCACACAGTGGCAAATTTATCTCCGGAAGTAAAATTCGCATTTTCTGCAATTTCTTGCACTCGATGCATTGGCTCTATTTGTTGCCTTGGATCAGGAAATATCTTTATACTGAAATCAATACTGGACATCTAAAATAAAATTTTTGTGTGAATACATCAAATAAAACATACATGCAAATTTAAAACGCCCATATTTTATTAAAATTTAATCAATCCGTTCCAATTTTATTAGTTTATTGGGTAGGCTGTCTCTTGGACCACTAAGTCCAATGTGTGTAACTTCACTTTATGTCTTTTTTATTCAAAGTGATGGCCAGAATATCAAGTCGTCTAAAATCTGCAATATTAAATTTAGGTCTGTAATGTACCGGGTGTGTTTATTATTTAAGAATTTTCATTTTCCGGTAGACACACTTTCTAGAAAGTTAGTGGGTTGATAACAATTAGACAATGAATCTAAAGTTTTAGTTACCTAAATAAGATGATAAGCGGTCGCTAGGGAGGCCACGGGCATGCCAGCCGATCTAGCAGGCAATACGACCACTGGGATTAGTCAAAGAGGAGATTGATTGCACGGCCAAGCAACTTGCGCAAAACGGATGGACAGAGTTAACAACCTGTAGCACATCCAGGCAACTGGGGTCCATATTTGATAAAAAAAACCGCAAAGCTATTAAAACATAGTCGAAAAGACGTGAGAAATATTACTGCGGTTGTTACTAGACATTGCCCCTTCGGTAGACATGCCGAACGTATGCAAATACGACGACTTCAGCAGAAGTTGCAGAGATGCGGAAGAGGAAAATATTTTTTATGTGAATGCCTCGGCCTCCCAAGAAGAAGGTTGATTGCCCTGAATGAACCATTTTTTAAGAACCTGGAGAAAGTAAGCGGCTTACAACTTGGTCGACTAACCAGGTTTATGAATAGTAATGGCTGCTTTGAATAAGTTCTTAAAATCCTTCTGCGGTGTATGCCGCACTAAATTCACAGATGAAGACGGGTTCTAAGGAACACGTGTGGTATCAGAACGGACCTAATAGGACTACGTGAGACTGTTTGGTCAGTGCCAAAGGTCTGTCACTCTAATCTAACCTACCTAAATAATTGCCCATCGCGATATCAATAATTATAGTAACCCACCTTTATCTTTGGTATTGGTGCACCACATTCAAGGTTTTGTTCAAATACAAAGTTTCCCTGATATTTTGCATATCTGGGGCTATGCAAAAACTTGGACATGAAAATGTTAAATCTATCTACATCCAAATCTTCCTTGTAAATATCTAGAAAGGAAACGCAGTGATTAATAAAATTGTTCTGAATCTATCATTTAGATAAGTGTTTAGTAATAAAATGTTGAATTGTACTTACCATGTTTAAAATTTACCAACACAAAAGTCCGAAATGGGTGCACCCATGACATAACATTGCTTGTTATGTCAGTCATATTATCTAATTTATTCACAGCTTGTTGAATTTTAGTTATTTCCTGGCTATAATTCAAAGCACCCATATACATTCCTGCATCCCAACCAATATGGGGAAAATAAACATCTCTTGCTTTTATAAATTCTGCCAAGTGGGTACCTTCAGGTAAGAACCATTTAGGATCGAAGCGTTGTTCAAGTTTAAGTGTACTCTCTATACTAAGTCCAGCACAAACAAGAGTTATCAGAATAATTATGATCTGAAAATATAAAATTATGATTTTCATATTATAACTAATAAGGAAGATAGGATACAGAGTTATCGCCAACCAACTGACTGAGTTTATTAAAGTAGTAAAACAATGCAATAGTTGGAAAAGGGAAAGAAGTAATAATTTCGGAATTATATTTACATGGATCTGAAAGTGTGAAATAAAACAGTTTAAAATACGATAACACCGATAAATTTAAGGATAGTTATACAGGGTGATTCACGTTGAGTGGCCTATTAGAAGATCTCGGAAACGAGTAAACTTATCTTTCTAAAAATTTGATAGCAGACATAATTGGCTTTGAGCTTTTAAAACATTATATTTTGACGTTTTCATTACTTCCGGTTATACCGGAAGTTAATGTCAACTTTGCTATTTTAAATGGAACACCCTGTATATTTTAGCATTTTTGATTACCTTTTTAAAATCTAAATAACTTTTGTTAATAATCATCTATTCCTATCTCTAACGGTTTTTGAGATATGAATTATAAAATGATTTTTTTGTGTAAAAACGCTCCGAGAAGAAAGTTTAGTAACTCTAAAACTATAAAAGTTAACATTTAAAATTTTGTAAGCTTTTAAGTAATATATAGATCTTTAGTTTAAATTACTTAGGTTTCACGTTTTTTATACAGGAAGTTCTTAAAATTGTGCCAATGTTTCCATTTAAATAAATGTACATTATTCAATTTTTGCAAATGGAACACCCTATTTTTTAGCTTACTAACGTGTAGAGAATTAAATTTCCTAGCTAAATGCCTAATATGTTACAATCCACATTTTTAGCCGTTTTAAGAGAGAAACAGACATACGCGCTTTCAGAAGTTAAAAAGAGAAGAGACGGGAAAACGGAAAATCTGGTCGTCGACTTAGCCACACGTCAGTCGGTCAGTGATCAATCACGTTCAATAGGCATTTACGAAAACAGAGTCGAACAGCTTCATGAATCATACATGCAATCGCAATCAAAACTTTGCATTAGACAAAGAAAATCTTATTACAAAATATGCGGATTGTATTTGAAACATTTTTGTAAAAATTTTTGTTTCATTAGGAATGCCGAATCGCGCATAGTATGCCCTTAACCCTTATTTAGTTCATTTATTCGTCGTTTATGTGCGTTTTTGACATGTATTTATGTGTATTTGTGACTTATGTGTGTTGTAACATGTAGGGTAAAAATAGGGACATTATGGTAGAATTACCAAATCAATTATTTTGCCTTTATTATAAAATAATAAATTGTTTAATGTTATTGTTATAAGTTACTGCTTAACATTGAACACCCTAACAAGGTTAAGTCAGGGGTTATAGTCATTGTCAGACGTGATGTGGTAATCACTCTTAATACTTATAACAATAATATTTCCTTCTAAACCAAAGGTTATTATCGTAGTTTAAGGTTAGTACGTAGTATAAATAAGACTGATTATAATATAGTAAGTTAGATTCGATTTGATAAATTCTATTAGATTCTATAAGATTCTATAAGATTCTATAAGATTCTATAAGATTCTATAAGATTCTATAAGATTCTATAAGATTCTATAAGTTAGATCAGATTCATTATAGCTCTGATATAATGTAACTACTAGTAACAAATATACCCTTTTTAATACCTAACCAGTAAAGCAAATATTTTACTTCTTCGAACCAAGTAGTTCCTTACATGGCGATCCTGCCAGTCCAACTACAGTACATGGATTTTCAGTAACTACCTTACAAACATTTAAAAAAAGGTTATAAAATTATTAATTTTGAAAAGTATAAAATTATTAGAAATTTTATGTACTATTCCAATGACGACAGTGGAAATAAATGAGATCTGCTTCGCGACGCTAAAAAGGATTAAGATTTTTTTAAGAAACCCAATGGGGGACTCAAGGTTAAGTTCTTTAGTTATGTTTAGCATTGAAAAACAGAAGACGAATGTACGACTAAAAGGAATTAAACTAATACAAACCCAAAAAAAAATCGCAATAAACGACATAGGAAAAGTAGAATATACTAGTAATGAAAGCATTTGCAGAATAAAAATTAAGATGGAGCACATAATAATAAATAAGATTCTAAAATTAATACCTGTTTTACCTTTTGTAAATTCGTAACCTGGAATGCACTAAGAAAGAGTTAGTACTTTTAGTTCCGATTCACGCATTTCATACATTTTATAATTATTTAAATCAAGCACGGGGAACATAATATTATTTTTCTGCTATTTATAACATTAATCAAAGTCAATCATCATCAAATTGGCTCATCATATGTCGAAAGTACCTACCAGTATTAATAAACTTACTTTTCCTGGCAAAGTTAAAACAATATTAGAGTAAACATATCTGAATACTCTGCTTGTCATTTTACTTTGACTGCATTTGTTCGGTTTGTAATTCGGGTGCTCTATACAAGGCAGTATTCCATTTCTCTCCATTTCTACCCGTTTTTGATCAAGAACAAAACATGCTGTAAAAAAGGTTACTGCAAAAACGAACGTCATAAAAACTCCTACTGCGGCATATATACAGAAAGACTCTAGGCAAGGAAGAATCTGAAAAAAAAATACAGAGATGCAAATCAGTTTAAAAGCAAAGCATATGTCTCCTTTATTATTGTAATATACCGGGTGGTGTATCGTGGTTGGAAACATAGGAAATGCCATGCAAGTTTTAGACTGTCCAAATATTTGCTCCCCTGTTGCGCGGGGTTGTACGGATACTTTTTTAGGCTCTCTGTGTGGTGAGTGCACGTGCGGAGTTTGAACATATTTGGAGAACCCGATCTTAACTTATTTGAATAGGATTGCGGTTGGTTTTTTATTGGAATTCAACAGGTGATGCTGCCGACACCAGCATTGAATGGATTTGTCAACCTACGATTTGTCATTGTCAAATATAACTTGCAAACGATAGACTTTTTTATAGTTATTTAACCAACAAGTACATTAATAATGGCGATTAATGATCGAAATATTTTAACGCGTGAGCGTAGCGAACGCGTTAATGTTCGAGATCATTAATCGCATTTTAATGTAAGAGTTGGTTACAATGTTTTTTCGTCGACCGTATTTTTTACTAAAGTGAAGAAAAACAGTTAACAACTTTTATTTTACAATCCAGATTTCACAATTCTACAAATACTAATGACAGCGGACAACGTTTTGGATTGACGTTTTATTATTTTGTTGATTTGTTTGCATGGCTGCCTTTAATTTTAATTACCAAAATCGTGCATTTACAAAAAATCATGCATTAATAGAGGGGTCATTAATGAATGATTTTGGGAAATCGTGCATTTACAGAAAATCATGCATTAATAGGGGTCATTAATGAATAATTTTGGGAACGTTAATATCGGATGTAAATACACGGTCGACGGAAAAAATCTTTAACATATACATTTTGGATTTAACTAATATATTTTAAAACAAAATGAACAATATTTTCAAAACGGATGTTTTAACAGAAAACGATGTTGGACCCGTAAGATTTCCGTAAATAAAAAATCTTTCAATGATGCAATGTAGGCTCCAGTACCGATTTTGTATATTCGGCTCATTATTTAATGCAACGTGCATTCGTCTGAGAAGCAAATATGTTGTAAACAATATCTGTTGTTAGGTCGCTCCGTCATCTCAAAATAAAAAAGTGATATCTGCTCTTCATCCCCTTCTAGCAATTCTTGATGGTTTTGATACTTACCTATATGAATGATATTTATGCGTTTTGGAAGTTCACAGTACTGTGGTGTTATGTTTTTCTACTCATTGCCCGAGAGTTCTAGTACTGATATTTTATTTTCTTCGGCGTGAAGTAAATTATTAGGATCTCTATCATTGTTTTCTTCAGATCTCTCATGATTCTGTGCTGTGAATTTGCAGTTGTTTATTACAGTGCCTTTCGCCTCAAACTTAGTAATAACTTTTTGTATTGCCGTTACATTTAACAATGACAAATCACAGGTTGACAAGTTCAATCAATCCTGGTGTCCGCAGCATTATCTGTTGAATTCCAATGAAAACCCAACCGCAACTTTATTCAAATAAGTTAAGAGCGGGTTGTCCAAAATTGTTCAAACTCCGCATGTGCACTCACCATGCAGAGACCCTAAAAAAGTCAACTTACAACGCCGCTCTATAGTCAACAGGGGTGCACATATTTGGACAGTCTAAAACTTGCATCGGATTTCCTAAAATTCCAACTACGATGCATCACCCGGTAAGTATAATAATTGTATTAATTTATTATAGATGGCAATTATCAATACCTACTTATAGGTGGTATCTGATATCTGTTACTTACTGTGGATGATCCAATAATAAATGCAATAACATCAGTAAACGATGTTATTGTTATGGAAACTCCACCATGTTTGAGCATTAAACCCACTCTTTCTGGTAGGGGCAACTTATGTTCTTCTTCTGTTAACTCATCCCAACAAGTCATAATTACCAACATGTCATCCACACCTAAAAGTTACACGTATTATTATATATGTACATTATTTAATAATACGTCAACAGGTATCAAAGAAGGGTAAATATTTGTACATTGGAAGAACTAAGAGTCTCCTTGTTACTCTTGACCTCCATTGATAGTTGTGCTATAAGCAAACCTACTCTTCTCTTAGAAGGCATCAATGCTAAATAAATTTTCTATTTTAAGTTAACTGTTTCAAGGTACGCGTTATATTATAAATTACAATAAATTTCTAGATATACAACAACAAGGTTATGACTAAGCTTAAGAATTTAAAGGGCTTAGTATTACCGGATAATTTTAAGATTTATTTTGAAATTAATTCGAGGAATGATTGTGAGACACTTCAGCAGGATTTCTGTGATGTTGCAAGTTGGTGTAATGTAAATGGTTTTAACTTAAATGTAGAAGTGTGCCAGTTTGTCGTTTACACTTAATAAAAATATTATTGTCCATGATTATACATTGAATGGTGCCGAACTTGAGGGGGTTGATGAGCAGAAGGATCTGGGAATCTTATTTGATACTATCTTATCTTTTTCCAGTCATATAATTTCTAAAATTGAGAGCGCCCAAAGAATTGCAGGATTAATTGCAAGAAGTACTAAAAACTTCAATGTTGATTTTTTATTTGTTTGACACCTAGGTGATACCAATTTTGGAATATAGCAGCATAATTTGGTCTCCTCAGTATAATCTTTGGATAAAGGTGATTGAGGGAGTGCAGAGAAAGTTCTTGAAATGCAGCATTACAGAAAGTTTAGGATTTATCCTCTTCAGGGTTGTGATAATGAGTATCTTTTGGGAATTTTTAATAGATTATCTTTAAGTAAAAGAAGGATAAGGATCTACTCGTGCACAGATGTTTAAAATTCTTAAGGGTGATATTGATTGTCCTGATATTCTTGAACAGCTTTCGTTTACCTTCAATCGTGTTAATTCTAGAAATCGTAATGTTTTTTATCTGACCTTTCCGCGAACGAATCTTTACAGAAATTCCTCCCTGTATATATTATGTCATTTATTTAATTTGTATGCTTCTGATATTGATATCGACCTTGTTAATCTGAGAAACTTTAAAAAACTTACACAGGATACATTACCTATAAACTAATTGATCGAAGAGAATAATGCTAATATCGCCTTAACCAGAACTCAGGATACAGTAAAACAAACTGTCATCCTCCCAGGTGTCGCGCGTCTCTGATGAGTCCCAGTAGGACGAAACGGCTGATCATGGACTATGGAAAGACAGTGAACGCTTCAGTGTTTGGGGAACGGTATAAACCCATAACCCTCCGACCCGGTTGTTAGGCCGCGGTGCACTGAGGAATAGACGAAGGGGTCCACAGCGTGGACACCACGGGCGCTCTTGACATTGACAATACAGGGCCCCCTTGTTGGTGGGAGGTATTCCTTCCATCTCCGATGAGGTGGTCTGCCTCGTATAAGGTTTTTCACGCCTTGAGGTGGACGTTGGTTAAAGTGCCTGTGTCATGTCATGACTGTCAGTTAATATCATAGTTGTTGATCAGACGTTTGCGCCGTTCTCGGGCGACTCATCTGTGGCTTTGCTTGGCAATATGACGCGTACGATGTCCAATACTATAAACTAATTATTGCGAAATTATTGTATATATGTCGTATTTTATAATTTCTGTGTTACTTTGCTTAGCTAATTGTTATCGTTTTTTATGACTTTGTATTTGTTGCCTGACTATTAGTTTAAGTTGAGTGTCTGTAATTGACTTTTTGCTGTTGACGCTTTAAAATAAATAAATTATAATGTTAATTTTCGACTTACCTAGTCCCATAAGCAAAAATGGCAATGACAGGTGTACTGGGCCATAAAATATTCCCATTAGAGAGCATAGTCCCGCACCTACAATAAAGCCCATTGCAATTGTAAGCAGTCCAACCGAACCTAAAACAATCTATTTTAATGTGTTGCCTAGCTCTTTATATTATACACTAGGTAATTTGGGGATCTTGACTGGTAACTATTCGTTTAAGGATTTAGACAATAATGTTTTATAAGTAATATATAACTTTTGTCTGTTTGTTCAGTCTTTGTTTATAACATTTCAACTAGTAGTCAAGTCGACTTCAGATGATTACTTAAATTCAAAAGAGTAAAAAGAAACCAAAGCTCTGATTTAGATATGAATATAGACGACACCTTTTGGTAGAATGACTACAACGCCGATTTAACCATTAGGCGGCCGCCTAGAGCCCGGTGGCAAAAGGGGGCCCGGTAGGGGCCCGAAAATAAAAGTAAAAATAATAAAAAAATTAAAAACAAGAATGTCTTTAGCGGGGGGAAGGGCTCGTCCTCAGCCTGTCGCCTATGGCCCGACGCAGCCTTAAACCGGCGCTGAATGACTATGACAACAAACTACCGCATTAACAACCTTAGATGTAGAAAGAGGGAAAATGTCGCTCCTAGAAGTGATTACCAAGAAGATTTACACTTCAGTGTACCAACGAATTACCCATCAAACCAGTGGCGGCTCGCGATCTTAAAAAATGGTGAAGAGCTAGATATAGTGCGGGTACTTAAACAAACGTTGACTAAAAACCCGTGTAGCAAAACGTCTCTCTTATCATCATCTGTCCAAGGAGTTTCCAACAAATTACAAACTATGTCATTAATTGGGTTCATTTTTAAAACACACAACTAAGTAGGTACATACACTACTGAATTTACTGAAAAATAATAACAAAACCTTTTTAATCACACAGTAAATCACGTAAAAACGATGTCTATAAGCGTAAGTTTCGCGAAGCCTCAAAATAAATACCTTAAGGTTAGGCGAACCAATGCTAAAACAATGGTGCATACGACTGATCTAGTTTTAAATTGCCCTTCATCATAATGCAAATTGGTTCATGCTGTTTGCGTGACTGACGTCACGTAACCATAGCAACGGTGAATATCAAAGACATGTAGGGTGTTGGGTCTTCACTTGCTTTGAGCTAACGGACACGGTCGCTGGGGCGCGCCAAAATGCACGAGTGTTTATAATTATTGTCCATCGGAGTTAACCGTGGCCCTATTATGCATAGCTACATTCGGATTAAATTAATATTATTAATTGGAACATAATTATTTTTTAAGTGCTAAAATGTTAGCTCTATTGGAACATTAATATTTAATATTGTCGAAAAACTTTCCTCCTGGTTTTATTTTTTTTTTGGCGAAGAGCCCCTTCACCTACTTCACCTGACGAGCCGCCACTGCATCGAACCGTTCGGACAACTCAATACATAACAATATAACCATGCCTGTAGACCAAGCTGACCTCTGAGGAAGCTCTTGAAGAAGAAATTAGCAATAATCAAAAGTTTCAAAACAAAAGTGGTTGTCTCTCAACTAAAAAATCGTTTACATCAGACCAAAGAAGACCTTTAGTTTTTTGAAAAAGGTATTTGAAAATGTTGTTTATTTTAATGCCTTCTATACATAGCTAAAAAAGAAGTATCAACTTAGGAATCATCCTGTATAGTCGTAGAACAAAATATTTTTTAAGCTACATCTATTTAAAATGTCACATGATTTTTAACCCTAGTTTATTATAGACAAACCTGTCAAGATCCCCAATCATGTTATCATACCCTTGCTTCCACCCAGTTATATTTAGATATCACAATTTGTACATATATCACCATTATTGCTATCCCAATGCATAGTTTGTCCATATCTTGGAACAGGGATTTATTACTAATATCACCAAAGCTAAAATAAAAAATATCACCGTATGTCAAGTTTTGTGCAGAAAAGTTTTCTTATAAGCAATCATGATCATAATTCAGCCTAATATTTACCCTAACTTTAATGCACTTACAAATTCTGATTTTTAATCTTGACGTTTCGTTTCTTCGAAATCATCGTCAACGTTGCTTTTTTAAATAGTCGAGAAATTTTATTATTTTTAAAATGCCCTCCTATTTTATAATTCAATGACGTATCACACCTAGTATGTATTAATAATACGTCTCGGATTTAAAAACCCATTCAGTGGAAATTCATCTTATTTAAAACTATTATATTTTCAATCTCCTTAACCTAGTCTAATTTTAATGTCTCAACTGTATCCCTAATTACACAAGAATGTTCCCAGACCATTGAGAATATATTTTATTGGAACATCAGAACATTCCTGGAATGGGCGCGCATGTTCTAGAACATTCATGGAACATACCAGGAAAGAGCAATGTCATGAATTTGAATGTTCGATGAACGTTCCAACAGAACATTCCAGGAATAATGTGCGCGAATGTACTAGAACATGCCATGTCATCATTTTAAATGTTCTATGAATATTCCAACAGCATTTTTCTTGATATCTGATAATGTTCTACAGACACAGATTATTTTTATCAAAAAATGCAAGAAAAATAAGTTTCGAACCACCGGAATTTTACTATAAGGTGATATTTTGTCTAACACTGCTGCACAACAAAATACAAATTCGATTGTACACTACCAAGAAGTGAAGACTTTACTATTGGTAAGGATGTAATCACCTGCAGACCTGTTGAGAACTCTTTTGTTCTCGTCAGTACTGGACAGGTGTCCATAAGTCCATATACCTTTCCAATCGAAAGACTTAATATATTGAAACTTATTTTATCTTCTAGGGTTGCATATAAGTTTTGGCGTCATCACTTGGTATCTCAAGTAATCTATCTGAGTATACCCGTCAAGGGCTTTACAAGAATTGTAAAAACATACAATTTCTTAGAAAATAATACCCTCCTAAATGGGTGGTTTTTACTTTGAGCCTTGGAAATTGTAGGTCGTGTGAAGGGTCAGAATTTTTTTTAGAAATCACTTTTAAAAGTAGGAAGTTTTTTAGAGCCGGCACATGTTTTTTTTTATGAAGGCATTTTTTTTAGTGGCCCCCCCCCCACCCCCCTCAACAAAATCCTGGATCCGCTACTGTCCTAAACGTGTTATTAATACTAGGTGTGATACGTCGTTGGATTATAAAGGAAGAGGGGAATTTTAAAATAATAAAATAAAATCTCCCAATTTAAAAAAGCAAAGTTGATTTTTTGTTTGGCCTAAATATTTTCGAAATGATTCGGAGTTTTTTTAATTTAAAACACAATGTTCCGGAAATAAGTGGGCTAGCTTCAAGCCCTAAGCACTTTGGTAATGTGCTTGAAAGCACTTTAAGAAATACCAATTATCAAGCACCAGGCACTTTTAAAGTGCTTGTAAGCACTTTTAAAGTGAAGGGTCTAAGTCAGTGCTTGGTGCTTGGTAATTCTTAAAATGCTTGCAAGCACATTTCCAAAATGCTTAGTACTTTGCCCAGCTGTGATCTGGGACACCCTGTATAATACGAAGACAGATTTTTCTGGAGTTTTGTGGAAAAATTAAAAAAGCAAAGATAACCTAACAAAAATGAAAAATTTTGCTCGAGCCGGATATCCAAAAAAATAAATAAGTTTATAAAAATGGTTTCTCTTGCTTTAATTCTCACCGCACGCCCCTGTCTATATATTCTTTATAGTCTGATGACGCCTTTATGGAGTGAAACATAATATGTAATTAGAAAATAAAACCTTTTAGTTTGGAGTGCTTGTCTATTCCTGAGAAACTTACCTTCTACCAGAGAAATAATAAAATTCATCTTCGTATCTAGAAATATTTTCCACTATTTTTAAAAACGTGATCTCCCATTCCAATGCTTCTTCGGACGCCTAAAATTTGGTTTTAAAAATTAAGGAACTGAACAGAGTGATTTTAATAAAATAGACCTTGATTTAATCAAGGAAAAACTTTATTAATGTTTTTGTTAACATTTACTGACTACAGGGTATCAAAAAAATCTTTGGAACAGTGGCGGCTTATGCATAAGTGCTGCAGAGCTCCCAAAAAAATAAAAAATAATTAGGTAATCCAACTAAAATATTTTTTATTATCAAAAAACAAATAATATATCGTCTAAGGTTTATCATTGACCAGCAACGATAAACTTAACTGTGGTCATAAAACGTAAGTAAATAGTTTTGTCTAGGGTAATTTGGTCAGCATTCTGCATTATTTTTGTATGCTTCTTCTTTCTTGTACCGGGTGGTCAACTAAGAATGACCGCCGGCTATATCTCAGAAACTAGTAATCGTACAGCATCCAGGTAAATTGTTTTATGATAAAAGTGCCCAAGAAAAAATGCTGGAAATTATTTAAGAGTTTGTAAAAATACCCGCAAGGGGGCGTACCAGGCGGTATAAAAAATATCTGTATATTAATCCTTATATATTTCCTAGTACTTTTTTTCCTACGCAAATTTTCCGATCTAGTAAAATAAAGTGGTGGGGGGAATTTATTTTTTTCTAAAAATATGCCACGGTTACTCTGGTTTGGCATAACCGATTTGAACAAACTTAGTCTCCTTTAAGAAAACTTTATTTACCCTAGAAACTGCACTTTTGTTTTTTAATCATTGACTTTAGCTGTCGCCGCTAGATGGCGTTAACTGAAATATAACCTACGCCCCCTTGCGGGTATTTTACAAACTCTAAAATAATTTCCAGCATTTTCTCTAGGGCACTTTTATCATAAATCAATTTGCACGTATGCTGTACGATTACTAGTTTCTGAGATATGGCCAGCGGTCATTCTTAGTTGACCACCTGGTACATTGTGTTAATATTTATATTGTCAAAACTGTATCGTTGGTTCATATATACCGAAGTAAACATTACCTGTCTAAATTAATGTCAACTGTATTAATTAAACCAGTTATCTCAGGCTTAATATACAAAAATAATAAATATTTACCCATTCTCCCGTTCCAGCCATATTACCAGCCTTGTCCATATCAACAGAGGAGAAATTTACCAGTAGTAACCAATAATTCTGTATAGCAGTAGCTTTAATGATATGTCCACTTTCATTTTTTATCACTCCTCCTAACAAATCTTCGTAACTTTTTAACTTTCCAATTATAAAACTGTAAATTTAAACATAATATTAATAAGGATTCTTTAAAGGGCGCAGAAAAATAGCACTGGTAAATTTTAACCTAAACTTGCCCCCCTTTATTACTGGTTTGCGTCGCCGATACTTTTAACCAATTTTTTTTTTTTCAAAGGCAATCTGCCACTACATATTCAACAGAATGCGAAGAGCTCGCTGCCGTATCATTTTCCGATATTTCTAGCTTTTCACTAGTCAAAACTAAGAAACAAAAATGTCCATGTCAATAATACAGATATGCCCGAAACAAACAGTACTGAAACTAAGTTGGCGGTGTTTTTATGCATGCGCTGTCACACTCAAGTTAGCTATATAGACCTGTCAAGTAAACCTCAAACAAGTAATTAGTAGGGCCTAATTGTTAAAAATGGTGTTAAGTACAGAGGAGAAAGTGTTTCTGGTAGAGCATTATTTTCGCTCATACGGAATGGGCCGACATAATGGTGCAAGTTTGCTATACGTGTCTGATCAATTCACACAACGGTTTAATAAACGTTCACGATTTACTGACTTCCCTTATCCTTCACATTCTCCAGACCTCACACCTCCAGACGCATACATTTAGGGCATGGCTAAAAATGCCGTTTTCAAACGGGCACCACAAACCATCGATGAATTAAAGGATGCCGTTAGAGTCTTCTTCGCAGCTCTGAGACAACCCTTATTCAATAACATGACCAGAAACTTAGAACATCGTTATGAAGTCTGTCTTGAACGAGGAGGTGCACATTTAGAACATATAATAAAGTGTCAATAATATGTATTTTTTAAATATATAATACGATTACAAGTTCAGTACTGTTTATTTCGGGCAATACTGTACTACAGCAATTTTAAATGAGATTTTGGCTTTCAGAAGAAAAAATTGAGGGAGAGCTGATTTTTATTTTGATATTTTACTACAGTATAAGTATCATAAAACCGGCAAGACCCCCGCCCACAGACGCTTGCTTCACGTGCCATAAATATACAGTAAATCTAGCTACTTAAGTTGAAGCCATATAAAAAACTTTTTTTTTTTATTAATTTTACGAAAAAAGTTATCCTTTATAAAAAAGTTTGCATTGTCCTAAACCTAAAATACAACCATCAAATAAATGTTTTCAGTCGTATACGAGGTTTGTCCAAATATATGAATTTGGTACAAGAGTAAAGTGTTTTTATTTGAGACAATATCAAAAACTGTAATTATGAAAACATTTTTTCTAATTACCGATGAACCTCATGATGCCTACAAAAAATTTACTACAGGGGCATTTGCAATCAGACGCACCGAACAATGTTCTGCCGGATTAACACATGGAAGAGGACAAGTACACTTGCCAAAGCGAAAAGGTTTGTACTGTAGTAGAAGCTTCTAACCACACATACCCGACAGTGTTGCCGAAAGTCTAAATGCAAAATCGGGAGAAAGCGATGTTCTAAATCGGTAGATTAGTGCCCAAAATCGGGAGATGTGAATAATATCCAAATTATTTTCTTTAAGTCATTTTTCAAACTAATTTGAACCTCTGAACTAGAGAACTAGAGAACAGATAATATATACTTGTTAAACAAAAAATTCTTCATGAAAAAAGCAAAAAAATACTTTAAATAAGGTATATTTTTTATTTATTGAAAAAACAAAAATTAACCATACTTATTAAAGCTGAACTTGATGTGTACGCTCTTCACCTGAATGATTTCTCAGATATGTTTTTAATCGTTTTAAAGTGGAAAAACGTCTTTCTGCTGAAGCTTTAGTTACTGGGAGGATGATTTGTTATTTTATTTGACGCGTTATTGATAGCGTTTCCGTCAAAGATTTTTTATGTTGCCCAATTATATTTTATATTTTTGGATTTCGGGGGGGGGGGGGGGGCCTGGCTACGCCACTGTGTTTAGAGACACCTACGTAGTGGAAGTAGATAAGATGAGTGGGGATGTGTGACTATTATGCCACATGCTAAAAAAATAAATAAAAGTACTTACTTTTTATCATAAGAGTTAATCCTATTAACAATATCGTCTTTGGTAAGTAAAGATATTTGTGTCATGTTAAAATCCCAGAGCTCCAAAATACTTTTGGTATAACATTCAGTCTTCATTGTTTCTATAAAACTACAATACAACGCAGGATTCATCTGCGTACTAGGATCCGTGCTATTTTCGTTGTTGCTTAGGAGAATTTTCAGTAATTTTTTATTTACTTTAGGAATTCTGAAATAAAAAGGAAATTATTTATTATACTTACCATACTAAGGTATTTTCCCAATTATAAAACATGGCCGTCAAAAGGCCCGAACTGCCGATTATTTTTAAATTCAACTAGTAATAAATATTTAATAAGGTGCTCTCTCTATACATACCGAACGATACGATATGAAGTAAGATTTTAAAATTTTAGGAGTTAATTGTGTAAATTGCAATTTTTCGGCCAATTCAAACTTTCAAGTAAAAAGGGTGGAGAAAGCTATGGAAAACAAAGAAGTGCTATTTGGGACTTTTAGATATAGAGGGTATATCAATCACCAAAGCAACCAGGAATATTGGACTGAATAGAACTTGCTGCAGGTGGATAGAAAAGATGCTCCAAGGAAAAATTGTTTACTCAGAACTGCTGGGTAAAACACTGATTGCGCAGGTAATAGGGGGTAGTCCGCAGGAGGGATATCTCTCTTTCCTCTTCTGGAATCTTGTCATGGACGAGCTGTCAGTAGAGAAGGGTACTTCATTGTAGGTTACGTAGACTATTTGGTCATAGCAACCCAAGTCAAATTCAACACGAAAATAAGAGATAGAATGCAAAGAGCTCTCAAGATCGTGGAAAAATGGGTAGGGCAGGAAGGACGAAATATCAGTCCACAAAACGTAGGAAAAAGAGGGGCTAACACCCCTAACCCTACGAGGATAAAATATTCCACTATCAGAAAAGGTCAAATACCTGGAAGTAAATTTAGATTCCAGACTGACCTGAAACAAACCCGTGGAAAGAAGTTACTTTAACAATTACTAGACGAATGTATGGAAAAGCATGGGGACTCTGGTGCACTGGTGGCCCACCAGAGTGGTAAGACCCGCAATTACATATGCAGCTTTGGTATAGTAGCCAAAGGTACAGCAAAGAACCACATTATCAAAGCTAGGAAACCTGCAAAGACTGGTCTGTTTGAGCATCACAGGGGCCATGAAATCAACCTCCACATACGCAATGAAGATCATTCTATAATTTCCTCCACTTCACTTAGTAATAAAAGGAGATGCAAAAATGGGACTCTATAGATTGCAGAGTTCAAAGCCGCTCCTCGGCAGGCAGAAAACTGGATACGAACTTTTAAGTGAGACTATAGGTGGACCTGAGTTAAAAATGAGATCAGACCACATAAATGCACGATTTCGCTATGACATACCATATGAGGTCGTAATTCGTCGTAATAAAAACAAAACACCAGAAACTACTTCTGGAGCAATAATCTGGTACACAGACGGCTCCAGAACCAAAAAGTGTACCGGAGCAAGGATACACGGAGTAAGACCGGGACAAAATGCATTTTTCTCTGTGGGAAAGTCTCCCACTGCAGATTGTGCAGACAAGTCAGGGAAACTGTACAGTTTGCCATTGCGAGTCACTAGATCGGAAGAGGCAACACATAGGTACTCGGACAACCAAAACTGAAACCACAGGACATCCTTTCCCTCTTCCCAGTTGACATACACAAACTAGTACAAGGAACTGGGATCACGGAGTGAGTGTAATAACCAAACAGGATGAGCACAATGGGCCAAAGCTGGCCTAAGTGCATCCGGCGTAGGGATGGGCCCTCGGAAAAAAAGTTCAAATGCTCGGTAAAATATAATTTGAAATTTAAGAAAAAATCTGAACCAAGGAGGTTAGCGTGGGGTTCTGATTTCCTAGATTTCCACCCAAAAATATAAAATTTTGTACTTACTTAAAACATACGTCATTCATTGTGATGTTATTCTCCGTTTTTGCTGTCATAATTTGCTTGTGAATATTTGCTAGCTAAAAAAAAATATTTATATTACTTTTTTGCAGCGGAAAAGTTAATGTGATTTTGATTATTCAGAGTGACCGCAGTTTCGGTTAACTTTCGGATGTCCGATTAAACCGGAAGTTAGAATTTTTTGAATAATTATATAGAAAATGAAAAACCAACACAAAACTGTGCAAGCAGTTTTGTGTTGGTTTTTCATTTCTCTAAGATACACCGTTAAGATATTATTTTTTAAATGTCAATCTCTCAGGAATTATTTAGTTTAGACCTATGACCTGTTATACAAAGACTGTTTAGAATCATGAGCAAAAACTAAAAATACAATAAAAATAATCATATTTATTATTTTTATAATTTAGGAAAATAATTGTAAAGTTGCTTTTACACATATTAAAAAATGTAATACTCTTAATGCTAAGGAACAGTGGGTATTCAGGTGAAGGAGTGAAGTGCCGCTTCACCAGATAATACCCACAAATATAGAAAATTCATTTGCAAAGAAGGGTTTGGCAGCTTGCGCAATTTCTTAACATCGACCAAATCATTTCTTTTTTTATATGTAATATTGCCTAAAATTTACGCCATATTGCCCTTGTTATATATCCCCAGAACCAGATACCTTTGTCCACATTATAGCTCTTCAGTGAGACTATAAGATCTGATATAATAATAATTAATATAATAACTATGTCTATTAAAAAATATCAAAAGCGTAAAACGTAACTTAATAACATCAATCTGAAATAAGAAAAATAATGTCATCTTCAATTATATAACAGTTATAAACTTTTAAAAATGTACCAAAAGTTACTTTTACACAATGTCACCGAATGTTGAGGTATAATATAACATGTTTGGTGGGTGACTCCTTAATATTTTATATTATCAGAAGGTAATATTTTTAAAAACTTCTATCTAGAGTGCAAATGAAAAAAATGACAGTTTCACACTATCTAAACTTAAATTAAGTAGTATTTTTTTTTAAAAGGCTACTTGATAGATAATAAACCTATTGAAAATTAATAATAATTATAAATTGCATTATTTAAAAATTTGTGTAATTTCGAGGAAGATAAGGGAAGTTTTTAAGCCTTCTCATATTATTTATATGTCCTGTTTATACAGGGTGATTCCTAAGTTGATACTTCTTTTTTAGCTGTGTATAGAAGGTATTAAAATAAACAACATTTTCAAATACCTTTATTCAAAAAACTAGAAAATAAGGTAAGTACATTCATTATTACATTATAGATCAAATACGGTCCTTAAACATAATCTCGAAGCAGCAGCCGCACTTTGACGACACTCACCGTAATTAGCACCATATCTACTAGTTCGTTGTTTTTAAATTTTACCATTTTTACTTGTCACCAATTTAAAATTAACTTGCTTCCGAAAACCACACCGCAGCGTATTGCCAAATAACTGACCACCGACCCGTAAATTGCATGACTAATAAGACAAACAACATAAAGTATAGCAGGCTACATTTTTAGGACCAGGCCCGCACTTAGATTTTTTCTTCTATATCTCGCCTATTTTTAAGTTTTTTGAAAAAGGGTATTTAAAAATGTTGTTTATTTTAATGCCTTCTATACAAAGCTAAAAAAGAAGTATCAACTTAGGAATCACCCTGTATAGAATGTTTTCATAATAACTAAAAAAAAAACATTTTCAGTTCGAGTTTGAAGGCGGTGTTTAAAAAAAACATTGATTTACGATTACGTCGTATGTTAGTTGTAAAAACCAATTCAAGAATTCTATTTATAACGAAGAAATTTTAAAAAATATCTACTTACTCATACTCATATAAATTGTGTGTATGTGAAATTTTATTGTAATTCGTTTATTATTGTTTTTTCAACAAAAAAAAAAATATGGTGAAATTGAAGTAGTGCAACAACCTTCATGTAAAGGGGCTATGGCCTATTAAATTTTAAAGATAGTAATAGAACTAACAAGGACCGATTCTGGTCGCAAGCATTTATTGAGGCCCTTACCGTAGTAGAATAAACCACTGAACTAAAAAAAATTCTGCTATTGTTATGATCAATATACGTGATACTACTAAAATAAAGTATTGTCGAGTTGTATAAAGATTCTTAACAATAATTAACTAATCAGCAACTTCGACGGTGACATACATGACATTTATGTCCCACCAGTACCTACATCTAAAATGTTATACAGTTGCCACCAAGTCCTTTTACCAAATAACATCAGTATCAGTAGAGCTGTTTTACGTTCTTCCAAATAAATGGTCATGTTAAATGGGAAAAATTGCATCAGCTGATTAAAATAACATCAAAACGCATGCTTCCCGAAAATTTTGGTTGAAATTACACCTAATGCAAAATAGTATATTACATACTAATTACAAGTGATGAAAGTGATACTTTTTAAACAAGGAGATATTTAGCAAGAGGCGTCAGCCGAGTTCGGAAATTCTTCGAGTTTTAGAATAATCCATATACACGAGTACTTAATATACATTATTTTTCCTACGACCACAAATAATTATTAAAAAAGCCTTCGATTTAAAAAAAAAATCAGCACTACTGTTGAAATTAGCATACTTGACTGACGTCTAGATTAACCAGAATGAAAAATTTTAAATTTAATTAAAGAAAGATGCATTAAACATAAATTTAAAAAATCCACCCGACAAGGAAGATTTCAATTCAAAATAATTCTATAAATTATTTAATGTTTTTATTAAAAAAAAAGTCAAATACTCTAGATGAGATTTGATCCTGTGACCTTGCGATCTGTAGACTAGAGCTCTATTCTCTACGCTATCGCTACCTATAAAGATTTGTTGTTTAATATATGACACTCACTTCAGCGCTATTTGTTTTTTCTGGTAATAGATTTTCCAGTATATTATTAACATTTTTTATAATTTCAGATGGCGTATTTTCACACTCTAATTCTAAATCACACAAATACATGATAAATAAAAAATAAATAAATAAATATAATAAACACTTCATTGATTTCTAAAATTTGTTCTTTTTAATAAATTGGGGTGGTCTGTCAAATTGGCACCATATACAGGGTGTTCCAAGTTAAGTGCGCACTATTGCTAACTCCTTTATTATTATATATACAAAGTCGGTTAAATTAGCAAAGTAGTAACATTTTTTCTGCTGATTAAGATAGTAAAAACAAAACAACAATTGAATACAGCATTTCCGATTAAACGAGAAAAATACATTTTTTTTTAACGGAATACCCTGTATGTTTTGACACAATGGTTTGCAAATCATCTACGGAATAAAAAAGTTCATATGCAATATTGGCCTGAAACTAAGAATAATCTAGTTATTGCCATATTTACTTTTTAGACAAGGTGGCTGTGCATTTTTGTGACAAAAGCTTTATTCGGTGCGTCAGTAGATTATTCTGCTGTCAACAAAAGTAAGCATTTATGTTTGTTCTATACAGCTTTAAAAAATACCTTCTGTTTGGTTGATCACGTTCAGGATACATTTGGGAATATTGTTCCTGTGCCCGGAAACTATTTTTTCTGCAAACAAAATACGTTTCTAACATATCGCACGTGTGAACACCATTTTGTAATATTTTTACCAAAAAATCTAAAATCACAGACCAGTTCAATCACTTACAATAACATAAATGCTTAGTTTTGTTGACAGCAGAATAATCTACTGACGCACCGAATAAAGCTTTTGTTTTAAAAATGCACAGCCACTTTGTCTAAAAAGTAAATATGGCAATAATTAGATTATTTTTAGTTTTAGGCCAATATTGCATATGAACTTTTTTATTCTGTAGTTGATTTGCACACATTTGTGTCAAAAATATACAGGGTGTTCCGTGTAAAAAAAATGCATTTTTCTCGTTTAATCGGAAATGCTGTATTCAATTGTTTTTTTGTTTTTACTATCTTAATCAGCAGAAAAAATGTTACTACTTTGCTAATTTAACCGACTTTGTATCTATAATAATAAAGGAGTTAGCAATAATGCGCACTTAACTTGGAACACCCTGTATGTTTAAATGTTTAAAAAATAGTGTTTCTTGTATTTCAACATAAGTGTTGAAATATTTTTTTTTCAACACGCGTGTGATATACGGCGTTTTCTAGCCAAATTAACCGAGCTTTTCTTCTCATTTTCATAGAGGGTCGTAGGAAAAAGCGCAAAATTGTGTACAATTATTAACAGTTTAAATTGAATATTAACAGTGTATTAAATGTCAATTTTTCAAGCATTTCCTTGGAAGACAAACTAAAAATCAAGGAGTTCGGTATACCCTGTCCATTATTTTCCAGGTCACCCCTACTTACACATATCTAATAAAAAATTAAAGTTATTAACCTTTAAAAAGGGGCCAATTGCTTCAGTGAAGGATCGATTAAATTAAATTATTCCGTACAAACATACGGGTGTATAGGGAACTTTCACATTATTTTTGTATTGCATAAAAATGTTCAGTCACACGAAAAAATAACGTATGCAAAATATTACGTTTTGAATACCACTGCTTACTTTTTTCCAATAAATACAACGTGTGACGTCACGTAGTATAAATAGCCCGCTCTCGTGCCATGGTATCGTTTGACGCTACAAAATCGCTTCCATTCAGAGGATTTAAGAAATGTGTTTTCTTTCGGACTGTGAGTCTTTTAATAATATAAGCTTACGCTCAAGAGCATTTTCTTTTCAAATGCAAATGCAAATTCTCTATTATAGCTACCCAAATTTTCTCCCGCGTCCCAGCGAATTACGGTATTTATTTGATGCTCCGGATTTTAAAATATTTTCGTATATAATATCATAAGAAAGAAAATTTTGCCAATACAAAATTTTCTCTCGAATGATACCATTCGACAAAACTATTTCACGAGAAAACAATAAAAACAAACTGTTTATTTAATTAGCAAACTAGAAATTTTATTTATTTATTACTAATATTAAATGTACAGTTGTTATAAGTAATAGTTTGTCCATTCTTTTTTTTATCAAAGCATGGTTTTGGGTATGATTGCCTTTCATTTGAGAAGTCGAAGGTCCAGAACATGCTCAATTTGTTGTTCCAAGATTTTCGATAAGCTTCAGATGATGACTAGGATCCAGGTACAGATATGGTTTCAGGGAACTTCTTTCTTTCTTCTTTCAAAATAACTGTATTTGTTTATATTACATAGTTTATCAATTTGTGCCTAACTAACTATAATTACAATGTATTGTATTATATTATGTGTCTCTAGAGATGGCTAGGTCTCGCAACATTGAAACGCAATGCTGGGGCTTGTGGTAACCCAACGGTAGGCGCAAATATGATTTTTAATATACATAGTATCGGACAGTTCCAGTAACCTATACACCGCCATGAAAGAAATAGGTTTTGCAATTAACAGCTGGAAGAAAGTCAATTAATAAAGCTTTAATTTGTTAGGTTATTTGCATGGTGTTTGCTGAAAAACGCTTTGAAAAACCAGCATTGAATTACTCAGGTACAGCGTAGCAAATTTGTATCCAAGGATTTAAAGAATTTTATTTCCTAATGTAGGCTGGATTTCGAAGTTGGTGGAGTTAGGTGCACGTGCGTTAAAATGAAAATTGAAAACATTTTGATTTATCTATCTTGCCGAAATATGTGAAGCCTATGATAGATTGGTTTATGTATTGTTATCTGTTATTCTGGTGTGGGTGATATTTTGTGTTAGGGGTGCGTTTTGTACATATTTTTCGTAAAACCTAGTTGAAAGGTCCTGACGTATTGTCTAAGGTATGGTGTGTTTGTTGCGGTATGTAATATTCGTAATGGTGTTGCTAGTCCAGCTGTTAGTACTTGTCTGAGTATAATGTTTCGTAGTTTCTGTAGTCTGTTAAATTGTGTATCTGAAATACTGCACCAAACCGGTGCCGCGTAAGTTATTATTGGTTTTATTACCTGGTTAAATATTGTCAGTTTGTTTTGAGGTGATAGATGAGATCTGCTATTTAATAATTTGTCCAGTTTTGTTTTGGTGGCATTATATTTTCGTATAATGTGTGTAGTGTTGTGTATAAAATTGAGCTTTTTGTCTAGAATGACTTCAAGGTATTTTACTTTTTCCTTGGGCTCGATTTGTATATTGTTTATTGTTATGTGTGTGTTTGTGATTTTGCGTGTGATGTTTAGGCATTCACATTTTTCTCCGTTTATTTGCAATTTCCATCTTTTGTACCAGATCAAAAGGACGTTAAGATGATTGGTTATATGTTGCCTAGCTATGTTTGCGTAATATCAGGGAACTTGCGTTTAAGTGGTCTGTTGACTTAATTAACTCTTGTTTCCCAACACCTTGTTTAAATAGGGCAGACACAGCGGAATATCGATGAGATTTGTTATTTTATGCTCTTTCGTATCAATTCCAATTCTTTCTGCTGAATTTTTGGTCCACTAGATACTGTATTTATTCCTAGTGGAGTATTTTTGAAGCAACATCCCTTATGCCAGTTTAGATAAACAGGGAGAAATAGTCTGTCTGTGGAAATGTTTGGTCCTCTTTTTTCCAATAATTTTAAAAATAATCTAATCAACCATTTGCTGTTTGCCAATCCTTTTGACCCACCTTGAACTGTCTTGGAAAATATGCTGTTATATTCAATTCGTCCAGTAAATTCTGCCATGGTATCAAACTCCTTTTGAAAATATTGAATTTTTCAAGCTAGTTCAAATGAGCAGAGATGGAAATAGTTATTTTTGTATTAAGTGCGCAAAATAAGTGTTTTTTTAAAGGCACATGACATTGTTAATTTTTTTTTTAAATGCAATCAAATGTGCCATAAAAACAACTATTGCGCGCGAAATACAAACAACATTTTTTGTACAACTGTTTGTTGTTAACTATTTTTTGTCGTGTTTAGAAAAAAAAATCTAAAATCATAATTCATAGCTTTTAAGGTATGATTTCTTACACCTGTTCCCATTACCATGAAAACCTGCGATAGTTTAAATTTTATTGATTGTCAAATCTATCGGTTTTCGTGTCAAAAGTTTTTTTTTTTTTCTATGATAAAACACCTGCACTGTAGGAAAAATCCTTTAAGGCGCTCTGGGAGCGGTGCGAGTGCGAAAAAAGCGATTAACGTTGGTTTTGAAACGTTGAAGATTGTATTTCTGTTTTGCATTGCTCTAGGTGGAATCAAGTGGGCAATGTCAGTCGAACACCTGCCATGGAAATATCTGTAAAAGAGAGCCAAATCACCAACCTGTCTTCGATGCTCCAGGCTATCGAGGGTCTTGGTCAGCTCGGGGTCGCCGATCAGACGAACGGCTCTCCTTTGAATGGAATCCAGTAGCCGAAGGGTGTGCTTGGGTGCAGAGCTCCAGACATGAGAGCAATATTCTAATGATGCTCGAATCTGGGCTTTGTAGAGTGTCAAAAGTTGATGAGGTGTGTACAACCTTTTGGTGCGGAAAAGTACACCAAGTTTCTGTGCAGCTGTCTTGGCAATTACGGCAACGTGATCATGCCAAGACATATTACCTCCCAGATTGACCCCTAGCAAATTAATAGACGGTGCCAGGGGAATTGCGTGTCCTGCCATGACTATATCCGGTTCTGCAATGTTAACCTTTTTGGAGAAGACTGCTGCCTGGGTTTTCTTAGCATTAAATTCGACTTGGTTACTGTCACCCCAAGCCAAAATTTCTTCCAGGTCATTGTTGAGGCGCATAACTTCATGCTGCCTGCGAAGATGTGCGTCGGCAGCGGATGTTTGGGGAGTCAAGGTAAAAGATGAGACAAGTGTGCTGTCATCAGCAAAGCTATAAATTGGATTTTGGGTTTTTACTAGAAGGTCGTTAATATACAGTAAAAAGAGGGTAGGCGACAATATGGACCCTTGAGGAACACCGGCATTGATGGTGAAGGTGTCTGAGAGAAACCCGTCAATCGCCACTTGCAGAGAACGGTTCTTAAGAAAGCTGGTTAACCATAAACAAAAGTTTATAGTGGTTTGCTCAAGTTTGGTACCATTTAAATGTCAGAAAGTGATAGTGAGACACCTCACGAAATTACGGATGCGGCAGAAATCGTTATATCAAATCTTTTGCCCGCGAAATCAAGAATCAAATATGAGAAAGTGTACACTCAGTTTCGCGAATGGTGCAACATAAAGAAATTAAAAACCGTATCAGAAAATGTTTTGCTCTGTTATTTGGAGGAAAAATCGAAAATATTAAACTACACTATGGAGTACCTATTCGATGCTTAAAAGTATGCTGAACATAAAGAAAAATATTGATCTGCAGTTGTATTCTAATAATAATTGTTAATTTAATTCAATTTAATAATACATTTTTTTATAAAAAATGTTTTGGAAATTAATTTTTGCATTTTTATACGAAAACATCAATCAGCTGAGCTTGCCGTGAGAAAATATCATTTTTTCACGGTGAAAAAAAGGGACGTTTTGTGCATCCATAGTAACCAACAGTTGTACAAAAAACTTTTTTTGTGCTTCATCGGGATTTTCTTCATTGCAGCTTTGCATTATAGTTAGTAAATCTTTGATAGATAATGCTTTTGAACTTACTTTCCTCTTTTCCTGACAACTTTGGAGCTACTTTCTCTTTGTGTATCTTGCCATTCGCCCATTTTTAAAGAAAATATCCGTAAAAGAGTCAATATTTATTTCGTATTCTGTAAAATACATTTCTTAAATATTTCATGCTATAGTGTTCCATATAGCCTTTAGAGAAGATTCTTTACAGTCTTCGCCATTACCCTTCTGCATATTAAAGGTGTAATCTCCAAGTATTTCCGCCAGTTTCATCACAGTAGTGCATTTTTCTAGTTTATAATTTCTTACCATTAGAAACTCTGAAAAATGTGCCCAAATTGTGTTCTTGGACTTCCGTGTGTTAAGTGAAATATTTTCAGCTATCGATTTTTTAATTTGTTAGGTAGATTGGCACCCAAACTTTGCATTTTTGTTTGAATTGCTCATTTTATCTTTTTTAAACCAGGATAATATTTGTCAGACTAACTATTCTTTTAAAAAACTATTGTTTTTACCTGAGATCTATCAAAATTTTGCCGCTGAAAAACCATATTGTTGATTTTATCCAGGTAGATGTAATTAAGAGTTTTTCCACTAGAAAACAGGCCGTTGCTATGCGCTAGTATAAAACACTCTAGTGAAATTGTCAATAAAAATATATCACAAAGAGATAATGACAAACTTTATTATTAAAATTTAAACTGATATTTTTCATTTGATTTTGCACGTTTTATAAGCTGAGCCTTATCGGTTATGCCCGATTGACATTTGGTACAAGATAATTTTATGTTAGAGCGTATACAAGTTGTCCATCGCGGGGCATTAGAGAGGAGGGAATGGGGACTGAACAAGGGAGATGGTTTCCTCCTCCTTAACAGCATATTTATAGGGATCTATTCAGATAATAGCTATTTTAAAATATAGGTACTTAATAAGGTAAAATAGTGAACACTTTGAAAAAGTTAAATCGCGTTTAGAAAAAATACGCCGCAGGTAAAGTTTTGAAACATTTTTAATAAAATTAAAGTTTTCTTACAAACCTATTAATATTATTATTTTATTAATGGATGATAATTTTTTTTGGTCAGCCTTTGCCCCCCTCCCCTTTCGGATGCACATGCTGACGACCGATATCGGTCGCGCATTACACGACAATTACAAATAAATTATACCCTACCTTTAAAATTGTTTCAGGCGTTAATACATCCTCTGCAACTATAGTTATAGCTTCATCACTGAAACCTCTTTGAAATGTCGACATCAGCCATTCCGAGTCTCTTATAAATGAGGTGTGTGGAGGCACCCATAGTTTTAGAGGGTTTTTTTCTTGTCTAAATCGGAGAAATCCAAACGAGCTCAGAACGACTGCAATCCAGCATATTATGATTGTTCTTACAGGTTGTTTGGCTATAGAAATTCCTAATCTGAAAAGGTAAGCTTTAGTAACTAGATATAGCTTAGCTAAAGATTTTTTAAAGGTTGGAGACAATAATGTTTCTCAAATGATGGGGAAGTTTTGTACACGCATTGTCTTTATTTGGTTTAAAACAGAACGTTTCGATTGGTAAGTATCTCCAGTCGTCTTCAGGTGAATACTGAATACCTGAAGACTACTGGTGAATACTGAGCACCTGAAGACGACTGAAGATACTTACCACTTGAAACGTTGTGATATAAAACAAATAAAGACCATGCAAGTCCAAAACTCTTCTATCAGTCAAGAAACATCATTGTCTCCAACCATCAAGTTTAGCTTTAAAAATCAAAAAATCCACATTGATATATAAAATAATTAATATATTTTGTCAAAACAGTCGATGAATTACGGTTTAGTTTTAGGCAAAAAAATATGTTGTGCTTTTAGTTTATGGTTAATTTTTGTTTTTAGAATAAATAAAAATTTGCTCAAATTATGCTTATTTCATGAAAAAGATTTTGTTTAACAAGTATATTATCTTCGGTATTCACCTGAAGACGACTGGAGATACTTACCAGTTGAAACGTAGTGATTCTAAACAAATAAAGACAATGCAAGTCCAAAACTCTACTGCCGTTCAAAAGTATATTATCTGTTTTATATACAGGGTGACAATTTGAAAACGAACAGCATTTAATATTGCCTCTACCAATGATAGTATGAAAATTTGGCGAAACACGTCAATTGATATATCGAGGGGGACATTTTTTAAGACATTTGTTGTCGTGTTACTTTCAACCCCCTTACCCCCAGGGCACCTACCCATAAAATTTTAAATGGCAACCCCTATTTATTTTGCCATTTTTGTGTTCCTTATAAAATTCTACATAAACTGTATCATTTTTTTTTCAAAAAATGTAATTATTTTATTTTTTCTAGTGGCGATATCGAAGACGAAATGTAAATAAATAAAGGAATTTGGAATGTATTTTTATATTTTGTCTTCGTTATCGCCACTAGAAAAAATAAAATAATTACATTTTTTGAAAAAAAAAAATGATACAGTTTATGTAGAATTTTATAAGGAACACAAAAATGGCAAAATAAATAGGGGTTGCCATTTAAAATTTTATGTGCCCTGGGGGTTAGGGGGTTGAAAGTAACACGACAACAAATGTCTTAAAAAATGTCCCCCTCGATATATCAATTGACGTGTTTCGCCAAATTTTCATACTATCATTGGTAGAGGCAATATTAAATGCTGTTCGTTTTCAAGTTGTCACCCCGTATATTACCTATATTAGTGTATTTATATAACTCACTATAAGTGTCTTTAAATATATGTATTTTTTTATTTTGAAATTTTTTTGTTATTGTCCAAAAAAAGGGTTTTTTGGCCGTTGCACCCTAAAAAATGTTCGCCTTCGGCGTTTTGCCTGCTGCGCTGGTTCGTCGCCTTCCCTTTTGCCCCCCCCCCCCCCCCAACTAAAATTTTGGCTACGCCACTGGTGTACACGTTGGAGGAATGGAAGGTATTACGTGTAGATGCCTTATTTAATTAATTTTGTAGCAGAACGCTTTCGGCTTCCGCCATCATCGGTGCTAGCTGAAAGTGACGAGGATTGAAATTTTAGCCAAAATGCTACTCGCTTATATTGTCCATGTTGAAGAGATTTAAATTTAAAATCATGCAACCCCTTTTATCGAAAATCCTTGGGATAGATGAGAATAATATGCGAAGATGGGTAGTTTTGCGTCGTATAATATGCCCTTTTCCAGATTTCTTCTTCATTTTTTTCTTAAACCCATTTTATCATAAAAAATTCAGCATAATTGACCTATTTTCAAGTCTATTTCTCTCCTAGTATCTGTTTGAAGGTTAGAGACAATGATATTTCTTGAACGGCAGAAGTTTTGGACTTGCATTGTCACAAACCCGGACAAATGAACATAAGATAATAGTAATTAATTAACCTGTGTTATATAATTAGTTATGTAGTGACTCAAATGGTGTGCTTTTAAAACCCAATGTGGAATTTTTTCAAATTAAATTAAAAAGGAATGTTTATCGCTAAATACTAAATATTTTACTTTTATTGGCCATTTAATTTTTAATAGTTCATCTTCTACTTGGTTTGGTGGAAAGGTATTTTAATAGAGTGACAACATTTATACCGGGTGTCCCATTATGGATAGCCACCGGCCGTATCTCGGAAACTGCTGGGCATAGAAACTCGGGGAAAAAAAATTATAACTAAAGTGGCTATGAGAAAATCCTAGAAATATTTTTAAGTTCCGCATTTTACCGTAAGAGGGCACAATTGAAAATTAAATATTGAAATTATAAATTTCTCCGATAATTCCCACATTAAGGTATACCTGCAACATCATTAGAAAGCTTAGACAATTCTGCATCATTTTGGTTTAGGGCTCATTGGTGTGCCGACATTGATGAGTGGGGAAAGCTATTGAAAGTATATGTTTGGAAGAGAAAGGGAAGTACTTTTAATTGTAGTATCCATTGGTACATGTTAGTTCCTAATAAAATAGCTAGAGAGCGTAATTTGTGATAGTAACAGTTTTTTTTGATTTTATCTCAAAAAATCAAATCATACGGTATAACTATGACATCATAATCGGAAAGTAGATTAAATTTGCAAGAAAAAATGTGTAGACCGCAGTTCAATATCATCTTTCGTTTCAGAATTATTACCAAAAGAATACTTTTAAACCCTTTAATTGAAGATGTGATTGTTTCCATAGTTGTCATCAAGCATTCCACGACAAAAAAATATTTTTAACTTTTGAGATTATGCAAGTTTGTCATTATTCCTATGGCCCAAAACTACCTATTAATCATATAATCATCGAATACTTCTAATTTAGTCATAATTCGAATATGGTGATTAAAAAATTAATACAGATAGCTGTAAAACAAAATTGACAGGTTTCCATGAAGATAAATAAATTGAAATAGTTGCCACCTGATTTAATTTTGACACGGGTTGATTTTGTTTCATGGCTATCTAGATCTATTTTTTAAAACACCATATTAGAATTAAAATTAAATTAGAAATAGTCCCTAGTATTAATTCTAAAGTCGTTTTTGGGCCATGAAATAATGAGTAACACACTGCACAATCATAAAGTATACAAATTTTTTTGTCGTGGACAAAGAGACTTGACAACGAAACTATGAAAACAATCACTTCTTCAAGTGGTAAAAGCTATTCTGTTGGCAATACCTCTGTAACGATAGAATATATTAAACTGGGGTCTTTACAGTTTTTCTTGCAAATTTAATATACTTTCCGATTATGATGTCATAGTTATACCGTATGATTTAAGTTTTCGGGATAAAATAAAAAAAAAACTGTTATTATTATAAATAACTCCGAAGCAAACCAAGTTACCGGAGTGCGGTTTTCACGTTTTTTCGTAAAATTTAATCTACTTTTCGATTATGATATCATATTTATACCGTATGATTTAAGTTTTCGGGATAAAATTTTAAAAAACTGTTATTATTATAAATAACTCCGAAGCAAACCAAGTTACCGGAGTGCGGTTTTCACGTTTTTCTTAAAATTTAATCTACTTTCCGATTATGATATCATAATTATACCGTATGATTTAAGTTTTCGGGATAAAATTTAAAAAAAACTAATATTATTATAAATAACTCCGAAGCAAACCAAGTTACCGGAGTGCGGTTTTCACGTTTTTTCTTAAAATTTAATCTACTTTCCGATTATGATATCATAATTATACCGTATGATTTAAGTTTTCGGGATAAAATTTAAAAAAAACTAATATTATTATAAATAACTCCGAAGCAAACCAAGTTACCGGAGTGCGGTTTTCACGTTTTTTCTTAAAATTTAATCTACTTTCCGATTATGATATCATAATTATACCGTATGATTTAAGTTTTCGGGATAAAATTTAAAAAAAAACTGTTATTATTATAAATAACTCCGAGGCAAACCAAGTTACCGGAGTGCGGTTTTCACGTTTATCATAATTATACCGTATGATTTAAGATTTCGGTATAAAATCAAAAAACTATTATTATTACAAATTGTGCCTTTTAGCAATTTTTGTAGGAACTATCGTGTACGACAATTAAAAGTACTTCTTTTTCTCTTCCAAACAAGCTTAAGTTTACTAAGCTTAAGTCGTTTAGAAGTTACAGCAAATTAAATGATTACACTTTCAATACCTGCTCCCAATCTTATCAAGGTCGGTACGACAATGAGCTTTAAAACAAAATGATGCAGAATTGTCTAAGCTTTCTAATGATGTTATCAAAAGTATACCTTAATGTGGGAATTTTCGGAGAAATTTAAATTTCAAGTTTACCCTCTTTCGGCAAAATGCGGAACTTAAAAATTATTTCTTAGCCACTTTAATTAAGATTTGTTTTTCTGAGTTTCTATGCCTAGTAGTTTCCGAGATACGGTCGCGGTGGCCATCATAATGGGACACCCGGTATATTCTCAAGAAGAAATTGCGCATGAAGTGGATCCGAACGCGCTAAAATTACCCATGTTAAATTGCGGTTTTCTTAAAACGAATTACAAAAAAACTAAACAAATTAATGTATTTATTTTTTCACCAATGGAAAGGTGGTAGATATCTATGTGGGTGTGAGAAAGTTGTTTTCATGCAGAAAAAATATCCAGGAATTATTAAAATTTATTGTATTCTAAAAAATATTGAGAATTATTTTTTTTAATAAAAATAACATTCTCGCATTCTTCAATATCTGACGTTATGTTTTTTCAAAACCATCATCAACTTTGCTTTTTTTAATAGTCGGGAAATTTTATTTTATTTTTAAATTCCCCATTATATTTCAATGCCATATCACACCTAGTATTAATAATACGTTTCGGACTTAAAAACCCATCATCAATAAGAATAAGTGCAAATTCATCTTATTTAAAACTATTTTATGTTTAATCACCGTAACCTAATCTGTCTCGACTGTATAGTAGGCTGTGACAGGTAGGTACTTGTTTAAATAAATTATAAATACTTGTTAAATGACAGATTATGTTAATGAAATCGTTTAGTGCAAATTAACTTTTATCTAATTGCGTTGAAGTAAAACTTTTATGTTTTTGAGGACTTGTATAATTGTAGTTTTTTTTTAAATAAAAATTATGGGACATTATTCAAGAGAAAAAATTCGATATGTTTGTTGTCACGAGACGTCGAGAGCCAAATTATTTTTAGTTGGCTTTGAAAACAAAATAAAGTTAATAGATACAAGATGATTAGCACTTATTCTTATTGATGATGGGTTTTTAAGTCCGAAACATATTATTATCACTATGTATAGTCAAAAATAATTTTGCGTTATAACTTATACTTACTGCCATTCAGTGCCGTATTTAAAAGGGGGGCTGCCGGGCTGCAGCCCCGGCCCCCCCCCCCCCTAACCCCACGGCTTGGGGTCTAATTGCAATCTAATTTTTCGTCCCACGCTTGGACTCTTAATTTAAATCTTTAAATAATGTATTTTTGGCTTAGTTTACAAAGGTCTTGTAGAAACTTTTCCTTCTAACAGTCCTGTTTTATATAGAGATTAAGGTTTCGGGCGCATATCGTTTTAGTTATTGAATTATGATGAAATTTTATAGGAAAACGAGTAAAATGAATAATGATTTATAGTATTTTTCCATTATAATCCTTGTCTGTTCCGTTTTCTCTTTTTTAGAGCTATTTTAAATCAACAAATATATAATCCAATGCAATAAAATATTTTTGGAACAAAAATAAAAAACAATTACCTCGGTATTTATTTTTAAAGAGAAAAATTAACATTAAAATTTTAATTGAAACATTTTTTATGAACGAAGTGTGATAATTTAAAATTAAAAAAAATACGGGAAGAAACAAGAATGATTTATTATGAATATACAAAACGGCACTTAAAAAGGAGTACATATTTCAAAACCTAAGCATTTGCACCAAAAACTGCCCTTAGATCTACGCTCCTAAAATACATGATTTCTGAAAAAATCATCAATTTTGGCGTGGTGCGCGATATTTACTTTATTCTTAATCATGAAAATCCGAGTCCGAAAAACGCTGGTTAAAGTCATACATACGTCTTATGTTAAAATTTTGGATTGACACCAATATTTATATTTTTCACAAATATAATTTTTTTTTTTTAATAAAGAGCCAGCTAGGAATATCAAAAAAAGAAAAACATTTACAAAAACAACTTTAATCCAACCATGCAGAGGGGAAAAGGTAATCATTTCATTTTTGAAATTTGATGGTAGTTAGGAGAATTTTAATCGATCTTTGGGCATGGCCCCGAAAATTTTTCACCTGCGGCGCGTTTCCACCTTCTTCACTAGGTACTCTATCATGAAATACATGTAGTCCCGACTGTCCCTTTCTCCAGAAAATAAAATATCCTACTTACGCCCATTGAGCCCCCCTCCGAGCATATTTTCTGGGTACGCCACTGCTGCCATTTAACTTTTATATTAACATTTTTGATGTATTTGAATAAGTAACGGAGCTATTGTACTTTGCCACACTAAATGGGGCAAGTGCATACCCCCCTTGGATCCGCCAATGATTGAAAATATACCTACTGGTCTGGCCGTAAATTTGCGTGGAAATTTATTTTTAATTTCTTGTTTCCGATGTTAATTATGCTTTAACAAACTGTTAACTAATTTATCTAATTAATGAATGTATTATCTATAATGAGTATTAGTCGTGTGGGCGGAAAAAATTAGGTCCTAATGACTTATTAGCGTTTATACATATAAACTATAAACAATAATAAAAAAAGATATCAAAATAATATTGGGTCCTCATCAGGTAGTACCTAACATAACAATTAATCACCCCTTTAGGAATAATGTTGAGCTTGTCATTTGTCATGATAATTGATAAAATATCTGCTTGCGAGGCAGTTTTCCTTGTTTTTACAATACTTACTATTTTAGTTGCAATGATTTTTAACAATTAATTCGCTCGTTACACAATTTGCTTCGTTAGTATATATCTTATTATGCAATGCCAACAAACTGACAACCATATTTTTAAAGAAAATAGTTCAAGTAGAAAACATACCTTCTGAGATAGGTACCTACATATATTTAAAAATACTTTGATTGGCTTCTAGTTTTAATTATTAAGGAGGGATGAAACAAAATGCAAATCCATTTTTAAATTTTTATCGCCTGATTTGGTAAACTTATTTAGATATAGATATAAAATAATTCCAACACAGTGATCAGGCATCGATCAGTTTCACTCAAATTGTAATAATTCTCTTTAAAATGTCCCAAATATAGCCACTTCAATTAAAATGTAATAAATCAATTATTGTTGGAAATAAATTGTGCTTTATTTAAAAGTAAAATAAATCCTTCCGATAAAAGTATACGTGATTTAAATAGCAGTTATGTGGTACTACCTGCATAAGAACAGAGATAAATACAATATTATATTATATTTTCGCGTTTTGTTTCTGACTTTGGGTCGGCTTTAGACGTGACTATAAATAGCAGGAATGCTACGCATTGAGCATCGTGACAGTGGCGTATTTAGGGGGGGGGAGGGCTGCAACACCCCCCCCCCCCTCCCGAGCTCGGGGTCTAAAAGTCTAATTGCAAACTAATTTTTCGTCTTACGCTTCACCTCTTAATTTATATCTTTAAATAATGTATTCTTGGCTTAGATTACTTGTACGAAACGTTTAGTTTTTAACCTTTTCCTTCTAAAAGTCCTGTTTTATATAAATATTAAGGTTTCAGACGCATATCGTTTAAATTATTGATTAATGAAAACGAGTAAAACGAATAATATTTTATAGTATTTTTCTATTATATACTTGTCTGTTCCGTTTTTCCTTTTTTATAGCTATTTTAAATCAACCAAAATATAACCCAATGTGATAAAATATTTTTACAACAAAAACAAAAAACAATTAGGTATTTATTTTTAAAGAGAAATATTAAAGTAAAAATCTTAATTAAAAATTTTTTATGAAAGAAGTGTGATAATTTATAATAAAATATTTTATTATGAATATACAAAACGGTACTTAAGAAGGAGTATTTCAAAACCTAAGCATTTGCATCAAAAACTGATCTTAGATTTACGCTCCTAAAATACATGATTTCTGAAAAAATCATCAATTTTGGCGTGGTGAGCGATATTTACTTTATTTTTAATCATGAAAAATCGAGCCCGAAAAACGCTGGTTAGAGTCATACATATGTCTTATGTTAAAACTTTGGATTGACACCAATATTCATATTTTTCACAAATATAAAAAATGTTTTTGTTTAAATAAAGACCCAGCTAGGAATATCAAAAAAAAAGTAAAAAAAACATTTACAAAAACAAATTTAATCCCACCATGCAGAGGGGGAGAGGTAATAATTTATTTTTTGAAATTTTGATAGTAGTTAGAGGTGAATTTTAAACGAACTTTGGGCGTGGCCCCGAAAATTTTTCGCCTGCGGCACTTTTCCGCCTTCTTCACTAGGTACAATATCATAAAATACATGTAGCCCCAACTGTCCCTTTTTCCAGAAAAAAAATGTCCTACTTAAGCCCATTCAAATATACAAAATATTTTTTTATTGCAGTGATTTTTACGTTTTCATAGTTTTTTACTTTCTGAGAATGGCGTCGTGACCACGGCAGTGGCTCAGAGGTAAGTTACTGGCATTCAACTGTGGCGTTTCGAGGTCGATCCTCGGAGTGGACATACGCACAATAAAAAAAGTATGTCCGAAATTTAGTAGGTTTAAGAGTGCAGGGAAGAGTGTATGATCTCCCAACCCACCCCAGTCACGTCGGTAACCAGGCTGGATGAGATCGGATATTTCGTGTGGTGCGGAAGAAGGTACACTAGCCAATCAGTAAGTCATGCAATGGTGCAAGAAACCGAGAATTAGCCCTTGGGGGGTCGCATGACCCACGTTAAGGTCCCCTCCGGAATGGCCCTGGCAGCGAACGAACGAAGCCGAATTCGAAAAAAAAGAATGGCCCCGTGTCGCCTGGATCAAAATATAACAACGCAGTAGGTACATGTCAAATTTGTACTTTACCTTTTATAAAATAATCTAACTTACAAAAAAGTGTTTATTTGAACATTTCAATTAATATCGTAAAAATAAAACAAAACATTATTACTGATAAAAATCCAATAAAATTAATAAATTATTATTATTTCCATATAATATACCTATGTAAATGTATATATTATTTATTGTCCCTTTAGTTTATACGTATCAAAATTGATAAGCAAATATGATTTTAAATAAAAATTGGTCCTATATGGATCTCCGCAGATCAGGGGCGGACTGGAATCATTTGGCCCCGGTGGCTACACGGCCTCTATATAGCCCCAACCCTCATTATTTTTGTTATGATGGCCATTTTATCAGCTAGCGGATTTTATAGCGAATAAATATTGACGTACACAGAAATAATTTTAAAGCTTATTTAAAATCTAGGTAATTAAATGTTTGTACCAATTGGCCCCCAAAAGCCTTCTGGCCCCGGTGGCGATGGCCACCCGACCACCCGCTCCAGTCCGTCACTGGCGCAGATAGCTTATTGGATAATGTAACTAAACTTTTAATTGCTTATATCTTAAAAACCAATAAATTTAGACCTAGGGAAGCATAAAAAAAACAATATTTAAAAAAGTAAAGTAATTTTGAAAATAGATTTAGGGGCAGTGTGCCTTAAAATTATTGGAGAAATTTGTGTTTGATTGTCAAGTTTTGCAGCACTTCCGGTTAAACCGGAAGTGCAATAGGTGTGACTCATTCATACGGAATACCTAAAAAATAATTTTATATTTTTTACTTATCCATTTGTTTTTTGTACAAATAATAAAATGTGTGGTTAATTTGACAAATTCCATCGCCATTTTCTCGGAAACTGTCATATTTATAAGTGTATGATATGGTACCATTGCGCCCAAAAAAAACTGGGACAGCAAAATTGTTGTTGTAGAGTAGCTCCTTGACTATAAGGAATATGTAAAATCTATTGAGGAAAGGTTATCATTGTTGTTATAATAGTTGTCATGGAAGTGAAAAGGTTTAACAACAATACCACATTTTTAGAAATACGAGGAAAAATGAAAATAAGCATATTTACACTTACATTTAAATGTAACAAAAATAAAATAAAGTTTTTTAATATTATGTTCCAATAAATTTTAATTTCAATCATATTTAAACCTTAATATATTAACATGTTTTTAATATTTGGTAGTTGCACCGTTATTATCGATTAATGCTTGTGAACGTCGTGGCATATAACATAGGTTTTTCGTATACTCTTGCGTTATTGCATACCATGCTTGCATTATCCTTTGGCTTAATTCAATCCTAGTTCTAGGCTGAAAGTTGTGTTTATACATAAATTTTGTCACCTCACTTCAAACGTTTTCAATTGGGTTGATATCTGGACTTTTCGAGAGCCAAGGCAGAACTCGAATTTGATTTTCTTCTAAATAATCTTGAACTATGCGGGCTTTATGTATAGGAGCATTATCTTGTTAAAATATAAAATCTTGGCCATATACTGCGTCGACAGATGGTATCATAACTTGGTTTAGTATGTTGCAATATAATGGTGCATTGAGCCTCCCCTGCACTATTTGGCAAACTCCTGGGCCCCTTGCACTAATCCAGTCCCAAACGTTTATAGAAAAGCGTCCGATTTGATTAGTCTTATTTGTATATCTTCCATCGTATCTCGTACCAGAAGGCCTATAAACGCGTATTTTCCCATTATTGTATGATTGAAAGGTTCTTTCATCGGAAAATATTACGGTTTCCGATATATTACCTTGATTTATATATTCATGCACATTGACAGCACAACAACTCTTTATATCTGAACTACGAATACTGAATACTTCTACGCGCTGTATTAGCTGAACCTGGAAAATGTGTTTCTTTTTAGCTTGTATTGCTGAAAGAAAATTAATTAATTTTATATCTTGGCCGTCATTCAAAATTTTGGGGCGACTAGAACCTGCTTTTCTTACAATACTTTAATATTCTGCAATTTTTTTCTTAGCCAACCACTAGGTATTTTTGCTAATCCCTAATTCATCTGCGATGCTTCCTATTTGATGCCCACCTCTCAATCGAGTGAAAATGATCGCTTTTTGCTCGGTGGTTAACGATTTCAAAAAATATTTCTTTTGACAAGCCACTGTCAGTCACAAAATTAAATTAAATTGACAACTTCAAAAAAAAAGCTAATAGTTTGGGAGATTAAACTACGTTTTGCTGTCCCAGTTTTTTTTGGGCGCAATGGTACATGTTTTATGCTTATAGAATTCTTCGCAGAATGCATATTTTTAAAAACATACAGTGTTCTATTTAAAACAACAACGTTGTGTGCACTTCCGGTTCAATCGAAAGTGACCGTCAGAAGTTTAAATCAGTGGTGTAGCCGGGGGGGGGGGGGGGGGGGGGGCTTCGCAAAATCCAAAAAACCAGAAGATTTAAAATATGATTGGGAAACGAAATTACGACAACCCTATCAATCAAACCAAGTAAAATAACACATCATCTTACATTATACAAAATGCTTGCAAGACAAACTGACATCCACGCAAATCTTAAAACTTTTAAATACACCCACGGCGCCCGACACACTCTTCGTATTTTATTTATTAATTTAAAAAGTTTTATTGGTGATTGCACGCACAATCTTTACATAACAATGGCTTCTAATAATTATCGATTATAGTTACTATATTTTTTTGGTTTTCAATAAATAAAAAATAACCCTTATTTTTAATAATTTTTGCACAATTATTAGGTATGCTTATTTTAAAAAGTTTTTTTATAAGTTTTAATTATTTATATTAGTGTATTAGTATAATTCCCTACAAGTTTCTATAAAAATATTATACTATATATTTTCTTATTTGAAATTTTTTTTATGGTCCAAAAAAGTTTTTTTTAGCGTGGCACCCGAAATTTCTTTTAGTTTTAATTACTCATTTTCAGTTCCTTCCCCTACCCCCCCCCCCCCCCCCCCCCCCAACTAAATTTTTGACTACACCACTGGTTTGAATACGGAAAATGTGAGCATAGTGTAACCATACAATCTCCCAAAAGTTCATAATAATGTTTTATTTTATAAGGACGTGACAGGTTGGGCAGAAATTTTGTTGTCACCCGGTATGCCCAGGGTGCGTCAAACTCAGTGGCCTATTAGAAATATTTAGAAAACGACAAAAGATATGTTTTTGAAAATTTGAGTGGGTTCATAAGAGCTAGTGTTCTAGCGTTTAAAAATATTTTGAAAGGGGCGGTGTTGCCAGATCATCTTGAAACTCCTAGCAACTTTGGAATTTTAAATGAGACACCCTGTATATTATTTTACTTTTTGTTTCTGCTTAATAACACAAGCATTTTTGTATATAATAATCTATGCCTATCTCTTATAGTTTTTGAGATATTAATTAATTAGTCATTTTTTTGGGCCAAAACATGCTAACCAGAAAATCAAATATTTTTGTGATTAAGGCACCTAGAAAGTTAAAATTTTTACAGACGGTTCTTATAATATGGCCATCTAGGAATTTTGATGATATATAAAAATATTTTTACACAGAGCGTCACAAAAAAAAACGTAATCTTCGTAATATAAATAAATGCAAAATTCTCAACTTTTTTAAATGGAACACCCTGTATTTTATTTTCTTAACAAAATCTAGTTTATATTTCCTACCAATAAGTATAACATGTTCCTATACCTATCTCTAACCAATTCGAACTTACAAGGGGTTTAAAAAAATTAATAACTTAATAAAAAGGTTTAAACACATTTAATAGTAGGCTTTGGCAGAATTTGTTTGGAAACAAATGAAAAAGAAAAAATGTCAACTTAATTGGTTTTGTCTATAATCTGTGTTTTTTAAATTATTGACTAAAATGGCCAATATTTCTTATTCAAACGGAGAAATTTTGAATTTACTTTTTATACATGGAGAGTGTAATAAAATTGTATCAAGAACATGATTGTATACGATTTAATGAATGGTATCCCAATTCATCTCCAATGACAGCAAAAAAGTTTAGAAAAATAAACGAAATATGTTGCAGTATAATAATGTGAATGTGTGACGTATAAATCCATAGAACGAATAATTTTTTTAAATATAAGATAATATAGAAAATTAAGTTGACATCTCGGTTGACATTTTTTTCTCTTTCATTTGTTTCCGAACAAATTCTGCCAAAGCCTACTATTAAATGTGTTTAAACCTTTTTATTAAGTTATTAATTTTTTTAAACCCCTTGTAAGTTCGAATTGGTTAGAGATAGGTATAGGAACATGTTATACTTATTGGTAGAAAATATAAACTAGATTTTGTTAGAAAAAAAAATATAGGGTGTTCCATTTAAAAAAGTTGAGAATTTTGCATTTATTTATATTACCAAGATTACGTTTTTTTGTGACGCTCTGTGTAAAAATATTTTCATATATCATGAAAATTCCTAGATGGCCATGGTATAAGAACCGTCTAAAAATTTTAACTTTCTAGGTGCCTTAATCACAAAAATATTTGATTTTCTGGTTAGCATGTTTTGGCCCCAAAAAATGACTAATTAATTAATATCTCAAAAATTATAAGAGATAGGCATAGATTATTATATACAAAAAATGCTTGTGCTATTAAGCAGAAACAAAAAGTAAAATAATATACAGGGTGTCTCATTTAAAATTCCAAAGTTGCTAGGAGTTTCAAGATGATCTGGCAACACCGCCCCTTTCAAAATATTTTTAAACGCTAGAACACTAGCTCTTATGAACCCACTCAAATTTTCAAAAACATATCTTTTGTCGTTTTCTAAATATTTCTAATAGGCCACTGAGTTTGGCGCACCCTGTATATTTATTGAAAACTGTAACGCTACATTGTCCACCGCCGTAACACCAGGTTTTATACATGGGTTAAAAAGGAAAGGACTTTCGTACTCGCGACTAGTGGTGGGCAAAAATTCAATATTAAAATTAAATATCGATATTTTAAAAAATAAAATAAAGATACCTTCAGTAAAATTTAATTCTGTTTCCGAAAACTTATTTTCAATCTGCCCCTGTAGTTTAGTTTATTTTCTATTGGAATAGTTCCAGAACCCAGAAGTTTTACAATCAATACGTGCACGTCGCGTTATGATCGCCTAATATATACTATAATAATCATCTATACAAAATTTAAAGAGATTGTAAAGTGATTTTTTAATTTAAATATACTTAATTAAATCTAATTGAAAAACAATGCATGCGTATCAAATTAAATATCTATATAAGTACTTACTTATAAAAAAATGTTTCCGTGCCAGTAACGACGCTGTAGGTAAATTTCTGAAAGACACTTAATTTTAAAAATCCACACATATTACCCATTTGGCGCGTTTACAATGTTCACATAATTTTATTTAAAATCCGCTCGTTTTGTCGTTAACGCATTTACTAATCGACTGAAATGAATTTATTATCCGGTAAATGTACCTAATGATTGCAGTATAGTAGCTATTGATTTTTTTTTGTTCCGTGTGCGACACTATTGTTAAGTTGTAATACGCGAACGATAGTAAAAATTGAATAGACGAAGCAAAAAGAACTATTAAAAAAACCGCATATAACCTTAAACTTTGATCACTGCTCGCTGTCAGTAATGTAATGATAATCGTCTAGAGAAATAAAATTTTAATAATGACTAATTATTAGGGTATTGCCAAGGTTAACGAGGTTTTCAATTGTTGCCAATAAAATTTTAAAAATGTTTTACATCTTAATGGTAAAATGATTATAAACATAAGAATATTTTCGGATTTGATTTGCTTTGCGGCCAGCAATCAGCGGTTTGTTCGACTGCATCGCCGGATCGCCGCAAAACTTGAACTTCAAAAATAGCCGAGATCGACCGATGCTACTCCGCCTCTTAAGAGTTTTAGCACTGTATTTGAGAAACGTTACGTATGGTTACAGGCACCCACAAACCAATACAATTTGATCACAAAGGAAATTCACATAACATAGGCTGACCAGAAATTTTGGAAACCAAAAGAGTACACATTTTCTTTCTTTATTTCTGTCTTGAAAAATGCGCCGCAGGCAAATTTTTTTTTGGTGCCACGCCCTTTTTCGGACTATCAAAACCTAGAAATTTAATAGTGAAAAGCGAAAGTTAATCACTAAAGGCACCTCAAAAAGATTTCGCAACGCTCGAAAACAATACATTTAGTTGTAAAACGGAAAAAGGGAACTTTTACCTAAATTTTAACAAAAAAAGAGCAAAGAGTACTGGAGTGATAAATAGAGAACTGTTCTCTTAAAAAGAGTACGTCTGGTCAGCCTACATAACACCTACAATGCTATGTGAAGAAATTGTCCTAGAGTTTACCTTAGGGCTTAAAAGTCTCCCTGTCATTTACCGACTTTGTAGATCCCAGCCCAAAATTAATGATAAATAAAGTTTTCTTGGGCATACAGGGTTGTAATAAAGCAAAGGATCAATCTTTTATACAGAGTACCGCTTACTTGATCAAGAATCTATCCGAAACTTCAATTTTTTTATAATGCATTTTTCTAGAGAGCATTCTTATATATCGACTAATTTTTTTTTTTGAAACATTGTATGTTTTTACATTTTTAGATTCTGCCATAAACGGATATTGTTCAAAATTACATTTTTTCCAATTAGTTTTTAGGGTAGGTACCTACATACTGTTAGAAAAATTAAAATATTAAGAACCCTGTTATACCATAAATATAAAATAAATATTCTCCTTAGTAATAAAATTTAACTGCCTTCGGTATGGGATGTTTATTTGTTTATGGTAGGTTGGAATTCCCTAAGACCAGAGGGTTAATCATAAAGTAGGTACAGAAGGAGGCACAAAATTTCACAAAAACGGTCGAGAGTGCAACTTTTTCCTTGGCCAAAGACGGTCGGTTTTTAACTTTACAAGAAAAGCACACAGCTTTTCGGTTGTCACTTGTCATCCTGTACTACGGGTTAGATTTTTTGTGTGTACTCACTGTACAATTTAAACCATTAGTTTACCTTTGTCACCCTGTACTACGGGTTAGATTTTCGTGTATACTCACTGTACAATTAAAGCCGCTAATTTTCCTTTCGGTCATTTTCGGTAGATACTTTTGTTACCTAACTCGGTAATATAATAATAATATAGTCAGTTTTAGTTTATTTAACATACTGTGTGCCTATCTGTCAGTTACCATTTTTCCATTTACCGTCGCATTGTTGAAACTTTGTAAATATATGTTCCTGTTACCAAAAATAAAGTGTTTTTCACCACCCCAAGACCTATGGAGATATAATCATTTATTCGCAACGAAGTAGTTGCTGGTCCTTCAATATCGAAGAAATTCCTGTTGGGCAATCCCCAACAGATATAGATACTATTATGCAACCAGATTTCCTTCTGCACAATTTAAAAACATAAATAACACTTTAAATTGTAATTTATTTGGTAATCGTGTCCACCTCGACATTATAGATGTTGCCCTGGGTTAAGTTCTCTTGCTTTACGCCTTTGATATTTTTCATTATAGTTGCGCGCACATTTTTCTCTAATCAGGTTTTATCATTGTCTGTTTAAAGGTTGGAGACAATGACGTTTCTTGAACGGCAGTATAGTTTTGGACTTGCATTGATGTCTTTATTTGCTTTGAATCACTATGTTTGAACTGGTTAGTATCTCCAGTGGTCTTCAGGTGAATACCGAGTATGAACAGAATAGTGCGGAGGTGCACGATTCTGTTGAACTCTGTCTCTGTAAATAGGCATCATTATTTTCTGGAAATAGGGTGGCTAAGGCTGGAACAAGATTATTTTATAGGACATTTAGATAATGTCTTCAGTAAGGCTTTTATAAAAAAATTACCCTATTTCTTATAATTCCCGCCCAACATTAACCTTTTTATTATACCTACTGGGTGTGATTCTTTACGAACCAATAAGGGGGGCCGTTTAAAGAAAAAGTAGCTTCATCAAAAAAATAATTTTTTGGACATTTATTGCGTTATTATCGGTTAGCTAAATTACACTGGAGAACAGCAAATATGTTTCCGTGTATGTGTGTATTTCAACCACCAGATTGAGAGCTGGTCGTATTTGAGAAATTAGAGAGTTTTGAGCAACATGTCGCGAGTTTGTGTAAATAAGCCGGATTATTTTTGTGAAACAAAAATGTACGCTTAGCCCTTGAATAAAAAAGGCTTACCACTATCTGGCTGCAAAGTTGGAGACCAGGATAAAAATTGGGCTCCCCATATCTGCTGCTACAAATGTGCGTCCAACATTCGCGGCTGGCAAACAAAAGGACGCTTAAAATGCCTTACACATTTTTTGGGAAACATAAAAGAAAAAAAACTATAAATATCTACTTGCTTAAGCAATACCGAAGATGTAATATATCGTTGAAAGTTAATTTCCTGCATTTTCTTCTGGATTACTTTCCCAGAAATGGTGGTGCTCTAAATAGACAAGCACGTTGAGACGTTCCACCAGGATATTTTAAACATCGAAAGAAAATATCGGGGAATATGGAACTGTGATATGTTAGGCGACTACGGCTGGCCTATTACGAGAGGATGCTTTTAAATGGCAATTTAATAAGCGCAAATGAGTTTCTAAACTTTAGATTCCATGATTAAAATGTGTCACTTAATTGCTTTTTTTGAACCAACAATATACAGGATGATTTCTAAGTTAATACCTACTTCTTTTTTAGCTGTATATAGAAGGCACTAAAATAAGCAACATTTTCAAACACCTTTTTTTCAAAAAACCTAAAAATAGGCGATACAGAAGTAAAAAATCTAAGTTCAGGCCTGGTCATCAAAACGTCGTAGCCTGCTATACTTTATGTTGTTTGTTTTATTAGTCATGCAATTTACTGAAGTTATTTTTGTCAATCCGCTGCGGTGTTTTTCTGAAGAAAGTTAATTTTAAATTTGAAAACATTGTTTAAGTTAGGCAGGACCGTATTTGATCCATACTGTAATAAATGAATGTAAATACCTTATTTTTGAGTTTTTTGAAAAAGGTACATTTGAAAATGTTGTTTATTTTAATGCCTTCTATAGACAGCTAAGAAAGAAGTATCAACTTAGGAATCACCCTGTATTGTTATCTGTATGTTGTATAGGCCTATAAATTAATATAATACAAATAATAACAAATATTTCAGATTTATTTGCGAGCCAACTAAAATCTTTAATAGATATTTTTAGTTACTTGGGTGTAGTTAAATAAAAAAATGGGTTTTGTTCAGAAAACAAAAAAAAAGTTGAAATGTGTTTCCCAGTGTTATTGATCGTCTGAGTGCCGCTAACGACTCGTGTCTCCCACCCCAAACACACGTTCGGTCGCACAACAGCAACGTTCATAGCGTTGACTTCTTGGTCTTGTTATCAAAGCTGTTCGCGACTAGCCGTTTAAAGCAAGGCGAATGTTTCGTGGCCTGGCTATAAGCAATAAAAATAATACTCCTGAAAACATTTTTTTTCTACGAACGTTATATTACAGGAAAAAAAAACACAACAGACTATTATTACAAAATATACAGTACTACCTACTATACCAAATTCTACTAAAACCTTACACACCTCACCTGACTTACAGGTGATTTCAAATGGCGGTCTTCCATATTATAAGGTTTAAGAAAAAATAAAAACTACGGCAGTATTTCGTATTTTGTAACCTAATATAAACGCATGAGAAGAGATTTTTTAATAGAACACATTAGTTAGCCCGATATACAGGGTATTTGAGTCGGCACTACAGCTAACTTCCTTGTATTTTATAGCTTCGAGGTCAGGCTTACGACTACACACTAAAAGTTTTGTTTGCAGCAGAATTTTTCAAAATGTTTAACCAAATTCGTTAGTTTCACATTATTTAAAACGAAACAGTATTATTTGCGATCAGGCTAATTATCATGTAATTTGCGATCGCTGTAATATATTTTTAGTTCTTTTGCAATCAACTGGTCCGTTAGTGATGCCGGGTATACCTGCGTCATGAACTGGATATTTCATGTACAATTAAAAGAAATAAAACGGGGTTACTTAATATTTACCGGCGACTTTAAATTCCATTGTAGACAAGCTTCTTTTATTAAAGTAAGTGGTATTTAGTAAGTTGTTCTAATGGGTATGTTTTTTGAAGACACAGTGCTCCCGCAACATAAATAGTATAAATTTGTGTAAATTATTTTGGATAACTCTTGAAAGTATCATCCATAAAAAAGTGGTCTTAGGAGGTCAAGGCTTCTTTTCCTTTTGCTGAAACAAATACTAATATTCTGGAGTCACTTACTATTTCGTCAATAAAGATACATCTTTCTCCATCCAGAATGTGCTCTGGTAACTCAACATCCATTGCACGAAATTGCTCCTTATTTCCATTTGGCTTCCTTATTGAGAGTGTACTTCCCTCGTCTCGAGCTCTCCTTTTGGCAGTAGATCTTTTAACTTCAATTGCAGCAACATCCGGCTTCCAACTCTGCTAAGATGTGTCAAGAATAAGGTTATCTTTTGCCTTTAACCCGATCCTTGATGTTTTTTTTTCTTTCTTTTGACACGTAAACTGACGATATTACCTACAATTTCATACTTTTCTATACTGAAATCCAGCCATTAGGGCAGATTGTTTCCCTTTGCTTGTTTCCATTTCTTTAAACATCTCTAGAAATAACGCTGATAATATAAAATATCTTCGAAAGCTCAAAACATTTAAAAGAAGGCGAAAAAATTCCTCTAATTTGTTTAGACATTATTTAGCAGTTAAATACCAATAACCATTATGGGAAATAACCCGTTTTTATGTATCTAATGTGTAAAAATATCAGTTTGTATAAATGCACATAAAAATCTATGAAATAACAAAAATCAATTAAATACCTGTGGCAGGTAGAAACATCATTAAGACCAGTTAATCGCAAGTGAGACCCAGGAACCGGAATATTTTTAAATGTTTTGCACTGATCGCAAATGACACCTTAGTTACTCTACGTTAACTCGACACCATTTAAACCGGTATTTTCGAGGAGAACGATGGTGTTCTGCTTGCATGTTCCATTTCATTAAAATCGAAACAAATTATTGTGGTCTCCTTGTTATAGCTATATGTCGCAGATTGCCACAGATAGCAGAAATCTTACCAATTACAGTAAAGTAATGGACCAAACACGGAAAGAATAAAAAATTAATGTCAAATAAGTAATCAAAAGATGTTTTTGCGTGTCCATGGTACATTGACAAAACAGCAGGACGAAAATAGCCCTTCAGTTTCCCTTACCGACCTCGTAGATAGAAATAACTACGTTAGCAATAGTGTTGGCTACATATTAAACACCTTTTGTGTACAATAAAAGTTCCACTTGATATCCCCTTAAGAATCAGGGCCAGTGGCACATTTGCTATTTCGTTTTTTTAAATTAATACTTCGTTACTTTTTCGCTTTATCCAAAAATCAGTCAAATACTCACTTTAGAGCTGGATGTAAAAATGTATATTTGTAAAGTAATAGAAACAGACAATTGACAATTTTATTATCATTTGACGTATTATTATACAGGGTGCTACAAATTCGTGTGCGTACAAGGGGGACCTTGAAAACGGTTAGAGGTACGAAGATGGTTAAATTGAGGCAAAGTTGCGTATTTTGGGGCTTAATTATTTGATGAAAGAAAATTGTAAATATTTCGAATGCTTTCGGAGATATCCGAAAAAAAACGAAATTTTTATTTTTGGTTTTAAATTTTTTGCGCCTTTATTTTTGCCTTGATGAAAAAAACAAAAAACACTTTCTCATAGCCGTTCTTTAAGTTCTACAAGATAGCGTTATTAATTTACAAATTCGACGTTTCGTTCTTTAGATACCAATCTTACGTCAATTTTTTTAAATACAGACCTGAAATTATAAAAACATTTTTAGGGACTTCTACGCTTTGGAAATTTAATACAATCTAAAGATTTTTAAAATTTCAATGTGTTGTTTTTAAATATCACATCATAAATATTCCAAATTATTCTTTCTTTACTATTACGGCCCTGACAATTATTTTTAGGATAACTAAAATATTAAAATTACATTACAGGAAGTTATAGTGTTTAGGCCGTTTTATTTCAATAAGAGTTACCGTAACAATACTCTAGGAAGTACATAAGTTTCTAAGGCATGAGAAGAAATTCTATTTTTTATTAGTCTATTATTTATTTTAGTATAATAATATTATTAACATCTTAAGTTCTATGGTTTTTGCCTTAGACCTAGACCAAAACACTGTAATACAGAAAAAAATTAATGCTCCCGAGTAAAGAAGTAATTGGAGTGTTAGTCTAGTTATGTTACTGAAATACGCTTAAGTTTGTTTCAAAAACATTTTCAATTCTTTTTTACTGCTTATACGGTCTGATAATGCCAGTTTCTGGCGAAACATGTAACAAAAATTAACAGACAGAAAAATATTTGAGGCCGAGACTTTAGGTCTTTTCTCTTACAAAATATCAAATATCAGGCCTTTTTAAGTAAAAATTGACGGATTTTTCAAACTAGAAATATTTTTTTTTTGTTTGGCTCTAAATGTTCAGGACCGTAATGACATAAAAAGATAACTTGAAAAAATGTGTTATTAGATGACAAAACGTTCAAATTTCGAAAACATTAAATTGTATTAAAGTTGTAAAGCTTAGAAGTCCTTAAAACTGTATTTAAAATTCCAGGTCAGTATTTAAAAAAATTGACTTGAGGTTGGTATTTAAAGAACGAAACATTGAATTTGAAAACTAATAACGCCATCTTGTAGAACGTAAAGAACGGCTATGAGAAAGTGATTTTTATGTTTTTGCCAACTCAAAAATGAAGGCGCAAAAAATTAAAAACTAAAACTAAAAATTTGTTTTTTTTTCGGATATCTCCGAAGGTATTCGGAATGTTTACAATTTTCTTTTATCAAATTATTAAGCCGAAAAATACACAACTTTGCCTCAATTTAACCATCTTCGCATCTCTTACCGTTTTCGAGATCCCCTAGTACGCACACGAATTTGTAGCACCCTGTATACAGGGTGTTACAAATCTCGGTAACTATAAGAGAGTTGGTTAAATGGAGGCGGAGTTGCATATATTAATGCTAAATAATTTCTTAAAAAGAAAAAAAATTCCGATGACTTTCGGATATATCCAAAAAAATGCATTTTTGTTTTAATTTTTTTTACAACAATATACTGATTATTTTGAAAAACGAAGAGCACCAAAATAAGATACGACGTTTCGTTTTTTAGATACCCAATCAGCTTAACTTTTTTAAATACGGACCTGAATTTTTTTCTTTTTGAGTAGCTTTTTACCTCCCAAAACTAATGATGTATATATCACACTTTAATTTTGTAAAATTGTAAGATCACCTTCTTAAAGCAATTTTTATACTTTTTTAAGTTGTACCTAAAAAAATATTGCCTTGAGGAGCATAAAAATGACCTAAAGAAAGTGATCTTACAATTTAGTGGCAAATGTGATACCTCATTAGTTTTGGGAGGTCAAAAGCTCCTCAGATTCTTTTTAAAAAAAATTAAATTGATGTGGGCATGTAAAAAATAAAACTATTTTCTTGAAGACCATAAAAAAGTACCTGCAGAAAGTACTCTTGATATTACAAAATAAACAGTATTTTGTCGTAAAAAAGTAAAAACAAAAATTGATATTTTTTTTGAATACAGGGTGATTCACGTTGAGTGGCCTATTAGAAGATCTCGGAAACGAGTAAATTTATCTTTCTAAAAATTTGATAGCAGGCATAATTGGCTTTGAGCTTTTAAATAATTATCTTTTAAGGTTTTTGTTACTTCCGGTTATACCGGAAGTTAATGCCAACTTTGCTATTTCAAATGAAACACTCTGTATATTTTAGCATTTTTAATTACCTTATTAATATCTAAATAATTTTTGTTAATAATAAGCTATTCCTATCTCTAACCGTTTTTGAGATATGAATTATAAAATGATTTTTTTGTGTAAAACGCTCCGAGAAGAAAGTTTAGTAACTCTGAAACTAATAAAGGTAAACATTTAAAATTCTGTAAGCTTTCAAGTAATACATAGATCTTTAGTTTAAATCACTTAGGTTTCACGTTTTTTATACAGGGAGTTCTTAAAATTGTGCCAATGTTTCCATTTAAATAAATGTGCGTAAGTCAATTTTTGCAAATGAAACACCCTATTTTTTAGCTTACTAACGTGTAGAGAATTAAATTTCCTATCTAAATGCCTTATATGTTACAATCCACATTTTTAGTCGTTTTGCAATTATGAGCAATTTAAATAAAAAATCTTAAAATTTCTGTTTGTGTTAATGCGACATTATTTTTGAAAAGAGGACTTCGACTGGGATTTTCGTTTGACTTTGAAAGTTAGAAATAGCTAAGCAACGAACATAGGCACTTAATAACAAATGGTAACAAAGCTCAAAGTCAAACGAAAATTCCAGTCGAAGCCTTCTTTTCAAAAATAATGTCGCATTAACACAAACAGAAATTTTAAGATTTTTATTTAAATTGCTCATAATTCCAAAACGACCAAAAATGTGGATTGTAACATATAGGCGTATTAGATAGGAAATTTAATTTTCTACACGTTAGTAAGCTAAAAAAAAGGTGTTCTATTTTCAAAAATTGACTTATGCACATTTATTTAAATGGAAACATTGGCACAATTTTAAGAACGCCCTGTATAAAAAACGTGAAACCTAAGTAATTTAAACTAAAGATCTATGTATTACTTGAAAGCTTACAAAATATCAAATGTTTACCTTTATTAGTTTCAGAGTTACTAAACTTTCTCCTTGGAGCGTTTTTACACAAAAAAATCCTTTTATAATTCATATCTCAAAAACGGTTAGAGATAGGAATAGATTATTATTAACAAAAGTTATTTAGATATTAATAAGGTAATTAAAAATAATAAAATATACAGAGTGTTTCGGTATAACCGGAAGTATAACATAATAAAAACATCAGCCCATTCCAAAGAAAGGTAAAAAGACCCTGCCAAGCAACTACCGACCCGTCGCATTGCTTTCAGTAATTTCAAAAGTAATGGAGAAAGCTATTAACCAACAACTCCTAAAGTATCTGGAAGGGCTTAACATTATCAGCGACCATCAATACGGTTTTCGAAAGTCCAGATCAACAGGTGACCTTCTGGCATATGTCACCCATCTTTGGAGCAACACCATCGAACATCATGGAGAATCCCGGGCTGGACATCTCTAGGGCTTTTGATCGTGTTTGGCACGATGGGCTTCTAAGTAAATTGCGATCCTACGGTATGCCTAATGGATTTTGTTTATGGTTAACCAGCTTCCTTAAGAACCGTTCTCTGCAAGTGGCGATTGACGGGTTTCTCTCAGACACCTTCACCATCAATGCCGGTGTTCCTCAAGGGTCCATATTGTCGCCTACCCTGTTTTTACTGTATATTAACGACCTTCTAGTGAAAACCCAAAATCCAATTTATAGCTTTGCTGATGACAGCACACTTGTCTCATCTTTTACCTTGACTCCCCAAACATCCGCTGCCGACGCACATCTTCGCAGGCAGCATGAAGTATTGCGCCTCAACAATGACCTGGAAGAAATTTTGGCTTGGGGTGACAGTAACCAAGTCGAATTTAATGCTAAGAAAACCCAGGCAGCAGTCTTCTCCAAAAAGGTTAACATTGCAGAACCGGATATAGTCATGGCAGGACACGCAATTCCCCTGGCACCGTCTATTAATTTGCTGGGGGTCAATCTGGGAGGTAATATGTCTTGGCATGATCACGTTGCCGCAATTGCCAGGGCAGCTGCACAGAAACTTGGTGTACTTTTCCGCACCAAAAGATTGTACACACCTCAGCAACTTTTGACACTCTACAAAGCCCAGATTCGACCATTATTAGAATATTGCTCTCATGTCTGGAGCTCTGCACCCAAGCACACCCTTCGGCTACTGGATTCCATTCAAAGGAGAGCCGTTCGTCTGATCGGCGACCCCGAGCTGACCAAGACCCTCGATAGCCTGGAGCATCGAAGACAGGTTGGTGATTTGGCTCTCTTTTACAGATATTTCCATGGCAGGTGTTCGACTGACATTGCCGACTTGATTCCACCTAGAGCAATGCAAAACAGAAATACACGGCGAACCGCTGCCGCTCATCCATATGTTGTTCAGCTTAGTACTCCTCGAACTTCATTGTTCAAGAACTCTTTCATCTGGAGAACGTCATCATTGTGGAATGAACTTCCTGAGGTCGTGTTTCCCAATGAATACAATCTTCAACATTTCAAGACCAACGTTTATCGCTTTTTTCGCACTCGCACCGCTCCCAGAGCGCCTTAAAGGATTTTTCCTACAGTGCAGGTGTTTTATCATAAAAAAAAAAAAAAAAAAAAAAAATCAAAATATAATGTTTTAAAAGCTGAAAGCCAATTATGCCTGCTATAAAATTTTAAGAAAGATAAGTTTACTCGTTTCCGAGATCTTCTAATAGGCCACTCAACGTGAATCACCCTGTATATCTCCGGAAGTCATCGGAATTTTTAGAATTTCATTTTAACAAATTATTTGGTAATCAAATAATAATGCAACTTTCCTTCCGATTAACTAATTTTAATAAATTTTGTATAATTGGTGCATTGTGCTAAATAAAGAGATTAATAAGAAAAAATATAAAAAAGAAATAAGAGTGAAAGTTTGTAACTTAAAACTGCCGGTAGGTGCTTCTGAAATTTGGCAGCTTTTTAGATAAAACGAAATACTGATATTTAAAAAAAGTGTTTTAATGGCGAGTGCGCTACTAGCCCTATCACTTAAGTAATAACACACCTTTCCCCTTATTAAAAATTTACGAATAATTTTATCATTAGCGAAAATAGGGATTTCTTTATAGGCGTTAAAAAATTATAGCATTCTTTATACAAATCATGTTTATTGCCTACATAATACATAAAATAAATAAACGTCAGACTAGAAACCATAGGAGAGCTGGATATATTTACATAACTCGTTGAAGAGTTAGGACTAGTGACGTATTCGTCATTTCGTTTTTTGACCAATACTTCGTTACTTTTTCCTTGTATCCAAAAATCGGCCAAATACCGACATTTGAAGTATAATTACCTACAATTTCAAGTTAAGCAAATTTGAAGTTATAAAAGCAGAAAAAGGAAAATGGACAATATTCACAAATGTTCGTTTTTTGCTTTTATTAATTCATTAAACAAATTTATTTTAGTTCAAAACTGTAGATAATTTCTACTCACGGGCGGGTATTTGGCCCTTTTTGAATAAAGCGAAAAGGATACGAAATATTGATCAAAAAATAAAATGGCGAATAGATCTAACTATGAAGGAAACACACAGGCCGTTAAATTAAAAGTCTATTATTTACTTTAACAGTCCAACGTAATTCTTTTCAGACACTGTTAAAATATTTCAAAGAACCGTCTTTTTTGTTAGACCGCCCTTTCACCCTTTTATGTTTCATCATTTTTAATTCTATTGATTTGTTACTGGAACTGTTGGTTTTTTTTTTAATTTATTTTTTCGCTGTTCTATGGTTTCCAATCTGAAAAATAATTAAATAGGTAATCAACAGTAGTAAAAACCCATTATGGAAACACTAATAATGAATATCGACGACCTAAATACCTGTAACGTACAATAATTCGTTCCCGATGGGATAAAACGGTTGCCATGCTAAAGTGTTCTAAAATTGTCTGTTTAAAGTTTGGAGACTATGACTTGAACGGTTTTGGTACCAAAACTCTACTGCTGCTCTAAAATTGTTTCGCTGAGAAATCAACCTTTAAAGGGGTTTTTTAACTTTTTCCGATACAACAAAAAATTACGTAATTTACAAAACAAGAAGTATATTTTTATCTCTCTCCATTAATTGTATTTATATAGCTTACAAGCCTTTCTCACGACCCTGTATCTTTGGTTTTAATATGTACAGGGTGTCCCAAATTCGATACTCACCTTTGGGATCTCGGAAACTATAAAAGATATAGCAAAGGTTAAATTGGGACAAATTGAAGTGATTTGGAGCTTCAGTTAATGCCGTTAACTTATTTAAAATCTGACAGAATTGACAAAAATATACGATTTAATGGACATGACTCAAAAATTCCGTTCAGAAGCCGTGACGTGCATACAGCACGTAATTGTACGGACTTTACACTCGTAGGTCGCGTTGAAATTGACGTAAAATATTACAAAATTAATCACTAGGAATCGCGGCAGTGGCTCATAGGCGAGTTACTGGCACTCGACCGTGGCAGTCCGAGTTCGATCCTCGGAGGGGGCATACGCACAATAAATAAAAGTACGTCCGAAATTTAGTAGGTTTAAGAATGTAGAGAAGAGTGTAAAATTCAGTATTCACCTGAAGACGACTGGAGATACTTACCAGTTGAAACGTTGTGATGTAAAACACATAAAGCCAGTCCAAAACTCTTCTATCATTCTGTATAAAGTTGTTCGGTGTGATAACAAATAGCTATCGATTCATTAGGCAGCTTTACAGTTTGCAATTTTTCTTTCACGCAAGTTGTCTTGCAGCAATAATATTGCGGCAATAAAAATTTCACTTCGTTTACAGCGTGCAATGACTTGCCAAGGTCGTAGGTGATGTACCACTTGCCTACCTTTAAATTAAAAAGACATTAGTTAGGACTTACCGGTCCTTTTTTGTGCATTCATTTTAGCATAACATCATTACAGGACACAAAAGCACACCAGCAAAAACAATACGTACCCACTATAGGTTAGAAATAATATATACAAATGTCAGGGAATTTCATATTTAGGTTGGTGTCTCATAAATCACCAAAAAGTCCCCAGAATTTCGCTCGTAATTGCAATAAAAATAGGGTCGGAGTTATATTTCTTGCAAGTAATACAAACTGCGCCAGCTGGGCAATCTTTTCTTGCGTAAAAGAAAATTGCAAACTGTAAAGCGGCCTATTAAGTGGAATGTTGAAAAACCGGGCATAAAAAACGTACGCCACCCTATATAAATACCTTATTCCGCGAATATCAAAAACGTCCTTCGTATACCAGGATAAGTGAAAAAATATAAGATTTGTTTCAGTTTAATTTATTTGTGCAAACTGAAATTCTTCACCACAGATAGAGCACAGTGTACAAAATATGGTGGTTGAATGTGATTTGTAACTTAATATCTCTAGGAACTATCCTAGTAATCTTACGCAGAGCATGTTGATTACCTAAAAATTATGTCAATCCATTTACAAACACTAATCTAATATGGCCTAGTCATTGGCATTACAAAATGTAACACATGATAATTATTAACATTCCTATTTTAGTATTTTTCCCTGAGCTCATTAACTAATCTACAGAAATCTGTTTCCGTGTTATCTGCTTACGTAAAACAGATCAAATCTAGGTATTTGTTTGTTTTAGGATAAAACATTCAGAGAATAAAAAAAAATGTTCTTCAAACATATTTGAGAAATTAGAAATAGGTACAGCAAGATTTCCAGTTGGTTGAATTATTAAACCATAGATATAATAATTTATCCCATTTTTATTGTAGGCCAATCGTTTCATATGCGTTGCACATGCTTGTTCGTAACGATCATGATCGTGATACAACTACAATAAGATATGATACCGCGCAGGTGGGCGTGACTTTCGTGACGTCACCTAGCGAGTAAAAACCGCCATATTACGATATTCTCCCTTGTTTACGTTAGAGTTTGAATTATATACCAGTCGTTTATTTCTGATAACTGATTTGTAAAGTTACTAAAAATGAGGTGTGCGGTATATGGTTGTATAATGTCGATAATAAACGCAAGAGTTTTACGCCTGATGTTCAATTTTAAGGAATTACAAGGTGTTTGGAAGCGTGTGTTTAAACGCAACTCGCAACGATATTTAAAATTTAAAATGCTGGTGCTTGCTTCAAACATTTCAGTGACGATGACCATGAATAAAATTTTGAAACACGAATTGTTGAAAAATATACCTGACAAATATCGGCCTTGTTAATTTTTTTTACTCTGCATATTCATTCTTTGAAATCAGCTCTTCGATATTATGTTCGAAGGGCAAAAATGTTATTTTTTGATGTTGATGTATTTTTGTAGCAGAGAATTAAAATGATGCGACCCTTTCTAGTTAAAGAAAAATGAAAAATAAACAATAACCTACATTTTGTATTAAAACTTTTTATGTAAAATAAATTCAGAACAAGTTTTTTTTTGACGAAAACTAGACATGAGTCAAAATATTTTAAGCTCTTTTCTATACAAAAAATTATTGTAAGTGTGTCGTTATCCAATTTCCATATTCGCAATGTAAAATAAGTAACATGCTGTTTCCATGTAAAATTTTAGTCTAAATGAATTCCTACGTACTTTAAAGAAGTTTTCCTGATAGCATAATCACATCTAAAAGTTTGAGTTAAGGAACGTAAGTAAAAAGAAGTTTTAATATTTGATTACAATAATCAATTTATCTATATAAAATGTATGTTTCAAGATTTGAGTCACAGTAGAAATTCTAAGGCTAATATGATTTGAAATAAATTTATTAAAAATGTCATATAAAATTGCCTTTTAATAACGTAAACTACGCTTTGCCGTATAATTCGGCACGTTAAATTCAAAAATTCCTCTCTAGGTGACGTCACGATCCACTGCGCACCCTGTTGATATCATACCTTGTATAGTTGTATCATGGATCATGATACAAAGATTACAAGGTATGATATTTAGAGGCTGTGACGTCATCTTGTGTAATAGCGTTTTCGATTTACTGCTCTCGGGCAAATCTATGACGTCTCAGAGCGCTCTCGAAGTACTCTCACAGAAACAGTCATTTTTCGTTATGTTTCCATGGTTACGAATAGACATGTTATTCAGAAGATGTGGTCACAGCCTCTGTATATCATACCTTTGTATCAAAAAAAGCGAAGCTCCAACAAATCTATAAAAATCCTAATTCGGTCCTATGTATCGCTGATAAAATCTGTTTATTCGTATATCTTTTCACGCAGCGTACCGAAGCTGTCAACTTGTCGCGTGGTGTTTATGTCATAGGAGTATTTTGTTACTTTAAATTGTTATAACGCGAAAATGGAACATTATGAAATAAATTAACAATATGTTGTGTGTTTACGGGGAGTGTTAACAAAGTGCGGCTACTAATTCGGCGTTATGAATTGTAGTGTGTAGAATGAGGTTATAACTGCTCTCTAGAAGGGTCATTTTTGAATTATTTGGGGTAATGCGGGGGATATAAATAAGAAGACAAAAATCACAAAGTCATGGTCTCAATCATGATTGATGATTGAGACCATGACTTTGTGATTTTTGTCTTCTTATTTATATTGTTACTCTGGTCTGTTCGAGAAAATGGACAATTTTTTCGAATAATGCGGGGGAGTAAAGTTCTATTTGTATATAAAAAAAAAGAAGATAGATATGACTTTACTTTCCCCCATTTCCTCAAATAATTAAAACATACTGTGTACATTCGAGAAAAAAATATAATCCAACAACACGCATGCACATTACACAGAAAAGCCCATAATAAAATAATATCAATATATTTTCATTTATATGTACGCAAAGAGAAGGGATTACGTCTACTCTCGACCATCTGGAAATCTTGGTTTTGGTGACCAGTAACCCATCGACAGCGTTTTCTGTGAAATGAACGCAATAAATCTTAGAAGGCTATATACACCAGGGGTAAAAAGCATAATAGATTTTACATTATTTTTGGAACTAATTGTTTTGTAAAGATTTCTTGTACAGGAAAGTGTTAAGGAAAATAGGTGGCGGTCATTATATTTCCGTTTTTTGCGCGCCCGCGTATATGAAGCGAATATTTCACGCAAAACTAGTTATGAAACAACGTAAAAAAATGTTATTCATTTGTGAACATTGTTTAAATATCATAACTACTAGTTGTATAATTTTAATTACATAAAAAGGGTTTTCCCAACACGTTTCTTTTTTAATGTGGGTATTTTTAACTGCTTGTCCTTGTGAAAACGGGTTTTCTGAAAAGTATGGCGTTATTTTTATAGGTAAAATTAAAAAAGCTCCTTGGCGATTCTTCCGTCAGCACGCATCAATACGTGGCAATGTCTTATACATAATCATTTCTTGTTCAGTTTTTATAAATAAAAGTATAAGAAAATCTAAAACGTGTCCATTTTATTTTGACAAATTATCGTGACTTTGACTTAGTATCTGGAACCGGGATAAATCGGTGACAGTTAATGATGTTTTTTATGCTTGATATACATATATGTATATAACATACAGGGTTGCCCAGAAGTCCGGAATAAAATTAATATAGCCTTAACCTGTAACTTTTGGGGAAAACGCTCGGACACGTCAATTTAGTTTTATATATGTTCATATTTTGGCGTTATTCGTGTTTTTTTATAGATATTTGTCAAAGATATGACGTCGATATTTTTTTTAATGGAAACATACAGCTTGTGATATCTCATTTGAAAGCTAATATCTCGTACAGCATGCTCATAAATTTTGGCGCGATTCTGTCAAGCTATTCCAAAATGGCAACTGTTAAATTTTTTTAAAAAATCTCTATTTAAATAAGCGGAAATGATTATTGATGTTTTTTTCCTTTCAAGGTAAGAAATCTTCATTGTTTCACGTTCTGACATGTTGTGACATTATTACATTGAGCATGCCAAGTAGAGGGTGGAGGACATTTCTAACATTTGCCACGTTAAACCACCTTTTTGTTTAGTTACAATTTTATTTTTTTTGGCAAAATAAAAACAAATAAACCATAACTATTTATTGTTAAGTCACAAAATGTCAGAACGTGAAACAGTAAAGCTTTCTTACCTTGAAAGGTAAAAAACATCAATGATTTATCATTTCCGCTTATTTAAATAGAGATTTAAGAAAAAAATTTAACAGTCGCCATTTTGAAATAGCTTGACAGAATCGCGCCAAAATTTATGAGCATACTGTACGAGATATAACCTTTAAAATGATATATCACAAGCTGTATGTTTCCATTAAAAAAAGATCGATGTCGTCATATCTTTGACAAATTTCTCTTGGTCACTTGGTCAATCCAATAGCGAAGGTAGCGTTTATATGTTTCATTCGAGAATATTTTCTCTTTTTATTCACTTTAGTTTTGGTTAAAGCATAGAGCTCTGCCCTTATGCTTTGGATGAAATTAAAAGGTAACCTTAACAAGCGATATTTTTAAGAAAAAAATGCAATCCCGACAAAACGCTGACGCCTATGTAGAAAAACATTTTTTATGATCTCTAATGTTGCTGCAAACAAGTGATATGTTTTGTTTAAGTATAAGATTGCTATTGGAAACGGCAAAAGCTTAATGCACCTGCCGGAACCTCGCGACTCACTTCCAGTTGAAAGAATTAAAAGGTTAATGCAGCGTTACTTATGCGACTTGCACCCTTTTTTATGAAGATAGACCACGTTAATATACCAGTTCGCGTAAAGCCGACGGTAGTACTTGGATAAGTGACCGCTTGGTAACACCATGTGTTATTATCTTATTTATGGGACAAAGACAAACCTGCTTGAGGGCAACTTCCTTTTCATTATTTTAAAGAGGACCATTTTCCAGTATTGGCTGTCTTATTTTCTCATTAGGCAAATGTGGAATATTCCTGATGATTAAATAGTGTTTCAGCAGGACGGGACGGTGCAAATACGCAAAATGTTCGACAATACATAAATAATGAAGTTGTTCCTAACTGGTCATGATACTATTACTAATAAGATAAAGCCACTTATTGGCTCATATAAGAGAAATTCAAGTAAATGGTAAGTGAGTATATTCCTTTTGCATTGCATTTGCATTTAAAAAAAATTAAATTAAAAAAAAATTATTGTGTGAGAGAGAATAAAAAACTAAGACAGGGAGGGGAAACCCACTTTTATCTAAGTTCGCGGTTTCAATACTGCAGCCTGTCAAAGTCTGGAAATACCAGATTTTGAACGTCAATATCTCAAAAACAATTGAATGTAGACATAGTATATGATATTTTATTCAAAGTATACGTGGAATTTTATAGATTAGAGAAAAATATAATATACAGGGTGTTCCATTTAAAATAAGTTTGAGACACTTTATCTGGAGAGAGCTTCTCCGGCAAAATCCCATTATACGAATTTGCTGATTCCAATCGCACTATTTCCCGGACGGTCGCCGCGAGACATCATGTATACAGGGTGTTACAAATTCGACATACCAGTATGGGAATCTCGGAAACCATAGGAGTTAGAGAAACGGTTAAATGGGGGCAAAGTTGTGCAATTCGGTGCTGATTATAATGCCGCTTTAAAAGTTTTCAAATTCCGAATACTTCCGATTTTATTCGAAAAAAACCGAAATTTTGCAAAATCGTTTATATTTTTTCCTGAGCTTATTTGACTAGCTATTTAAAAATAAATGACACTTTTTCTCCTCTACTAAATGACGTTACTAAACTAAAGATCCGCTGTTTCGTCTCCGAGCGGCCATCACTAACTTTACTTTTTTAAATACGGACCTGGATTTTTTTAAACCCTCCTACCCTCAAAATGTAATGGCGATATTACTTTCTCATAATGATGAATTGTTCTTGCTTATTTTTTAAATTTATATTTTTTACACTTCTTGTCAGTCCGGTCCTGGCAACGAACTACAATATTAATTAAAAACTTTATTTTATTTATACCATGAAAGAACGCATACAGGTTGCATTTGGTAGGATAAGGAGAAGATCGGTTGAAAGGGCTGTCGCCAAAATTGGAAAAAAAATCGATTGTTGTATTGAGCAGAACGGCAATCTCTTTGAACATTTAGAAAATTAGGATTTATAATTAGTAAATTTAGAATTATTAGAAAATTCTTATAAAATAAATTATATTACTTATGTATGAATGTTTTAAATAAAATAAAGTTTTTAATTAATATTGTAATTCGTTGCCAGGACCGGACTGACAAGAAGTGTAAAATATATGAATTTAAAAAAATAAGCAAGGACAATAATTCATTATTATGAGAAAGTAATATCGCCATTACATTTTGAGATTAGGAGGGTTTAAAAATCGGTTTAAAAAAATCCAGGTCCGTAAAACGATTTGGCCAAATTTCGGGTTTTTTTGGAATAAAATCGGGAAGTATTCGGAATTTGAAAACTTTTAAAGCGGCATTATAATCAGCACAGAATTGCAAAACTTTGCCCCCATTTAACCGTTTCTCTAACTCCTATGGTTTCCGAGATTCCAATGCTGGTATGTCGAATTTGTAACATCCTGTATTCATTTGACCAATACTTTTTTATCCTCAATTTTGCTAAATTTGGCCTTAATTAAATTGTTTGTTCGCAACACAAAAGTACACATTTAGCAAAATGTCTTTTCGATCTAGGCTTTTTCTATAAAATGTGTTTTGAAATATTGACCTTCTTAAACTTATTTCCTTGAAATGTAACTCACTCTTAATGCAGATTACGGTAGCATCCAGAGTAGCAGATAACTTTAGTTTATTTCGGAGTTATGAATTTTGTCCCAATTCCCCATAAGATCGCTGCATTATTATGTTACTACTAAAAACGTTACATACAGACTATTATTTAACTTAATATCAGCAAGTAAAAAAGCAGTACTATTGCCCCACGATATACATACGATATGCCATATCGCAGGCCGAAATTTATACATATCTGCGCACGATCATTGCTAGGCATATTAAAATGAGGTAATCATTAAATCGTATTTCGAGAAGTGACGTCAAGGTGACATCAGCAGCGAGTAAATTTTTGTAAAAAGACCCGCAATGGCATTCCGTGTGTATGTGCCTCATGCTCTAGCCCAGGGATGCACATACCGCGGCCCGCTGTCGATATTTATGCGGCCCGCCAACGAATTTTAAAAGTATCCTACTCGCCGCGCTTCGGTCTAAGGATATTGTTACGAGACTAGATATCGGTCGCATCAACTAAACTGCTAGACAATTGTTTTAGAGCAAGAAAAATTTCTCCTAAATTTAACAGTTAATATTTTCTGAACCAGATATGATATCGACTTACGGTTTTGAATGGTTGATAGATTCATCTCTTGGAAAACAATTGTCAATGTTGGATTTTCTTTAACTGCCAGAAAATTTTATATACAGGGTGTTAAAGAAGACGATGAATTTTGCTCCAATTTTAATGGCGTGTAACTTTCACAATAATATTTTTAAATATTATCACTCTACGTCAATTGAATCACTGGTTCATATCAAAGAAAGTAATTTGTCAAATTTTTGATATCTGCTATATTTTAAGAAATACCTATTTTTTTGGAAACCCTTGCTTTATTTTAACTTATTGGTAGCTAGATCCCACTTTGCGTTGTATCGTGCAAACTTTGATTATTATACCTTATGAAAAGCTTTATTATGTTCAGTAACAATAGTTGTACCTAAATGTTTTGATGTACAGTGGCGTACTTATAAACACCTATATATCTATGTTTTATGAGTATCTCACAATTTTTCCCGATTATTTTATATTGGAAAGTACTCGCCCCTACATTAGGTCAATTTTTTTCTTATTTTTTTAGTTTTTCATATCGCACTACAGGTATATTGTCGGATATGGATTGGTACCCTTAAGGATAATTTAATCGGTTCATACTTCGCTGTGGTGCTAAGACGCTTAATAGGTGTTGAGTCTGCTGATAAGAATAGGTGTAGTGAAAAGATAGTGTGTGGAACAAGGACAAGGACATTCCTAGTTTTGTAGGAGGAGTTTGTAGACGAAAGTTAATAAGAATAGTTGTTTTAATTGGTTGGGATAAAGGGTTCCATTTTGAATAGTCCATCCAGGGAAATCCCCACTTTAAATAAATTGCTGACATAGCAAAAAGGAACCCCTTCTCCCATCTGGTAAGGGTTACAAAACATTATAAAAACTCAAACAGACACTTACTCAGTGGAGTTGTTTAACGTTTTCAAGTGTAAGGGTAACCTCTGCCCATTTGGTCATTCAAGTAAAGATGTAGAAACATAATCTCAGATCAGAGCAGTTTACATCCAGTGAGTAAGTGATCTTGATAATGTTTATTTAAATTGTTTAATTGTTTATTGCTATTTTGGCCTGAGTTGACTGTAAAGCGGAAGTTGTTTTTCTTGAACTTAGAACAAATAGCCTCGTATGTGAGTTTTAAGGAAACAACTCCTCTTTACAGAAAACTCTTTAAATTTACTAATTTAAGAACTTTATTTTTATTTCTAAAGACTTCTATTTTATTCATTATGTAATCGTCAATTGCTTTGCTTTGCTTCGCTTAAATAAAACTATTAAAAATCTTTGGTGTTTTAGTAACTAAATAGGGCACAACAAATTAAATAAATTAAAACGTAATTTCAAATCATCTAAGCTACACGTTCCCGTCGCCTATCATTTTGATACGCGACAATATTAAACAATGTGTTTAAAAAATTTTAACAACGATAATTTTTTAAATTTAATTTTAGAAAAAAATGTATTTATTAATTTCTAACTTTCTAACACTATTCTCATAAACCATAGAAATATAGGCGTTTATAAGCACGCCACTGTACATCATAACATTTAGGTACAACTATTGTTACTGAACATAATCAAGCTTTTCATAAGGTATAAGAATCACTCGTTAAGTTCGTACGATACAACGCACAGTGAGATAATAAGTTAACAATAAGTTAAAATAAAGCAAGGTCTTAATCGGTATTTCTTAAAATATGGCAGATATCAAGAATTTGACAAATTATTTTCTTTGATATGAACCAGTGATTCAACTGAGGTGGAGTGATAAAATTTAAAAATATTATTGTGAAAGTTACACGCCATTAAAATTGGAGCAAAAATCATCGTCTTCTTTAACACCCTATATAAAATTTTCTGACAGCTAAAGAAAATTTAATATTGACAATTGTTTCTCAAGGGATGAATCTATGAACCATTCAAAACCGTAGGTCGAAATCATATCTGGTTCAGAAAATATTAACTGTTAAATTTAGGCTAAATTTTTCTTGCTCGAAAGCAATTGTCCAGCAGTTTAGATTACTTTAAGATTCGCGAAACACGTCGATATTATCCCCGAACATATTTCATACTATTTAAAAATAAAAATTGTTGTGTTAATAAGTATTGTTTATAGTGGCCCGTCCTTGGCTTATATTTTGTCCGAGTGGCCCCTGTTCCCTATAAATCTATGCATCCCTGCTCTAGCCAAATGCTAAAAATAAGTGGGTCACGGACATAGGCTACTTTTATGCAATTGAACAGTAAAAGTCAAGTTCAAATACATTATTGGATTTAAAAACGAACAGAAACCCCTTAAATCAGTCCTTAATACTTTGGGATTATGTTAAAACCACGATACACTCACACCGGTATGCTAATTCGCATAAATTCTCTCCCACATTGTGACGACAGGTGCAAGGACGCTTGAGGCCGGTTTACATTAGGTGCAAAAAAATGAAGAAAATGATCGTTTTTATTTCTGATATTTCCCCGCTTCATATGTTAGGTTAGAACCCATGATACAACTACAAGATATGACATATAAAAATGAAAATTAACAATAACCTAAATTTTGTATTAAAACTTTTAATGTAAAATAAATTCAGAACAATTTATTTTTTGAACGAATACTCAGACACGGGTAAAAATATTTTAAGCTCTTTTCTATATAAAAAAATATTCTACAGTGTGTCGTTTTCCAATTTCCATGTTCACAATGTATACCTACTTGTTCGTGTTAAGTATATCAACTTTTAGAGTGAACGGTTAAATATTCAATTCTATTGTCTATTTTTATAATTATTTTAAATAAAGATATTTCTTATTATTATTGTTATTTTTATTATTATTAACTTTCCTAAACAATGCCATCATTTATTATTAATTCTACTCGTATAACATCTTTTAAGTACTCGGGAGTCAAAATATTTATATTTTCAAAATAAAATATTTTTAATTTGCTTGTAAAATAAGTAACATGCTGTTTCCATGTAAAATTTTGGTCTAAATGAATTCCTATGTACTTTAAAGAACTTTTCCTTTTAGCATAATCACATCTAAAAGTTTGAGTTAAGGAAGATAAGTAAAAGAAAGCTTTAAATTTTGATCACAATAATCAATCTATCTATACAAAATAAATGTTTTAAGATTTAAGTCACAGTAAAAATTCTAAGGCTAATATGCTTTGAAATAAATTTATTAAAAATTTCATATAAAATTGCCTTTTAGTAACGTAAACTAGGCTTTGCCGTATAATTCGGAACGTTCATTTCAAAAATTCCTCACAAGGTGACGTCACGATCCAAGGCGCACACTGTTAATATCGTATCTTGTGTACTTGTATCATGGCATGGATAGAACCGTCAGTCGAGTCAAAAGGTTATCTAACCGTGCTCGAATCCTCGCTTGTAACGACATGCGCAGCGATGTTCAAAGTTCAACTTGCTTAATCGGCATACCGTTATAGGTGTATCGTGGTTAAGACAGAAACCTTTATTGCGCAATTAAGCCTTCAAATGCGCAAATACCTTTTTTCTCCATTTTTCGACCCAAGAGTGTCGTTTTTCCTTAGTGATGGATCCCCAGGATAAATGCACTCTGGTTAGGTTTATAGATCATTAGTAAGGTCTACTGTCAATGTCAACAATCAGTATTTGACTGTATTGAATCATTCTTGAGCAAGCCATCATCAATTAAAGCATGGCGGTCACAGAAATCCGAAGACAAGACAAAATGTTTTATCTCTGTGGTTCAGTTAACAAGGATAAGTTTGTTTGAAGGTTGGAGACAATGATATTTCTTGAAGGTAGAAGAGTTTTGGACCGGCATTGTCTTTAGTTCTCTTGAATTACGATGTTTTAACTGGTAAATATCTCCAGTCGTCTTGAGATTAATACTAATTAAATATGGTAACTACAGCTCTATTTATACTAGCCAGGTACACTTGTTAAAACGAATGACTCATCTCAGTTGTGCGTCATTGCACCTGGCGAGTATAAAGCTGTAGTTACCATATTTAATTATTATTAGTATTCACCTGAAGGCAACTGGAGATACTTACCAGGTGCAACGTTGTGATTTAAAACAAATAAAGACAATGCAAGTCCAAAACTCTTCTACGTTCAAGGATAAGTTTAATATTAGTATTAACAAATTTTAAAAGAGTAAAATATTCTATATGAATTTAATTGCCTCTAAGCTCTTCAGGAGGTAAGATTTTAAAGATTCACCTAATCCTTTATATTTTACCAGGAAAAAAATACTTCGTAAGTTAAACATAATCAGTCACGAAAAAATTATGCGAATATAATATATCGAATTCATTTTCTTGATTTGTCGACGCAATAAGAGGGTCTATCATGTCCATCGAAAGCTAACTTCAGCTCGGTTGAGAACTATGCCCAAACATGTCTGCTTCTCGTTCTCTATCTCTTCGCATTACCATCTGGAAGAAAAGGATATACATATAAATTACAAAAAAAAACATCAATAAAGGTTATCCATCACTTGTTTGTTCAGTAGATCATTTTATTATATTTACTTGTGCGAATTCTTAAATTAGCCGGTTGTAAGATGTTATCCTGCGATAAGATTATGTTAAACAACATGATGAAGGAAAACCCTTAAGGAAATCTACTGCTATGTTACTTTTAACACGTACTCAGTTAAAACAAGTAGCTGGCCTACTAACAGACCACTGCCACTTAAGAAAACACCTACGACGTATAGGAATTTACAATGGACCCATTGAATGTAGACTGCAGCGAAGAGGATGAAACCTCATACCTCATATATAGTTGCGAGCAAACCCGCAGTCCTAGGAGGAATTCAACGCGGTGACAACCTCCCGCATAACGGCCGACGAAGTAGGCGCAGTTATACATGGGGAAAGATCTAGAATGGAAATCAGCATTCCCCTGGGAAACTACGCCATAGTATACCAAGCGGAAGTACATAATATACAAGCATGTGTACAGAAAAATATCGAAAAGGACCAAGAGATATACATTCTGTCAGTCAAACTGCCCTCAAGACTCTAAACTTCAACCGACTCAAATTGGGTATGGATATGATGGCCCTTAAGGATCACACAGACCTACGCGAATTCACTGGCGTAAATATTCACATCTTGCCATTTGATTACATTGCGACGAATCTGACACGCTCCCGCCTCTTCTTATTCCACAATAAGCCTAAAACCAGCAATTTATTGGCCAACCAAAGAGGAAATTTTAAATAATATGCCACATTGTTTTCAAAAGTTTAATAATACCAGAGTGGTATTAGTTTGCACGGAGATCAAAATTAAAATGTTTAAAATGCAGGGTTGCATCGTATTCCCATTATAAAGGAATGCATACTAAAATATCTCATTGGAATCACCCCATCTGGTTTAATATCATTTGTTAGTGCTGGGTTTAGGGGACTTGCTACAGATAAGGCTATTTTTAATTATAAGAAATTGATTGATAAATTGGATATACATGATGCAGTTATGGTAGATAATGGAATTTTAATTGAGAAGGAATGTAATGAAATGTTGGTAAAGTTAATTAGGCCTCCATTTTTGAAAAAACAAAAACACGTTCACGTAGAACGAGCAATTTAAAGACTAAATATTTTTCAAATTCGCGTAGATGAAATTGATCCTTTATGGAAGGTCGGTAACTACGAAGCATTAAAGATCAAGCAGAAATGATGCTTTACGATCCAGGGGCCTAATTCTCCAGTGTAAGAGAAGGATATCGATCCCATCCTCAAATGATAATTAGCTTCCCTGTTAGTGTTGCAGAGAGAGAAATCGATATTCTTGACAACAGGGGAAGTGATGAGGCCAAACGTAACATACTACTTAAAATAAATAAACAGAAAAGTAAGGTTATATTATATAAGTATAAAATGACAAAAGTAGGCGAAGCCGCTAACATTCTAGAAAGATTGCCAGGAATTTTGGTTTATTTTAGTTTTTTTGTAGTTTTCATAGACTGTAAAGTAAGAAAATACATTAAAGAAAGCTTTTCGCTATTGGAAAGTATAATTACTATAAAACTGCCCTTTTGAAAAAGGGCACGAGTTTATGTTTATTTTGGATAAATTACTTTAATTTCATCTTTTATGAAACTAAAGCTGCTCAAGAAGTTTTAGTTTGGTAAAAAAAATACATCCATACAAGTGATACATAACCATTAAGGGAGGGTATATTAATTCTGTTATGTGTAACAACAACATAATTCCTATGGACACACAATAATTATGGCAACAATGGTTTCAATGGAAATGATTCTGCCGTTAGTGCTAACCGGAGATTGGAGGGTGTTAAAAATTTGATGTTCACCATTGGGATCGTTCCATATCGGAGCCATAAATCGGTAGTACATTTCTACTTAGAAACATTTGTTTTAACGTATAACGTTAACTATTAAAAGTTTTCTCCAACCAGCAAAACCAGAAAAATGAAAATATGGGATCCCCAGACCAACACGGTGCGGCGGTAGCGGTGACGGTGAACACCGCGCGGTACACCGCATTTTTTTTTTTTGCCATTCACACCGGCTCTGTGCGTTTCTATGTTCTGTAAATATAACCTGCAAAAATACATCAAAACAACAGTCGTCAGCACAACAATCGAACAGGTAACACAAAACACATGGCTGATGTGCCAGTGAGAGGCGTAAACAGTGCAGACGTCGTTGTCAAAATAAAACGCTGTCACAGCGGGAAACGCGGGTACGACTCCCGCAGCGGTGTGGGTGGCGGCATTTACCGTTGTAATCTGAGGCACCGCGGCGAAACCGTCATCGCAGTACCGCGTTTGGCTAGGGGATCCTTAAAAATTAGGGACGGATTTAATTCTTCCATCCATTCATTTAAATAAAAAAATGAGATGTGTTTCTATACTTTTAAGCAGTGCATGCTTTATGTCCGTTAACGATGTTATAGAATTGAAGCCTGAAAAAAATTGATTAAAATGCTGTGCAATATCAGAACATCTTCTAAGCTATAAGCAAACTAATATATTGGTTATTTTAATATACGGGGTGATTCATGGCGAGCGTTCGTTGGAACTTTTGGAATAACTTCTGTACAGATTTTTTTTTTCCGAAAATCGATCGGAAATATTGACACTTTTGATAACATTTCTGAAAATAAAAGTCAATATTTTCTTACAGTTAGTCATTGCTAGGCAACAGAAAATAACTGTTAGGAAATATTTATTATTGTACTGTAAGGAAATATTATTTCTGTACGGCTACTTGTAAACTGAAATGTGTTAAGTTTGGCAATTCAATATTACTTTGTTTCCATAGTTACACAAATATTTAATGGCATCCTTTATTTGTGAACAAAGTTAATAATATTTATTTCAAAATTTTAACAAGGTGATTGTAATAAGTTGTCCTTTTAATAAATAATTTTTGATTTACGGAAAACCAGTATGTATACCTCGTAGAAAAAGCCACATTCCCGACCTCCGTATTGTCAGGCTCGGCTTGCGCTTCCACGTACAATCTTTACGGTCGTCTGGGAATGTTTAGCTTTTCCTTCCACGTATTATTCCGGTTCTACTGGAACTAGCTGTCTACTTTGTAATTATATAATATGGTAATTTTTTTGTATTTCGCTCAAGATTCTAAACAAACATGGCAGAATAGGTCATATGTCTAAACTGAATAGTTCTTAAGCTATGGACATTTGAAAAATGACACTTATAGGATTTTGACAGGCTATAGCAATTTAACGGTGAGAAAAACAGCTTGTACATTCCTACGCAGGTTTTTCAATTTTTCGCATTCAAAAAATATCCCTTCCGATTTAACCAGACCTTCGAAAATTAACCGGAAGTTAACTCTTAAAGTGAAAAATAAAAATTTAAGTACGGAATGTTAACCAGTTAAAAAGTTACTGCCTGTCAAAGTGCCCAAAATGAAATTTTTCAAATGTTAACATTTCAAAACCTATTCAGTTTATAAGTTTGACCTATTATACAAAATAAATTTAGAATTTTGGGAAAAATTTAAAGATGCAATAAAAAGAATAGTATTCCATTTAAAATAACGTTGTTACCTACTTCCGGTATAACCGGAAGGGATAGAAATAGTCGATATTTTAGTTAAAGATGGCACATCGCAAAATATACATATAGTCTATTTCAGAAAATTGCAGAGTAATAAAATGGGAAATTCCGTCCAGTTCGGCTCAATTTCGGTGTTGGCCATAGACGCAGGTAAATTTTGTGCATTAAATTATTTATGATAACTAACCAAGGAAAAAGAAAGAAGATAATTTGATAAAGAAGGAACTATTAGCTATAGCAAATGTACACAAACATCGTTTTAAGAAATATGCCGTGGAAGATATAGCTGAAAAACAAAGTGTACATCGCCATATCATTGCGAACTAAATCCTATAGAACTTTAATGGGCGCAAGTGAAAGGATTGGTAGTAAGACACAACACGACATTCAAAATAAAAGATTTTAAGAAACTGTTTGATCAAGCCATTAAGGTAGTGACACCAGAGAACTTGCGAAAAGCAGTCCATCATGTCATTAAAGAAGAGGAGAAAATGTGGGATCTTGACCACCTAATCGATCGGACCGTCTACCCGTCAATTGTAACGTCAAGAGGAGATGACAGTTCCTCAGATGACGAAGAATATTATGATTTTTTTTTAAATTTCTGGATAATGTGTTTTTTGTATTTTTTTTATAATGTTTAATAAAAAATAAGTGTACCTAATACTATGTACTATGTGCCTTTGTCGCACCATTTTCAGTGTTTGTGAATGGATAATAATAGGTAAAACCCATAAATTGACTCAAACCCGGGTGGTACTACCTGCACTTGATGAAAATAAAGAATATCTTTATTTGTCCAGTTTATACATAATAATATAACACATTTTGCCTATGAGGCGTCGAACGTGTCAAATAATAAATAAAAGCAAACTTAACTAATGTTGGACATAAAATAAAATTTACAATAAAACACTGTTCATAATTAAAACTCAACTAACAAGTAAAACATATTAAAACATTAAAATTTCCGGTATCATTTGACAAAATTAGTGATCTACAGTTTGTCCGTAAGAAACTCCTCTAAGGTGTAGTAGGCCCTCGAGACCAGCAGTCTCTTTAGATACCGCTTTAAAGCAATAGTATTTTGCTTTCTAATTTGAATAGGAATTTTATTGAATATTTTTATGAGAGACGAATGGACATTCCTTTGTATGTATGCAAAATTACACCTCATGTCTTTTAGATTGTCTTTGTGTCGTGTAGGGTGGTGGTGTTCTCTGTCACAGGTGTTAAATAGAGTAATGTTTTGTTTAACAAATAGAACTGCTTTATACAGGGTGTTCCAAGTTAAGTGCGCACTATTGCTAACTCTTTTATTATTATAGATACAAAGTCGGTTAAATTAGCAAAGTAGTAACATTTTTTCTGCTGATATGTTATTGATATGTTAGAAGCGTATTTTGTATGCAGAAAAAATAGTTTCCGGGTACAGAAACTATATTCCCAAATGTATCCTGAACGTGATCATCCAAACAGAAGGTATTTTTTAAAGCTGTATAGAAAATTTAGAAGTAACGAAGGAGTCTTTGCAAAGGCTAGAACTAAACGCCAGTTTATAATAAGTGATGAACAAGTAGAAGTAAATGTGTTGGCATATTTTGAAGCATACAAAATTAATTCAACCAGAGATTTGTCAAGGGACAGTGGTTTAAGCTCAGTTACAATATGGAGAGTTTTAAAAAAATATAACGTTGTACCCCATAAGTACCGACCAGTGTAAACATTATTACCTGGGGACTCTGAAAGGAGACTACATTTCTGTCAATTGTTTGTTAAAATGTGCAGGCAAAATCCTAACTTTTTAAGGCACATTTTTTGGAGCGATGAAGCCAATTTTTCAAACAGGGGTATGTTTAATCGTAAAAACATGCATTGTTGGTCTGGAGAAAATTTGTTTCTTGCACAGCCACCTTGTCTAAAAAGTAAATATGGCAATAATTAGATTATTCTTAGTTTTAGGCCAATACTGCATATGAACTTTTTTATTCTGTAGACGATTTGCAAACATTTGTGTCAAAAATATACAGGGTGTTCCGTTTAAAAAAAATACTTTTTTCTCGTTTAATCGGAAATGCTGTATTCAATTGTTTTTTTGTTTTTACTATCTTAATCAGCAGAAAAAATGTTACTACTTTGCTAATTTAACCGACTTTGTATCTATAATAATAAAAGAGTTAGCAATAGTGCGCACTTAACTTGGAACACCCTGTATATATAATATTGCAATGAAATAAATGGCAAATTATGAAAGTGGCTTAAATACACACACTCTGTACTCACTTTGCATACCTAATGAGCTTTTATTACTCTACACCTTTCTAAAAATGGACTATAAACATAAGGTTAAAAAATATTATTAGCAGTTTTCCCAACCATTCTAACGAACGCTCGTCGTGAATCACCCTGTATATGTATCGCATACTAGGAAAAGAAATATGAAATTAAACGAACACTAATTAATGAATGTTTACAACAGACGTGAGCTCCATCATTTAAAAGCGTTAGGGACTTATGTATGTATATCGATATAAAATTCATAACTGTACTTGATAACTATTACTGCTACGCACCACTTGCAGAAATAGTCGCCGAGTATAATTCGAGGACTTTCACTTATTTGGTATGATATACTATACCCTTTCTTCTTTATATGCTGTGATATAATAAATGTTAGGTACGTTTTTATTGCTTTGACGTTTCTTTGTCAAACGCGTTGGCCAACATATTGTGATTTAAAAATTCCTTAATTCCGAAAACGGCTTTTCCTCACGAACATTGGCTAAATTCATGAGAGATGGATATATAACTTACTGTATATTTACATGTACACGACAAATATACACACTGAACACTCCAACCTCTTGTGCCCTCAATCAGCTAAAACACGTCAAGATATTATCGTTACAGAACCTGACGTCGCACAGAGGAGTATTTAAAGGGAAGACCGGTCGATTATGTAAATTGAAACATAACCGGACTTAATTACGTCTAGGTACTCCCAAGTAGACGGCCAAACTATCCTCACCCTTTGTAGTTTTTCAGACTCTATCGGGCAATTATTTAAACCTTTATCAAGAAGAGATTTGAAATCCTTTATTTGAGAGTGTCAAGAGAGAAGTTACGAAAAGAATATGGAGTACTTAAATGCAAAATTGTTTAGAGTTTTGAGTTGTCCGAAGGATACAGAACCTATTATAAAACATTATATTTTAAATTCCAGTTTAAAGAAAGATGGGCTGCCACAAGTAACAAAGAAGATGTTTTTCTTGCCAAGAATGAGGATTGGTTAAATGGAGCTAATGAATGTCCTTCATTTTTGCACGTACCTTCAGGGCGTCCCAATAAATTATTCATAGAACTAAGTGAGAAAAATAAACGGAGAAAAACTGAGGAATTGAAAGAATCAACATCGCCTGAGGAACTAGCCTATGCAAAACAAATGTCGTTGAGAGCAAAAGGTAAAATGGCAGTCAGTACGGTACATATTATGCCAAAATATCAATTTGGTTGTCTTTGACAGAAATTACCGTTGAGGTAAGTTTCTTGGCGCTTTCAAAGTTCATTAATTTTTGTTATAAATGAAATCTATTATGGATTTTTATAATTTTTTTGAGGTCATTGGCGGTAGATTTGGGTACATTTCATTAAACGTTTGGTAAAAAAAACATGTTTATATCAGTCTATTCTCGAACAACAAATATTTTCTTGGTCATTTCCAGATTTGCCGATCAATTAGACCTCTGAACACCATCTTATAATAACGTTAAGCGCAAACGACCAAGTACAGTTATCAATAGTTGAAAAGGACCGATGATAACCACAAAGAAGAATTAAAGATGCAAAAACCAGTAGTGCTTCTGCCCTTTCACCAAAAAATGTAAGCCCGAGCCAGTCCAACGATCCGTAACGCAATCTATGTTCCATCAAAAATATTAACAGTCAATTGTGTCAATGCCTAAATATTGCTAAACTTTATTCACAAAATTCAAGCGTTTACGCTTCTGTGAGTAACGGATTCGTCAACTGTTGCAATATGCGTAAACTAGGTGATCTCAAAGTATATAGCCTTGGCTTTTGGCTACCAGTGATCTATTTTTAAAAAACCCACCAGACCAGCTCTAAAGACTAATTGTTGCCGAAATAACCACGATCTATACGAATATGGTAAATTGTTAAGGTCAATATCGTCGTTCTCCATTGAGGGAGTAAGCTTCTAAAACGTTCCTTAATGGTTTATCGGAATCCATTGGAAATCAGCCACGACGGAGAGTATTTTGCATGATTGGTGGTACAGTTCGTTCGTCCAATTACTGGCTGGATGCACGTCACAAATACATAATCACAATATTTTGGCAAAAATTACGTCAGAAGCTGTGACGTGCATCCAGCCAATAATTGTACAAACTTTAGAAATACTGTACGTGTGAGGTATATGACAGGCTGCCATTATTACTTATGCAGTAATCGGATCTTCTGGTAATAAGTTTAAAGTCGAAAATCTGATCACACGTCTAACATAGCCGATTTATCAGACCGGACTTTGAACACGCCGAGTTTAAGGAGAGTTCTTCCAAGAAAATTTTTCAAACATTTTGGTGAATAGACAAAGCTACTACTGGTAAGAATAACACCAACAAGCCCCCGATGCCAGCCAACCAATTACCGTAAATAAGTTAGAAAAGGCATCACACCTGCTGGGAAGACGACGAATGGGCGGAGCCTGGGCGGTCATAGATTTGGTAGGATTGTGGCCGCGACGGCGCCGCCCTGCCTCCTATATCGGCGCATTGCCGCAAAAGCCCATTGTTGGAGTAGGCTCCAGCTGGTGAATGTCTATAAATGTATAATTAATAATGGGTCAAAGGTGTCAAGTTGTTTGTCAAAGCAGGAGTATCAATATCATAATTTTCCTGGTGACCGAATCGACGTTATGTTATTCTAGAGGACAAGGGCTTCTCCTTCATCGATTTGTTAGGTTGACACATGCGACAGGATAATTTTTCAATCGGTATAGAAAAGACAATTTAAGGGGTTAGTGGATAAAGGTGGTTACTGACTAATTTTAAAGATTTATATTTTTAATTGATAAGGGTGCTAGAACTGGATTTCAACTTTTGACCTTTACTCACTACGATTCTGTGAATAATTATTATTCGAATAAAGGTCAGAGGATGGAAACTAGTTATAGCACATTTTTATCCAGTAAAAATATACATGGGTATTCACTAAAGAGCTCTAAATTTAAAACCGTCATAAATTGACAGTTCCTTTCAAAGTGAAAGTGTTAGAGTTAGAATAAATGAACTAAGCTTTGTTTTGTAAATTTTTTTTTGGGTTTTCTTCAAATTTATAGAGAAAAACGTATTCTAGTACGTACTGTGTCCTTAATTGGAACTAAAACTGTATATCCAACAATATCCTGGTCAAATTATTTATCGGTTAATTACAAAAAAATTCAAACTGACACAAAAGCGTCGTATGCCATGTAAAATAATGCCACGGTGAAAACTATTAGATTAAAATATTTCGATGGCATAAATCTTAAACCCCTTTAGCGGATATAAGTGATAAATCTTCAAAAATTAATCAGTTAACACCTTTATCCAGTAACCCCTTTAAGTTACCGTATACAAGACGGATGATCTCAACAATACAGGGAGAGTCAACGATAGAGTAAAGTTTATTTTCTCCTTTATCTTAAGAATTAGATAAAAGTTCGAAATACAAAACTTGTAGGGACCATTGTGGTGCACATTTTAAAATTTTTCTGAAGTATACGGGGTGGCCCAAAAAAAATGTGGCGAATATAATTTGTTTTTTTTTTAATGGAACATCCTAGATATTCTATTATTTTCTGATTCCCCACAAAACTCTACGCTAATTTTGTAAATGTCATGTCTAAATTCAATAGTTTTTGAGATGTTGACCTTTAAAATATGACATTTTCAGACTTTTACAGGCTGTAATATGAAACGGTTCATCTTAGAGAATGGTTTTTACCTCCCTATCTTGGTTTTTTATTCTATATGCATAGAAACCAACTTCTAATTTATCATGGTAAACCAAAAAACCGGTTTTAACGGTTTAACATCTTAAACCGGAAGATGTAACTTTTAAAAAGGGAAAAAAAAAGATTAAGGGAGGTGAAAACCATTTTTCTTTAAGATGAACCGTTCCAATGTTACAGCCTGTCAAAGTCTAAAATTGTCATATTTTAAACGTCAATATAAATTGAGACATATAACAATTTATACATAATAAGCTTAGAATTTAGTGGGAAATTAATGACGTGCTAATATTTTAGGGTGTGATTTCTCAAGTCATTTTATGAAGAAAAGTTCATATAAACATAATATGTCCTAAACGGCTTAAATTTTTTACTACAGGGTGTTGAATTATTTTTTTTTAATGCGTTTTTTGTATTATCTCCGAAAGTACTTTAGATAATATTCTCTATTTTGGCATGTGCTAATAGGACATAAAACCACATGTTAAAAAAAATTGTTTTCCCACCAGAGGCGTCCCTGTAAACACGTCTTCTGATATTCTTTAGAAAAAAAGTGGTACGCCACTGATATTTTTCCATGTGGATATTATTTCTGATTAGCCTGGGGACAAAAAAAATACTTTCATAACTAAAACATGTCCTATTAGCAGATGCCAAAATAGAGAATATTATCTAAAGAACTTTGGGAGATATTACAAAACACGAATTTAAAAAAAAATAATTCAACACCCTGTAGCAAAAAATTTAAGCCGTGTAGGATATATGTTTATATGAACTTTTCTTCATAAAATGACTTGAGAAATCACACCCTAAAATATAAGCACGTCATTAAGGAACACCTTGTATAGGGTGTTCCATTTAAAAAAAAAACCTAAGTTATATTCGCCACGTTTTTTGGGCCACCCCGTATACATTAATATAATTTTAAAATGTGCACCTCAATGATCTCTACTTTTGCATTTCACATTTTTATCTAATTCTAAGGATGCAGGAGTAAATAAACTTTACTCCATGGTTGACTCGCCCTGTAGAAATTTAGGGTAAAACGTAAACTTTTACCTACGCTGACTGAACAGATATCATAATATATTAAACTAACTAACGGACAATGAGAAGACCTCGCTAGAAGCAAAACCACATATTTTTTACTATTTATCCAAGGAAAAGATAATTATTTATTGTGTAAGAAGGATTATAATGACGGTCACTGTAGTTCTAGCCACGCATATTAACAAAAGTGGCCCTGCTATTATAATGATACAAATTTTGTACAAAAAAGTTTATTTTCTGGCGTTAGTTATTTTAGACAGTTTAGTTATTTTTAGATAATGTTAATATAAATTTTGTTCCGTCACTTATAACAGTCAATATAAAAATTAAGAAGAATATAAATATACTCTTTTACTCCTAGAGATAAGTAAGGATTATTGTATAAAATTGTTACAATACTCGGAACATTTCTGTCTCGAGGCAAAAAAAGGACCCTGCATAAAGCTTATTATGGGACATGGCTTTTGGCTAATTTTTCTGAATTTTTAGTATTATTTAGATCTTGACGTCCTGATTAAGTGTCCATGGAAGTAATCCAATCATGTTTTTGAGTTATGACCTTTTAAAGTTGGCAACTTCTTACTTTGAAATTTTATGCATTGTCTGGAGTTTTCACCTATTTCTTAAAAACTATCAACTTTTTTATTTTTTTTATTGGTAAAAAAGTAGGTCTTAAGTTTTCTTTCACTTAAATAGAAATAAAATATGTACAGGATGTTGAATAATTTATAGGCGTATTAAATAATTAATAATATTAAAAAATTATGAAAATTTAAAAAATAAATTTTATTCATTTTTTGAATTTTGAAAACTAATAGCTAGATTTTGTTGATATTTTATTATCTTGTAGTACCAAGCTGTGGATGAAAAAAATGGTTATAGATTGACGCAGAACATATTACCGGGTATTTTATTAAAAAAAAATTGAAAATTTACCTGAAAACGTAATAAACGGCTTTTAATTCATTCATTTTGTCATTTTTGTCCGTTCGTAAAATATTTTTTTTTACTAGACATTAGGATATTTTAAATGCTTTCAGAAAAAGAGCCAATGTGAACCTTACAGTAAATTAAAATATATATATTCATAAAATTAGAACAAATATAAAAACACTTATTATAATATTTAACTTTAGAACAATATATAAATTATGAAAAAATACATTTTGATATAACTCTAATATAATCGAAACGTATCATGTACAAGAGCCAAGGTATTCTACGAAAAAAATATTTTATAACTGGTTCACCCTGTATATCTAAGATAAGAATGTGTTAAAATATAATTATTGTGAAAAAAAATTGTTACAGATTTTTCAATTTTTTTTTTTTGAAAAATAAAATATCCGGCAATATATTCTACGTCAACCTATACCCATTTTTTTCATTCACAGCTTGGTACAACAAGATATTAACATATGAACAAAATCTAGTTAGTTTTCAAAACTCAAATTTTTTTTTTGGTTTTCATTATTTTTTAATATTATTAATTATTTAATCCGCCTATAAATTATTCAACATCCTGTACATATTTTATTTCTATATAAGTGAAAGAAAACTAAGGCCTACTTTTCCACCAATAAAAAAAAAATAAAAAAGTTAATAGTTTTTAAGAAACAAGTGAAAACTCCAGACAATGCATAAAACTTCAAAATAATAAGTTGCCAACTTTAAAAGGCTATAACTCAAAAACTGGTCATAGGATTGGATAACGGCCATGGACACTTTTAATCAGGACGTCAAGATCTACATAATACTAAAAATTCAGAAAAATTAGCCGAAAGCCATTTCCCATAAGCTTTGAGCCGGGTCCTTATAGGATATTTAAATATGTACTTTTATTTCAAAAAGCTGCGAATACAATGTTTACTTTACTTTAAGGAAAATGGTAAAAGTTATTTAAGTGAGTTTTGCTTCTACAATGATAACATATTTGCAATACAATGTCATTAAGTTATTTATTTTATACACTATCAATGTTTTAGTTCTAACCTTATTGATATGGCAAACAGATTTAATGGTAACATTAATGTTGTAACACAAATGAAAACATACGACTCTTAGGGGGCTTAAACTGCAAAAAAAACATTACTTTGAACTTATAAACAAATATATTTTCCCAACACTCAAAAAAACATAGGACGATTTAAAAAAAACAATCGTACAAAACTGATTCAAAAGTACATTCTAAGCCAGTTATATATACATTGGATAAAAAAGCAATTAAAGCATACTTTAATGAACCCTTTCTAACTTACAAACTTACCTGACTGTTGGACTAGGCTGTCCACTATTGACAGGACTTCGATGGGTACTTTGGGGATAAGAGTCGGGAGGTAAACCGTTTTCTACAGGTCCGTGGTGAGAACTCTGTGGATACCGATCGTAGGAGCCGCTGTTATGACGCGAAGACCTTGACATTTCCCCGTGACTCGCAGACATGCTGGGATGGACATTGTTTGCTAAAAAATGGGACATAGTAGGAACATTTCATTAGAAATTCAGTTGTAAGTCATGGCAGTGGCGGCTCGTACAGTAGGGACACAGTGCCATGGCACTACCTACCTGTATCCCAAGCTATCGATTCACTCATAATCATTGCTTTGTATCTTTACGCTTCATTCATTAAATGTAATAATTTAAAATAAAATAACGCCTGCAAACTCGGTGCAAAAACGCCCTGACGCCGCAAAAATTACCTGGCACTACCCAACGCCGGCCAATTCTGCGTATGCCCAGACTTTCATCGCTTACGAAAGAGATAATAGATATATCGCCCTCTCTTACTGACTCATAAGGAATTCGGAAATTTGGTGGCGGGCCAGATCCTCAGATCCATCCGGGATTGAAGGATTTACACGTGCTTTATTTTGTCACGAGTGCAGAATTCCAATCGGGTAAGGCCTTTGTCTTTGCTACCATTACCCGATACTAGATGGCAGCTGTTTTCAATACGGTTTGAACTGTAAACAGTTTTTACTATGGGACATAAATTACTTTTGTAGGTTAGTTTAAGGTTAAATCAGTTAGTCAGTGTGGGTTAATGCGTATTAAAATGAATAAAATAAGTTTTTTAAGTTTCGTGATTTTGCGCTCTTTCCTTAGAAGAGAAAATGCAGGTTAAGGAATTGGTGTGTGTGCCTGATATAACAAAGATTCAAAGTGGACCAAAATCGGTCGATCGAAACATTTTCTAATAAAAAATAAAGACGAATCGAGTTTTCCTATAGAAAAATATAAGTGTTTAGTGAACATTTTCTTTTTATTGTTTCTTTAGAACTACTGAAATATCGAAAAAAACACTATTTAATATGTTGTGATTTTAGACAATGTTGTTATTATATGCTCCATTTAATTTATCCTATTTTCCTTAACGATTTTTGTAAAAGGGAGGGAGGTCGGTTGTACGCCGTTTTTCAATGAAACGAAAGGTATTTTTTTTTGTATTAAGCGTAATTTATTTTCTATTGCCTAGCGCTTTCGGCCTACTGGAAGGCCATCTTCAGGGCTTAGGTTCTACAAGAAGAACATATAAGGGTAGAAAATAAATTACGCTTAAAACAAAAAAAATACCTTTCATTTAACGATTTTTATTGATTTGGATATTTTGGCCCCACCTGTTTCAACTACCACGAGCCGCCACTGAGTCATGGATACAGTAGTCCTGGTGGATTTTTACCCGTGAGTTATGATTCAACAAGAAAGCGACAACATGATTTGCAACTTTATGTGTTATAATCATAAAGTAAGTAAAAAATATAACCCAAAAATTTAAGAACTAAAACCGTAAAACATAGTAAAACAAAATTGGAAGACAGTATCAGATCTGTAAGGTAACTGATTGGGGGGCCACTTGTATAGGTTCAGTTTAAACTACAAGTGACAGTTAAACTTAAGTATATGCAGTTACATCACTGCACTGTAATGCAGTTTAAACTGAACCTATACAAGTGGTCCTAAGTGGCAGGATTTTCATTTAGGGAATAGAAGTGTTGTTTGTTGACGCGGCAAGAATGTAAGTTTATGAATGAAATGCATTGTCTAACTTGTTATATTGTTAATGGGAAGATCATCTCCAAATAGAATTTTTTATTATACAGGGTGATTCCTAAGTTGTAACTTCTTTTTTAGCTGTGTATAGAAGGCATTAAAATAGACAACATTTTCAAAACCCTTTTTTCAAAAAACTCAAAAATAAGGTACTTACATTCAATTATTACACTATGGATCAAATACGGTCCTGCCTAACTTGCCCGTTGAATAACATTAAGAAAACTTCTGGGTGTAGGATGAGGCCGTAAGAGAAAGCGTTCTGCGTATAATCTCTAAGCAGCAGCCGCACCTTGACGACACTTACCGTAAATTAGCACCATATCTACTAGTTCATTGTTTTCAAATTTTACCATTTTCACGTGTCACCAATTTAAAATTAACTTGCTTCAGAAAAACACACCGCAGCGGATTGCCAAATAGCTGACTAAATTGCATGACTAATAAGACAAACAACATACTGTAAAGCAAGCTACGATTGACGATGATCAGGCCCGCACTCAGATTTTTTACTTGTGTATCTCGCCTATAAGTTTTTTGAAAAAAGGTATTTGAAAATAAAGTAGTAGAGTTTAGTGTCCGTACGGGTTGGCAGCGCACAGTGGGTATACTGCAGCGCGAACTTATTTGAATCTACAAATCCGTAGAAAAATTGGGGGATGCGATAAATGTTGCCTATACTGGTGTGTTGGCCTAACGTATTTGGTTTATTGTTGCTTCGTCACGACTATCTTTTGGATTGAGTTGATTCCTATGGATGGCGTTACTGGGTTTTTATCGCGTTTTTATTTCTTAAAAATGCCTTGAAAGCATAGTCTCGCTGTACTGGGGGTCGCTTACAGGTTATGGCTTTCTGATGAGTTCTAATAAGAACGAAACAGCCTGTCATTGTCTACCTGTGCCCCAGGGAACCCATTACCTTTGGCGTCCCTGTGTACTCAATGCAAAAGATAGATGCACTACTTTGTCCGCCTGTCGCTAAAAAACCTTATTTTCTAGGTATTTGAAAATGTTTATTTTAATGCCTTCTATACACAAGAAGTATCAACTTAGGAATTACCCTGTATATTATTATAAATAATACTGCTAGTATTCATTTATATTCTTTACCTGTGTGAGAAGATTGAGATTGTCCTGCTGGTGGCTGTCCTGTAAGCGGAATGGCCAACCTCGCATTAACTGCCAACAAGTGGTCCCTTCTTTGTAAAAGTGAGCTGACATGCTCCTCCAGCCTTAGGTTTTCTGCCCTTAGCTGATGTAGACATGATAATAGTGAAGCGACTTTAAGCAAAATAATATCAATGTTAATATCCACTCTGGGTTTTCATTCACGCTAATTCGGGTGATGCGCCCGAACAGGACACACGGGATTTCCCAATTTCGAGGTGATAAAATATTCGCCCTCGTATTAATTTTAACGAAAATTTCGCACCCACGTTTTCTAATCAATCAGAAGATTTCATTTTGAATCATTAATTGACAACGAAGAATATTTCCGGAAATATTCATGCTCTTTGAACTTGAAATTTTCCTGCCACATTCGTCAAAATAATGACACGAAATGACAAAATAAAATTATTTGTTGCAAATTTTTGATTGCGAAATTTGCTTACCGAAACTACCTCGAGCTTAAATTATAAATCCGGAAATTTCCCATCAGTCGCAAATTTTTTAAGAAAATTTCCCTCGGTTGACGCCTCGTGAAATTTTCAAATAATTCGCGACCTCGCAAAAAATTCCGGAAATAATTCATGCTTTAAAGAGATTTATAAGTGAAATTTTTTATTATGATTTTTTAAAGAGCTGAGAGTAAAATGTCTGCCAATTTTGAACTATTGTACACACAAAATATTCAGAAAATTCTGTCTTCAAACTAGCTTAAACCTAGAGTACCATTCTGTTTAATTTTAATTCAGGTTAAAATGATAATTTACCTCACATATATAGAACCAATCAGAACGCTAATTTTCATAGCAACCGCCTTGGTAACGGGGTCTTACCCGATAAGACCTACCGCTAGCTCGATAAGACCCCTGTAGCTTTTTGTCAAAGAGTAATTTATTTCAAGAAATCAAGTTTAGTAAGAAAATTATCACTCAATATAATTTTTACTTATAATCGAAGATAAAACCCTTGAGCTAAAGCTCTCGGGATCATATCAGATTATAAGTGAAAATTACATTTCGTGAAAATTTGTCAGAAAATCGATTTCTACCGATAAGATTTCTCCTCTATCGGTATATTACTGTTGAAAATACCACACTTGTCAATATTTGACAGTGTTTTTAAATGTTTTGTTTTGTCCGTATTTCCTAGTTTATCATTTTAAAAATATACTTTGGTAATGTTACAGTTTCAAGCGGTCGTTACTACCGATATCTACGTCATACCGATACGGCATCGAATTTCGACGTACTGGATATTTTGCGGGCATAAAGAAATGGGTTTTCATGTAGGTAGCGGCATCTATGAGGAGTTTGTCACATTAAGGTACCACCAATTACAGGTTGTGAGGCGAATTTTTGAAGAGATCGCGAAATAAGCCGATAGGATAATCCAGTGCTGCCGGCGGGGTCATGATTTCTTGGTCGTTCGTCAGTCAACGCAGTAGATGCTGCGCAAAACAAAAAGCGTCGAAGTAAAAGGGGGTACCGAGAAAATGTAGTCATAGAATCGCCGATTTGGGCAGAATGGAAATTATTCGGGGGTAGATACAAGATGTAGGGAAGGCAGAGAAACAGGTAGTTGGATGTAAATAACTCTTAAATCACTACGAAAATACACTTTAAATTGCACAAGGACATTTCTCTTATTGTATTCTATAAAAAACGTAAGTACATTTTTGGGCTAAAATAAATACGGGAGCGAATATTTGACCACCTCGAAATTTACATGGAAAATCCCATGTGTCCTGTTCAAACGCACCACCAGGTATGCAACATGTTCCATTGCACACTTACTATCGAAATGTTGAGCTTGCTCCATGAGAAACTGAGATCCCTGCTCCCACTGTCTCTCTAGAAGCTGGTCCAACGTTTGAGGAATTGTACCACCACCGCCGCCCAACATTGAAGACAAACCACTACCTCCAGAGGCTGTACTTGATCCCGTACTACTCGCTCGAGCCTATGAAGAAATTTTTAGTTTGTATAATTAGTGACCACACTGACTGATATTTGGGGGTAGTAGGTAGTCTTGCGAATTCATGAACATTCGCAAGACATCCTTTGCTGGTGGCTACTGCTTTAAAACAACAATTTAACAAAGCAGCAGTCCTCCATGGTTATTCAAAAATGGACCTCATAATTTTATTAAGAACAAAGAAGTTCATAACTGTATCGTCCTGAGGATGACCTCATAGAGGTACAAACGTTGGCTAAATACACATTTTGAATTTCTGCAGCTGTTTTACTGACCATTCCCAACCATTTCTATCCCCAAATAAAAGAAATTATTATGTAAGTATTGGAATAAAAATAAAGTATGAATATCATCAAGTCAAGCCTAAAAATACAGGGTGATTCACGTTGAGTGGCCTTTTAGAAGATCTCGGAAACAAACTTATATTTCTAAAAATTTGATAGCAGGCATAATTGGCTTTGAGCTTTTAAAACATTATATTTTGACGTTTTTATTACTTCCGGTTATACTGGAAGTTAATTCCAAATTTGCTATTTCAAATGGAACACCCTGTATATTTTAGCATTTTTGATTACCTTTTTAAAATCTAAATAACTTTTGTTAATAATAATCTATTCCTATCTCTAACGGTTTTTGAGTTTTGAATTATAATGGATTTTTTTGTGTAAAAACGCTCCGAGAAGAAAGTTTGGTAACTCTGAAACTAATAAAGGTAAACATTTTAAATTTTGTAAGCATTCAAGTAATACACAGATCTTTAGTTTAAATTCCTTAGGTTTCACGTTTTTTATACAGGGAGTTCTTAAAATTGTGCCAATGTTTCCATTTAAATAAATGTGCATAAGTCAATTTTTGCAAATGGATTACCCTATTTTTTAGCTTACTAACGCGTAGGGAATTAAATTTCCTATCTAAATGCCTAATATGTTACAATCCACATTTTTAGTCGTTTTGGAATTATGAGCAATTTAAATAAAAAATCTTAAAATTTCTGTTTGTGTTAGTTAATGCGACATTATTTTTGAAAATAAGGCTTCTACTGGGATTTTCGTTTGACTTTGAGTTTTGTTGCCAATTTGTAAAGTAGGCTTCGTACAAAAAGATTTTAAAGTTCACACTTATCTTAGCCCAGTTGCCATATTATTTAAAATTATGTTCATTCTTTGGTAATCTGAGAATGGCGAATAATAATTATTAAAATAATTTTATTTAAAAAAATCAGAAATAGCTAAGCAACGAACATAGGCACTTAATAACAAATGGAAAGAAGATTTTTTATTTAAATTGTTCATAATTCCAAAACCACTAAAAATGTGGATTGTAACATATAAGGCATTTAGATAGGAAATTTAATTCTCTACACGTTAATAAGCTAAAAAATAGGGTTTTCCATTTGCAAAAATTGACTGGTGCACATTTATTTAAATTGAAACATTGGCACAATTTTAAGAACTCCCTGTATAAAAAACGTGAAACCTAAGTAATTTAAACTAAAGATCTATGTATTACTTGAAAGCTTACAAAATATCAAATGTTTACCTTTATTAGTTTCAGAGTTACTAAACTTTCTTCTCGGAGCGTTTTTACACAAAAAAAAAACTTTTATAATTCATATCTCAAAAACCATTAGAGATAGGAATAGATTATTTTTAACAAAAGTTATTTAAATTTTAATAAGGTAATCAAAAATGCTAAAATATATAGGGTGTTCTATTTGAAATAGCAAAGTTGGCATTAACTTCCGGTATAACCGGAAGTAATAAAAACGTCAAAATATAATGTTTTAAAAGCTCAAAGCCAATTATGCCTGCTATTAAATTTTTAGAAAGATAAGTTTACTCGTTTCCAAGATCTTCTAATAGGCCACTCAACGTGAATCACCCTGTATAATATATAGTGTCTCAAAAAGTTTGGTCAGCAATTAAGGATTTGGTTGATCAGTTCAAAACAAGGTGAGGTCAGCTACTTACCGATTGCACAACCTTATGATGCATCTGGGGTCCCATCAGATTGGGACTGGCATCAGCGGAGTTATGGTAAATGCTATGGGCTTCTAACTCATTGCTGAGATGATCAGTCATTTTTTGATGCATATTTGAAGAGGGATTTAACTGATTGCCTAACATGTGAGGTGCTGTTGTAACACCATTTTGGAATCTACAAAATGAGGGAAAAATAAAATCATTATATCATTTTAGAGGACTATGATAATAATAGTCGTTAACAGTAATTATGATAACATTTATTATTGATGTCACCTTCAAGTCATGCAGAAAGCCGACGGGGAAAAAGTTATTTAAATAGGTCGTAGATAGATAAATGTTTCTTGAAATATTTTATGCAGCTTTTCGACCAAAAAAACATTGATTAGAACTTACATTTTAATGTCCTTCTTTTCTTCCTTAGAAGATCCTTGAATGACGTTAACAGCTGCCGGGGCACTTTTCCGCCCTCTCGCTCGTCCTCGACTGTGGCTGCTAGACGGCGCTCCTTGACTCTCCGAGTTGGGACTGCTTGGTGGTGAATCTTTCATTTTTTCCTACAATAGATAATTAATATATTCTATTACATTATTTGTTAAAAATTTTATTTTAATGCTTCTCGTCTCCAGTTATAGAAACATTTCTTCTGTCAAACACATTTGTGAACTTGTTTATTTTTTTTATTAAAAATTTACTTAATTCAGAAAATACTGCTGAATTGATGAGAGATAGATAACTGACTGTACATTTACATGTACCATTGCGTTTAATGAAAACTAGGACAATAAACTTAAATCTCCTGGCCTATAGGGACAGTGTAAAATTTAAAGGTTTAACTTTTGTACTGACATAGTGGGTCTTTAACCATAAAATACTTATCAATTTTGACAATCTGCCAAGATGACAAAGTCAAGTTCTTATAGACCAAGAGCAAATTAAAATTTTCATGTCCCAGTTTTCATTTAACGCGATGGTACATATATGCATTCGATTTTGATAGCCCGTTCTAAACTCTGATAGTGCACCTGAGTTGACTCCACATCATGACTTGTGATTTGGCGAGATGGGCGTCATTATGCTTGCAACCTGTCAAGGAGAAGGAAAGCGCCAAAATCAAACCAGGAACTGTGTTTCGTAGGCGAAAGTTAGCTTCAAGCTGAAATAAGTGGCGCATAGACCTACGCTAGCTTTTATAGCTAATAAAATTTTATAATGTAACAAAATGAAAAAAAACTGTTTTTTTACCATTAATTTGTTGAAACTGGTTATATAATTTAAGCTGTATCAACGATTCTTTATGCAAGTAGTAGACGTTATTACCGAGGTGGTCTCATTGTAAGAACTATAAATAACCAAAGGGACCTTAATAATCGCGAAAATGGCAACATACTCAACAAAAAATATTATTTTATTCCTTCTTATAATAATTTAATAATAATTAATCAAAATTGATCTCTGAACGAAATAACCCTGAAAATGAAACCACTCGACACTGTTTATGAAAATGTTATATTTTATTGGCAAACTTAAAAATAGGAGAGATACAGAAGTAAAAAATCTAAGCGCGGGTCTGGTCATCAAAACGTAGCCTGCTATACTTTATGTTGTTTTTGTCTTATTAGTCACGCAATTTACGGGTCGGTGGTCAGCTATTTGGCAATCCGCTGCGTGTGTTTTTCTGAAGCAAGTTAATTTTAAATTGGTGACATGCGGCTGCTGCTTCCGAGATTATACCAAGAACGCTTTTTAAATGTTTTTTGAAAAAAGGTATTTGAAAATGTTGTTTATTTTAATGCCTCCTATACACAGCTCAGGAATCACCCTGTGGAATTCTATTTTTTTTTTTCAGAATCCTTTAAACTAGAAGTTTTTGTGAACCCTTTAGTACAATTTTTGTATTAAATTTTTAATTAGACAAGCTAGGAAACGCCGCGTTTCACGCTGGTATGGAACGCTTTTAAGTTAAATTTAGTAGTTTCTACAACTGACCAACAATCATTTTATATTGCTTTTATAAGCTTACCTGTGTTATTGCAGCAAAAGCGCCAGGCTGCTGAAGAGCCAGTGGAGGTGGGGGTGCCGCCACTGGGGGCGGTGACGAGTGTTGTGATCGACTTGATCTCTTTGGCATCGTCGCAGGGAGAGAATGGCTCGTTTGCGTCTGGGGAAGATTGTTCGAGCCGGTGCTATTGCGTTTTTTACCACGAGTGGTACGTTCAGTCTTTTCGTTTGATTGAGATCTACTATATATAATAACAAGTTTATTTTCAATATTTATAATATAATAAATGTGTTTATCTTTCTCAAAAAACTTCTTCTTTGATCCCCCGAAGACGTGCTTGTTAGGGGCAAATCTTAGTATTTTAAATTATAAATATTACGGAATATATTAAAATATGTTTTTTTAAAATATTTGTTATTATTATATAAAAGTTAAATTGCAAATAAAAAACGTTTAACTATATGTATATAAATATAAACGCAGTTTTTTAAAGATATAGGATAATAAAATTTTGAATTGTTCATAACAATATTAAATAAAATATTCGTTAAAACATTTCCCAAATTTTTTTTAAAGTTATCTGTTTCCAATATCCATGCTTTTATTTCGACTTTATATTTTTTTAATGAAATATGTTTTTTAATTTTTGTTGGTAAATAATCGTTTAAATAAAAACATAAATATTCGAAATTTTTTTGTCCTATGGGCTTATTTATTTTAGGTTTTTGGTTATTTCATTTTTATGACATGTATTATGATTATGGTTTTTAAACTGTATAAGATTTTTATTTTTAAATATTTATATTAAGATGTTATAAATGTAAAGTTGTCTATTATTCATTTTTTTTGTTTCAGAATACAATTTTATTGAAGGATAAAGATAATCTTTATTAAATATAATTTTTAGAAATATTTTCTGTAATATTTCTAACTTTTTAACTAAAGTTCTATTTATTGCTCCCCAACCTAAAATTCCGTAATTTAAATAAGTTTTAACTAATGTATAATATAATATTCCATATGTTTTACATTCAATTTTTTTTAAATGTTTCTAAAAATTGGTAGTAAACTTCTTAATTTTTTAATCAAGTATTCTATGTGAAAATTCCAATTTAATTTACTGTCAAAGATTATTCTTAAATATTTTACTTGATTAACTTTCAAAATTTGAATGTCATCATTTATTTTAATACTATTCACATTTTATGGTATGTTATTTGGATTTAAAGTAATAATAAATGCAAAACATTATCTTCTCAAATATCACCAAAAGTCAATTTTTACAATATTACAGCGAATATTTACCTTCCCCTTTTGGCAGGTACTTGAATTGTAGCTGGGGTATCCAACTCTAACTCCATATCCATCACCGTGTTTATGGAGTCAGGTTGTTTTTCGTAAGTTATTTTCAGTCCACCTCCGCTCATTTCGGATGTCAGAACACCCTGGCCACTATTGCTGGGTGGTATGATCATAGTGTCTGCAAGAAAATAAAAATTTGACAAGTGATCACTTGGTCGTTGCCTTTACATTACTACGTTAAGATGTTTTGTTAAATCTAGGATATTTTGTTTTGTGTCGTCTTGGAATTGTTTTTTAAAAATATTTTAGTGGACGAAATGCCAATCCACCCAAATGAGAATATCATTGTGTAATATTGACGACTAGCACTGAGGATGGCGAAAGTCGAAAGTTATCTGCTACGATTTTAATAAATAGAAGCATTTACATGTAATACAAAGTATATTATCTTCCATCCTACTCAACGTGTACAGGGTGTCCCCAATTCGATGCTCATCATGGGTATCTCAGAAACTATAAGAAATACAGCATCGATTAAATGGTGGCAAAGTTGCGAAATTTTGTGCCCAGTAATATCGTAAACAAAATTTGAGCTTTCTTTTTCTTTTTTTGAAATATTCGAAAAAAACTATAATTTTGAGTTTGTGCTTTTTAATTTATCTGACTTATTTTAGCTACTACAGAAAAACAAATACGTGTTTTAAGAATTTCGATACAACATTTCGTTTTTATGGAACTGTTATTAACTTTAATTTTTGAAATATGGAGCTAAATTTTTTATTTTTATTTTTTGATATCTCTTTGAACCCTAAGTTCAACCCTGTATTACACTTAATAATTTTTAGACGATTTGATGTTATCTTTACATCATTAGGAATTTGATAATTACTAAATATATACGGCCCCGGCATTTAAGGTATAATTGCATACAGGAGGATATGAGTAATATATTATTTGGAAAAAAACTTCTTTATATAAGATGTTCAAACAAGTTGTTTGTTTTTATTTATTTTATTTTTATTTAACTGAAGTCGTGACCCGTGATTACCTGTTACAAGTTAAGAAAAAAAACTAAACCTACCTCCCCAAGAAGTCCACAAACCATAATAAAAATAATGGCTAGAAATCCAATCTATGAATAAAACGTTTGCCTACTACGTCACAACACAAACACAACTGTGCCAAAAGACATGTTATTACTTATTAGGCAATTCAACATTTAAAATTATGTGGTTAACCACAAATATTTAAATAGGGCAGAGATAAATAACAAATCGAACGAAGAAGAAGAAACAACCGAAGCCATTATTTTATTTAGACTGGACCTCTCATTTGTTCTCGTTCCGCGAAACGGATTACAAGGACGCGGACGCATTATAACTTGTCTAAATTTTTCTCATGTTCTCATGGGTGTCCGACAAATCTCTGTTTGTTTTATCTAGTTTTAGGGGTAATTACCCAACTTAAAGTTTAGATTGTAATTAATTCAAAAGCATACCGTTTGGAGTTGGTGTCTCTGGAGCCGTTCTATCGGAACCACCGCTGGTCGCTGCACCCTTGTCCAAGGAGGCAGCAGCGAATGGCATCACAGTCAAAACGCTAGCCTGGTTGCCGACCAAGGAATGGTGAGGACTTAGACTTGTACTGGCGAGCGGAACTGAAACGAGGAGGGATTGCTGCTGGGCTTGCGCCTAAATTAAAAAAAAAACTTTTCAATTTGCAAAAACACAGGTCTGTACCTAGCTATAAAAAAAATATTAAATTTAAAATTAAAAGTAGTATAAGAATTTGATTTATAGCAAATGAACAACTAAATATTATGTACCTATTTGTATAAACGATTTTTTTCTAAATTCAAAAATGTATAAATTATTTTATTATATCTGACTTCAAAAAACTGCGTCTTTGATTTACCACTTAATTTTTATGCAATATTAACAAATATGTAATAAAAAAAAATATTTTTATATTCCTAATATTTACAATTTTTAATACTAAAAAAATATAAGATTTGCCTCTAACAAGCACGCCTTGAGGGGATTTATATGGTTTAAAGGTACAATAAAATTTTGAAAAATATTACGTTTCATTTATTATTCATAACAAAAATAATTAAAGCATTTCTAAAAATATTTTTAAACCATCTGTTTTAATATCCATGTTTTCTTCTCTTCATATTTTTTAATGAAATACATTTTGTTGGTAAATAATCGTTAAAATAAAAACATAAATATTTGAAATTTATTTTAGGTTAGTTTAGATTATTTCATTTTTATGACGTGTATTATGATTATGGTTTTTAAACTGTATAAGATTTTTATTTTTAAATATATATATTAAGATGTTATAAATTTAAATATTTCAAATTTTTTTGTCCTATCGACTTATTTATTTTAGGTTTTATGGTTATTTGATTTTTATGAAGTGTATTATGATTATGGGCTTTAAATTGTATAAGTTTTATTTTTAAATCTGTTTAATAATACGATGTTACAAATGTAAAGTGGTCTAATATTCATTTTTTTTTGTTTTAGAATATAATTCTATTGAAGGATAAATATAATATTTAATAAATATAGTTTTTAGAAACGTTTTCTGTAAAATAATCTAATTTTTTAACTAAAGTTCTATTTATTCCTCCCCAACCTAAAATTCCGTAATTTAAACGAGTTTTCACTAATGCATAATATAATATTTCCATATTTTTTTCTTTTCAAATTTTTTTTAATGTATCTAAAAATTGGTAGTAAACTTCTTAATATTTTAATCAAATATTCTATGTGAAACTTTCCAATTAAATTTACTGTCAAAGATTATTTCTAAATATTTTACTCAATTATCATCATTATTTCCAATTAAATAGAAGGAGCATCAAGTCAAATTAAAATTGAAAATGTCGTTGCAATCTTTACCACGCGTCCGAATAACAAATTCGTATGTCTAAAACTAACAAAATGTCGACGAATTTCAGGATACAGGTTTATAGCAATTAAATTCAATTTTAAAATGGCATGGTTTAGGACAATGACTTACACGACGCCAACACATACAGAAGTTATATCAAATAGAATTTATTATGTAACATATTATTCATTTATATATGTATATTATAAGAAAAAAGTATTTTTAAAATTGCAAATTACATGGTAAAATTTACAGCAAGTCAAAAAACATTTAAAATGTGTCATTTCCTTGAAAAAACCCCGAAAATTGACTTAAATTCATTCTTGGTGTTAATATTGAAAAGAACAAAAAGAAAAAAAATACATTCCACTTACTTGGGCAGTTTGGATTATTGATGACGTCGGCACACTTGTGGTGTGTGTTGTTAGATCACTGTGAACTATGGTTTCCGACGTGGTCGTCGTGACGGGCGGTGAACTGATTTTCACCGTTGATATAGACGTTAAGGCCACGACGGGTTGATTTGAAATTATAGATTGGGTTGTTTCTACTTTAACCTAAATATAAATATTATTAGTATCGATCGACATGTTTTTTTCAAGAAAAATAAATATGTCTTAAGTATAAATAAACATGGGTGCAGAATGTTATAATGTATATTCATAATCGAACGCTGAAAACGACTAAAAGAAATGCAGCCATGGATATTTTGATGATAAAGTAAGGTTTTTATGGTTCTATTAGCTATACTATTTATTATTATTAACATTGATAATGAAAAATTTTGTTTTATTAAAAATTGTTGGAAATTACCACCTTCACTTAATAGGCATGCTTTCGCCCGTTTAATTTAATTTAATTATTTTAATTAAGAATGGTGTGCCTTAGGAGAAAAACGCAAGAGACTAGGCTAATCCGAAATAGAATCCACATGGAAAAATATCAGTGGCGTTCCACTTTTTTTCTAAAAAATATATAATAACTTCTTCATTTAAAGTTTTAAAAATTATTCTATTGGCGATAACGCTGAAACGAACGGAGATATCAAGCTGCGGTTTTAATATTTTTTTCTAGCAAATTTCATCTACTTTTCGATTATGGTATCATAATTATACAGTATCATTTATTTTTTCGGAGTAAAATCAAAAAATGTGTTATTACATATTGCGCCTTCTAGCATTTTTTTTGAGAACTATTATGGACAACTAAATACGATTGGTGAAAGTGCATACATTTCTCTTCCAAACAGTCTTTAGTTTGCAAAAATTCGATAAGTCGTTTATAAGTTACAGCGATTTAAATTATTACACTTTCAACAGCTTCCCCCCTCTTATTAAAGTCGGTACGCCAATGAGCATAAGACCAAAATGATGCATAATTGTCCAAGCTTTTTAATGATGTTATTAAAGATATACCTTAATGTGGAATTTTCGGAGATTTTTAAAATTTACTTTTCAATTATGAATATGGGAGTCAAGGCTTTGAGATGAAAATCTATTGGGATTAATGAGAACGAAAGGGTCAAAACCAGTAAAGGAGAACTTTGATTGTGTGACTCTAAAGTTAATGCCAGAAAGGATTTTTTTATGATTAAAATGTCCCTGTTAGATTAATTCTAAATTTACTAATCAAACAACTTTTATTGTGAGTTAGTCACTTTTACCAATGTCATGTCACTGATTTCAATGTTGTCTGTTTAGTAAATATAGTTTAAAATAGTTTTAAATAAGACTTTTTTATTTCTATAGGTTTTGTAACTACACTGTGTGCATTAATTATGGAATAAGTAAAAAAGTATTTAAACGCCCTGTTATTCAAGCACAACTATCAATTTACCTTCTTTGATTTCTCCGCCAAACTATCACTAGCACTAAGAGAGTTTTTCTTGTCTGTTTGCACTGGGATCGCTGCACTTACACTAGATTGAGTACTAGAAGTCGCTGCAATATCTATCGCGGCTGAAGCACTTACAACAACACTAACTTCACTGAGAACAGGCGTAGGCGTTCTTGAATTAACTTTACGCTTTTTCGAGCCTTTAGATTCTTTGTCGGATTCCGATACCGATTCACTTTTAGTGTCTTTTTTGTCGGTTACAGGGGATGATGTGGCCACTTCGTCGGCCTTGGCACCTTTTGCACTCGTCTTCTTGTCTGAAGATCTGGAAACAAGATAAAATGCAGTGATAAACAATAGCCAAAATTTGTTATTCGTAACGTCAAACCAAAGAGTAATAAGCCCGTGAGGGGCGCGTTTATGATCGACTTCGGACGTTCGTGGTCGCGTTCTGGGGGCTCAAGTCTCGAGTTACGAAGACATTTTTCGAAGGCGACATTCGTGGACATTCTTAAGCAAGATTTCAGAATCTAGTCCCAGAGCGCGCTCGACAAATGGTCGTAAACACCCTCCAGGTTTCAATCTACAGGACAACAATAACACATAAGAAACTTGTTTTTATTTATGATGTTTTTGAGATGACAGCAAAAGATATACTTAAGGGTGTAGTGAATCTTTAATGAGCGGATTAAAAGTTTTTTGTCAGACCTATTCCTTTTTTTTTTTTGCAAAGAAATCTATAGTTCGTGATTATAAAGTATGAAAACCATGAAATTCAACTTCTAGAATTAGCATTAACTGTGTTGTAGCAACATTTATTCTTTTTGTTATTTAGATAATATGAGGAAGCTTTAAAAAAAACATTTAAGTCGCTACTGTTGACGAAAGCGATCTATACGTTGGAGGAGTACTATAACTGTGTATTTTAGATGTGTAGTATTGTCACGAAAGGGAACAATAATATTTCATAAATCAATATTTTCCATTTTTATAAATTGTTCGCGTTAAACACAGGTCATTCCTCGCAACATGAAACCTGTCTCAAGTTTATTAAACAAACCTAATAAAGTTGCAATTATGAAATGTTATACGCGCATCCCGATCTATCAATTATTGTCGAGTCATCCGAATTAGCAGAAATGAGGTATACAACCTAAGTTCCTTGTTTCTCTAAAGTGGGGAAAATTGCTGACTTGACGGAACGGCACATTATTGGTAGAAGAAATATCAGACGCCACTAGTGCTAGAGTCCGTGATCGGTGACGCATCCATGTCAAAAAATTGTGAAACAACTTGTTGGTCCCCAAATTACCAAGACGCCAGCGATGAGCCCCAAATTTATGTAAGTACAATTTTATTGTAAAATCATTGTTAAAGGTTTAAATCCAAGTTATTTATTATTTTTGATTTTCAACAGTAATATACTGATAGAGGAGGCGTCTTATCGGTAATACCGCTGTTTTTTTTACAAGAAATCGATTTTGTGACAAATTTTCACGAAATGTAATTTTTACTTATAATCTGATATGATCCCGAGAGCTTTAGCTCGAGGGTCTTATCTTTGATTATAAGTAAAAATTATATTGAGTGATAATTTTCTTAGAAAATCTAGTTTCGAGTGAAAAACAAAGGTATGAAGATAAGACGCCGCTTCTACAGGTGTATTTTATTGGATAATTTACTGAACCCAAAATAAAAGCCGTTTGTGATAAAGGAAAATATACAAACACATCATTATGATTTATTTTTAAGTTTATAAACGCGCCATAATTAACAATTAATTAAAAATCCAAAACTAAATCAGACGCGTGGAACGTCAAAAATCAAATTCGCTTGTTGTCATCACGGTTGCCATTAAAACGCCAAGATTTCTTAAGTCAAAGCAAAGCACACTGGGTTTAATCTTGCATACCTTTTGCCATAAAACATTTCTTTAAAAATATCAAAATTAGGTTAAGTTTATGCCGTACAATCACCTCAAATACTGTTGTGTGTTACTTTTATTTTGTAGGGGCTATAATATTTATTTATTAAACTTGATTTCTGGAAATAAATTACTGTTTGTTTGACAAAAAGCTACAGTGGTCTTACCGAGCTAGCGGTAGGTCTTATCGGGTAAGACCATGTTATCAAGGTGGTTGCTATGAAAATTTGCGTCCTGATTAGTTCTATATATGCGAAGTAAATTATCTTTGTAAACCCTTCAGATAAATACTATTTTGATCGTTTTAATACATTTTTTTTCGAAATCACTTTGTTTTACTGATAGTTGCTAAGGTCCCGTAGCTACCTTTACGCCCTGGTCGCACCCTAAAATCTGGGGGTGACAGTATTTTACGGTTTTTGTCTTTTTATAGCTTTGTAATAGTATATACATACATTTGTAATTATTTTAACTTAAACACACTTTGTCAACAAGATTGTATTTTCTTTAGACAATAAAGTATATTAAAGTAAATTTACCCTAAGCTCTAGTTCATGCGACGACGATTTTCATTTTAAATTTACTGTAATCTAAAATTTATTGGTTGTAAGGCATGTAGGTAAGGTGAAGTGGGGATCTGGGGCAAGTGGTTTTTTAGTAAAAATTGTAAAAAAAAAATACTTTTAAAAACTAAAACTACAATAAAATGTTTTTTTGGACTTTTATAGACCCCAATATATTGTTAAAAAAATTTTCATATTTTTTTTAAAGTAAGACAGCTTATATCAATGTATCTAAACTTCGTCTATAGTTACAAGTTACGGCAAAAATGTTTAAAATTTTTTTATCTGTACTAATTTAAAACTTAGGTTCAAAGTTTTTACATCCTCAAAGTTGTAATCACTAACGTTATCCCTTGTATTTTTTTAACACTTCAATTTTTCAGGTTTTGAGGTTTAGGTGCATAGTTCCCACTTGCCCCGCTTTTTTTTGTTAGTGGGGTAAGTGGGGATTAGTTCCCACTTGTCCCATTTAAATTTTTTATATTAATAAAATTCAAAGTGAAACGTTTTAAGAAGTTAAAAAGTGAGATTGTGTGTAATCTGCAAAAACTATAAAGTAAATAAAAACTTAAAAACCGTATTACTTAGTTTTAAAAAAAGTTATAGAAGAAGAAATCTCTAACATATAAACTTCTTTATTTTTAGGAATTTTTTAAATCTGAAAAAAGCCTGTTGTTGGTGAAGTCGCAATAGATTAACCCACTTGTTCCAGTTGAATATAACATTACTCAAACGCGATTTATAAGTTGAAAACCCACTTACCCCACTACCTGGGGCAACTGCGTTCTATGGATACATTTTCATAACAATTTTTTGTTTAAATGAAATTCTTGACTAAATAATTAAACAAATTTTGTGGTAATTGTAAATATCACTAATTACTTCCTGTCTAAAGCGCATCTCTGTAACTCGATTTTTAAAAAAGTTATGTAGTTTCAAAGACGACCTTTTATATTTTTAATCCCCACTTACCCGAATTCACCTTACCAGTTTTGTACAAAAAAAAAACGTTCTTCTTCAACTCTCACTGAGGGGCTCTAGTCCCCTAAAAAAACACTTCTGGGAGTATGTTTATAGGACATATTTTGTCGTACTTTAAGCCCTGTATATTATCACTTGATATTTTTTTTATAAAAATTGGTAATTCCTTTTTTGTATCAGATAAATAATGTATAAAGTCAAATTTTTTTAAGAAAACACCAAGTCACTTGGCATTTATGGCACCCTGTTGACGTCTGGTCTATTTTACGTTTAGAGGTTGGCTAAAAAGACAGGACCGGACTATTTTTATGTTCCATTAACAAACTAAAAATATTTAAATATTAAGTTCCTTATCTCCCATTTTAATTTATCAAAGAAGACTTTACAAATTTTTCTATTTAAATCATCGTTCTTAACTAAAGTTGTCAACAAAACTTTTGGAGATGTTATCCAAATTGGAACAAAAGTCAAGAACCTATTAGGTATCCACTGAATACTACCTAGATATTGTGATAGGAATTACTTACAATAAAGTAATATACTAGTAACATAAATATTATCGACAAAGCTTTTAAAAAATTTAACTTATCGACACACTACTCTCCTTTGCCCGTGAATATTAAAGAATGTAATAAATACCGGTAATACTGCACCAGCTAGGTAGAATACGTAAAACATGGTATATATGGTTAAAATATTGGTATACAAAACAATCACTATGCTTCATTTTAGTTATGACTCTAACTTTCAATCAGAAAACTCTATATACACTATATAAAAAACAGCCACAAAAATACTAAAAAACAACGAAAATAATAGGACGCGAACTGACATGTGAACTTGTTACGGTCCACAATAAATCTAGTAACTTTTTGGCGGAACTAGAATCAGCTGTGAATGTCATCTGTGGCTTTCAACTGTCAAAACGCCGTTTTCTATCGCGATATGATCTCCAGTGCATACAATTTTATTTTTATTATTATTAATTACTGGCTGGATGCACGTCACAACTCGCAAATGCATAATCATAACAGAAACCAAAAATATGGTCCTGTCAATTGACATAAAATTCGTTTCGACAACCTTTGTCAGTTTTACGAATTTTTAATTTTACTTGTTATAGTGATTTTAAAGCGAAAAATAGTTAGAATATTTTCCGAAACCATGTCTCATAATTCAGTAAAAAAAGAATATGCTTATTTTGAACCTTATTTAAATCCTGACAGAATTGAAAAATATATGATTTGATCAATGACATCGCTCAAATCAAAATTTTACTAGTACTTACCCCTTATTATTGCTATGAACAGTCTTTTGCTGGGACCCAGACGGTTTACTTGATGAATTTGTCAGCTTGGAAGGATTATTTTTGCCACTCGAACTAGACTTTCTTTTTCCTGCTGCTTGAGAGGGGCTACTTTTTAATGGCCCTCCTCCGTCGACTTCCTTTTCGGAGTCTGAATTGACGTTGTCGCTTACTGGTTTATAGGGCGGAATGGTTTTTACGTTACCTCCCTTTTTCTACAATACAATAAATAAAATTAATAACACCTTTAGTGTTCACTACAACATAAAATAAATTATTCATAAAAATGTTTTAAACAAAATATCTCAAAACTATACAATAGTGAGCTAAGGGGGGCATATATGGGTGTTCATGTGTTAATACATCAGCGTGTATTCATGTTCGTCGCACATCAACGGGATCTTAATTTGGACATACACGGTGAGAGATGTTCTATCACAAAATAACAGTTTTGCATAGACAGTGAGCACACACGGTCGTACAAATCGGTGCAAAAAATGTCTGAAGAAGTGTGTTTGGTGTCAGTGGCATGCGCTATTCTTATTAAAAAAAAAAAAAATAGAAAATAAAAAAAAAGAAGTTTTGTTCCAAATGGAGTAAAGATACAAAATACCATTGCGGTGTCGACATTTTCTACAAGGACCTTAATTTTATTCACATTTATGTGATTTTACTTAGAGAATTTTTCGCTTCTGGCACATTTTTACAGATATCCAGTAAATCTTTTGAATACCTATGTTATTTTTATTACAAAGTAAAATGTTAAAATATAAAAGTTTTCACTATTTTTTTCGGCGTTTTCAACATTTTTGCCGGCGGTGCTGTTATAATTTTTGTATTTTTTAAATACATGTAAAACCACCAATTTACTGTTCAACTAAGTGCTAATTAAAAACAAACAACACCCTAAACGCCAAACAAAACACAATTTTTTATTTAATAGTTGTCATACCACACTGACTGGTAAAAATACACCACGTAGATGTTTGCCGGGCCCACACAAAGTCGCACTTCAACGCACACTCATGTACGCGCGTTGATGGAAATACGACGAACTTCTTGAATACCCATATACGCTAGTTCTTGTTAGCACGTTGATGGTTGTGCGTCGATGTATTAACATATGAACGCCCGTATATGCCCCCCTTTAGTACCTATATGTGTATCTATCATAAATCTCAATGCACGTCATCACTGTAAATATCATCGTACCAAGACATTGTTGCAAGTTTGTCTTAAATATTCCTTTATATTATTAAATTTTTGTAATGGATGTTAATTTTTTATGTCATTGATCCACATTTTCAGAAAAAAAAACAAATTACGTAATGCAAAATTCTCCAATTTTTGACCCCCACACATACCAGACCGTAACGCCTGGGCGGCCACCCTCCCCTTCCGTTACATAACGTGTGTTTATTGTGAAAAGTGTTTATTTAGAAAAGAAAAAAAAATAGTTCTCAATAAATAATGATGCTATTTCTGGCAGATCTAAAATCGTAACGTAATGCAAATCTTCACACCCTCCCTCCCCCCACGTACCAGAAAAGTAACGCAAGGCAGCGGTACCCCCTCTTCCTCCCCAATTGTCTTGACAGCAATTAAAAAATTTGTATAAAGCAAAAAATGTAATAAAAAAAAGTTGATGTCCAATGGAACACGCGACGCTTGGTATAATAGCTAGAGATACTACTGACACTAGCGAGCCGTCACACAAAGTTCAGCATTTGATGTATCTTATATGAAAAGACAGAGAAACTTTAAAGAAAAACTAATTTCACTAAATGCGGTAAAATTTAAAACGCAGTTCTATATTCGTCATCGATGAGGTACATCGGGATTTAAGTTAGATGCCCTATACTTGCATTAATAGCTTCAATTTGTACTTTCCCAAAGGCACCAGCTAAGGTGCATAAAATATCAAGTTTTTGAAATAAAAAAATATCAATTTTATCTCTTTTGGGATAAATATTTAAAAAATGTATTAAAAACTTCAAAAAGAGACTGGCAGAATTCCTGTTCGAACTCATAAAAACTGCTATAGAAGCGTTTTTAGCCAAAATTGATTCATGTCCTCCATATTGGAAAAATGTCTGACAGGTTCATTTCAAAATGTAAAATCTTTCACACTTTGATACATTACAGCATCTTTCCAGTATTACTTGTAGAAAAACGGATTGTACATTCCTATCTCAGTTCTCTATTTTCTAATCATAAATGCTATTTTCCCGTTTAATTGTCACACTTCTTGTAAATTCGAGCTAAAACTTAAGCCGAAATTTAGTATTTTAAAATAGAGAATGAAAAACAAGATAGGAATGTGCCAGTCGTTTTTAAACAAGGACCCTCATAATGGTGCAACTATTCCAATAATCATAAATATCATATGCATGAATTTTATAAAAACACGGTGGGAAAGCTGGAAGTTTTAAAAACATTAGACGAGAAGGGATGTACGTCATCCTGTTAACCGCGTCATTCTTTTATTTGTGAGCCGTGCGACCGATTATATTTTTATCTTTGTTTCGATTTCGAACTTAAATAGAAAACAACAAACTAGAAACAGAACATCAGTCTCAAGCTATCAGTCAGGTCAGAGCGTGTCGAATGAAGGCTGTCCCAGGCTGACCATCTGCCGGATTTGTTGTGACGTCGGTAAGTTTTTGAGCGTATTTAGTTTAATTATTTTCTCGGTAAATAATTGAATAATTAAAAAACTCAAACCGTGGAAAATTTATTTTCTTTATCTATACGATACGGTCAAAATCAAAATTTAGTGAAAAAGCCCATTACTTCTAAGTCGGGCTAAAATTCAAGGTATTCTGCCAGCCTACAAATCTTAAAAATATAATATATAAATCAGGCCCAAAAATATAGATTATACTTACTGCACGATAGCTTACCAATTTGCTATAATGATGCTGGCAATATCCACAATACTTGACGTTGTCTAAGTAGTTGCCTGCTTCCTCGCATAAAAGCCCTAAACTCTGGGCACACGTTACGTGAAATTGTTGCTTGCAACCTACTTTATTGCATTGCATGCAAGCACCGACGGTTGAACAACCTGCTTTCCCTTTCTCTTCACAGATATAGCAAACCTGCGAACAAAAGCAATTAGAAATAATTGTAAAAATAACAATAAATAAAATTCATAACATAATACTAACAGTAATACAATTATTGACAAATAAAGATTTTCCTTTTATTTAGTCAGATCTAAAGGTGGGTCGGTATCTGTGTAACTGCTACTTTAAAACGGTATTTTTTAATACCATCATGTCGCGCTCCACCTCATACAAGCAATCAGTTACTCTGGAACTATTAAGATTTTGTCCTTCGCCGCTACAGGCTGCGATGTGAAGCGAGAGAAAGCGACAGCAGCCGGCCTGTTCAGCCGTTCGTTGTGGAGCGCGCAACCGAAAAGGTAACTGGAGGACAGTATCAGTCTCGTGGTTGACGGTATTTTGTCAGGCCGGGGACGAAAGGTTCCCGAGGGAACTGTTGGGGCTGCAATTCGCGGATTCTTGGGAACATTCGATTTTGACGCTGCGACTCGTTGTTACGATTCCGGAGTTTTGCTGGGGCGGTAGCCACGGTGATATAGTATTTTTTAATGGGCGCGGTCTCAAAGATCTCTTTGGCGTGTATTGATGATGAAAGAAATGATTCAAGAAGTTGAAACGCGTTGTCAATTTCGCTAAAATATTTTAATATTATTAAAAACTTAAAATAGTTTTATGCATGTCGATAGGTACTAAAATAGAGGAATTATAATTTTTATTAGCCACTCAATTAGTTTTAATCGAAGAAACAGTTTCAGAACCCAGCGAAAAAAATGTTTAAATAAAAGAAAACATTCACACATCAAGTTTTGACCAATCAGAGGTATTTTCTCGGTATTTTTCCAGAATTAGCAGAAATCGCACCGAAAACTGCTCTTAAAAATCGTTTCATTTATTTGACAGGGGTTTGAGATTTCACGCTCACAGGATGATAGTAGATTATTTTTCATACACACTCTCAAGAAAAACTCTTCTTCCTTGTTTTTACCACTTTTAACATATTTTTTTAAATCAAGGATGTTTTATGTTTTGTTTCGTATTGTCTTTTTTACAATTTTAAGATAGGTACAACTGGAAATATTATATTATGCATTGGTTAAAACTCATTTAAATTACGGAATTTTAGGTTGGGGAGGAATAAATAGAACTTTAGTTAAGAAATTAGAAATATTACAGAAAAGATTTCTAAAAATTATATTTAATAAATATTATCTATATCCTTCGATAAAATTATATTCTGAAACAAAGAAAATGAACATTAGACAACTTTACATTTATAATATCTTCATATACATATTTAAAAATAAAAATCTTATACAATTTAAAAACCATAATCATAATACACGTCATAAAAATGAAATAATCATAAAACCTAAAATAAATAGGTCCATAGGACAAAAAAATTTCAAATATTTATTTTTTTATTTAAACGATTATTTACCAACAAAAATTAAAAAATAAATTTCATTAAAAAAATATAAAGTCGAAATAAAAGCATGGATATTGGAAACGGATAATTTAAAAATATTTTTGAAAATGTTCTAATTGATATTGTTATAAATAATATATTTTTCAAAATTTTATTATACCTATATCTTCAAAAACTGCGTTTAAATTTATATACATATACTTAAACGTTTTTTATTTACAATTTAACTTTTATATAATATTAACAAATATTTAAATAAAATATTTTAATATTCTCATATATTTATAATTTAAAATATTAAGATTTGCCCCTAACAAGCACGTCTTCGGGGGATCAAAGAAGAAGTTTATTAAGGAAGATAAATAAACAAATTTATTATATTATAAATATTGAAAATAAACTCTTAATTAAAAAAAAATTAAAATACTAAGTGGGCGAAATGCCATTCTACCTAAATGAGGAGATCATTGAGTAACTTTATTGACGAATAGCACTGATGATGGCGAAAGCCGAAAGCACTCTGCTATAATATTAATAAAGGAAGTATTTACACGAATTATATCACCCTTAGTATATCATCACCTTAAAGTTTAGTATTGCATATTTTGCTGAATAAGCATAAGATACCAACAGATAGTTAAGACGCTCGTGAGAATCTTCAGTCGGGTTTTCTATTATCACGCTATAACTTATTCTTCATATTTTTGTAGACTTAGATTTTTAGTTAAAAATAAATTTTTTAAAAAGAAACTTCCCTTGTCTAAGGATTTAATTCACGCAATAAAAATTCTCTTTTCTTCAATCTTTCATTTGAGTTCAAGAAATATGCAAATTTAAAAAAATTATAACTATTAGGTATATGGCACAGTCAATTTCCATTTTCTGAACAACTAATCCAAGGGTTAAATTAGATTCATATCCAAGACTTACAAAACAGCTGCTTCAAATGAAAAGGAACCAGCTGAGAACCATTATAAGAATTCTGACAGGACACATGGCTGTCAAGAACATTTTTTGTACAGAGAATGTAACTGTACAATGGAGCACTTGACTGCAGATTAAGCGGACAAGTCAGGAAAACTGTGCAGCACATAGTTTGCCATTGCGAGTCACTAGATCGGAAAAGGCAACAAATACTTGGGCAACCAAAACTGGAACCAGAGGGCATCCTTCCCCTCTCCCCAGTTGACCTACACAAACTAGTGCAAGGAACTGGGCTCAGGAAGTGGGTGTAACAACTAAACAGGGCGAGCACAATGGGCCAAACCTGGCCTAAGTGCATCCAGCGTACGGACGCGCCCTCAAAAAAAAATGGTTAAATTATTAGAGTAATCGGGCTACCTGCTAACATGTCGTCTAGTGATCAAAGACTGGACAAATTAATATCGTCGTTCCATTTTAGACAATCACAATAATATTAAAGTATTGAACTTCGGCCTACTCGTTGGTCTACGTTGCCGTAGTGACTTTGTCAAATAGACGTACCAGAAAGAAAACAAAAGTAGTAACAGGTAAATCCTTTTTCGAGTGTTCAGTTTACGGAATCTAATTTAAAGTTTGTTTATATTTTCTGAATAATAAAAACAATAAATGTTACTACACCACACCTATATGAGCAAAAGTGTGTAATGGACAGCTAAAAACGTTATAAAACCTACCTTATTAAAACGTTCAGCAGGAATCATCTGCAGCTGAATCGGTTCCATCGTGGAGACGTTGCCAAATCGCACTTCGGGGATATACAATGCACACACCACGTGGGCCCATCCTTGATTGTCCGTACGTTTAAGGGCGCCATATTTACTCGGACACAATTCACACTTCTGTTGATCAAAAAGACACATGGTTGGTACAGGATTTCAAAGTTAAAACTAAATAAAAAATGTAAAAGAGGTACAAAGATATCCTTTTTGTAAATAGCAGGTAATTTTTTAAATTGCTTATTGCCCTTTCTACAAAAATATCGGATTAGGTATAGTTAATAAAATTTTAAGATACACAGGTATGTTTTTTAGGAAGGTCAATATAGCTTTAAGGATGTGTATACCTACACTTTTCTCTAAAATTAATTTCATAACTTTCGGCTAAAGATAAAAAAAATGTATACAATAGTAAGAGCCATTTTAGGCGTCTAGAAAGATTGTGCCATTACACTTTTATGTAGAATAAAGTGTTATATTGTGCTACAATTATTATGTATCGAAAATTTAGAAATATATGAGTTAATTGCCAGTTTAAACATAAACTGCTGGACAATTGCTTTCGAGCAAGAAAAATTTCGCCTAAATTTAACAGTTAATATTTTCTGAACCAGATATGATATCGACCTACGGTTTTGAATGGTTGATAGATTCATCCCTTGGGAAACCATTGTCAATGTTGGATTTTCTTTAACTGTCAGAAAATTTTATATACAGGGTGTTAAAGAAAACGATGATTTTTGCTCCAATTTTAATGGCGTGTAACTTTCATAATATTATTGTTAAATTTTATCACTCCACCTCAGTTGAATCACTGGTTCATAGCAAAGGAAGTAATTTGTTAAATTTTTGATATCTGCTATATTTCAAGAAATACCGATATTTTTGGAAAACCTTACTTTATTTCAACTTATATCGTTGTATCGTCCAAACTTTATGAGTGATTATTATACCTTATGAAAAGCTTGATTATGTTCAGTAACAATAGTTGTACCTAAATGTTATGATGTGCAGTGGCGTACTTATATGTCTATGGTTTATGAGTATAGTGTTAGAAAGTTAGAAATTAATAAATACATTTTTTCCAAATATTAAATTTAGGGGCGAGTACTTTCCAATATAAAACAATCGTGAAAAATTGTGAGATACTCATAAACCATAAACATATAGGTGTTTATAAGTACGCCACTGTACATCCTAACATTTAGGTACATCTATTGTTAGATACTGAACATAATCAAGCTTTTTATAAGGTATAATAATCACTCGCAAAGTTTGCACAATACAACTCACAGTGAGATCTAGCTACTAAGTGTAAATAAAGCAAGGTTTTCCAAAAAAATCGGTATTTCTCAAAATATAGCAGATATCAAAAATTTGACAAATTACTTTCTTTGCTATGAACCAGTGATTTAATTGACGTAGAGTGATAAAATTTAAAAATATTATTGTGAAAATTACACGCCATTAAAATTGGAGCATAAATCATCGTCTTTTTTAACATCCTGTATATAAAATTTTCTGACAGTTAAGAAAATCCAACATTGACCATTGTTTCCCAAGGGATGAATCTATCAACCACTCAAAACCGTAGGTCGATATCATATCTGGTTCAGAAAATATTAACTGTTAAGTTTAGGCGAAATTTTTCTTGCTCGAAAGCAATTGTCCAGCAGTTTAGTTAAAATGTTAACCCAACTATACTTGGTGCATTGTCTCAGGTCCGCCGCGGTAGAAAATGTGGGGGCAACCTATTCACCCCATTTAGAAGAATATAAAAACTCGTACAGTCGTCTAGAAATAAATCCGTACTAACTATACTTAACTTCAGTTTTTATCTTATTTTTATAGATCAGACTTTTCTGGGTTTTCTTACATTTATTCTTGTGCTAAGATAAAATAATTTGTCAGCGACAAATAGAGTACGGACGCACCGTATACGATTTGAACAATCAATCTAGCGGGACAAAAGGTATAATTGCAAAGTTCAAAAAATTTGATAGTCGATGTTGGATTTATGTTATTAAATGTCTTGATATTTGGTACGTAGAAAAGTACACAATACCCCATTTGAGTTTGTTTGTGCTAGTACTGTTGGCTAGTGGTTACTGAATGGTGTATTTTGATTCGCTTGCAGATATCGACACGAGATAGTGCATTGCTTGTTTAGTCTAATTGACTATAATTTTGTCTGCAATATTTTTTAATAATAGATACCCATGTATTTTAAATAATAGTTTATTCAGTTACTCAGAAAAATAAATGTATTGAATCAAAAGTTGTATAGCCAGGCAGCAAGGTCTTCATATCTATTTTCGATACTATTTTAGTGTCGTAGCTTTACGTCGGACATGATTTGACAGTGCAGAATTATGCGGTTTTCCAAATACAGGGTGATTCCTAAGTTGATACTTCTTTTTTAGTTACGTATAGAAGGCATTAAAATAAACAACTTTTTTAAATGCCTTTTTTCAAAAATCTTAAAAATAGGCGAGATACAGAAGTAAAAAATCTAAGTGCGGGCCTGGTCATCAAAACGTAGCCTGCTATACTTTATGTTGTTTGTCTTATTAGTCATGCAATTTACGGGTCGGTGGTCAGTTATTTGCGAATTCGCTGCGATGTGTTTTTCTGAATCAAGTCAATTTTAAACTAGTGAAACGTGAAAATGGTAAAATTTGAAAACAATGAACTAATAGATAGGGTGGTAATTTACGGTGAGTGTCGTCGGCTTCTGCTTCGAGATTATGTTTAAGCGTAATAAATGAATGTATGTAAGTACCTTATTTTTGAAAAAAATATTTTTTGAAAATGTTGTTTATTTTAATGCCTTATATACACAGCTAAAAAAGAAGTATTAATCTAGAAATCACCCTGTATAAAAATATTTTGTTCGTGAGTATCCCAACAACGTCCTGCTGCTGACATGCATTGCAATTTTAATTGTTTATGTTTTATTCTACATTGTAATTTTAACAAATAATGTAAATGTATACTTTATAATGTAACAGTGTGGTGATTAACTATTAATTTTGTTGACCAGGGTGCGCGCTACTTAGTCTATATGTGTTTTGACCTTATTACCTGTAAGTTTTAATATTATTATTTATTTTTTTTCAAATAAAACTAGATATTTATTTTCTTACAGTATACCTTGATGATGGCCTTGTAGGCCAAAACGCGTAGGTTCTGATTTTTATTAAATAAATTTGTAACAAGGAAGATATGGCTTTTTGTTTCTAACTCTAAATTTTCATATTATTTTTTATTATTATAAATTTTGCTCAAAACAATTTTATTTACTGCAATATAATAAACACTGGAATGCCAGGTAAATAAATAATGTGAGCAAAGAACCAACATTTTATTTTATTGGTGGATAATAAACCCTCAGACCTAATAAAATTTATAGTACCTAAAAATTTTGCCATTGTAAAGGCCCTGTCGCACAAAACCGGTTAGTGAAAGCTTACCGAAACGTACATTGATCAAATATCAGCTCGCCTGCACGTGACTGAATAAAATACAATCATTAGAAACAAGACTGATGCGAGAATGACGAAGGATTGATATCATTCAGAACTGTCAGTCAGATTGATCGTGTAGGGTCTGCATTAAAAATACTACCGGTTATTCATTCAAGTAAAGTTCGCGTCAGTATTAAGTTCCTCATTTTATAGAGATATGAAAAATGGCTTGATATACGAAATTCAATTAAAAATTACCAATCACTTTTTCATTTTGAAATATCTTTATTTTATCTACTATTTTTGTTTACATAACCTACTTAAGATTATTAAATTTATTGTTACATAAATATATTAAATTTTAGAACTATAGCCATCTACTGGCTAGGACACGCACCATTTGTCTGTATACGACTGCTGTTTTACTAAATTTGTTAGAACTTGGTGTTTGCTGGAAAACATTTTGAAAAACCAGCATGAAACCAAGCACTTTTTATAAAGGGATTGAATTAGAACTGTATTTTAAAAATGCTTGCAAGCACTGTGCTCAAAGCACTATTGTGCTTGAATCACTTTTTCAAGCATTTCGAGACAATTACTGCCCAGCTCTGTATACAGGTATGATAATACATATCAACTGTTATTCTTATTATTATTCACTTTTTAGAATTCAAGAAGAATTATTAAGAAAAAAGTATAATAAAACATTTAATTTAGAAACTGTTTTTTTTGCAATTACAAATGACATTACTAACGAAAATGTTATTTATCTTACTTGCTCGATTTTGTTTATTTCTGTTACATCCTGTATACCATACTTTTTAATGCCAGTCTTACCTTTAAAATAAGCGAAACTAAGAGTAACTTTTTCTCGTAAAATTTTAAATAAAAGTTTCCCGTATGGGCATTTGGTAACCAAATCTGGGTAGACGTTGTACAGAATGTCCTAAATTCGAGGGTGACCATTGGGAGCTCGGAAACTATAAGAGGTACAAACAAGTTTAAAATTGCACAATTTGCTCGTTCAGGATATTGGATTTAGATACAGTTCACAAGAAATTCTAGAGTTTCTATTTGAATTGTAATTAATGCATAACATAGCACGCTTTTACATATTGTAAAACAAATTTTTACTATAAAATTACACTATCAAACTCATCATCAACACAAATCTGCATAATGGTTTAGCGTAAAATGTTTTGTCTCATGCCACCTTAAATTGATTGTTTGAATCCAAACGTCAAATTGAAAAACAAATGACATTTTGTAGAGATGAAAAAGTGGAATATAGTTATATTCAGGTTTTTAACGGGCCTTTAAAAAAACGAATGTAGGTCAGTATTTGAAAAAAAAAAGTACGAAGGTTCTAAAGAAATAAAACCTATCAAAGGTTTGATAGTACAAGAATTTAGAGCGAAAAATACATCCAGCAAATTTAAAAGTTCAAAATTTATAATATTTGCAAAAATTATAATAGATAAGCCGGAATTTTTCACCATATTACTAGGCACTAAAGTCCACAACCTCGCCACAATTTGAACGACGCTGTACCTCTACAGTTTCCAAGATCTCAATGATGACGCCCGAATTTGAGACACCCTGTACACTGTATACGCAAGTAAAATATATCTTAACATAATTTATAATTTAATAGCGTTTTCATTTTATTGCTCTTGGTTACTCTGAGGGTGCCCTACGCAAGAATTTTGTGTATAGCTGTCAAAATCGAATGATCTCGCTCCGAGTTGTATTATACGTTCGATTTAAAGATGTACCTGCTCTAAAATATGTTAGCGAGCAATCTTTATACGAAGAAGAGGCTCTACGCCTGCGCCAATGACCACGATTTTCTTTTATACGGACAACGATGTTTTTTATGATTTGTTGTTTGAATATTTTAAATATAAAGTCAATTTTTATATATTAATTTATTTAACTAATTTGTCTAAAACTGTCAAATTTACAGGCACAATCATATGTTTCATTTACATTCCGTACGAGGGTGACCATAGTTTTGGCAGATCTATGACGTCATAGATCTCGGGCAGATTTATGACGTCACAGAACGTTCTCGATATACTCTAATGTTGGGTTGCACAAAGATTTTTAACCAGAATTAATTAACCAGCAAGTTTGACTCTGACATAAATGACATGACAGGCATTATGTACTCACAATCAAAGGTGCCTTATTAGTAAATTAAAAAGTAAGGTAATCGGGCCAGTATGATTGTGAGAAAATTATTGCTGTCATGTATGTCAAAGTCAAACTTGCTGGTTAGTTAATTATTATCAAAATTTTTTGTGTAACCCGACATTAGAGTGGTAAACGATAAACTAAGTAAACCTAGACATACAACCTAAAGGGGCTACAGCGAGGCACAAGACCGCTACGTAAATGCCGAGAAGAGAAGTATCTTTAGACAGGTATTCGAGTTCGATAAATGTTTATTACAGGCAACGTTTGGCGTAACCCTTTACAGATTAGGAGGTCGTCTACAATTATGACCGGTAAGATTTTAACATTGCATGGTTTCTTGGTTTAGTTTCTCTATTAAATCAGAATATTCTTTTCGTGCTTTTAAAGTCCCTTTATCTTCTTGAAAACCTATTTGACAATGTTAATGAATATCTTGGTGATTAGTTTTTGTAATTCTACATTGGATGTTTTTGAAAATCTACAGAAGATTAAAGGTTGGATAGATGAAAATGGATTCCTTTAATATTTTCAAAACAAATATTATACAGTTTAAATGTCAACTTAATAACATTTCCATAGCAGGACAATCCATTGCAGAGCAAAGCGAAACTAAATTTTTAAAGCTGTATATTTACAATAAACTCAAGTTTGATTCACATGTCTTACAGCTTAGGAAGAAAGTTGCTTCCCGAAGTGACGAGCTGGATGGATCCATAGTTTGTAATGCATATTTTGCGTTGATAGAGTCCCGCTTGTGTTATGGTATTTGCGGTTATTTGCTCTCAGTATTTGTTTAATTATGTTTATTTTACAAAAGATACCTTTGCGGTACATGTTTAGGACTGGATTTAGAGACTAGTGTAGACCCTTTTTTTATTAATAATAGAATTGGGCCTGGGCATACAATACGCGTCAAGCGTTTAATCTCATTTACCTATACCTACATCTACTCAAGTATGCAAGAGTATTGTGTATCAGAGTCAAAACATCCTTAACCTTAAACAACTATCTCCCAGAAGGATTTAAAAAATCCAGTGTGAAAGAAAGTTCCGGGGGAACCTTAAGAATATTTTTATAAGTAAAGCCTACTATACACTGGGCGAGTATTTTTGATGATATCCTTAGGTACTGGATAGATATAGCATGCAATTAGTATTATTTATTTTAGAGCGTAAATTTTTCCTTTTGTACTTTTCAGTGTTAATTTTACATTGTTCGTTTGACTCTATGTTTACTAATGACACAACTTTAAGAACTATATGTAGGGTGTCCCTTAAAATATTACTGTAGTTTCTGTTTAAATTTTTTTTTGTATTTTAGAATATAAGTGTATAGGTGTGTATTAATTATTATTGTTAAACTTTTTTTTGCTTTGTCAATGAGACACTGTCTTAGACAATAAAGCTTTTTTTGATTTGATTTGATTGATTTGGAATGTCTACCAACAATATTTTAAATATTTTTATTTTTGTCTTGTGTAAGTTTATTTATAGATTCTATTGTTGTATTCTTGTACTATTGAATATTGTTAAGTTTTTTTAAATTTAATAATCAATTTTCATACGTATATAGATTTATATTTAGGACGTTGTTAATACTTGTAAAAGTCTTGTTAACAATAAAAAATAACTAAATATGAGTATATCATGTAGGGATAAATTTTAAACTAAGGTTTGGCTTTACACATGAACATGAGTAGACTCCTTTAACTCCTGAACTTCGCATTTAAAAAAGAAAATAAAAACGGCTTGTTTAATAAACATTATCGCTGGTTTTTAGTTGTAATTATCCCTCTTACTATTTTTTAATGCAGTACACAATACTTGTTTCAGGTTAAAATATCCAAAATCGAATAAGTGTCGGCGTGATAAAATGTATTGTGTGGGGACAAATTAACTCAGAATTGGCCCGTACAAATTGCTTGCGCACTCCCATTATTGCCAAAGTCTGATAGTGTCTGGGTACCTTAAATATGCATATACTTACCACTTTAGTGGGTCTCTCTTGACTTTCGCATTTACAACAAAACCATGGACCTGTCGGAACAGTAACTATACCATAACACGCTGAAAATATAGTAAAAATTTAAATAAGTATTGTTAAAAAATAAATAGTAATATCAACATGTATTATTCGAGTTGATTTTGTTACACTTGGCTTGCATGAATTTAAAAATATAATTATGCCAAAGATTTTAGTAAATCATAAAATAGTAATTAAAAATAAGTACTTTTATCTTTTGGGGTCTGTTGACCGCAAGCACTTCCTTCAAATGTTAAAACTAAGAACAACTCTAATTATTCAGTCTATTTTAATAGACCGGTTTCCAGAACTTAAAAAATTGGTTCTTTAAATTACACAGGCCAACATTTAATTTGAAAAAAAAACACGGGACTCTATCTAGGTATCCGGGAGTTTTGAGGTCGGTGATTCTGTTACCGTGGTCGGTTCAGCTTTATCACGTCAGGTTCAAGATAATTTGAAGGTATACTGCGCATGTCAGGCAGACATCGTGATGGCGGGACATTTAAAATATAGGTAGAAATGGATTTAATTATTTTTTTGGAGGGGCAGGTTATTAATCAGTAAGTTTTGTTATGGTATGCGGCTGACACAAAATATTAAATATTTTGAAAGTAAAAACCTAAGTAATTTTTTAAATTGTAGAACAGTTTATGTGTGCACAGACTGTGGGATGAAATGTCGTACAAAAACAAATATTAATGTTCACATGAAAAGAAAACGCAGTCTTCAAACGATCACCTTTAAAGATCATTACATGCCATGCATTTCTGGTATTAATGCACTAAAAACAACAATAAGCCCTATAATTTCTTCTAACTGTGACCCTCATAACAAAAAGTCGGAATTACAAAATCGTAGACTGTCAACATCGGTAACCACAACTTTGAATTTTTTGAAACGTAAAAGAAAAAAAGAGAATAAAGTGTTTGATTTAAAAATATAAATAGAATACCATAATATTAAAAATGTAATTAATTAATCGCTATATCAATCATATTTTACATGCAATAATTGAACTCATTTCTACCTATATAAATTTCAAATATTCCGCCATCACGCTATCCGCCCAACCTTGCCATTAGCTGGGATATAGACGAGAGTCCTTAGAAGGCATCCAGAAATTATTTCAAGGTCATTCTGAGGTCACTTAATAAGATTAACTTCAAAAAAAAAACAGAGAAGAAACTATTAAGAAATCTGAAAAACGCATACATAGGTTGCTAAGTCCGAATACGATGTCGGTTGACCTCTATCACATCATGTTGAAGGTTAAAGTAAGAATAGGAGGTGAATAACATTTGTATGAATGCTCACTTGCCTATTTATTTCCTGTATATCTGTCTGCCTTTTATCTGCATACCTGTTTGTTAGTCTCTATTTAATATTTATGTATCAGACTCAGCGATCTCAAAAACCTAGGTATGAATTTTTTCAATCACTTTTTCTTAATTTGACCTTTAAATGACCTTAAACCTAATGTGATAGAGCTTAACCGACCTCGGCATCGAATCCAAAAAACCCCTGGGTAGCTAGGTAGAGTACGGTGTAAATGTTGGCCTGTGTTATATTTTTTCATCAATTTTGTGCCGAAAAAATGTTTTTTTTATTGTACATACATGAGAAGGAACTTCTGACATTATTTGGTTAACCAAAATTGAAGAGTAGAAAGACCGTAAATTCCCTAACTTTACTGTGAATTTTGAAACAATTATGGATAACTAAAATTAAATGTATTAATTTAAAATATTGTGATGGCTATTTAAATTGAACCTTCAGATTATACTTTAAGAAATTGTCTGTCGCGTAAAATAAAATATAGGTATGTTGGTGTCTGTAAATAATTTTTAAACAAATACTTTTCATTTTAAAATATGATAATTATGTTAACAGTTATATTTATTTGCCTTTCATCCAATATAGAATTTTAAATTGTATCAGTTATTATGTGAATAATAACCTAAAATATACAAAACATGTCTTTTGGTTAGCTTAAATAATATTACTTTGTGCCACGTGTAAGGCGACTATACTAATGCTCGCAATTTCAGGGTTCAGAAACGTTACATATTTTCACCACAGGTGTTAGTTGGAATTTGAAATAAAGTTGAAATTATGGCTTTGTAATGGTTATACAGGGTGTCAGGTAACTTATGGGCCGTAGAGTAACTGGAGATACTAGACATCAAACTAAGCCGATTATGTCATATAAGTACTTTCGGATTGTCACTTTTTTTTAAATTTAATTATGTACTATATTTTTTTTATGCTTTGGGATGTTTAAAGGGAAATATCTCGAAAACCGTTTAAGATATTAAGAACAATCAAGTACACCTTTTTGACTCAAAAAATGGCCTTTTTAAGAAACTTTAATTGAAAAACACCTAATATCACAGGTAAGAAAAAAAAATCATAGATTTATGAAGCCCAGTGTATGCAACTAGCGCCCTGTAGTTTGAAACTTAAAAATTTCTACAAATTCTTATTTCTTGCTCATAAAAACATAATATTGCCAACTTTCAATTCGATTCATTAAACCGTTTTAAAATTATGGCTTATTTTCAAGAAAAAACTTTTACTTTCAACACCCTGTATCTCTAGAACGAGTAACAATCCGATTAACTTATATGACTTAATCGGCTTAGTTTGATGTCTAGTATCTGTTACCGGACACCCCGTATATTAGTAGAATAAAAATATTAAAATATCGGTGAATTACATCACCTCACATTGTGTTGAAATGATCAGAAATATGAGATCCGATGGTGCAAAACGCTTAAGACGTATTGCTATAGCAGAGTCAACCACCTATAAGTGTAAAGTTTTGTATAAGAAGAAATACACTTAAAATTTGAATTAAAATTTTAGTTATTGGTAAAGTCTTAGTCGTAGTTATACTACGCTCAGTGGTAATTGAGAGCTGACGCCGCTGCCGCAAAAATATTTTGTTTATTATTTAAAATGTCCAAATTAGTTTTATTTTAGTTGTCGCTAGAGCGGAGCTATTACTTATTTTGTAAATTGATATTTCGCCATTTTATTAGCAATTTAACCTGACTCTGAAGTGTCAAATACCACTGGACATACCTGTGTTTTAATGATACAAACCTTTAAAACTAAATAAAATTATTTTAGAATTATAGTTATTTAAATAAATAGATTTTCGGCATTAAAAAACATTCCGTTGATTCAAACAAATGTTTCTTGTAAACAAAAGACAAATCATGAATGGTTTTATCATGTTTAATTATAATCAGTTGCATCATGAAGTAAACTTTCTTTTGTACACCCTAAAGTTTCTTTCTGCATGCATTATTCTTATTGTAATAAAAAACAAACCCATCATTTACTTGCACTTAATGTAAACCGGCCTTAAAACCCTCCTCGTACGTGACGTCACAATGTGGGAGTGAGATGGAGAACTTATGCGCATTAGCATACCGCTGTTAGTGTATCGTGTTTTGGAGTATAAAATCGGGGAATTGCCGAGTTGTCGATAACTTGAGTAAACATAAGTTTTTGGGACTGTTCATTAACTAAATATTAAAATTTGAAAGTCAAATATTAAATTTAAAAAATAAAACAGCTCGTGGATATTATACATTAACAATCGCATCTAAGGAATTAAAATTTTCTATAGTTAGTAACGTTTATTTTGATCTAATATAGTATCAAGTAAGATATGGCATCTGTTTTTTAGACTCATGCACTAACTACTTTTTTAATAAAATATATTATTACAAAAAAGAGCTGTTAGATTCCTATGTCAAACTAAACCTCTGATTTTCATTTTGAACGCTTAAAAAAGTATGTTGATAACTATGTTTAAGTTTAGGGGTTTGGAGAAAAAGTAGTATTAGTATAGTGTAAATAAATAATCAGTTTAAGATAAGAAATCAGTTTTATACTATACAGGGTGTTACAAATTCGATGTTCACCATTGGGATCTCATAAACGGTAAGAGATACGAGGAAGTTTAAATTAGGGCAAAGTTGCGCAATTCATAGCCGACCAATATGCCAAGAAGAAATTAGGAAAATTCCGAGTACTCTCAAAGATATACGTAAAAAATCGCCGTTTTGGTTTTTAATTTTTCCTGGCCTTATTTAAAGAGATAATAGAAAATAAATTTCACACTTTCATTGCCACTTTTCATCTTTTATAAAGCAGTGTTCTTAGATTTCATGTCCGACGTTTTGGTTTTCGGATGCCATCGTCAGGTTTGTTTTTTTAAATACGGACCTGTCTTTTTTATTGCATTTATCTAATCTTAATACAAAATTACTTTGATTGAATATCAACGTTTCTACCCTATAAAAACATTTTCAGAAATATTTTATTTAAAAAACTTTTGGATTATTGCAGATCAAAGCCGTATCTGATAATGTATAACAGAGACAAAAATATGGTAACCGTATTACAGAAGACGAAATTCAGAACGTTTTAGGCCAGGCATGTAACATGAAACTTCACAAAAATTGTTTTTTAACAAAATAAGTTAACATTGTATACATACAATATCCTGAAATCTTATGATGTTTCACTTTATTGTAGGTGGACAATGATGCAACTATATCCAGTAGGCAAATTGAAGCGGAATCCAATTTGCCATCCTTAAACCATGTTAAGGCGTGAAAAGTTCCAAAAAATGCCGGTTTGAGACCCTACAAAATTCATATATCACATGCATTGCGAGAAGGAGACGCTGAGAGAAGGCTAACTTTTTGTAATTGGCTACTAGATCAAGATAACCAAAATCGCAATTTTTTAAGCAATATTCTTTGGAGTGATGAGGCTACATTTACAAATTGTGGTGTTTTTAATAGAAACAATGAACATACTTGGGCAAGAGAAAATAGAGAAGTACGCATGCAAGTGCGCTTTTCTCTAAATGTTTGGGCAGGGATATTAGGCGATAGAATTTTTGGTCCTGTTTTTTTTTACCACAACGACTAACAGGGGAGTATTATCTAGTATTTTTAAATAATACATTCCAAGATTTTTGATCTAAAATCCCGCTTGCACGGCTGCAACAAATTTGGTTTCAGCAAGATGAAACACCAGCTCATGGCACGAGAGATGTTACTGTAAAAATATCTACATTGTGTGATATCTGATTACCATGACGATGCCTTGTTATATCTAATAATTTTGTTGGCATTAAAGATATTATTATTATTATTATTATTATTATTATTATTATTAACCTTCTTACATGCTGAATTTCCAGGCAGATGGATTGGAAATCGTGGTTTTATTGAGTGGCCGGCAAGGTCCCCAGACCTTACACCACTAGATTTCTTTTTTTGGGGAGCTATAAAAAACAAAGTGTATAAGCAGCCCATTAACGTAATAGAAAAGCTTAGAGTTCGTTGCATAAATGAGTTTGTATCAATTCGAGGAAGGTCGGTACACAGAGCTACTCAAAAAGTTCGCGTCAAAATTGAAAAATATATAAATCAAAATGGAAATCTTTTTGAGCATCTGAGATAAACATTTGTCATTAGTTTCTACCTCTTCTGGGTTTAAATAATTTTAATTTATAAAAAGTGTAAATAATAGATAATTTTGAATATTTTAGTACCTAAACGTACTGTAATTATCGTTTTGTGATATTTGTTATTGTTTTAGTTATAGATTTTCTTGTGTTTCCGAAAATACTGTTAAAAAAAAAAGATCCTTAATACCTAATCCAAAAGTTTTTTAAATAAAACATTCCTGAAAATGTTTTTATAGGGTAGAAACGTTGATATTCAATCAAAGTAATTTTGTATTAAGATTAGATAAATGCAATAAAAAAGACAGGTCCGTATTTAAAAAAACAAACCTGACGATGGCATCCGAAAACCAAAACGTCGGACATGAAATCTAAGAACACTGCTTTATAGAAGATGAAAAGTGGCAATGAAAGTGTGAAATTTATTTTCCATTATCTCTTTAAATAAAGCCAGGAAAAATTAAAAACCCAAACGGCGATTTTCGGTTTTTTACGTATATCTTTGAGAGTACTCGATATTTTCCTAATTTCTTCTTGGCATATTGGTCGGCTATGAATTGCGCAACTTTGCCCTAATTTAAACTTCCTCGTATCTCTTACCGTTTATGAGATCCCAATGGTGAACATCGAATTTGTAACACCCTGTATATTAATATATTTTCCCCACATTTATTTAGTATTGTTCTAGAAGACATACAATTTATTGAAGATAACCTTTTATGTTCAGAAAAAAAACCCTACATTGGCGTTCGCCCAACTCTGGTTTAGGGGTACTTACCCAAATATTAACAGGGTTGTTTAAAAAAAAATATATGAAGTCTTTTGCTAGGATACCCAATAAAATATATATTCCAATAACACCCATAACAAAATTAAATTAATTTTAAAAGTACCTACATGTCATTTTAAATAAATACTACTCTGGTCATAATTTTGGAGCTATTGTCAAATCCACTATATTATATAATTGTATCAGTTATTTGAAAAACAGCACCAGTCACAATTATCAATTTTACAGAAGAACCAAAAACTGCTTTATAGAGCAATGTACTGGCGTTGTTTTAGGAAATACTAGAAAATGTATATTGACATAACGGACAGGGGGACTGGTGCTGTTTTTACATAGAAGACATATTTATATATAAAGCAATTTCCTTGCAAAAACTTAATTTAGGATATAATGGACTTGTGCTATCAGCCACAATACAAAAAAAAAGCAATAGTTTAATTATTATAAATAGGCTTAATTTTTTGGAATATAACACTGTTTATTCATAGATGGAAAGTGGCAAACAAAAAATGATGAACTCTAGCTTGAAAATATGCTTTATGAGCCACACTTAATGTGGTCGTTAATGTTAAGCGCAACCTCTATTATATCTAGGGCAGTTTATAGAAAAGTTACCTACCTGTCCTGGGAATATTTTTACTTTAATTTATCTTTCATTTATATCATTGATTAACACGTATATGTTATTAGAAAGGAAAGTGAGGAACTCTGAATTTGATAAAACCCATTTTTATAGGAACTTTACTGTTTTTTATTTCTCTACATCCTATCATGTGAAGTATAGTATAAAAAAGAAGTATACCAAGTAGACGATTTTGATAATAGATTGTGTACATGTATATCCACTAAACCGAATATTAAATGTATACTAAGCTATCTGTTAGGATCACATATTCCTACAGGTATTATACAAGCATTTGCCAAATGAGTCTCCGATGTAGCTCATATCAGGGTTTGTGACCCTGCAGTGGACCCAACAGGTTAATGCTGTTGTAAATAAAATCAGCAAGGCAGCATATGCTATTCATTTTTTTTGCATCACCAGGTTAGTTTAAATGTTATAAGAATTTTTTGTAAGTCCAGTGTGCAATATGTGATTGCATATAGTATCATGTTCTAGTGCTGTGCTTTGGTTGCAAATGCACATAGAGTTTTTGTGACGCAAAAGAGAATAGTTAGGATGTATTACCAAGATTCTTGTAGAGGTAAATTTGAACAGTTAAACATCATGACTGTACCATCTTTGTTTATATATATAGCTGTGTAAAGACTAACTTTAATATGTTTGTTAAGAATAGTGATGGTTCTGACATTTATACTAGGGGTAAAAACAATTTGGTTACTTATACTTCTTCACCGAACATCTCTATTTCATAAGGGCTCTCTCATAAGCTGCAGTAAAGTGTATAACTCTCTACCAAATGTTAGGGCCATCCAGAGCAGTGAATTATTTAAGGGTCACTTAAAGAGGTTTTTGATTGAAAATTAATTTTATTCACTAAATGATTTTTTTAACACATGAACAATTTGCTGCTAGGGACTTTTAATTTGTTGATTCTTATTTTTATTTGCACTATGTACCTACTATAGGAATATTTAGCAATAACATTTTATTTTTACCACTGACTTGTCAATTTTCACTTGTGAATGTATTTTATGACAATAAAGATATTAATATTACCTTAGTTGCTATAAAAATGGTTTTTACCCAGGTTTCATTTTCACATCCTCAATTCTTGAACTGAACTATGATGAGTGAAGGACCATCATAAAATTATTTCAATCATTAACATCTGGTAATTACCTAGTAATTGATTTTACCTTGATGAACAGCAACGTTACAAGATTGTCCATCACAGTATACAAGGGGATTTTCAGACCAGCCTCTATCATCAGAACACACACAACAGCCTCCTACCATTTCCCTCATAATGTAGTAAAGCCGATTTTGCTAAACTAGCGATCTGTTGACATTCCCGCCCCGCATCTCCAATGTAAAAAATTGACGTTCATTGCAAATTCCTTGTGATTTTTCTTTTGTCAAGAAATTCTAAAAATGTTACAAGGTTAAGCTGATTGAAAAGTAAATAAAAAATGTAAGTGTAACATTCAATAAAACGAGTAATAATACCAATTATAAGAGACTTCTTGTGCAGGTGTAGGCACACACACAAAAAAATATAGAATAAAAAGGCTTTATTTAACAATTCAAACGTGCTTTGAAACCCAGCGTTGGGGGCTGGACCGCTTCTTCCAGGATTTTTTCATATATTAGTTACAATAGCTCATTGCTGTTTAAAATAAAAGAACCATGTTCGCTTCCCAATTAGAAATACACTAAATTAGCTCAAAAATGTACATACTTTTTGATTTATTAGAAAAAGTGCATAATAAACACACTCGACGAACAAGAAACCATTTTGTTTTTGTGATTATTTTTTGTTTGACAGCACCTGCGTAATATGAGTCATCATGTTGTCTCTTTTCAATTTTTAATATCCAGTATTTCCATCTCAATTTTAGTCACAGAGAAAAAATGATGATTATTATCACAGAGAAATTATAGGTATACACACAGTCTCGAGAGGCACAGAGTAATGATAGGATTTTAAAATAAAATTATTGACAAAATAAAGACCGGTGGTATTGATTGTGGATAACCGGCATTAGATTTTTATAAATTGTGAAATTTAAAGTTCTTTTGATTAACCGGACAAAATTACCTAATGCAAGATTATAGACTATGATGAGGTCGAAAACACTTTAACTTAGAATTATTTTAACTACCCAAACAGTAGCGGTTAAAGGCCTAATGTAAAATGAAAATGATGTTTAATAAAATTAATTTAATAGAAGAATTATTAAATGAAGATATAATAAACATTGTTCAAGGCCCTATAGGGCGCTTCGTGTCTTTAAATAAGCGAGCTGCGAGACCAAATCATTTTGAATTTGTAGATCAGTTTAGGGCTTTCTAAACTTATGTGATAAAATAGCTGAAACACCCCAGTCAGCAGTGAAGCGATCTGATTTAGGATTAATTTGTTAATCTGAATTTTGTTTTTCTGATGGGATTCAATTAATAATCCTAACTAGGGCTGGTTAAAAAATATAAATGTCACAAGCGGAGCATATGGGAAAGTAGGGGAAGTAGGATACGACCACAAATATAAATGTAATAATTATTTTTGTGGTACGAATCACACACAAATGTGCAAAGAAATTTACAGTAGAACTAGTGCTATTGAATATGTAAATTTAAACAGTAATATTGCTTATACACATGATAATCTTCATAGTATTTCCATAAAACTTTACTTTCTGTGGAAGTTAGACCAGGAAAGCGAATAAGATATTTATTTACTATTACGTTATTTTTTCTTTGGAAACATGCAGCAACTTAAAATAAAGGAATTTACTTACTCAAATTAAAGCAAAGTTTGAAAATATTAGCAATATGATATTAGTGACATTTAGCCACAAACATATATATTATGTTATATAAAGAATAATAATTTTGACGACATAATATTTCAAAAGCAACATGCAGTACCCATATTTCCTGTCCCCCTCTCCCATTGGCAAACATCCATTGGAAATACACAGTATTCACTGTAATGAAGGGTCGTGTATCTATCCCTCTTATTTTTTAACGAAACAACAAAGTTAAAAATACCTACGCTTTGTGATTTCGACCAGCAAGTGAGGCACTGTACAAGGCGAAGCAATCGCGAGGATCCGTCCTCGCTGTCTTGTCGCCTTGCTCGTTTTTCACATTATATTCGGACTAAATTTTCCACCAGGTGACATCAAATTAAGTAATGATTTTACACTTCTGAATGAAACTTACAAATACCTACATAGGATTGACAGGAAAGTTAACATAATTTCTTAACTTAGGAACGGCTATTTTAATGAATATTAAAATCATTCTCGGCGACAAGGTATCGTGCCTCTGGAGGTTTCTAAAATTCACCTTTAAAGCCGCATTCTTAGAGATACGTTCTTTCGCCAGCGACATCATCTCGACCAATCAGGACCGTTAACGTCATAACCCCTAATCCCCCACCACCGTGTCGCTCAGACGGTGTCGCTGTCGTTGAATCATTTCAAGTTCACTTCGTTTACGTGTGGCGACAGCTATTGGCGCGACACTCATTGAAGAAGTGGGAATGTGTACCGTATAGCTCTGAAGCCGCGTTCTCAAATAGTGCCGCATACATGTGGTTCGGATACCACGCTAAGCTGTAGGTTCCGCCTGGCTGACATCACCCAGACGATGGGGGGTACAATGGGCCTCTTAAGCCTAAGCAGTATACTGGCCCTGAAACAACGAACAAAAAATACCATAAATTCAAAAATATGTTCAACGTAACGTCACTTTAATTAGAAAACGGAACTATAATTGAGGAGCAACAGTGCAAAACGCATTAAATCCATTTTTTATAATTTTCAAGGTAAATATAAAAATGTAGTCTTTTTTAGTCAATCTATCATATTAGAACAACCCAATTTGATCAAGGCGCGATAAATCAATTAGAAAAAGCCATATTAAAAACACTCAGCTAAGTAATACGGATTAATTCCAATATGCACGTTTAATCAAGGTATAATAAATCCAATTCGCATTTAAGCAAAGTAAAATAAATCAAAAAAAAAATTCATTTCTGTTTAAAAGTTTGCATTTTTAATTTCAATAATGTTATATATATTATATAATTTATAATTATTTCACTGAAGTTTTAAATTTTATTGGCCTTATAAAATAATGTAAACTTAATTACTTCAAGTAAAATGCAATAAATCCAAACAAGAAGTAAGCAAAACGGAATAAATCCATACTAACCTAGCAAAATGGCATAAATCCACATGCTGGTTAAACAAAATGCAGTAAATCCACTAAAAAATATACCATATTGTCATGAAAATAGAAAATTTAGATTAAAAAAGGAAATAATCCTTTTTAATCCTATTACATAAATCATTCGGCGCCACATGAAAATCTTAGTTTTTCTTCTAACTTACTTTGCTAGTTTTTTAAGTTTTATTCAAAACAAGATATTATGGATTTAATGCGTTTTGCACAGTTGCTCCTCATTTATTCAAATACGCACATGTAAACTATAATAAGGTATATTCCTTCTTTCACCGGTGAGTCCACCTATCTTTCATCGGTGAGTCCACCTATGATTCCTCTGTGCCATCAAACTGCGAGGATCCTAAACTGCGATCGGTTTCACAGAGGAATGATAGGTGGTTGAACGCGCTCGAGGTTTTGATTTTCTGTGCTTTTTTAGAAAACACAACCACAACAAACCGCCTCAAACCGCCAAAAAAAACTTTTACTTACAAAAATTCTTGAAATTTGTGGGTATTCTCCACGACTCTATGTCGATATCAAGTGAAATTGTAAGGCTTAGTAAAATCCTCCCATAAGTATTTTACTACAGTGAAGACGTGAAAATGTGACGTGAATTTGTTGGTATATTTTTGATCCAGTTTTTGATTTTCCAAAATGAATCACGAAAATTTATTAAAACTGGCAAAAATCGTATTGGGCCTAAAGGCAAAAGTGAAGTGTCCTATATGGTAAGATTTAAGATCCTTATGTTAGTAGTTATTCTCTTTACCAAATTTATATTGTTTTTACAATTTTTTTAGGTTTTAAAGTGTTTATTTTTATTCTTTTCTAGTTTAGGCTTTGTAGAAAACACAGTTCAATTAGGATGTTCCCACTCATTTTGCAATAATTGTTTACAAGAGCTCAGGTTGCAAAATACACCACTATGCCCTTTGTGTAAAGCACTAATACATAAACGTACTTCTCTTTATAAAGACCAATTTGCAGATGAGCTTGGCAAATTTGTTGATCGTACTTGTCAGCTTTTTAAGGAATCATATGCACATGAAGGTAAAGGTTTGATGCCAATAATGAAATTTTTGTATCTACTTACTTAATTCTCTATAATTATAGGGTATATTATATGAATGCCATTTTTGGAATAACCTAATTGGCCCTTATGTTCATTTTCTTATATTATTTGTATCTATAGAAAAAGTATTTATGAAATTAGGAATAAATAAAAAGCATGAAGTCTTTCTCCACTGGTTTAATAAGGTAATAAAATTAAAATATGGTAGACATTCTACATGTTTCGGGTGTAGAAACATCCATCATCAGGAATAAGATACAAAGAGAAAAAATAGTTATATTAAATGAAAGGAACAAAGTTAAATGGTAGTGAACATCGATGGAGCTCTCATGGAGCCATGAAAGATAAAATAATATGAAATGAGTATTAACTCATTAGATTAAAGATTGGGATGCACACTGCATCACTGACCATGGGCAACAGGTAACAGTGGTAAGAGGGGCCCATTTGGGCAAAGAGAAAGATATAAGAAAAATGGAGACTCACAGGTCATCTTATATCTTTCTCTTTGCCCAAACAGGCCCCTCTTACCACTGTTACCTGTTGCCCATGGTCAGTGTTAAGAATTAAGCATCCCAATCTTTAATCATTAACTCATTTCATATTATTTTATCTTTCATGGCTCCATGAGAGCTCCATCGATGTTCACTACCATTTAACTTTATTCCTCTCATTTAATATAACTATCTTTTCTCTTTGTATCTTATTCCTGATGATGGGTGTTTCTACACCCGAAACATGTAGAATGTCTACCATATTTTAATTTTATTACCTTATTAAACCAGTGGAGAAAGACTTCCTGCTTTTTATTTATTCCTATAAATTAACTCCACTTTAAGAATGGACTACCAAAATTTATGAAATTGTAAGTTACTTAGTATTTCTGCAATTAAGTATTATATTATATATTATATGACATGTAGTAAAAGTTGATTAGTTATGAATGAATGTAGCTGAAGTGGTTAAAGATAATTTTTGTAGCCATTTTGGTATTAATATCTAAAAATGCCACATTATTTGGTATAACCGAGGGTATAACAGTAACAGGTACTTTGTTTTACCACCTTTTAATATGAAATGATGAAAGGAAAATTTTAAGTTAACAAACATGGAACTGATATAATATATTTAAACCCGTAATTCCTGATATGACAATATTAGCTTAACACACCCAACTCTTGAGATATAACCCTCAAAGCATAGCACCACAAATTCCAACACAAAGGCAATCAGAGACTAAAAATGTTTTCCTGTCATACTTATCAGGCAATCGAGAGATGTGTCAATCTTGTTACTTATTCCTCAGCTGAAGTAAACGGACTAGTGGAAATAAAGCTTGATTTGGCTCTATTAGATCTACGCTGTTATTAAAATCGGCTATACCTGATGATTTATCCTAAAATTTTAATTTAACAAGTTTAAAGAAACTTGCTATATTAAAAAGAAACAGTAGAAACAACAGTGAACAACTGACTCAATGGTGTGTTAAATAAGTTTATTTTCAATATTTATAATATTTATTTATTAATGAGCTTAGCCCATTTACAAAATACAATCAGATCTAATATAATAAATTTGTTTTTTTATCTTCCTTAATAAACTTCTTCTTTGATCCCCCGAAGACGTGCTTGTTAGGGCCAAATCTTAATATTTTAAATTATAAATATATGATAATATTAAAATATTTTGTTTAAATATTTGTTAATATTATATAAAAGTTAAATTACAAATAAAAAACGTTTAAATATGTGTATATAAATATAAATGCAGTTTTTTGAAGATATATAAGTATTATAAAATTTTGAAAAATACTATATCAATTAAAACATTTCCAAAAATATTTTTAAATTATCCGTTTCCAATATGCATGCTTTTATTTCGACTTTATATTTTTTTAATGAAATATGTTTTTTAATTTTTGTTGGTAAATAATCGTTTAAATAAAAACAAATATTTTAAATTTTTTTGTCCTATGGACTTATTTATTTTAGGTTTTATGGTTATTTCATTTTTATGATGTGTTTTATGATTATGGTTTTTAAACTGTATCAAATATATCAAAATATAAATAAATAATAATAAATAAATGCACAATAAAACTGTCAAAAATTATAAAAAAATTGCCGTTGTTAGAACCTATTGCGCGACCAGAAAAAGTTACCATATTAATGATGTCTTATTTTATTTAACAATATTAAACCATTCACTAAACATAACAAGTTATACCTCGGCGATCGTAACAGTTTAAGTAATGTCGGTTTGAAGGTTGGAAACAATGACGTTTCTTGAACGGCAGTAGAGTTTTGGACATGGCATTGTCTTTATTTATTTTGGATCACTACGTTTCAACTGTTACGTATCTCCAGTCGTCTTCGGGTGAATAATAAGTAAGTATGGTAACTACAGCTCTATACTAGGTAGGTGCAGTGACGCATAACTAGTGGGCGGAGTCATGCGTTTAACTCTTGGGTGTTCTATTTATTCTGGCTAGGTATATGATGCATAACTATGAGTCACGCTCACACCCGATGAGTTATGCCTACATTTACTTAACAAAGGTTTCCAGACGTTTCTAATATCTAAGGAAGGCTTACTAAAACAACCTGGGATTTGGTGTATGGTGGCAGCTTCTTAAAACTTCCTCTTCCTTCAGCGCGGTTCTTTCGTCTTTTGTTGGATTTCGGTCTCTGTTTACATGATATGATGCCCGTGCGTCTAGGCGTCCACATCAAGACCGACTTCAACAAGAATGGCTACCCCATGAGATTGGTTGACACAATATTGGAAAATCGCCAGAATCGGCCAAACGCACATAAAGTAGAGAAAGATACAACCAATACTCAACATTCCGTATGTCAAAAAAGTATCTGAGAGAATAAGAAGACTAGGACAACGATAAAACATCAACACGGTAATCAGCTCGAGAGACACTTTAAGAGGCCACCTGACTAAGACGAAACCAAAAAGACAAGAATAATTGTTTCTACCAGATCCTCTGCGAGTGCTGCCGATCTTACATTGGTGAGACACTAACACCACGACTGGAGATACTTACCAGTTGAAATGTTGTGATTCAAAACAAATAAAGAAGATGCAAGTCCAGAACTCTACTGCCTTTCAGTTTAGGTAATATTAAAAAATTTACGAAAAATGTTCAACTTCGTAAACTTCTCAACTTCTAGTATATAGAATCAAAAGAAAAACTTAATATCTGTACAAGAAATATTCAGGCGGACTGTTGGAAAATTATTTTCTTACTTACTATTTTACTTAATTATTTATTAGTGTTAGTTTTTTTATGATACCAACTAGCAAGCAAGTAGTATTTCTGTGTTATATGATATGTACAATGTACATTACTCATTAGTATTAAATATTTTCTAAGAGCCTTCCATATCAGCGTGAAACGCGGCATCGTTTCCTGGCTTGTCTAATTGAAAATGTAATACAAAAATTTTACTAAAGGGTTCACAAGAACTTCTAGTTTGGCGAATGACCTTATTTTTTTTTCAAAAAAAGAAATTGAAAATTTATTTTGAGTTCACCCTAAATATGTTAAATAGCTGTGCATGTAGCACATTTGGTTTGGTCTTTTTAGAAGGTCAATTTAATAAAAAGTGGAGTATTTGGGTCGTTCTTGAAAAAAGCTGCATTTTCAGAGGGCGCATTTTTTTTTACTCAACAATATAATTAGTTGCTTAAAAATTAAAAGTTATTAAAAATGTCTCACTTGTTGTAAAAGAGTAGCCTGTCGATCTTAAAAATGATTTTTTTCTGAAATAATTTATATGTGTTGATAACGGGAATGACGTGTGTATAACGGAAATGAGATTGCTTTAAAAACAACAATTTATAGTAAAGAAAAGATGATAAAATATATTAAAAAAATTTACTAATTTACTGCGTTTATTTTGTATTAAAAAACACATAGATTATTGAAAAATAGTTTAATAAACTTTCTTGGAAACAAAAATACTAAAAGATACGTAGGTATAAATCAATGTATCTTAAAGCTAAATAATATCTTTGCTCTCATTTTTCTCATGTTCTGCTTTACCTGTTCTTGTCTGTCAGATTTTTTTTTTCGGAGACATTTTTTCTATATTTTCAGGTCTAAAAATAAAAAAAAAAACTGAATTATTGGGTTAAGATCAACTCCGTTATCATACAGATCATCACCGTTATCATATACCGATAACGGTAATGATATAACGGAGTTGATGACCATACATGTTTTAAACTTTATGTTATATTGTTTAAAAAATTGTTTTATTTTTTCTACGTTAAGGCATAATCTCTGGTAAGACGCATAAAATAAATACATAATTTCAAAAAAAAAATATATTACTTACCTCAATAAACTGTTCACGGTAACGACGATTTAAGATCAAACAAACTACTGAGCACGTGTTTACATCGTATTTATCACGAAATACGCAACAACCGTACCCTTACGTTGTTAGCTTTGTACTGACCCATCGTTACGGAGAATCAACATGCATGCATGCGCCGACTTGCAGCGCCTCTAGTGTTTGATACGAAAAATTATAATCTGATAACGGTAATGATGCCAGTAATTAGTTACACTAAAAAGATTTATATTTTTTCAGTTTCCAGAACTTAAATTGATATTAATTGATCGGAAATAAACAATTTAACCTATATGAAACAATTAGAAAGTAGTAAAATTTAGGAATTTGCAGGTAGATTCTTTTTTCTTCTAAGTTATTTTCCACAAATATGGTTGGTTACGATAACGGAGTATGACGTTTGGGAGAGTTTCATACAAAATCAGAAACAACAAATTATCTTTACGTAAAAGTAATATAAGTGGAGTATAAACACCATTTGTATTAATTTTGTTAGTAGGAAATTTTTTTAAATATATTTAAAAAAAAAGTATTTTTTTACTGGTAACCTCAAATTGAAGCTTTTTTGATGAATGACCCATTTCTCAGGACTCTAGACCCAGTTAAATATATGTAATAAGTAATTTCGATAAAACCCTTTGTAGTAGTCATACTTACATAACTTAAAATTTTAGTTGAAGAACTAAATACCAACAATAAGGATAAACTTCAAGAAATAATAGATAGTGCACCGAAAGATGTATGTATGTTACCTACAAGTAGTTCAACACCAAAATTTAAAGAATTTAAAAAACCTGATCAAAGTGTTTTTGATAAACTAATGGGCCAGTCTAGATGTTACATTAACAGAAAACGACAAATTGAACAAAGAGAAAAACCAAAAGTTCTAATTTTTAGTGACAATGATAATAGAACTAAAATTATTAACTGGCTAAATAACAACCAAAAGAAGTTGGATACTTTCACACAAAGTCCAAGTTGGTTAACTACCAGTGACGATGAGGCAGATTTTGAATTACCTTCCATTTCTCAAGGTAGGTCAAGTTTTGCAGGGTGTGTATGATAAAATTGGTTAATATTTAAATAAGTGGAGAAAAGGGAGGGATGACTGGGCAGAATTAAACATGAAGAGGGGGGGGGGTGATTGCTGTGGGCATAAGGATAACTTAATGTACAGTAGTAGTAGGAAAGGCCGCATAAGTGCACTTTGGATTAAGCTAATCTCGACAGAAGTTACTCTCTCGTCTCCTCTGAACCCCTTACCCTTCCCTGTTATATAAAAGATCATACTCCGGGTTATTGATTAATTTATGTAAATGATTTTTACACTTTCACAACTTCCCAAGGCATATATTAATTAGAAAGTGATAAGCCCTTATTTTCTTTTATGTTCCTGCCTGTTAAACCCTAAGTTTCAATCTTTTGGCACCTGTCCGATCCCTAGGGTAGCACCTAGGATCATAGTGGTATGAATTTCGTTGAAACTTAACTTTAATTCCATGTTTATGTCCCTCACGTCGAGGCTTCTGTTACTTCTTAGTTTTTACCTATTTATAGCTGATGATGATTTTCATTATGGTCTAAACAGGTCCTACTACTATGTAGAAAGTCACTAATTTAATTATTAAAAAATCATTTTGTGGTACAGATTGACTTATTTATATTTTAAAATTGCTCTGTTTTTTTGTAAGGTCCGCTAGATCCATCTCTTGATAACTTTACCAACCAGATAGTTTCCAAAGAAACCATTGTTTCCAAAGAAACCATTGTTTCCATAGAAATTATCTGTGGTGAAGTTAACAGGAAATTTATCTAGCGGGCCTAAGGTCTACATGTCTTAGGTCCGCTAGATCCATCTTTTGGTAACTTTACCAACCAGATAATTTCCAAAGAAACCATTGTTTCCATAGAAATTATCTGTCTGGTAAAGTTAACAGGAAATTTATCTAGCAGGCCTAAGGTCTATATGTCTTAGGTCCGCTAGATCCATCTTTTGGTAACTTTACCAACCAGATAATTTCCAAAGAAACCATTGTTTCCATAGAAATTATCTGGTTGGTAAAGTTAACAGGAGATTTATCTAGCGGGCCTAAGGTCTACATGTCTTAGGTCTGCTAGATCCATCTTTTGGTAACTTTACCGACCAGATCATTTCCAAATAAACCATTGTTTCCATAGAAATTATCTGTCTGGTAAAGTTGACAGGAAATTTATCTAGCGGGCCTAAGGTCTACATGTCTTAGGCCCACTAGATCCATCTTTTGGTAACTTTACCAACCAGATAATTTCCAAAGAAACCATTGTTTCCATAGAAATTATCTGGCTGGTAAAGTTAACAGGAAATTTATCTAGCGGGCCTAAGGTCTACATGTCTTAAGTCCGCTAGATCCATCTTTTGGTAACTTTACCAACCAGATAATTTCCAAAGAAACCCATTGTTTCCATAGAAATTATCTGTCTGGTAAAGTTAACAGGAGATTAATCTAGCGGACCTTAGAGCTATTAAACTTTATAAAACATCTGAAGCAGCTGCCAAGCTGTCACATTAAGATACTTCTTATATGAAATGTTTTGGTAATAGAAATTCCATAATATTTTTATGTTTAAGTCACCTCTACTATCTCTTATAGCGGCCACCTTGGACAAAATTTTTAAAAATATTTATTTTAACCCAGTTTGACAATATTACCTTGAATTAAGGGTAGTTTAGATGTAGTTCTATACAAAAGTAATATACAATATTCTCGACAATATTATTAATTTCATTACAATAATAAGTATTCGTTTTATATATATATATATCTTTTTTTTAAATTTACAGTTGCAAATCAGCGTAAGAAGCTAAATCATAGGGCAAGATCGCAGTCTTTAAACTTGGGAGACAATTTGAATGGACCTCTTTTAAAAAGATATCGCAGTTTAACTCAAGGTTTTAACGATGATGATTATGATATTGAAGAGGACCATTCAGAGACGCTGGTCAAACAGGTTTGTTTAACATTTTTCATCTATGGAGATTCTTTTATATTGTATTGTGAGAAAAGTATTCCTGCCACATGTCACCATCAAAGTTGTTGGTTAGTTAATTATCATTAAAAATGTTTATGCAACCCCATGATAGAAAGATTACAAAGTATGATATTCAGATAGGGTTGCCAACTTTCGGATATTGGAATAAAGGACACATTCGGAAATATTTTTGGGTACCACTGTACGCAGTGGCGTAGCCAGAAAATATGCTAAGGGGGGGGGGGGGGTGTTCAGTGGGCGTACCTAAGTAAAATATTTTTTTTTCTGGAGAAAGGGACAGTCGGGACTACATATATTTTAGTATATTGCACCTAGTAAAGAAGGGGTAAAAGCGCCGCGGGGGAATAATTTTCGGGGCCACGCCCAAAGTTCGTTCAAAATTCACCTAGCTACTATCAAATTTTAAAAATTTAATTATTACCTGCATGGTTGGATTAAATTTGTTTTTGTAAATGTTTTTTTTTTGATATTTTTAGCTGGCTTTTTATTTAAAAAAAAAACATTTTTATATTTGTGAAAAATTTGAATATTGGTGTCAATCCAAAATAAGACGTATGTATGACTCTAACCAGCGTTTGTCGGGCTCTGTTTTTCATGATTAAAATTAAAGCAAATATCGCTCACCACGCCAAAATTGATGATTTTTTCAGAAGTCATGTATTTTAGGAGCGTAGATCTACGAGCGGTTTTTGGTGCAAATGCTTAGGTTTTGAAAGACTTCTTCTTAAGTGCCGTTTTGTATATTCATAATAAAACATTCTCGTTTCTTCCCGCACTATTTTTTATATTATAAATTATCACACTTCTTTCATAAAAAATGTTTTATTTAAAATTTTTACTTTAATTTTTCTCTTTAAAAATAAATACCTAATTGTATTTTGTTTGTGTTGTAAAAATATTTTATTACATTTGTTATATTTTTATTGATTTAAAATAGCTTTAAAAAAGGGAAAACGGAACAGACAAGTATATAATAGAAAAATTACTATAAAATATTATTCTTTTTACTCGTTTTCCTTTCAAACTGCATCAAAAACCAATAACTAAAACGATATGCGTCTTAAACCTTAATCTCTATATTATAAAACAGGACTTTTAAAAGGAAAATTTTAAAAACTAAACTTTTCCTACAAGACCTTTGTAATCTAAGCCAAGGATACATTATTTAAAGATTTAAATTAAGAGTCCAAGCATGAGACGAAAAATTAGGTTGCAATTAGACTTCTAGACCCGAGCTTCTAGGCTCAGGGGAAGGGGGGGGGGGGGGGGGGGGATGCAGCCCCCCCCCCCATTAAATACGCCACTGACTGTGCGGACTGTACCCTGTACCACTCCTAAAAACCTTCATTTTGTGCTCTCGAATAACATTTTTGGGCTATTAAGTTAGTGGCTAGAAAAAATAACTAACATATTATTAAACCAGTAGGTAACTATAAAAATATAATTAAAAACTCTAAAATATGCAGTCAAAGAAGAAAAGCAATTTATATTACAACATTATCGTCTTAGCTTATTTATGTGATGGGTTGGGTCTTTTTATTTTTTAGTTTATTTGTGGTTTCTTAAATGCATTTATTTATTTTCGGATTTTAAAGGACATTTGCAGTCCTTTTACACCTCTCAAAAGGATAATTTTAAAATAAAGGACTGTCCCTTCAAATAAAGGACGGTTGGCAACTCTATATTTAGAGGATGTAACGTCGCACATCAGTAACAATAATTTATATCTTTATCGCATATTTTATAATCTAGGTTGAACGCAAAGTGCTCCAGGACATGCTAGAAGATGAGTGCCTAGCGAAGATGGAAGCTGAAAATAACAAGACCAAACAACTAAAAAAAAATAAGGTTACTCCTAAAGGAGGAAAAAAATCGGTTAGTAAAACAAAAACTTCCTACATTCCCAATTCCGGTTCCACTTCAGGGTGGGACCGAATTAAGGATGTGAAAAAGACTATCAAAAAGGCCGCTAAGGAACCAAAAAAACTAAATATAAGTTTGCAGGAAAATAGTACTATAAAAAAGCCGTCAAATGATGGTACAAAGGAATATCCAGTGGAAAAAGCAGCTACAAAGGCAAATAAATCGCCAAAGGAATGTTCAGCGAAAAAGGCACTAGTTGCAGCTACTAAGAAATCTACAACGGCCGGTAAGACTCCATTTGCATTTTTATAATAAATCATATTTTCATTTTTATTTTAACCAAATAAACTTATGTCTAAAATATCACAATATCATTAATTTGATGCTATATTTTTTTTGGATCCTATGATCTTATTAGAATGACCTTTTTGGCATTGTAGGTTGATTCCTTGATAATATCATAGTTTTTGCTTTTTGTGATAAAAGGATAATTTTCGTTTTATATCGAGTGTAATGAAAAAATTTTTTTTTTCGAAAATTCGTATTACCCTGTGAAGTATAACCGTAACATATAACAGTTAAAATTAGACTAGCTCCATCTTTTTCTGGCATTTTTATTTTTAGTTTACTTCATTATCTCTGTTACTAAAGGAGATATACCGATGTTTTTATAAACTTTATATTCGCATACGTTTTATGGCCGTTTGCACCGCCTTGCTTAAATTTAAATTTTGAAGTAGTCCATTCTTAAAGTGGAGTTAATTTATAGGAATAAATAAAAGCATGAAGTCTTTCTCCACTGGTTTATTAAAGTTATAAAGTTAAAATTTGGTAGATATTCTACATTTTTCGGGTGTAGTAACACCCATCATCAGGAATAAAATACAAAGAGAAAATAGTTATAAGTTAGAGGAACAAAGTTAAATGGTAAATGGTAGTGAACATCGATGGAGCTCTCATCAAGCCATGAAAGATAAAATATTAAGAAATGGGTTAATGATTAAAGATTGGTATGCTTAAGTCTTAACACTGACCATGGGCAACAGGTAACAGTGGTAAGAGGAGGCCCGTTTAGGCAAAGAGAAAAATATAAGAAATATGGAGACTCACAGGTCAAGAACTGAATTTCCATTTTTTTTATATTTCTTATATTTTTCTCTTTGCCTAAACGGGCCTCCTCTTACCACTGTTACCTGTTGCCCATGGTCAGTGTTAAGACTTAAGCATACCAATCTTTAATCATTAACCCATTTCTTAATATTTTATCTTTCATCACTCGATGAGAGCTCCATCGATGTTCACTACCATTTACCATTTAACTTTGTTCCTCTCACTTATAACTATTTTTTCTTTGTATTTTATTCCTGATGATGGGTGTTACTACACCCGAAACATGTGGAATATCTACCACATTTTAACTTTATAACTTTAATAAACCAATGGAGAAAGACTTCATGCTTTTATTTATTCCTTTAAATTTAAATGTTAGCTAAGGAGAACCTTATACTTAAGCTTCACCTTAAATTAAAATGGGATGCGCAGGGTCTCTGAAACTTAGCTAGATTTTCCAGAAGTTTGACAACAACGTCGATCTGGTTATTTTTCTGGTAACTTTTAAACTAATTTTTTCTTCCCCTATAATTGAAAATTCTTATGTCATTTTGGGTCAAAAAAATGTATGTTTTTTTTGTGTGAAATTAATCTCTGTGTTTGTATAATTTGGATTTTGGTTCTAGCAAATTCACTCCAGTAATGAAAAACGTAAAAAAGCATATTACTAATTTTCCACGAACTGAACAAAATAGATTGATAACAATAATTGTAAATTTTAATAACATAATTGAAAACAAAAAATCGGACACATTAACATGACGGGAAAAAGACAACGCATGTCAGAAAATTACTGATATTTTTAATACCCAAAGTCCTAAAAGTTTTTTCCATAGAAAATTATACGATAAAATGAAAAAAAACGTACGCAAGAGCATCCCGATAAAAAAAGAACTCTATAAAACTGGGGGAGGCGGGATACTCTCAAAAAATACAAAATTTTGAAATTTAAATTAAAACAGTTGTATGCTAGTTGTTGCTTACACTTAAAAGTTGAACTTTGTTATCGTTTCTTCTCTTATAATATAATGTAAGTTGAATTGTCAAAACTTAATTATATATTATGTTACACACAGTATATCACAAGATATGCGTTGGTAACACCTTACCACTTCTGAAAAGATGTTGGTAAATGTTTTGTTAAAAAATAAAACTATTTTGACAAGTTCCGAGCATGTTATTATATTAAAATCCACTATTAAAAAATTCCAATAACATAATAAAATTCTAGGCTTCAACCAAGATAATTTCATTTATTAGAAGAATGGTCCAAAACTAGGGCACTGGTTAGATGCAGCTCGCATCACTTTTAGTTTAACTTAGTCTGGATTAGGTTAGGTTAGAGTGGCAGACTTTTGGTACTGTCCGAGCACGCTCACGTCCTATGAGGTCCGTTGTGATACCACACATGTTCCGTAGAACCCACCTTCATCAGATTTTTGATGGTTACCGTGGTACACACAGAAGGATCTTGACAACTCAGTCAAAACAGCTACTACTGTTCATAAACCTGGTTAGTCAACCAAATTATAAGTTGCTTACTTCCGCCAGGCTATTAAATCCATTTTTATTTATAGGCAGAACTTTCTTTGGGATATATATGATTACACTGACATCACAGACTGACACATAACAAATTTAATAAGGTTAGATATCTAACATAAGCCGAATAATTCTGGGGCTTAGCTAAGTCCTATTGTAACCCGAGCTTTAAGGAAAAAGCCAACATGCGCAAACCAATTTCTTAAGATAAAGGGTACCTTAGATTAAGTAGCACCTAATCTAAGCGATGTAAACGGTCAAGTAGGCTGTGGATCTCTTGTCATTTCAAATAATATGTGTCACAAATTTATTGTTGTTTTTTAAGTTAAAAATGTCAAATAAAGTTCGCCATACATTTTTTTTGTTTCCATGTAAGAAGCTTACGTATCATAAACTCGTGTGTAGTTTTAACTTTAATATTGTATCTGTTTAAATGTTTGAGGCAAGGATATTTCTTGAACGAGTTTTGAACTTACATTGTTTTTTAAATCACAACGTTTTAACTGATAACCGGAAACGAAAACTGCTTATTGGTAATTTTATCTTATCAAATCAAATCAGATATAGCTTTATTGTCGTAAGATCTACTCATTGACAAAGCAAAGCAACTTATAAAATTATTACAAAACTACAGTTAAAACGAATTAAACAAATTAAAATCTAAAATACACTGACCAGTTAAACACCCCAAAACAAACAAGAGACCCTTACAGCGATACCTCGAAAAATTCACTTATTGTATAGAAGGCTCTCTCTAGGATCTATCCTGGGGCCTTTACAGTTTATGCTACTTTATATTATATACGAACGAACTACTTAGCTCCGTCAAGAACTGCCTGATCCAAGCCTTTGCAGACGATACGCAAATATACAGGGTGTTACAAATTCGACATACCAGCATTGGAATCTCGGAAACCATAGGGGTTAGAGAAACGGTTAAATGGGGGCAAAGTTGTGCAATTCGGTGCTGATTATAATGTCGCTTTAAAAGTTTTCAAATTCCGAATACTTCCGATTTTATTCGAAAAAAACCGAAATTTTGCAAAATCGTTTTTATTTTTTCCTGAGCTTATTCGACTAGCTATTTAAAAATAAATTACACTTTGTCATTGCCACTTTTTATCCTCTACAAAATGACGTTACTAAACTAAAGATCCGCCGTTTCGTCTCCGAGCGGCCATCATCAACTTTACTTTTTTAAATACGGACCTGGATTTTTTAAAACCGATTTTTAAACTCTCCTACCATCAAAATGTAATGGCGATATTACTTTCTCATAATGATGAATTGTCCTTGCTTATTTTTTAAAAATTCATATTTTTTACAGTTCTTGTCAGTCCGGTCCTGGCAACGAATCACAATATTAAATAAAAACTTTATTTTATTTAAAACAGTCATACATAAGTAATATAAATTAATTTATAAGAATTTTCTAATAATGCTAAATTTACTAATTATACATCCTAATTTTCTAAATTAAAGAATAGATGCACCCCCCCCCCCCCCCCCGATATATTAATATATAACAAAAAAACTAAATACTATCAACGCTTTAAAGAATCTCGGAATATTTTTTTCCCCCAATTTAAAATTCAACTTACATGGGAACCATTTATGGCCACTGGGACCACACAGTAATGTAACTGCCTAAGCTTTAGTTTAACTTTCACTTGTAGTTTAAACTGAACCTATACAAGTGGTCCTTAGTGCAGCGCTTTTTTTTGTAGTAAAGTTTTTAACAATATATTAGTAGTTAAATATGTTACAGGTACAACTGTGAACAATAAAGAAAATGAATCTCGTCATAACAAAGTAAGTACAGGCAATGTATTGATCTATTAATAGAACAGATACAGAAAAAAAACTGGTTAATCTTCCTTAAATAGTTGAAAACGAAAGTACATAAACCAGATAAAATAGATGAATCAATTTAATTCCTCGTGCTATATATGAACATCATATCCACTCTTGTAGTACATACGTCAATAATAATTTTAAAAAAATGAAAAACCTTATCATATTACTATAGCTTGAAGCAGTGGCGGCTCATGACCTGTTAAAGAGACAGTGCTGCAGAGCGTAGGTATCAACAATAAAAAATTTTAAAACAAAAACTACGCTTTTATATATTGTGTCAAATATTCTTCTGTCTGTTTATTTTTTTAACATGTTTCGTCCTAAACTACCATCCTCAGATCTTATAAACAGTTAAAAAAAATTAAAATTATGTTAAAAACAAACATAAGCACATCACACTAACATAACTAGACTAACATTTCAGTTACCTATTTTTCTCGGGAGCTGTGTGTAATTTTTACGCAGTTTGGCCTTTGCCCGATGCACTAAATAAATCATTAACATCACATTTTCAATGGCTTCACCACTAAAAAGTACACACACAAAGCAAAATAGACTATTTTTTTATCCCACAGCCACAGATCCACCCGTATTTTTCATATATATTATTAAGATTTCTGGTATAACTTTTTCCCCGGCTTGTGAAAGACACTTCAATATTTAGGTTAGGCATAGGACGTCCGTTTTGTTTAATTTCCAGTTTTTAGTTAACGTTCAATCTTGAGAAGCCCTTATATTTCGAAATTAAATCAATTTTTCAGTTATCAAAAGCAAAATAGTAAATTCAATAACGTAAAACACAAACGACAGACCAGGCAAACGTTTTGAAACCACGGGCCACGGCTAGACTAGACTACTAGACTGAACATTTTGGCGCTCTGTATGTTTACGTTAACATGCTCTTAAAACTATTGGAGATAATCCCGGGCTAGAAAGTCATTGGTCTATTCAAGGTCGACCACTTCTTATGTGCCTGCGTTGCGACGAGTAGCATACGTCACCTTTCACCTTTGATTCATTTGATTGGCGTTAGGCAGCCGCGACTGATTGCGGATAAGACAAACCACATGGATGAAAATTATACTAAATAAAATTTAAAAAATAAAAATTTTGGTTTTGCACATATAGGATATTTAAGACACAAAAAAATAGAAATATATAAATTATTTCATATTATTAGAACAGGTTCTGCAGCTCTTATACACTAGCCGCCACTGTCTCGAAGGAATAAATTGAAAAATGTACTGTTTCTAAAATCAACCAGAACCAGGATCCAGTCACTTTTTAAATATTAGTCAAGGTTAATCGTGTGTCAAAAGTACCAACACTAAGATTTGTTTCCTCAAAACTTAATGCTTAATGTTACATTTCAGAAATATTTAATTCAAATTATATTTTTAATATGACTTTTGAGGTCTCCCACATCGGACAACTTGTGGACGGAAAGTCTGCGAAATAATTATAACTAACAATTTTTTTAGATTGAAACCACAACAGCCAATGAGCAACCGAGCAATGTTTTCAACTTATCTACTATAGAAAATTACTTAGAACAAAACATAGATAAAGTTAAAGTTACACCTGATAAAAATACGTCGTCGGATATGGAAATTGAAATCGTTGGTAGTTCAACGAAAAAATTAAAAGATTTGAATTTACAAAAAAGGAACAGCGCTGGTAAGGAAAACGTCTCCAAACAAAATACAAGCGTTAAAGATAACAGTGTCGATGACGATATATTTTTTGTGGCGACGCAGGCAACTGGGCAAAGGGTCTCTCAAGCCAATAAAATATGCTACGTATCTTCGGTTCCAATAGACTTTAACGACATTGATTCCATTGCCATGCGATTAGCACTTAATTTACGCAGTTGCATTTCCAGTGCGTCAAATATAGAGAGTGACGTGAGCCAGTCACTGGTTGATTGTTTCATCAATCTCAAAACATATGTTGACAAGATTCTCACACTTAGATCTGACAAGAAAGAACAAGAAATGCATAGTTTGCAAGTGAAGGAAGTTGTTAAGATGAATAGAGCTGTGCAAACTGACGCTGTGTATTCTTCCAGTAAAAGCGTCCAAGTTAAATTGTCACCTGTCAAACAGTTATCGACAAAAAATATTCAGACTTCTCAGAATATTTTACAAAATGCTGATGTGCAAACCGACTTTACCATTTGTGTTGACCAAGGAGTACAAGTAATAGAACATCAATCGACCATAAAGATTACCAAAGAAGGAAGTGTGAAAAAAATCCAAACATCACAATCCAATACATCACAAAATGGTGAGTATTTTCATTTATTAATTAAGTGAGTTTTTTCTTTTAAAATCAATAAATTTACCTTTGTATATCGTGTAAATGACGCCCTACTGTGCTGCCCTCAAGGAGGGCAATGGAAAGAGAAGTAAACTGATATACGTAACAACACCGCTTATGAGGCAAGAGTACATCTAGCCCGCAGTTATGTTATGGAACTTAAACCGGTCAGTAAGAGGTGCTTTACGTCAGGCCTGAGAGAGGAGTTTATTTGACGCGTTATTTAAATTTATTGTTTGTAGCGTTCTTTATTCAGGTGGCGGAAACGGTAGATTATTTCTTAAAGAAAGATGGCTAGCGAGAAATCATAAATAGAAAAGTTTCAGTTTTTAAACATAATTTGCAAATGTTTGTAAACGTTCGTTAACATATTTTTGGTTTTACTTTAAGAAATAATCGACCGTTTTCACGCATAAAAGTGAGAGTTGTTAAAAAGAGCTAATTTTGGCTTTTTATTCTATGTCCAGCCGCAGTTCGTTGAATTGAAATATTTTTTCTCTGTGATCAGCTGCTGTAAAAATAGTTAAATAAAAACATATTAAATATTTTTTAGCATAAGCACGTACTTAAAAATGTTGGTAATATAGTAATATTTCAATTTAAATATTTTTATAATGTCGGCATCCCCTAATGCAAGACCTAGAGAAAAAAAATATTAACAAGCTTACAAGAATGGTAAACTAAAATAATTATTTATGATACATGGAAATTACTCAATAAGATCAAATGTGACCATAGCCAAAGAAACTGCTGACGGTGTTTTTATTTTTTCAATTCTTGACATCGTTGTTTCCATACTAGTGGCTATTTCTACTGGTGATTTTCCATTATCCAAATCGAATTAAAAAAGAAATAATTTCGGCACTAACACAACAATTTTAGAATGCGGTTAGGGCTGACCAGACGTACTCTTTTTAAGAGAACAGTTCTCTATTTATCACTCCAGTACTCTTTGCTCTTTTTTTGTTAAAATTTAGGTAAAAGTTCTCTTTTTCCGTTTTACAACTAAATGTATTGTTTTCGAGCCTTGCGAAATCTTTTCGAGGTGCCTTTAGTGATTAAGTTTTGCTTTTCACTATTAAATGTCTAGGTCTTGATAGTCCAAAAAAGGGCGTGGCACCTAAAAAAAATTTGCCTGCGGCGCTTTTTTCAAGGCATAAAGAAAGAAAATGTGTACTCTTTTGGTTTCAAAAATTTCTGGTCAGCCTAGGTTAGAGAGGCAACTCACCCTGCGATTTCAAATAAGACCCGCCCACGCGCCTAACGTAAGCACCTCTAATTGGCCGGTTTAAGTTCCATAACATTACTGCGGACTGGATGCATGATACAACTATACAAGGTATGATATCAACAGGGTGCGCAGTAGATCGTGACGTCACATTGTGAGGAATTTTTGAATTGAATGCGCCGAATTATACAGCGTAGTTTACATTATTTAAAGTCAATTTTATATGAAATTTTTAATAAATTTATTTCAAATCATATTAGCCTTAGAATTTCTACTGTGACTTAAATCTTGAAACATACATTTTATATAGATAGATTTATTATTGTCAAAATTTAAAACTTCCTTTTACTTACCTTCCTTAACTCAAACTTTAAGATGCGATTATGCTTAAAGGAAAACTTCTTTAAAGTGCGTAGGAATTCATTTAAACCAAAATTTTACATGGAAACAGCATGTTATTTATTTTACAAGCAAATTAAAAATATTTTATTATTTCAAGGTGACGTCACGAAAGTTACGCCCACCTGCGCGGTATAATATCTTCTTGTAGTTGTATCATGGGCTGGATGTACTCTTGCGCTTTCGATGTCTCTTTTTCAAGCATGCTCGGGCGAAGACTCGCGTCCATTTCCCAACCTATTGCAGGCACACTGTGCGCATGTCAGTCGAATAACCTGATGGCGGGATATTTAAAATATATGTAGAAATGGATTTAATTATTTTATAATGTTTTATTACGTCACGGTGTGAGTCATAGTTTAGGTTCTAGTCTCTATTAAATTTGTTTGCAAGAATATTGTTATTCGTAGCTTGTCGATTTGTTAATTTATGGGCCATAATTAAAATGGAGGGGCAGACAAATCAATAAATTTTGTTATTTTTTAAGGTCGTAAAGCACCTGTAAAGTAAAAAACCTAACCTCCAATTTTTTAACTGTTAATAAATGTATGTACATATGCACAGACAGTGAGATTAATTGTTTGTAGAACAAAAATATGCTACCTTAAGTAGCTTCGAGATTTCTTTTCTTTTCGTCGGATCCTAGCTCTACTGATGAGTCATGATATGACGAAACTCGTCTAGAGATGGATCTGGCGAAATGAAAAGGAAAATCTTCTTTAAAAATATAGTAGCTCCATTGAAGAAAATAATGTAGAAATATGGACCAAGCATAATAACCTCTATATTGTTTTCTTCAATGAAGTAAATATATTTTTGTACTACAAACACTTAATTCATCCCACAGTCTGTGCACAAATAAATTGTTCTACAATTTAAAAAAGGGAGGTAAGGTTTTTACTTTACAGCATCGACGACAAAACTTACTGATTAATAAGTAATAGCCTCCCCCTCTATTTTATAATTATGGCCCATAAATTAACAAACTGGTAAACTGCGAATAACAAAAATATTCTTGTAAAAGAAACTTAATTGGGACTAGAACCTCCACTATGACACACACCGTGGCTTAAAGAATCACCAAAACATAATTAAACCTCTTCTTCCTATATTTTACTACCTATACTACTACCTATATTACTACCTATATTTTAAATATCCCGCCATCAAGTTATTCGACTGACATGCGCACAGTGTGCCTGCAATAGGTTGAGAAATAGACGCGAGTGGGCGAAGACTTATTGGTCCCCGACAATATTCTCAAATGCGTTGATGAGACTTGTAGGAACTAGGAAAAGGTACTTTATATTTTTAGGATTAAAAAAAAGTAAAAGAAAACTTTTTAAACAAAGATTATCCACATCCCAAACGTACAGAGCCGAGGGTCCAGAAGATGCTGATAAAGCAAGTTCTACGAAAACCTCTGAAAGTTCGGATAACCAAGAAAAACACATAAGTGTGGATAGTTCGAGACCAAGCAAATCTAAATCTCGGGAAATATCTGAAGAATCTATTTTAATTTGTTCCGTTGGAGCCACGGCTTCCGATAAATCAAATAAGAAAATTAAAAGAAAACTTACCTATGAAGAAGAACAATCCAGGTACTTCAAAATATATCCTAATTAAAGTTTGAAAGTAAAAATACCTGTGGTGCGATTCTATAAGGGAATAATAATATTTTTAATTAAGCAACATTACCGGGTGACACAAGAAAGTTTTTCTATTATGAAATAAAACACTAATGGTTTATAATTTTCACTTGTATATTGTCAACATGACACGTGTTTCGCTGTCATAGCAACTTCATCAGGTGTGATATTCAAACAATATCATAAGTATCATTTGATGTTTCAAATTTATTCCCAGGCAATCGACATATTAAGCACCGGTTCCCGCAGATCACCGAAGTTAAGCTGTGTTTGAGCGCGGTTCGTACTTGGGTGGGTGACCGCTTGGGAACACTGTGTGCTCTTGCCTTAGGGAAGAGTATAAAAATGAATCGACACCTGGCCATCCTTTCACGCCGGACAGGCCGGATGAGATCTGGTATCTCGTAGGCTGAAGGTGGCGTTTCACACTCCCCAGTCAATAGACCACATGTGTGGTCGATGACCGCTTCAAGATGGCCTCCGTAGTCGGCGAATCGTAAATTTTTTTTTTCCTAGTATACCACCTCTAGAAACTATTGGATTAGTCAAAGAATTACTCCACACTAACAATGTAAACGTAATTATCATAAATAAAATTCTTTATTTGAAATATGTTTAGATCAAAATAATTTCCAGTTGTATGCATTGTAAACCGCTAAAAATGGATTAATTATGGGGAATCCACTTAGCCCACTTTTGGTCGAAATATTTATGAATAACTTAGAAAAGATTATTCACAAATATCATTTGTCCAAATATTGTCAATTTTGGTACAGATATGTATATCATATTTTTGTTTCCTTTACTGGCACTACTAGACAGCTCCAAACCTTTTTTGAATACATTAATTCTATTCATCCTAACATAAAATTTACCATTGAACATGAAAATAATTATTGCATACATTTTTTAGATTTAACAATTAGTGGTATTAATATTAATTTTGATTTTTCAATATATCATAAACCATCACACACGGACACAATAATTAACAATAAATCACATCACCCCTATCAACATAAAGTAGCTGCTTACCACAGTATGGTCCACCGTCTTATCAATGTTCCTATACCAAAGAATTTAACTTAATAAAACAAATAGCAATTAACAACGGATATAATCATGAACTAATAGATAATATATATTCAAAAATGAAGTATAAAATGACAATAAATGAAGTATTTCCTACAACAAAATATCAATTTAAGTACAAAACTTTAACATTTTTCAGCGAAGCTAGTAATAATATAAAAAACTTTTTAACTAAACTTAATATAAAAATAGCATACAAAACAAATAATAATTTAAGTAAAATCATAAAAAACAATAAAGATAAATTTAAAAAAGACAACAAAAGTGGAGTATATAGGTTAAATTGTGGTTCTTGTTTTAAATATTACATAGGTCAAACTGGTCGTTCATTTAGAACTAGAATTAAAGATTACCAGGATTCCTTTATCAAAAATAATAAACACTTCACATATGCAGATTATTTAAATTGAAAAAACTACATTTTTAATAATAATTTTGATATTTTACATGTAGAACATAAAAGTTTTAAATTAAATTTATTGGAGTCTTTAGAAATCAACAAAGGGAAAAATTCACCAAATTTATTGAATGATAAATTAGATAATTGCACTTCTCATTTGTTAAACTTATTCAATGCATAATTAGTTAAATTATCCACCTACCTGTCCTTTGCAAAAAATACCGTAATAATTTTATAACCTGGTTTTATCAACATCTGTATAGTTATTGTAAATAAGACCTCTATATTATAAAGAAATGTTGTTTGAATTTCACATCTGATGAAGCTGCTATGGCAGCGAAACACGTGTCATGTTGACAATATACAAGTGAAAATTTTAAACCATTAGTGTTTTATTTCATAATATTATTATGGATTTTCATCAAGTAAAGGCTGAAACAATCCGATTACCTCGCAGAAAACGCAGGCAATTTTTTTTTCTTTTGGCTGTTGTTTTATATTTTTAGTTCGGGTAGTTCTATAGTGTACTGATAATAATAAATTAAATAAGGGATATTTATTGCCTGTTGATAAGCCATAATATGGCGAATCGCGTTTGGGAATTGGGGATTGATCTGATGATATGAAAGGAAACTTTTCTTTTCTAATAATTAATTTCTCAAGATTTATGTTTTATTAACTATTTTTTCCAGAATATTTAAGAGAATTCGAAAGCCAGATTCTGATAGTGAATCCGATGATAACGGCAAACGGAGGAAGAGGCGACTTTTGAGAGATGATCTAAGCGTTGTGTTTGCCGATACAGAGAGGGGAAGCAAAGAAGAGTCTCAAGTCAAAGTTGCTTTTACCCCGGAAAGTGAAAAATTGGATGATGTAAGTAAATGTGCCGTTTAAATTTTTTTAAATTTCTATGTACAGCATGTTCAGTTTCGATATTTTTATAGGGTATGATCTAGTTATAGTATATTAGTAGGCTTGGTGAAAAAATTTACGCATCGGAACAAAGGGTGGTAGTTCAGTGTTTGGTCAATTTACTCATTTATTATTATAGTGATGCGACTTTAAAAATATTTTTTTTACTCCTGTGTAATTGTTATTTTATGTACAGTTCACTCTATAGTGAATTCATTTTTACGCACAACTGTGCGTTATGATGCCTAGTATAACAATCAAGTTAGCTTTGAACCACTTAAATCGTGACATTGATCTATCGTGCGTTCTGAATATTTGACAGTGACTATTTGAGATTTGAAATTCAAATCGATACTTTATAAACCGATTTTTAATTTATTAGTACCAGTCGTAGAAAAAGTATAGTACATATTGCGTGTTGTAAAACAATTACGTACTCATGTAATTACCGTATGTTCGCAATTTTTCCATTCTGGCGTAATATGGTTTTTAACACACTTAATACGTATTATACTGATTCCTTCAAATGTTGTAATATCAGATTTACTTTCGAAACACATATAAAAAATAAACTTAAAATAGCCTACATGCGTCTAAAAAAACTTTATCACCTAAAAAAAAATTTACCGGCTAAAACTAAATATTACTTATGTAACACTCTCGTATTGTCTTAGTTCGATTATGGAGATGTAGTATACAGCGACTCATTGACGGCTGGGCTTTCTTACTCTGTTCAAAAGAATTAAAATTCTTGTATGCGATATTCATTTAACATTCCATTCAGAAATCATATAACTCCTTATTTAAATAATAACTCTATTTTAAATATGAGGAATCGTAGAAAGTACCATATGTATGCTTTTATTTATATACTATTAAAAAACGGAGAACCTCAGTATTTAAGAACAAACTTCCATTCTTATGTACATCCTCATCGTACAAGAAATGTAAATTATTTCAGGTCACCTCAGCATCGTACATCTAATTTTCAAAAGTCATTTAGTTTCATAGCGGTTCAAATGTGGAATAATTTACCTGATAATGTTAAGGAATTTTCATTTAAAAAATTTAATAACCACATTAAACAATATCTTTTAAATATACAAAGAAGGGAAGTTTAGCCTTATATTTTCTTTTTGTTCATCTAATTTGAGTTATTATCTCTCTCTCTCTTTCTCTTGCGCCTGGGTCGGTCGTTGCCTAAATCTTTGTTGAACTTACATAGAATTTTAGTAGGTAATCTATATTATATAATTTTTAGTTATAATTTTTTGGGCTATACTGCACAGGCACAGTTTATCTGTGCCTTGTGAGACCGGTTTTTTAATAATCGATGTATAGCCCAATTTATCATTAACTTCAGTTACATTGATTTGTAGATTATAATTTTTTGTTTATGATAAATAAATTATTTGAGTTTGAGTTTGAGATTTGTTCGGGTTTAAATACAGGTGATTCCTAAGTTGATACTTCTTTTTTAGCTGTGTATAGAAGGCAATAAATCAAACAACATTTTCAAATACCTTTTTTCAAAAAACTCAAAAGTAAGGTACTTACTTTCATTTATTACACTAGGGATCACATACGGTTCTGCCTAACTTGCCTGTTGAATAACATTAAGAAAACTTCTGGGTGTAGGATGAGCCCGCAAGGGAAAGCGTTCTGCGTATAATCGTGAGGCAGCAGCCGCACTTTGACGACACTCACCGTAAATTAGCACCATATCTACTAGTTGATTGTTTTCAAATTTTACCATTTTCACGTGTTACCAATTTAAAATTAACTTGCTTCAGAAAAACATACGCAGCGAATTGTTTTTTTGTTTGTGATAATGTTGTTTATTTTAATACCTTCCATACACAGCTAAAAAGAAGTATCAACATAGGAATTTGTATAATGCGTTAATTTCATAACACCCTGTATAACAAGTAGTACTTTTATTTCCTTCGTATTAATTAGTATTTTGGGTATAAAATTTTCGATTGAGTTTTTTTTATCTTTTTTTTATTGTACTGTTGAACTCTTACGTCTCTTACATATAATTTTAGAAATACTTATTGGAGGTTATGGCAAAATATGGAACTCCACCACCAGATAAGACATCGGCAGACGAAGGGCAATTTAGCCATGATAATGAATCAAATAAAGAACACAAAAGACAAAACTCTGAAGAAAAATCGAATAGCCAAAGCAAAAAATCTCAAAAGTCAAAAAATGAATCTCAGAAATATACTGGCGAGCATGTTTTTACCGCAGCTGCGGCATTTGAGGAAAATTTAGAAAAGTTCGATAAAGAAATTTTGGAATATGAAAATACAAAAGCCCAAAGTACTGAATATGATTTGGTGGAAAATACACCAATCCTTAGTCCAGAGGCGAAAATTCCGAGGTAAGCATAATTATTATTATTATACTGAATTATAGTCTATTTCGGAAAGGTGTAGAGTAATAAAAGCTCACTAGGTATGCAAAGGGACTACAGAGTAAGCCAACGAATATTTAAGCCACTTTCATAATTCGGCATTGATTTTATTGCAAAATTCTTTATTTTTATCGAGTGCAGGTAGCACCACCCGGGTTTGGGTCAATTTATGGGTTTTGCCTATTTTTATCCATTCACAAACACTGAAAATGGTGTGATAAAGGCGTGCATTATGTACATAGTATAAGGTACATTTATTTTTTATTAAACATTATAAAAAAATACCAAATACAAAGAATACATTATACAAAAATTAAATTGTAAAAAATCATAATATTCTTTGTCATCTGAGGAAGTGTCATCTCCTCTTCACGTTATATTCAACGGGTCGACGGTCCGATCGATCAGGTGGTCAAGATTCCACATTTTCTCCTCTTCTTTAATGGCATGATCGACTGCTTTTCACCAGTTCGTTGGTGTCACTTCCTTAATGGCTTAACTAAACAGTAGCTTAACGTCTTTCATTTTGCATGTCGTGTTGTGTCTTGCTACAAATCCTTTCACTTGCGCCCGTATAAGTTCTATAGGATTTAGTTCGAAATGATATGGCGATGTGCGCAGCACAGTTACACTATGTTTTTCAGCTATATCTTCCACGGCATATTTCATAAAACGATGTTTGTGTAAATTTGCTATAGCTAATCTTTATCAAAATATCTTCAAATTCAATACTTTTGGTGGTTAACCAGTCGATAATTTCTTGTTTTCTCCAAGATGAAGTTGGAGTCTTCTCCGTGCGTCGTGAATGACAGCTTGCGTTATCCATAACTACTACTGAATCAGCTGGAAGATATTTTATCATTTCACCAGAATAGTCCTCAAAAACGCGCGCCTATGGCCGACACCGAAATTGAGCCGAACTGAACGGAATTTCCCATTTTATTACTCTACACCTTTCTGAAATAGACTTTAGAACTTATTGAAAATATATCTCAATAATAAAAGTCGTCCTAGAGAGTCACAAACTTTTTTAAAAAACAATTAAAAAGACGTCGCGAAAGCAGGAAGTTTAAAAACATGCATTGAGAAGTGATGTAAGTCATCGAATTAACCGTGCAATTATTTTATTTGTTGTTGGACTACTCCAAGGCCTTCGACTGTTTGGATCACCGTTACATTACTGTGGTCTTTCTGGGGGTGCCAGGAGTGGTTTAAGTCGTATCTGTTCGATAGAAAACAGCAAGTTCAGTTAATCAGTGGCGGTGACAGAGTCTTGTCGGAAGCCCTGGGGATCTCCAGTGGAGTACCCTAGGGATCCATACTGGGTCCTCTTTTGTTTATAATTTATACTGCTGATGTTGCTAACATTTTGAATTGTAATGATCGTCTTTATGCTGACGATTGCCAGCTATACCTCTCCTTTTTACCGGAAGAACAGGACGAGTCTCTGCAGCGTATAAATGACAATTTGGACAGCCTACGCAGGTCAAATACAAACTAACAGAATTCCTGATTCTGTAATTATTTGACTATTGTGATACGGTTTATGGACCAGCATAACGCACACAGAATTCAAGTCATACAAAACGCGTGTATGCGGTTTTCGGAAAATGTCAGGAAAAGAGATATCACACCATATTTCTTGACTTATGGGTGGTGCAAGATGCACGTTCGTAGGAATATGCCTGCTTAATATTTAAAATTATCAAGACAAATAGTTCCGGCTACCTTCGGTCTAGTCTAGGCTGACATTCGGAGAGGAAGTTTTTACGTGAGTTAGGCTAGATCCAAGTATTTTACATGTTCCGAGACACGAAACAGCGTCTTTTAAATGTTCATTCTCGTATGGAGCCACTACTTTATATAATAGCCTATTAATTAACTGAAAGCACTTGATAACCTAGCCACGTTTAAAGGGAAATCAAAGAATATTATAGTAATGAGGTCTGATTGCTCAGTGCTCAGGTCTGAGCAAAACATTTCTTACATCTTATTTTTAGGAATAAGGAAATAAGTTTCTCCATTTTGTAAGAACGTACACATTCTTTTATAAAGTAGAACAAAAATATTTTCCGAAAATCGTTTGAAAATATTGACATTTTTCATAACATTTCTGAAAGAAAAAGTCAATGTTTCCTTACACTTAGTCGTTGCTAGGCAACGGAAAATAACTGTTAGGAAATATTTATTATTGTACTGTAAGGAACTATTATTTCTATACGCCTACTTGTCAACTAAAATGGGTTAAGTTTGACAATTCAATATTACTGTGTTTCCATAGTTACAACACAAATATTTAATGGCATCCTTTATTTGTAAACAAAGTTAATAATATTTGTTTCAAAATTTTAACAAGTTGATTGTAATAAGTTATGTCCTTTTAATAATTTTCGATTTACGGAAAAATAGTATGTATACCTCGTAGAAAAAGCCACATTCCCGGACTCCTTATTGTCAGTCTTGTCTTGCGCCTAGACATAAAATCTTTACGGAAGTGCGGGAATGTTCAGTTTTTCCTACTAGGCATACAATGTACTATTTTCTATCGTGGTAAGATAAAAAGGCAGATGGTAATCAAAATATAACCAATAACGCTGTACGCAACGACTTTGTGGTATTCTGTATAAGGATTCAGTAATTACCGAAGATTAGTAAAGAAAGTTATTTTTTTCTAGATTACAAGCATCCAATAAGAAGAAAGAAACAAAAAAACATTGCATGAACGGACCTCTTCAGATTATAAGTAAAGGGTCGGCACTGAGTTGTAATACTAAAAGAAAAGAAGCCCCAGATGAAAGTTTAGTAAATTTAGTAACACAAACGGAACCTTCCACGATAAACAGAAATATTGATAAAGTTCCTACGCAAACTGAAAAATGTACAGATGATGTGGCTGGTATTTTAAAAGACTTACAGGATGATGATGATTTTTTTAAGACCAACATGGACTGCGATGAAAATGAGCAAGTAAGGATCAGTTTACCAAAGCGAGCAAAAAAAGGGTCCAACGTTTTAAGTGATAATCATAACATGGATAATTTACCAGCTTCTAAAGAGGATAACGTTGATAAGGAGGCGCTGAATGTTACTCAAGAGAATATAGATCATGTACGTTTTTAGTTTGTTTTATTAAAAAAAAAAAATAAGATGGCTTCTGGTGACAAACTTAAAAGCTCTTTTGGCTGCCAACCAGTAACAAATTTCCTCTGAATTTTTCACTTTATTAGTAGGTACTTAGTTTGAGATTAAAAAAGGTTATGACGTGAAATCAAGAACTAAAAATTAAAAAACAACCCAACCATGGTGGGATAGGCCGCACATCTCGTCTGGAGAACTATATTTTGCGGTTCATTATAACAGTTGCAATTCGCAGGTTCAGAAATAGATCACGCCGAGGTACCCACCAGGGTGCGACGCTATCCGTTTACAAGCCGTGTAAAATAAATTAGTAAAAGTTTTAGTGTCTGTAATAATAAAATAGAAAGAAAAGTTAGCTGCAAGCGGACATCTGTCCTATGCATTAAAGTACACAGGGACGGCAAAACAATAGGTTTTCTGACTCGCGTCTATATCCCAACCTAATTGCAGGCATACTGCGCATGTCAGACGGATAGCATGATGGCGGAACATTTAAAATAAAGGTAGAAATGGATTTAATTATTTTTTTACGTCACGGTGTTTAGTCATAGTCGAGGTATTAAGTTTTCTGACAAGAACAGTTTGTTAATTTGTGGCCTTGTGGGGCATAATTAAAATAGAGGGGCAGGTTATTAATCAGTAAGTTTTGTTATGACTGCGGTTGTTACAAATTATTAAATATTTTGGTGGCCGTTGTCAAGCACCTGTAAAGTAAAAACCTAACCGTCATTTTTTAAATTGTTAAAAAGTTTATGTGGACACAGATTGTCGGATGAAATAAAGTACAAAAACAAATATTAATGTTCACATGAAAAGAAAACACAAAGTCTTCAAACGATCACCTTTAAAGACCATTACATGCCATGCATTTCTGGTATTAATGCACTAAAAACAACAATAAGCCCTATAATTTCTTCTAACTATGACCCTCATAACAAAAAGTCGGAATTACAAAATCGTAGACTGTCAACACCGGTAACCACATCATTTAATTCCTTGAAACGCAAAAGAAAAAAGGGAATAAAGTGTTTGATTCAAAAATATAAATATAATACCGTAATATTAAAAATTTAATTAATTAATCGCTATATCAATCATATTTTACATGTAATACTAAACTCATTACTATCTATATAAATTTCAAATAACCCGGCATCACGCTATCCGCCTGACATGCGCAGTGTGCCTGTCATTAGGTTGGGTCATAGACGCGAGTGTTTTCTGGGGGTTTAGTTTTTAGTTCTTGATTTCACGTCCGGTGGCATCTATGTTCGCTGATTGTTGTCAGTTTCGTAGATTGTTGTTGGTTTCTGAGGTACAGTTGTGTTCATAAAAAAGTAGGACAAGTTTTGAGTTATGTAAACCTGCCTATAGTGCGCCACATTTCAAAAAAAAGTAGTACAACAAGTATGTTGATTTTTAAGGTGGAATCTAGTTCCTCCAAGACTGTTTTCAACCTCAGTCAACTAAATTAGGTACAATATAAAATATAGTTTATTAAAAAAAAACAAATATATTAACAAGTTAATATTTAGTCATGGCTCCATTTCGCCCTAAAATTTCATTTAGTCTATTAGGAATGGAGGAATAAAGGTTTCTTATCAAATCTTGGCTATCACTGAGTTCATCCCATGTTTCTTGTAAAAAACTTATTAGCTCGTTTTTGTTGGCTGGTCTGAAGTTTACCTCGTAAATTTTTTTGGTCAATATACCCCACACATTCTCCATTATATTTATGTCGCGACTTTTTGAAGGCCACAATAGAGTTTCTGTTGAAACCATTCTTTCACCATTCCTGCGTTGTGAACTGGGCAGTTGTCTTGTTGAAGTATGAAATTATGAGTAGCAAAATGTTCTAAAACACTAGGCAGCATAACATTTTCCAAAATGTTTCTGTAACTGAGCGCTGTAAACCTTTCTTCAATTACCCAGCAAACTTCTAGACCTTGATAGCTGAGCCAAGCCCACACATTTACAGAAAATCTTCCAGATCTCTCCGAGTTATTGGTGTATTTTTCATCAAATCTAGTTCCGCGAGGTCTATATACTCTAATGTGGCCATTGAATGACGATTGGAAAACTTTCTTATCAGTAAAGATTACCCTGTTCCAATCTTCCCGCAAGATATTATTAACTGCGAAGATAATTCTAGCTTGTTTATGTTCTTGCCTTAAAATAGTTTTTTTACAGCAACATAATTTTTTAAGGGTGATTTCTTTATTCTTCGACATGCTGTGGATCTTGAGGCTGGAAAATCTGTTTCTGCCATAGCTTTTACCGCTACCGTAAATGGATTTTCTTCTAAAAAATGCACGGGGGCGTTATCTTCTTCTTGGGTCGTAGCCCTTGGCCTTCCCGTCGGCTTTTTATTATCTAATGTTCCATGTATCTCCCATCGATGTTTTATTTTCTGAACTGTGTTTTTATTTACATGCATTACTTGTGCGACGTCTCTCACAGGCATACCATCTTGCACATAGACAATAACTTGTGCCTTTTGAACTGTGTTCAGCTGTGGCATTTTATTTGTGTCAAAATCACGTTAAATAAGGTGACACAAAATAACGGATGTCTCCCTGACACTGACTGCCAGTCATTATCAGGGAGACATCTGATGACGATTTCGAAGACCAGTTTACATTATACTAAAACATGTGTATTATAGATTTATGAACACAACTGTACGAGGCAAACCAATTTGTCATGGCATACTTGATAGGTACCGTAAGTCACGTGTTTAAAGAATTTTTGTTCGTGGACACTGCACACGGTTACTAAAAAGAACGGTTGTCTGGTAACTTCTGACCAATTAGAGCCTGCCTGCTGATGACGTCACAAAACGTCTTTGTTATACAGGTCTATTATGAATGCAACAGACAAAGAGAGACAGATACGCTTTTCTATGAAATGAACAGAGCACGGTATATATATTTGATCGTTTTTAGAAAATTTTACTATTTATGGACCTAATAAACTAGTTCTCCTATTTCTGGAAGCGAATTTTATAAAAGTAAAATTGAACTGAAACTTAGACCGTAATTTTAAATATTTAGTTTTCTGTTTTTCTTTTAATATAAGTAGATAAGTCTACAAATACAGACCGAGGCCAGGGTGCAATTTCATTTTACTAACTTTAAAGTTTACTTTAAAAAAACGCATGTGTATGTAGCTGCTGTTTTCAATGTTTATTTCAGAAAATATATATATAAATTTTGTTTATTTCTTATAAAACATATATATTATTGTTCTGTATAGATAAAAAAGTAAAAAATTATTGTTTGAATATAAAAATACATATTTTTACTAAAACAACTTTAATTTATTACAAAGAAGCAAAAGGTAACAGTTATAAAGATCAAACTTAATTTATTACAAAGAAGCAAAAGGTAACAGTTATAAAGATCAAACTTAGGACTCAGTTAAGCTAAATTATAAGGCAAACTACATAGCTTAACGCAAGTAATAAACTATATACACACATAAAGACGGTCTTGTAAAAATTCCCTTTAACAACGTCGAGGTTACATGATTCGCTGGCAACTGAGCATCATGAGATCTAACTACAAAAAGGAAAGAAACATATAAAAATAACAACACCTGCATTATAAATGTTTTCTTTTTAATACTCTGGAATCATCTTTGGTATTTAAATATTTAATTCTTATAGATACCTGTTGTCTCGCAAAATAATATACTAATTTAAAGGGAATATTGGAAACTTTTCGAAATATAATTTTTGCAGTTCGTTTTATAATGTTTGCTTTAAATTTAAAGTTATTACAATTCAATTTATTAAACCATTTGTCCATTTTTTCTACACTTTCCTTCCATGAAATTGAAGGATCAGTTAAACCCCCAAAAGAAAGACTCTGAACTCAAGATGGCATAGCATACGAATGCATTTTTTGGCTCATTCTCATAATTGTAGCAACCCAGCTTAGGAAACCCTTTGCGATTTTTTCGTGCTAAAAAGCTTGCCACATACACTAACCCATCTTTTTCACATATATTTGTAGCAGATCTGCGTGATGAAGTAGAGGAAGTATCACTAATTTAGTTACTTTATGCTAGCCTTTATAACCAGCCCGGTTTAAGGCAGTAGACAAGATAAATTCTTCACTTTGCTCCCCCTCAACATTAGTATTTCTTTGTACCATTCCGTTATTTTTGCCAAGTACTATCATTCTTATTATATCTATAGCATTAAGGGGTGCCGGGTGGTCATGAACGAAGGCCCCCCTCGTTCTTTTCTGAAATTTAAAAAAATTATAATATACCTATTACTTAGGTAAACAAAAACATGTAGGTAGGTAAGATTTAAAGAGAATAATAATTAATTACCTTTTATTGTACTGTACTGATTAATATATTGGTAAAATGTCTCCTCATCTTTAAATATAAGTCTCTAAAACACCTTACAACTTTGAAAATTTGCTGAAAACCACTTCAAAAACAGAAATAACAGAATAAACAATGCTAATTCTGTATACAAATGTCTAAAAAGACGTTTTGTGACGTAGGCGATGACGTTTCGCCCGCCATGACACCAAGCTTACAAGGCAACCTATCTATCTAAAGACCTTGGACACTGCATAAGTTCTAAATTTTGTAATGGAGTAAATTGTAAACTTTTTTAGTGAATACTGTAATGTTTTCTTTTATGTAAAGGTGCTGGAGGCCCTGGATGATTTTGACGATGACGACGACATAGAAGCCGAATTGGAGAAAATAAGTTTTACAGCCGAACAAAAAAAGCTTAGCGCAGCGGATAAAAACAGAATAAGGATAATACAAAATATCAAGTTAAAGAGTCAAGATAGAAAGAACAGTCAACATGGTTTGAGGGTAGCGGAAAGTCCTCCTAATCAAATTATTGATAGTAGTGACGTAAGCGACGAGGAAATTGTGGAAACAACTCCGCAGAAAAAGACGATCAACTCCAGAGATAGGTAAATATCTAGTAAATTTCACATACGTTTTTAATGCTTTGAAGTTTCTCTTGTCAAACGCGTTGGCCAACATGTGATTTAAGAATTCCTTAATTCCTAAAACGGATGTACACAACAAAGTTGCACACTAACCACTTCAATCTGTTACCCTTCAGTCAGCTAATTTTCTTAATTGTTACAGAACCTGACATCGATGCCGTTAGTATGTGTATCTATTTCTTACGCTTTTGCATTCGCATCTCTTTCCGTACTTTATGTCCGCGTGTCTTCTCTGCGTTCTTTCAATATCACGAGCCGGCATTCATTCGTTCACGTGTTAAATCAACGACGAGAAAACAAAGATAGACCCTGCCTTCCCCTTTATCAAAACAAACCGACAAGAACTAAAATTCATGCACTTAGTTCCTGACGAGTTCCATGAATGTTCCATATGGAAATAGGACATTTTTACGAGCGTATAATACGCTGTTGCCAAATGATTAAAAGATTCTCCTATTGTGGGTTTTATTTGGGATCAAATAGGTATATTCTTTCTTCACCGGTATTTTCAACCAGTGGTGGAACTGATGAACTTATGATTGACAGCTGGTGGAATAACGTCATTAACCAGTTGGTGAATTATTTTACGATATCTCTTTCGTTGACGTTGATAGAAATCAACCATGAATAAAAAACCATGATTTATATCCAACCGGTAACACAATAGGCAATTTAAGGACGCCATTAGGCTCAACCGGCGGACTCGCGGGTGAAAAAAGAATATACCTAAATAAACACATCGTTGGATTGCTTAAAAAATATTCTAACCTCAACCTAGTCAAAATACCAATAACGATAAAAATTTCGAGAAAATTTCTCATAGAATGACAGTTTAGATAACTTAACCTAACTTTTGAGCTAAACTACTGTAGAAATTAATTATAAAATAGTTATATTGTCGAAACGATTTGAGTATACTACATAGTCATCTATTCTTCATGAATTCGACAAGTTAATGTATATTTTAAAATACAGTAAATCAGCATTACGATGACATTTTATAATTGCCTTTAACATACAGTCAACGAAAAGTCATAATAAATTTATTTTTCGAATCGATCGTGCTAAATTTATTTCCAGCTTTATTACATAAAAAGTGGCGAGAGTTTAGTGTTTGAAAGTTTTGTGGGTTAATTATAAAAAAACAATACGGTGAGACAGTGTCAGGTTTGCCAAATAACCGATTCAGTGCCTGGATTTCATAGTAGTCTACACATGCTATCGCCCTCTTATAAACAGTGAGTTGTAGGCTCGGCACAAAAGTAATTTTATGAATGAGATGCGGGGTCTATCTTTGCTTTCTCGTCGTTGTGTTGAATAATAAGTACAAGTATTGAACGGAAGTAGAGTTTTGGACTTGCATTGTCTTTATTTATTTATAATCACTACGTTTCAACTGGTAAGCATTTCCAGTCGTCTTCAGGTTAATACTGAGTATTCACTGGAGATCGAAATGATCATAATAAACTAAGACAATGCAAGTCCAAAACTCTACTGCCGTTTAAGAAACGCCATTGTCTTCAACATTCAAGTGCAGTATTATGGTATATAGTATTTTTAGAGATTATTTTTCTATTTTTAACATACTTTTAAATGAAAATTAGGGATAAAGCTTGAATATGTCGATTTTTTATTCAGTTAAAATATTTTTCTAAAAATACCATTTTTAATTTCAACCTCCTTACCCTTCTCAGACCTTTAGATAAACTAGAAGCGATAGAAAATAATCTTACCAACCTAGATTTTTGTCTACCACCACCTCCTGGCTTTGGGGATGATATTGGAACTAGCCCTGTGCCAGACGACTCTAGAGATAGTCCTGTGAATGATCAAGATGTACAGTTATTAGCTGTCAACAAATCATCTTTGACGCCTGACAGGTATGTATTTTTTTGTCTCCCACCATGGAAAATTGAACCTATAGAATTAATAATGAACAACTTTGTGATTACATATGATATTTTTGTATACCAACGCAATGTTTCTTTATATACAGGGTGATTCCTAAGTTGATACTTCTTTTTTAGCGGTGTATAGAAGGCATTAAAGTAAACGACATTTTCAAATACCTTTTTTCAAAAAACTTAAAAATAGGCGAGAAACAGAAGTAAAAAATCTAAGTGCGGGCCTGGTCATTAAAACATAGCCTGATATACTTTATGCTGTTTTTGTCTTATAAGTAGTTATTAGTCATGCAGTTTACGGGTCGGTGGTCAGTTATTTATTTGGCGATCTGCTGCGGTGTGTTTTTCTGGAGCAAGTTATTTTTAAATTGGTTACACGTGAAAATGGTAAAATTTGAAAACAATGAACTAGTAGATATGAGATGCTAATTTACTGTAAGTGTGGCAAAGTGCTTCGAGATTATACGCAGAACGCTTTCCCTTGCGGGCTCATCCTACACCCAGAAATTTTCTTAATATTATTCAACGGGCAAGTTAGGCAAGACCGTATTTGATTCGTAGTATAATAAATTATTTTTGCGTTTTTAAAAAATGGTATTTGAAAATGTTGTTTATTTTAATGGCTTATATACACGGCTCAAACAGAATTATCAACTTAGGAATCACCTTGTATAATATACTATTTTTTGCATTTTAAGTAATCATGATTGTTCTTTATTGTTGTAGTTTAACGGACTTTATAGTTACCCCAGATACAATGATGCATAGAGAAGTAGCCGCCCCTGAAAATGAATTTTCACAGCAAAGTTTAACTTTTAAACCTTCTTTCGTCACACCAAACAGGCTATCGAAAAATAGGATGGATGTCCCTCATAGCACTCCGCGTGTGTCTCAAATATTATCCAGCAGCAATCCGGTGGACTTGTTTTCTCCCATTACCAAATCAACCATTAAATTTTCACAGACGAAGTATACTCCTTTAGTGTCAACTTCAAGGTAAGAGAATTTAAGACCTTTAACTTATTTTTCATTGTTAATCGACTTTAAAAAAAAGAAGTAATTTTTGGAGTTATCAAAGACAGACAAACCAATTTTGTCTATTGTCAAAAAAAGTTAAAGAAAGTGTGGGGTACTAGAATTAAAATAGGACTAAAACTTTTTTAAATTTTAACTATTATTATTAATTATTATAATTAACTATGTTTAGCAAAGGCATTCGGTACAATCACAATTTATTGTTGGAAAAAATTGAAAATATTGGATTTGGAGGAAAACAATTTGAATTAATTAAAAATTATCTAAAAGATAGACCAACCTATGTTCAAATAGATAAAGAAAAAGGTTATCCTAAAATAATTAAATATGATGTTCCTCAAGGAACGATTTTGGGACCATTATTTTTTTATCTATATTAGTAATTTATTTAATGTAAATTGTGATGGAGAAATTCATAGTTTCGCAGACGATAATGCAATTTTTTAAACAGATACAAATTGGGACAACTTAAATAAAAAAATTTAAAAAAATTTTAAAATTATAAAAAATTGGTTTGATACAAATTTATTGACAATTTTGATAAAACTAATTATCTTCCTTTTACTCTTAATCCAAATAACATACCACAAAATATGAATAGTATTAAAATAAATGATGACATTCAAGTTTTGAAAGTTTATCAAGTAAAATATTTAGGAATTTTCACATAGAATATTTGATTAAAAAATTAAGAAATGTACTAGTAATTTTCAGAACCATTAAAAAAATTTTGATCGTAAAACATATGGAAATATTATATTATGCATTAGTAAAACTCATTTAAATTAAGACGGAATTTTAGGTTGGGGAGGAATAAATAAAACTTTAGTTAAAAAATTACAAATATTACAGAAAAGGTTTCTTAAAATTATATTTAATAAAGATTATCTTTATCCTTCAATAAAATTATATTCTGAAACAAAAAAAAATGAATATTAGGCAACTTTACATTTATAATATCTTCAAATACATATTTAAAAATAAAAATCTTATACAATTTAAAAACCATAATCACAATACACGTCATAAAAATGAAGTAATCATAAAAACTAAAATAAATTTCAAATATTTATGTTTTTATTTAAACGATTATTTACCAACAAAAATTAAAAAATATATTTTATTAAAAAAATATTAAGTCGAAATAAAAGCATGGATATTATAATTTTTTGAAAATGTTTTAATAAATATTGTTATGAATAATATGTTTTTCAAAATTTTATTATCCTATATCTTCAAAAAAAACTGCGTTTATATTTATATACATTATAGTTAAAAGTTTTTTATTTAGAATTTAACTTTTATACAATATTAACAAATATTTTTAAAAACATATTTTAATATTCTTATATATTTATAATTTAAAATATTAGGATTTGCCCCTAACAAGCACGTCTTCGGGGGATCACATTTATTATATTATAAATATTGAAAATAAACTTATTATTGTATATGGTTGATAATAATGGAGCTAATTTATGAAACACAAGAACGAACAAATAAATACATTTTAAAAAACGCTAGTTATAAAGAGTATGAAATAAGGATACTAAAAAAAAAATTAAATTTTTCGACAATTAACATCCAGATACATGACATCGGCTAGCTGATCTAGGACCTTCAAAATTTGCCCAGATTTTGAGAGATACATATTCAGCTGATATCAACTTGTGGCGGTTTAACGTAATTTTAAACAGTTTCAATTTAGTTTTACAAATTTTTGTCGCATTTAGCTTTTACTCATGTAACGCATTTGAACCAGTTTTTTTCGCGAGCGGCTCTGGGTCAGCGGTTTAGCTTTTCCACTTTGAAACTAATGGTCACGGTTTCGATTTCCGTCTCGTTTATTTTTTTTATTTTAAATTGTTTTTTATTTTAAACTTTTCTTTTCAGTAATTATTTAAATCTTATTTGGAATAATAACAGTTACTAATAATAACTTAAAGAATATTATTCGTTTAAAAATAACCCTTACTTAAATGTATAATTTATCACTCCGATCCTGGTATTTACGTCAAATCATACCAACATAACATACTAAAATTAACCAGCATGTCATTCATGTCATGTGACTGGACCACGATCTCGCGAGTTCTATCTAAATTATTACTGTACAATAGATTCTTAATATTAATACATAAGAGGACATCCCACACTTTTAAAACGATATTTCTTCCCAGGGGTTTATTAATCGATTAAGAAAAAAATGTTTTATATAAAAGTTTTTAGAAATTAAACAAGGAATATGGAAAAGTTCTTTTAGTTTATCATATACAGAATGGCCCGCTCTCAACGCAAGATTCCATAGAAGCTAAACTACTCAACTTTTTAAAAATTTTCAAAAACAGAGTTATAATAAGTAGGCATTAGGTCTACAATTTAAAATGATTTAAAATTATACAGGGTATTCCAAACAGTCAGAGTATTACCTCCAACATACTTGTTTTTAAGTGGATCACTGTTGCACACTGGGTGCTACAACTTCGTGTGCGTACCAGGGATCTCGAAAACGGTAAGAGATACGAAGATTGTTAAATTGATGTAAAATTGCGAATTTTGGGGCTTAATAATTTGGTGAAATTGTGGGAAAAAATTGTAAATATTTCGAATGATTTCAGAGATATCCGAAAAAAAAAACGGAATTTCTATTTTTGGTTTTAAATATTTTACGCCTTCATTTTTAGGAAAAAAACAAAAAACACTTTTTCATAGCCGTTTTTTATGTTCTACAAGATGACGGTATTAGTTTTCAAATTCGACGTTTCGTTAGGTACCAACCTCAAGTCAATTTTCTTTAATACGGACCTGGAATTTTAAATACAATTTTAGGGACTTCTAAGCTTTAAAAATTTAATACAATGTAAAAGTGTTTGAAATTTTACCGTTTTGTCATCTAATAACACTTGATTTGGTCATCAACTTGCGAGTTCTTTAAAAATTAATTTTTCAGTTTAAAAGTTTGGTAGTTAATAAATCAAGAGTAAGCTCAGCAGACCCCTTTGATTGTGAAAAATCCGTTTATGCGAGAATGGAAAATGCCTTATAAGTTGAATTCTTTAATAAACATCTTTCTGCAAACAAATAGAATTGATCTCTTACGCTAAATTGTATTTTTTATTAGGTTGGCAACCAGGAAATCCAATTTAATGACCTCGACGCCAAACCAAAAAAGCATATTGAACTATGTGAAAACTTCAGAGGAGAACCCATCATCCTGGCAACCAAAACCCAAACCCTGTATTATGTGGACGAGAATAAAGGACAAAGATTTAAATGTTTTTACACAATTGGAGGTCAAGAAGTTGGCGACAACGGCGGCTTCTTTCAATTCGCGGGTCACCCATTTGGTTGTCTTGGTCGATGAAAAGGGGCAGATCGTAGCGCATACTGCCAAGATTTTGATCGCAATTGCTGCGGGAATTTGGGTTGTACGATACGAGTGGGCGCAAGATTGCTTGAAATTAAACAGAATTGTACCTGAGGTAAGTAATAACGGTAATATATGTACATCGCGCCATTTAATCGGAGGCTGCTAAGGCCTACTTCGTGTTCGAATGAAATATGGAACTTGCCATTTTTTATTTTTTAAATTTATTCAGTTATGTAAAAAATACGGTATAAAAAATTTGGTGTCTTAAATGTTATTAATTAATTAATTAATTTGTTTTGAATTATTTCACACTCCAGCCAATCGTTTTAAACAACGGTAAGAGCGCGGGATATATCTGACATCATTTTCTTTATATAATCGGGCACCGATGCTCTTCATAGTGACTTTTAACAGGGTTATGACTAAGGGTTAGAATTCAAAGGGCTAAGTATTTGCGGATGATTTTAAGATTTTTCTTGTAATTAATTCGAGAAATGATTGTGAGACACTTTAGCAGGATTTCTGTGATGTTGCTAATTGGTGTAATGTAAATGGTTTTAACTTATTTTTATTTATTTATTTATTCATTGCCATATACATTTACAAAGTAAATAGTGACATTGTCAAAGTAAGAAAAAGAAAAGTTATTTTAAGTTTAATGTGATAATATCATGATATTCTCGAATATCATAAAAAATTTTGTCAAGAAGGTAGCACTTTACTTTGTTCTTGAACTTTCCAAATTAAGTAATGATTCTGACAGTTTCCGGGAGCGCATTATAGCTGCAGACGCAATATGGAGTTTTTCGATAAGAGGATGTTTTGTAGCCAGAAATGTAAATTTTATCCGAGTTTCTAGTATCACGATTATGAATTGTTGAGGTATTGGGAAATTTAGAAGAGTGTTTTACTGCACTAAGAATCAAATAGAATTTTATATCGCCGAAATGTTTCCTTGCAAGATTGAAGTGGGCTTAAAGAGTAAATTTTACGAATTATTCTTTTTTGCAAAATGAATAATCTTTGTAGTTCTGTTAATTGGCCCCAGTAAAGTATTAGATAACTTAGGTGACTATAGGCAAATGCATAGTAAATATTAAGTACTTGTTTGCTATCCATACAATTTTTTAAGTTGACTACACCAAAAGATGTCGAATTAAGTTTACTAGCAACAAAATCAACATGAGCTGTCCACTTCAACTGTGAGTCTACATGAAGGCCAAGAAATTTGCATTGCTCAACTCTCTGAATGGGATTCTCGTTTAGTTTTAAATTTAAATCAGGAACCTGCCTCCTTTTATAAAAAACCATATAGTGTGTTTTGTTTACGTTGATAATTAACTGATTTTTCTTGCACCATAATGAAAATCTAATCAAAATATGCGTTGCGATTGCAATCAGTTGATCCAATGTTTTAGCAGATATAATCACTGTTGCAACATCCGCATATAAAATTAGTTTTGCATGCATACCTTTCGATATGAGATATTTTTCAAGATCATTTATGAAAAGTGCAAAGAGCAAAGGCGATATTACGCCTCCTTGGGGTACGCCATAATAATTAACATTAAATTGATCAGAATAGGAATTTTGAACTTTGACTCTTATTCGGCGATTAGAAAGAAAATAATTTACCCACCGAACAACATTGTCACGTACACCCAACGCATGTAGTTTTCTTAGCAAAAAGACATTTAATGTAGATAAGTGTGCCTGTATTTCTTTTACACTTAATTAAAATATTGTTGTCCATAATTATACATTGAATGATGCTGAACTTAAGAGGGTTGATAAGAGGAAGGATCTTGAAATCTTATTTGATACTACCTTATCTTTTTCCAGTCATTTAATTTCTAAAATTGAAAGTGCCCAAATTGCAGGATTAATTGCAAGAAGTACTAAAGACTTCAATGTTGATGTTAGCCTTTATTTGTTTCACAGCTTGGTGATACCAATTTTGGAATATGGCAGCATAATTTGGTCTCCTCAGTATAACCTTTGGATAAAGGTGATTGAGGGAGTGCAGAAAAAGTTCTTGAAATGCATGCATTACAGAAAGTTTAGGATTTATCCTCTTCAGTGTTGTGGTAATGAGTATCTTTTGGGAATTTTTAATATATTATCTTTAAGTAAAAGAAGGATAAGGATCTTCTTGTGTATAGTGTTTAAAATCCTTAAGGGTGATATTGAATGTCCTGATATTCTTGAACAGCTTCCGTTTACCTTCAATCATGTTAATTCTAGAAATCGTAGTGTTTTTATCTGACCTTTCCGCGAAAGAATCTTTACAGAAGTTCCCCCCCCCCCCCCCCTCCCCGTATGGTTATGTCATTTATTTAATTTGTATGCTTCAGATATTGATATCGACCTTGTTAATCTGAGATGATTTAAAAAACTTATACAGGATAAATTACTTATAAACTAATTATTGTATACAGGGTGTTTTTTAATTGAGTGCCGATACTTAAGGTTGTGATTTGATGATTTGTGAAGTGATTTTAAGAAGAAAAGTAAATATTAACATTATGTCCTAAAGCTCTTCATTTTTGAGCTACAGGGTGTTGTACATTTTAAAAAAAATATAACTTTTTTATCATAATTATTATATCACTCTTAGATATTTTTATGAAATTTTGTACACACCTCTTAATCATTAAGGAGCATTTTTTGACTTAAAAGATTTTTTTAAATTTTTACCATGTCCGTACGGGATTTGAACTGAATATTTTTAAAGAAAAATATGGTACGCCACTGATTTTTCTAAAAATCAAACTTATATTTAAAATCCTCATTTATTTTGGAGCAAATTTGGTCCATAGACTTACTTTCGTATGATGCACCCTTTTTGCATAAAAAAAACAAAAAAACAATTTTTTTCTTTGGTTCATTGAGACTGCTTTCGACATTTTGTAGCTCAAAAATGAATGAGCTTTAGGACATATGTTAATATTAACTTTTCTTCTTAAAATCACCCAAGGATTCACAATCTTAAGTATCGGCACTCAAATAAAAAACACCCTGTATGTCGTATTTTATAATTTCTGTGCTAATTGTTATTGTTTTTTATGACTTTGTATTTGTTGCCGGACTATTAGGTTAAGTTGATTATCTGTAATTGGCTTTTTACTGTTGATGCTTTGAATAAATAAATAAAGGACCCCGCACAAAGCTTATGGGAAATGGCTTACGGCTAATTTTTCTGAATTTTTAGTATTTTCTAGATCTTGACGTCCTGATTGAAAGTGTCAATAGCCGTAATTCAATCCTATGACTAGTTTTTGAGTTATGGCCTTTTAAAGTTGGCAACTTTTTACTTTGAGATTTTATGCATTGTCTGGAGTTTTCACTTGTTTCTTAAAAACTATCAACTTTTTAATTTTTTTTTATTGGTAGAAAAGTAGGCCTTAAGTTTTCTTTCACTTATATAGAAATAAAATATGTACAGGATGTTGAATAATTTATAGGCGGATTAAATAAATACTAATATTAAGAAATTATGAAAATCCACAAAAAAAAATTTTACTCATTTTTTGAATTTTGAAAACAAACGGCTAGATTTTGTTCATATTTTAATATCTTGTAGTAGCAAGCTGTGGATGAAAAAAAAATAAGTATAGGTTGACGTAGAATATGTTGCCGGGTATTTTTTTTCCAAAAAAAAATTGAAAATTTACCTGAAAACGTAATAAACGATTTTTAATTGATTCATTTAATTATTATGCCAATCTGTAACAATTTTCTCTTACAATAATTATTCTCTAAGACATTCTTTTCTTAGATATACAAGGTGAACCAGTTACAATGATTTACACAAGTGAAAACTTTTAAATACTTATAGGAAAGTAAAAAATATAAATAAAAAAAACATTTTGATATAACTCTAAGATAATCTAAACGTATCATGTACAAGAGCCAAAGTATTTTAAGAAAACAATATTTTATAATTTAACAATATTTTGTCATTTGATAAAAAATAACATTTTTTAATAATCCTATTTTTTAAAGTTTTCACTTGTGTAAATCATTGTAACTGGTTCACCCTGTATATCTAAGATAAGAATGTGTTGAAGGAAATTGTTACAGATTGGCATAATAATTAAATGAATCAATTAAAAACCGTTTATTACGTTTTCAGGTAAATGTTAAATTTTTTTCGGAAAAAAAATACCCGGCAATATATTCTACGTCAACCTATACTAATTTTTTTTTTCATCCATAGCTTGGTACTACAAGATATTAAGATATGAACAAAATCTAGCCGTTTGTTTTCAAAATTCAAAAAATGAGTAAAATATTTTTTTTCGGATTTTCATAATTTTTTAATACTAGTATTTATTTAATCCGCCTATAAATTATTCAACATCCTGTACATATTTTATTTCTATATAAGTAAAAGAAAACTTAAGGCCTACTTTTCCACCAATAAAAAAAATTAAAAAAGTTGATAGTTTTTAAGAAACAAGTGAAAACTCCAGACAACGCATAAAATCTCAAAGTAAGAAGTTTCCAACTTTAAAAGGCCATAACTCAAAAACTAATCATAGGATTGGATTACGGCCATGGACACTTTCCTTCAGGACGTCAAGATCTAGTAAATACTAAAAATTCAGAAAAATTAGCCGAAAGCCATTTTCCATAAGCTTCGTGCGGGGTCCTTTAGAGAACTTTAGCCACCGCCGTAATTTTTGTCGCCACATACCATTAAAAGTTCTTTTTACAATAAATAAATACGTATCAATAACTACTTACCGGAAACACAATAGAACGATAATAAAAGCTTCGAAACGAACTATTTTTACGAATAAATAAATTTTCAAACGTAAAGTTGGCTTTTCCCGCTTCTGATTAAGTTTTGTATTTTTACTGTGCGGTTAACGATATTTCTTTGTTAGTGTAATGCCATGATAATTTGACAGGTTTATTCTCTATGCATATCACCATATCTTTGTTTTTCCCAGTGGCGGCGTTATTACCAAGTTCTATCAATTAGAAGGTGCCTAACAAGATTATCAGGCAGTTTTATTGTAGTAGTCATTGATTTTTTTATTGCAGGAACCCTATGAGGCACTAGATACCAGCGGTGTTCCGGGTCCTCAAATTTCACGCTTAAATAGAGAGACAAAGCCATTATTTCAGGGGTTTAGATTCTACTGTGCTGCTCCCATCTTGACTATACCGAAGGGTGACTTAGAGGTACGTGTTTTGCATATGTTTATTTTACATTTAGCTTACAGGGTATTCCATGTTCTTAATTTAAATATCGCCGAAGAAGCGATTCCTGTCACGCGGTTATACGTGTAAATACCACTAATGCACTATAAACTTCCATGTTTTAGAGTGTACCTACTAACTATATTTTATTACTTCAGAATATTCTTCAACTGTCGGGAGGAGAAATTGCAAGGAAATTAGATGACTTTTTACAAAATGATGGAAAAGTAAATATTATTTTGACAGAAATTTCTGCCTCGGAAGATACAGATCAATTTGAAAGTAAGTGTTCTTTGTTATTTTTTGCTTGCATATCGGAAGTATCTCAAGTATACGGGTGATCCTTAGTTGAGTACATGAAGAAAATCTAGGATATCATTCCTGACATCATTTTAAGACGAGAAGTTGCTATGAACATATGCCCTTGGCCACTCGCGTTTATATCTCAACCTAATGGTAGGCATACTGTAAAAAGATGTGCTTCTTCTATTCACGTCCCACTTACAATTATTTTTAATATGTCATTCGAGCAGTGCGTATTTCCAGAAAAATGGAAACTGACTAGTGTTATTCCAATTTTCAAAAGTGGAGTGAGAGATAGTGTTACTAATTACAGATCCATAAGCAAACTTAACATCTTTGGAAAAGTTTTAGAATCTATTGTGCATAACACAGTACTTAACTTTATAAAGCCTCACATTATTGAGGAACAGCATGGATTTTTTCCCAAACGATCAATTGAATCTAACCTAGCATCTTACTCTGAGTATATCCTCTCTTCCATTAACTGTCAAATTCAGGTGGATTCCATATATACCGATTTCAGTAAGGCATTTGATAAAATTGATCACAATATTTTGGTAGCTAAGCTGAGTCAAATTGGTGTATGTGGGGACCTCCTTAAGTGGATAACCTCTTATATATTTAATAGATCACAATTTGTTGCAGTGAACGGTCACCAGTCTCCTATCTATAACGTGACTTCTGGTGTGCCCCAAGGCTCCCATTTGGGGCCTTTATTTTTCATTATATACTTAAACGATGTGAAAAAATGCTTTAAATTTTGTAAAATTTTACTTTACGCGGACGATATGAAAATTTTTCTCAGCATAGGGAGTATCGGGGACTGCTTGCTGCTTCAGGGTGAACTAGATTCTTTTTTTCAATATTGCGTTTTAAACAAACTCTTTCTAAATTTAGATAAATGTATATTTATTTCATTCTCAAGAAATGTAAATATTTTTTCTTATGGTTACAATTTTAATGGGATATTACTTAAAGAAGTAGGTAAAATAAAGGATCTTGGTGTTATTTATGATAAAAAAATGATTTTCAATGAGCATATTGATTATGTTGCTAACAAATGTAATCGCATGCTAGGCTTTATAATTAGATCATGCAAATTTGTGTCTTCTTTGCAGTCTTTAAAGGTTCTGTATTTTGCATATGTTTATAGTAGACTTAGTTTTGCCTCTGTCGTCTGGACGCCTCAGTATGCGGTATATAAAAACAGATTGGAAATTATTCAGAATAAATTTCTTAGATTTTTAAACTTTAAAAGCACCGGTGTCTTTGATCTTCATGCTAATTTACCAGAACTTCGACGGACTTTCCAGTTATTACCTCTTGAGCGCCAGCGTATTCAAGCTGATGTTCGTTTTCTATTTAAAATCGTCAATAACCATATAGATGCTCCAAATTTGCTATCCGGTATAGGTTTTAATATCCCCTCACGTAATTTTCGTAATACTCACCTATTTGCAAACTGTTTTTATAGAACTAATTTAGGTAAACACTCGCCTATAAGTCGTATAACCTCACTTTATAACGCTTCATACCATGATATTGATTTGTTTAATGTATCTCTAGTAACTTTTAGGAGAAAGCTTAGAAATCACGCGGTTCTTCATAATTATTATTAAAATATAACTTTAGTATTAAGAAATCTGTACACCAATTGTAATTCGTGGGTGCCGAATTTGGGCCAGAGGCCTGTTGGCATCCTATTTGTGCAAATAAATAAAATAAATAAATACTGCGCATGTCAGGCGGATAGCGTGATGGATTTAAAATATAGGTAGAAATGGATTTCATTATTTTTTTACGTCACGGTGTTGAGTCATAGTCGAGGGATTCGGTTTTCTTACAAGAACAGTTTGCCAGTTTGTTAATTTGTGGCCTTGTGGGGCATAATTAAAATGAAGGGGCATATTATTAATCAGAAAGTTTTGTTATGGTTGCGGCGTGCACAAAATATTAAATACTTTGTGGCGGCTGTCGAGCACCTGTAAAGTAAAAAACCTAACCGTCATTTTTTAAATTGTAGAACAGTTTATGTGTGCACAGACTGTGGGATGAAATGTAGTACAAAAACAAATATTAATGTTCACATGAAAAGAAAACATAAAGTCTTCAAACGATCACTTTTAAAGACCATTACATGCCATGCATTTCTGGTTATAATGCACTAAAAACAACAATAAGCTCTATGATTTCTTCTAACTATGACCCTGATAACAAAAAGTCGGAATTACAAAATCGTAGACTGTCAACGCCGTTACCACATCTTTGAATTCCTTAAAACGTAAAAGAAAAAAAAAGAATAAAGTGTTTGATTATAAATATAAATCGAATACCGTAATATTAAAAATTTAATTAATTAATCGCTATATCAATAGTAATGGAATTCATTGTTACCTATATAAATTTTAAATAGCCCGCCATCACGCTATCCGCCTGACATGCGCAGTGTGCCTGCCATTAGGTTGGGATATAGACGCGAGTCCTTAGCCTACTTTGAAAAAAGGCGATGTCTTAACATAGTTTTTTTTTTAATTTTACAATTTTTCTTTAAAACAACGGTTTTTTTTAAACAGAGTAGAGACAACTTTTGTTCAGCTTTTATCAATAATCCATAAAAATCAGAGTTTAAAAAAATCAGTAGCGTATCAAATATTTTCACAAGAAAAATATTGATGGTATTTTCACGCACGCCACTGTTGGAAGTAAGCAAAACCTTTTTTTAACGAAACATTGCAGTTTAATGCAAAATCAGTTGACATCAATTTTCAAAACCGCATCTTCAAGGACTTTCGAAATTAAAAAAAAAACAAATATTAAAAAAAAAATATTTTAACACCCTGTATCTTGATCGGATGATGATCTGCGGCGGTAACTCAGCGGTGAGTCACCGTGACGTTCCTAGTTAGATTTGCGGGATGGGCATACGTACAACAAAAAAAGTATGTCCGAATTTTAGTAGGTTTAAGAATGCAGGGAATATGTATCATCTCCCACCCCACTCACGCCGGTAACCAGGCCGGATATCTCGTGTGGTGCGGAAGAAGGTACACCCTCCCGAATAGGTAGGTCATGCAATGATGCAGGAAGCCGAGGGTTGATAGCCCTGGGGGGGGGGGGGGGGATGTTTACGTTTGTACAACACACAATATTAAATAGTCGATCTGGTTTATCGCTAATATGCTGCTTGATACAGAACTACATGCGAAAGCTTCAAAATCTTGCTAGAAATGTCTTGGTCCTTGTTCTATACTTAATATTTTTAACTACACTTTTTTTTAAATAAGCACACCATCGATTAACATCTGCCTTTTTTAAATTTACACCTTTTGCAAGTACTTTATAATTTTCTTTTCTTTTGAAAAGTTTATTAATAAAAGTTACATTGTTTAAAACTTCTTCACAAGTCAAGTTACTTTGCACCTAACTTATTTTGGGCAAAATTCCCTTAATCCTCTTGCTAACGATACAATATTCGATAAAACGGATTTAGTCAGAAGTTTTAACTTTTAACAAGAAATTATTTTTCATATAAACAATTAAAAGTTTTGCTTTTATAGTACTTTTTTAGTCCGTTTTTTAAGGTTTAAGGTTGCGAAAGTTAGCAATATTATACGTTATTTAAAGAACTTTTAATATTTTCTCCCTAAATTGGAAACGGTAAGGAAATCACTTGGGTATCCGTTCCTTCTGTATTAGACCATTTTTCTTTTGTGGTCACTTTTCTTATACAGGGTGTTATGGAACTGACGTGTTATATTTAAATTCATAAATCCTGAAATGGCAACATTTCGAGAAAACAAAAAAATTTTAATTTTTTTTTTTGGTATTATGGGATGACCACGCAGCCACTGGAGGAGTTCTAAAGAAAGAGTGACAAGACAAGAGTGACATGAGTTTGTTTTTATTTAAAATGTCAATAGAATCCTGAGTGTCAGTTATCCGTGATTACCTTTTCTAAGTTAAGAAATAAAAATTATACCTACCGTTTAGAAATATCAAGACTGGCACAACCATATTAAAAGCGATGGCTATAAATTTTTACCGCAATTTACATCTTGTAAATACAAAACAACTGTGGCAAAATACTGAGATTGAATAGTTTTTGTTTAATTACAAATTCATATTTAGTTAGTGTAAAGTTAAATAAAGAAACCGTCGAACGGAACAAATGACACGACGAGACTGGAATGTGCACTGGCATTGCACAAGGCTGCGATGATGTTTTGTCGTCTTTTATTTTAGTTAAATCAAGTGTAAAATATAGTTTACAAGCACAAGTAAATTATCCCATTGGCGTTTGTCTGAGTATTTACCCAACTTTAAAAAAAAATTAAAGTGTGGAGTGTTTCTCTAGAAGACTCGAGGAGTCACCCATGTAAATATAATATCAGTCAGTTCTATAACACCCTGTATAGTTGAAATTTGCCATAGTCATAACTTTTAATGACTTAAACATACCTACAACTAACTGTTTATAGAGGACCTTCTATCGTATGACATGTCTATGAACACTTACTTGTAAATGAAAATCCTGGTACTAAATTACCTAGCCCAACCATAATAAGTTTCAATTTTAATTTAATAATTTAGTTAAGAACGGTGCGGCGCGCCTGGCAGATACATTTTTCTTCAAATAATGACCTGTCTAATCACATCCTGAATTATTACAACGTCCTTAAGGAACACACATTATTTAAAATCTCCCCACCATCTAGTAAAAAGTGTTTTTCAAGGACAATGAAATCCTCATTACTTAAATACACATAATACAAAATTACTTGACCTGAACTTGTTTGGAAATTAGGCTTGAGGAAATCTGAGGTTATGGTTAAATAGTGATTTAATTAAAACGTTTATAATATTATAATGAAACGATATTATAAGACCGCATCCCAGGCCTGTAAAGTAACTGATTGTGTGCGCTAGTCTTTTTATTTTACAAGTTAGTATTAATTTACATATCATACGATAGAATTTCTTCCATAAACAATGAGTTGTTGGCGCTGCGTAAAGGTGCGTTTATGCTTGGTCTAGTTTAGTCGACCGTCTGTGGTAATATAGTCTATTTCAGAAAGGTTAGAGTAATAAAAGCTCATTAGGTATGCAACGGGACTACAGAGTGACCCAACGAATACTTAAGCCATAATTTGGCATTGATTTCACTGCAAAATTCTTTATTTTCATCAAGTGCAGATACCACCCGGGTTTGGGTCAATTTATGGATTTTGCCTATTGTTATTCATTTACAAACACTGAAAATGGTGTGACAAAGGCATGCATTATGTACATAGTATTTTGTACACCTATTTTTTATTAAACATTATACAGAAATTAAATTATAAAAAATCATAATATCGTCATCTAAGAAACTGTCATCTTCTCTTGACCTTATAATTAACGGGTCGACGGTCCGATCGATCAGGTGGTCAAGATCCCACATTTTCTCCTCTTCTTTAATGACATGATGGACTGCTTTTTGCCACTACTCTGGTGTCACTTCCTTAATGGCTTGATCAAACAGTAGCTTAACGTCTTTCATTTTGAATGTCGTATTGTGTCTTGCTACAAATCCTTTCACTTGCGCCCATATAAGTTCTATAAGATTTAGTTCGCAATGATATGGCGGTGTGCGCAGCCCAGTTACACTATGTTTTTCAGCTATATTTTCCACGGCATATTTCATAAAACGATGTTTGTGTTATTATAGCTAATTCTAATTCTTTATCAAATTATCTTCTCCTTTTTCTTTGGCTAGTTATCATAAATAAATAATTTAATGCACAAAATTTACCTGCGCCTATGGCCGACACCGAAATTGAGCCGAACTGGACGGAATTTCCCATTTTATTACTCTACACCTTTCTGAAATAGACTATAATAACATATTTTTTTTAGATTTATTACAAGTTTATAAAGCAGTAACCGTTGATATGGAATGGTTAACAAAATGTATTGGCCAGTACAAACTAGTGAGTTTTCGTGCATTCCTGGTTTCTGGAGACGACTCGAATATCTGTGATTTAGGTTATCCCCCAACTTTAGTTGAGTCGGTGCCATTTACGTTTACAGAAGCCATGTAGAGTTTAAGTTTGCATTAAGACATATCGAGTAAGTTTAAAATCTTTTTTTGTAGTTCGTTCCTCTTACTTTTTATGCGTTATAAATGAGAAAATGTGCCGTTATTTTTCTACCTGTTCATTACATTTTTTTACGTTATATATTTTATATAGTAAAGTTTTATTATAAAATATATTATATCACAGTTTTGCATATATATGTTTGTTTGTTTTCTACCTACAGTGCCTGTTTATACAGGGTGTTATGGAATTGCCTTAGTATACAGGGTGATTCCTAAGTTGATACTTCTGTTTTAGCTGTGTATAGACGGCATTAAAATAAACAACATTTTCAAATACCTTTTTTTTAAACCTAAAAATCGTCGAGATACTGAAGTAAAAAATCTAAGTGCGGGCCTGGTCATCAAAACGTAGCTTGCTATACTTTATGTTGTTTGTATTATCTCTTATTAGTCATGCAATTTACGGGTCGGTCGTTAGTTATTTGGCAATACGCTGCGGTGTGTTTTTCTGAAGCAAGTTAATTTTAAATTGGTGACACGTGAAAATGGTAAAATTTGAAAATAATGAACTAGTAGATATGGTGCCAATTTACGGTGAGTGTCGTCAAAGTGCGGCTGCTGCTTCAAAATTATACGCAGAATGCTTTCCCTTGCGGGCTCATCCTACACCCAGAAGTTTTCTTAATGTTATTCAACGGGCAAGTTAGGCAGAACCGCCTTTGATCTATAGTTAAACATGAATATAAGTTATCTTTAAGTTTTTTGAAAAAAGGTATTTGAAAATGTTGTCAATTTTAATGCCTTCTATACACAGCTAAAAAAAAAGTCAACTTAGGAATCACCATGTGTTTGAATCCGTATATCCTGATAAGATAACCTTCGAAGAAAAAATATTTTTAAATGTCGCTTTGCTTTAATAAGTGAGAAAATTTGTCATTTGTGTTTTTGAACCCGACGCCTTCACTGTCTTACCCACATGCGTTTGTTTTCATGTTGAACTGTTAAACTAATAGGGAAAGGTCAGTGATTTTACAATGTTGCACGACAGTACTAAAATAAGAGTTAAAAATTAGTTTGCAGTTAGACTCCGAGCTTCTGAGCTCTGAGCCACTGCGTAAACTAGAGGTTTCAATATTGAGTTTAACCCTCCGTACTTTGCTGGTGTACGCGGATCTACATTATAACGCATGTGATAAGTCTAAAGCACCGTTTTTCGCCCCGCATAAGTTGTATAATAAAATTTCAAAATTTTCAGAAACAAAAATAGGCATATATTTTTACAAATTATCAAAAAATAAAGGAAGAGTACCTCTTTTTAAAAATTGATTCGATTGATTGATTTGATGCGTTAAGATATTTACCACAATTAAATTTTAAAAACTGATTGTTTTTATTTAAAATCTAAATGTTTACGCTTCCAAAGGCATTCAAGCAAGTAACAAATCCGTCCCCCGTTGTATTATGTTGTTCCCTTAAGAAGATACTGTTCAAATAACGGAGAAAAAGATGTAGGGTTTCGTTATATTTGAAAGTTATGGTAAATGTATTTTGAAAATTTTATTTTTGATATTTTAGAGTTTTGTCTATTAAATGAGTGACGCCGGCCGTCCAATAATGAAAATGTACCAGAAATATAAAAATATGCTTTTGTACAAACGATTTAAAAACGTACGTAGAATCGTGCAATTGTACTAGCTCTGGCAACAGTGGCTGCAATAAGTACTGTTGAGCGTTCCCCTGTTCTGTCGTCTACACTATTGGCAAACTCGAATCTAGGGTGCCGATATAAACGCATCAGACGGAGATTATTAGTAGCTTTTAACACGTTAAACAGAGAACACGCTATTCCCTACCTCCCACCTTCCATTCTTTAGAACACGCGGTCGAAGCAGTCGACGTATCGAATGCGTGTAGTTTTGTAAAAAATATATAGATAGATAGATAGATAGATAAGCCTTTATTTCAAAACAAATTTGTAAAATTTACAAAGTTTGAAACACGCCAAAAAAAAAGTTAAAAAATACATATTATAAATCCTACAAACAACAATAAATTATAAAATACATTTAATTTGTACCAGGTACCTAATCACAAATGTTGATTTTTATAATCAAGATATTCCTGAATCGTATAAGGTTCAATATTATTAATATAAACAAATAATTCTTTTCTGAAATTATTTATACACATAGCATAGTGACAGCTGTGCTCCGTCAAAGAGTGTTTTGGAAAATTATAATCTAAAAGTTTACCTCTCGTATGATGTGTGTATTTTATTTTTAAATGAACAAATTTACCTTGATTCTTTCTGAAAAACAAAATGCGTTCATAAATATTTTTGCGTCTTAAATACTCCACGACAACTCTGAATATAGCTCATGTTTAGTAGAATTCTTGAAGCTTTCTTTTGATAGATAAAGACTTCCTAAACCCGAAGTGTGACCCCAGAATATTATACCGAAACGCAGTTAGGATAAAAAGTTGCTATAATTAATACAAGATATACTAAAGTTTAGATATCTAGGAACTATTCTCAGCATATAACAAGATGTGGCAAGGTTTCTACAAAGGGCGTCTGTATGGGTATTCCAAAAATGTGCAAGTCTCAACAATATCAACATTGGAACTATCTATAGTGATAAAATCAAGAGTATCTTTCTTATTTCTAGATGTCTTAAAAATTAAGAATTGGGTTTTTTCTGTATTGAGAATAAGGCCATTGTGGAACCACTTTTTTACTATTAAGAATTGTTCTTTAGAGATACTTAATAAATCAATGATTATTTATTTTATTTATTAACGTTCTGACGCTCTGTGTTGCTAGCACTATTAAATTTACTACTAGCCTTTATACAATGAAAAGTGTGTTATTTTGACAAAGTTTAAATACTTACACCATATTTTTACACTAAACGCTTTATCTTGGGAGTGAGAGTAGACATCACTTTTTTGTAGGCGTCCGAAAAATTAAAATGTAGGAAAAGTTTAGCTTAGATCTTGTTTTTATGAACTTAAAAAAATTCTATTAACCTAAATCCCTGACTGGTCCCAGACCTACTTCATATCCTAAATACTAAATCATGTATATTTTATTTTAAATAATAGGATTGTAGTTTAAGGCAGGGCTGTAGCTAGACGTTGACTATAAGAGGTGGGGGGGGGGGGGGGGGGGGTGTTAATAGGGATGGATCTAGAGAGGAATAGCGGATGGCCACGACCAAATTTTATTAAAAATCACCCAACTACTATAAAAATTTCTTAAAAAATATTATAACTAAAGTGGCGATGAAAAATCCTAGAAATAATTTTTAAGTTCCGCATTTTGTCGCAAGAAAAGTAAATTTTAAAATTTTACATATCTCCGAAAATTCCTCATTAAGGTATATTTTGGTAACACCATTAAAAAGCTTGGGCAATTATGAATCATTTTGGTCTTATGCTCCTTGGCGTTTAATAGGAGGGGGGAGGGGGGGGGGGGGGGGGGGGCTGTTGAAAGTGTAATTATTTAAATCGCTGTAACATATAAACGACTTATCCGATTTTAGCAAAGTAAAGACCGTTTGGAAAAGAAATGTATGCACTTTCACCAATCGTATTTAGTTGTCCATAATAGTTCTAAAAAAAAATGCTTATTTATGCATTAATGCTTAATTTATAATAACACATTTTTTGATTTTACTCCGAAAAAATAAATTATACGGTATAATAATTATGATACCATAATCGAAAAGCAGATAAAATTTGCTAGAAAAAATACTTAAACCGCAGCTCGATATCTGCGTTCGTTTTAGCGTTATCGCCAATAGAATAATTTTTAAAGCGGTTATATAATTTTTAGAAAAAAAGTGGGACGCCACTGATATTTTTCCATGTGGATATTATTTCGGATTAGCCTGGTCAATTCTGCATAAAAATGGCCTCTTTTTTCTCCTCAGGCACACCGTTCTTAATTAAAATAATTAAATTAAATTAGACGGGCGGAAGCTTGACTATTAAGTGAAGGTGGTAATTCCTACAATTTTTATAAAACAAAATTTTGCATTATTAATGTTAATAATAATAATGATAAATAGTAGAGCTAATTTAATTTAATTATTTTAATTAAGAACGGTGTGCCTGAGGAGAAAAACGCAAGAGACCTTTTTTATGCTGAATTGACCAGGCTAATCCGAAATTATATCCACATGGAAAAATATCAGTGGCGTCCCACTTTTTTTCTAAAAAATATATAACCTCTTCTTCATTTAAAGTTTTAAAAATTATTCTATTGGCGATAACGCTGACACGAACGGAGATATCGAGCTGCGGTTTAAATATGTTTTCTAGCAAATTTCATCTGCTTTTCGATTATGGTATCATAATTATACCGTATGGTTTATTTTTTCGGAGTAAAATAAAAAATGTGTTATTATTACAAATTGCGCCCTCTAGCATTTTTTTGAGAACTATTATGGACAACTAAATACGATTGGTGAAAGTGCATACATTTCTCTTCCAAACAGTCTTTAGTTTGCTAAAATCGGATAAGTCGTTTATAAGTTACAGCGATTAAACTGATTACACTTTCAACAGCTTCTCCCCCTCTTATTAAAGTCGGTACGCCAATGAGCATAAGACCAAAATGATGCATAATTGTCCAAGCTTTTTAATAGTGTTACCAAAGATATACCTTAATATGGAATTTTCGGAGATATGTAAAATTTAAAATTTACTTGTCAATTACGCCCTCTTGCGGCAAAATGCGGAACTTAAAAATTATTTCCAGGATTTTTTCATTGCCACTTTAGTTATAAATTTTTTTCCCGAGTTTCTATGCCCAGTAGTTTCCGAGATAAGGCCGGTGACCATCCATAATGGGACACCCGGTACAAGGTGTACCAGATAAGGATGCATCCTACAGGATCTCCTAAACTATAGACGTTACACACAGATGGTTAAAATTTAAAAAAAGTGGCGCCCTACCAAATTCTGCCAGATTGTTTTTCAAATTTAAAAAATTCCAAATCATTCCGAAGAATTTGGACAAAACCGAATTTTCGCGATTTCGTATTTGTTTTTCTAACTCTATTTGAGGGGATATGTTAAAATAAAGTTAACAATTTCATTACCACTTTTTCTTCTCTACAAGTTGGTATAATTAGGTTTTTAACATTTAGTTTATAACTTTTTAGCTACCTATAGTGTGCATAATTTTTTATAGAGGTTCTGAGGAAGAACATTTTTATGTTCGAAACCGGTCAACCATAAGAATTATTATTAATTATCATGGGATGGGTTTGAACCCCCCTTATAGCCGGCCCTGATTTAAGGTTCCTATTAAATTAAATTAATCCAATAATTTTTTTGCTTCTAGTGTAAAATCTTTAGATTCTGGCCCGATGATGCTGGCATATGACTTGCCTTCGTGGTACATGTCCGCATAGTTTACTCTCTTTAATATGTCGAAGTTAAACTTTCGTCCTATTTTTTGTGTTTTAAATGTTGTAAAAAGTGCAGTTACAATCTGGGGCCTTGGTTCTAGTGGTAACAGACTGTCATCTAGAGATGTTTTGACATTTTTCCCCTGCAAAAAAAACATAGAATTACTATTATTGGTTAGAAAGAAAACTTAGCGGCAAGCGGACAGAGTAGTGCGTCTATCTTTTGCTTTAAAGTACACAAGGGCGCCAAGGGTAGTGGGTTCCCTGGGACACAGGTTAACAATGACAGGCTGTTTCGTCCTTGTTGGGACTCATCAGAAAGCCATAACCTGTAAGCAATTCCCAATACAGCAAAAATAATTATGTTTTCAAGATATTTTTAAGAATAAATATATTATAAAAAGCTAGTATCACCATCTGTTGGAATCAACTCAATGCAAAAGATAGTCATCAGACGTGAAAATGTAGAACTATAAATAAACCTGTATACAAAACATTTTTTGCGCTTTCCTACACATCTCTACGGGTTTGTAGATTGAGATCTAGATCGCGCTGCAGTCGCCTATTGGGGTGCAGCACTAATTCGTAAAACTGGCGTATAGAAAAAATTTAAAAAATAGTAGAATTCAGTGTCCGTTAAATGGAAATAGAAAGAAAACTTACCGGCAATCAGACAGAGTGGTGCGTCTATCTTTTGCATTAAAGTACACAGGGACGCCAAAAGTAATGGGTTCCCTGGGGCACCGGTAGACAATGACAGCCTGTTTCGTCCTTCGCACTACTCTGTCTGTTTTCTTTCTATTTACATTTGGAATTACAAATGGAAAGGGGGAAAGAGCCGCAAGCAAAAAATTTTCAGGGTCACGCCCAAAGTTCGTCAAGGATTCATCTAATTTCGTAAATTCAATTATTACTCCCGCCCCCCTAAAACTAACCCATGTTTGGATTGAAATTGGTTGTTTATGATTTTTTTTTTTTTTTTTTTTTTTTTGCAGTTGCAAACGACACTCGGTGTGGTTCACACGTACCAAACTTGAGCGAAACCATCGTATCAAATCGTATTCAACTTTCAGTTTAACGTGTAAAAAAATCGATAACCGGGAAAACGTTAAAATAAATATCGGCGTTTAAAGCAAACAATGTACCATCCCCCCGGAGGGGATGGGCAAGGTGGGACGTTTAGTGACGCGGCCTTTTTAAAAAACAAAAACGATTTTATTCAAGACATTAATGTTAATACATACAAACCAATGGATATCTCGAGCCAAGAAAATGTAACCTTAGAAGATAAGCATTTTAATGATACCGAACAACAAAAAAAGGTTCCACAGGTGGAAAAAAATAATAAAATATTTAGCCAGAATCAAGATAAGTATGACGCTAATTCTATTTATGTTTTTGTCGAAAGAGTTGGGGAATAACAAAATTTAGGTAAACTGCATCCTTTACGCGTATCCCATATTTTGAGAAAAAATTTATCTGTAAAAAATATTGTAGACATAAAATCTATTGGTAAAAACAGGGTCAAAGTTATATTTACAAACATTAATGACGCCAATCAACTAGTAAATAATAATAATTTAGTACAGGAAAACCTAAAAACTTTTATACCCAACCATCTATTGGAAAAAAAAGGTCTAGTACGTGGTGTAGATACATTTTTTGAAGATGATTATATCTTAGAGAATATAGAATCCTCGGTAAAAGTAAAAAATGTTAAAAGACGACTGAAAAAAGTTGAAAATGAGGGACAATCCAAAATTGTTAAACGGCAACAAATCCTTGTTACCTTTGAAGGTAACCTTATACCGCCAGAAATACGGATTGACTGTGTGGTTTTTCCAGTAGAAATCTTTTACGGCAGCGTAACGCAATGTTACAAGTGTTTTAGATACGGACATATATCACAACAATGCCGCTCGACAGCAAACATATGTAAAAATTGTGCCAAATCCAATGAGGAAAATCATACTTGCACAAAAGATGATACTTACTGCATTCATTGCAAAATCGTAGGACATCAGTCCAGTTCTAAAAAATGCCCTTTTTTTGAAAAACAAAAACGAATTAAAAAAATTATGGTTGATAACAATTTATCTTTTATCGAAGCGAAACAATTATCTGAAACCTCTTTTGCAGGAATAACTACACAAAATAGGTTTAATGCTCTAACTGATACTAACTTCCCCCCATTAAGCGGAAGAAATATATCCCTTAGTCAACCCGCTAGAAGACACAAACCAAACACGACATATTTCTCTCAACCAAGCACATCATACAGTTCAAATACCACTGCAATAGATAATAACCTAAGCCAAAAAAAGCGCAAGTATCAGTCTCCAACACCCCCCTGCCCCATGTTCCCTTTCACCTTTGGACCTACTACTCCACTGCCCCCTAATCCAAACAACACAAGGGTAAATCCCGAGGAAGAAAAAAACACATTTTTGGAATGCATATCGAAGTTTGTCTTTGATTACATTCAACAACTAAAAACCCCTGAAGATGTTAAAAAATTTAATTTTATAGAGCTCAAAAAAGAGATGGCCCAAATTATTGGTAAATCATTACCTCTCAATAAATAAAATTCACTCCGCCAAAAGAAAATCAAATCAATATAATGCAGTGGAACGCGCGTTCTGCTGCATCCAATAAAAATAGCCTAACTAAGTTCTTATCTGAAAATAAAATAGACAGAGCACTCTTAAGCGAAACATGGTTTAAACCCGACAAAACTATAAATATTAATGGATATAATGTAATTCGCAAGGATCGACCAGACGGTAAAGGAGGAGTAGCCATTCTAATAAAAAATACACTACATTTTAATAAACAAAATATAATAAATAACTATAACAATGAAATCGAGGCATGTGCAGTCGAAGTGTGTATCGACGGACAAAACGTAACTTTTCTTTCTGTATATAAGCCACCTAAAGTCAAAACGTACAACAAGGATTGGGATGGTCTATTTAGTCAAATGCGTACCCCTTTAATCATAGGAGGAGACTTTAACGCCCATCATGGGCTCTGGGGTGCATCAAAAACAGATGCCTCTGGAGACCAACTAGTTGAAGCCATAGATAAACTTAACTTAATCAATTTAAACAAAGGCTCAGAAACTCGCCTATCGAGGCCGGGTCAGGAAAAATCTGTTGTTGATCTAACATTTTGTTCTTCAAACATTGCCAGTAAATTGGAATGGACTACTTGTGACGATACCCTCGGATCTGATCATTTTCCCATTATAATAAGCTATAGAAGTACTAGCAGCCAGCCGACTAAAACCATACCTAAGTCCAAGTGGAACGTCAAAAAAGCCAATTGGACTCTTTATGCTCAAACTATAAATAACCTTCTCTCAACAGCTCCTTTTACGGGCTCTGTGCAGCAAAAGTACAAAGTACTTATTGAAATCATTGACAAGGCAGCTAATATTTCTATACCTGAATATAAACCTTTTCATTGTAATAAAAGACCCCCACCACCCTGGTGGGACCTTCACTGTGATACTGAAATAAATAAGCGTAGAGAAGCTCTTAAACAATATAAATTAAACCCCTCTGAACAAAATTATATAAATTGTCAAAAAACTAACGCTTCAACCAAAAAATTTCTAAAGCAAAAAGCTAGGTTAAGTTGGCAAAACTGGTGTACAAGTCTCAACAAGAACACCGCTACTAATCAGTTGTGGAAACAGGCACGTAAAATGTTTCGGAAAAACTCAGACAACTTCAAAAAGAGCGATGAAAAATGGCTGGATGAATTTTTTAATATAGTCGCCCCTCCATCAGTGACAGATAACATGGCACGTTATCAAAATATCCCCACCGAAGGAAGACTACATTTTTTATGTAAACCTATATTAATTAATGAGCTTGAAGCCGCTCTAAGCAATGTTCAAAATACTGCTCCCGGATATGATGATATCAAATACTGCATGTTATTTTACTTACCGACTAAGGCAAAAGAACTGCTACTAAATGTGTATGATGCAATATATTTTAAGGGTGCTGAAATAGAAGAACTTAAAAAATCTATTATTATACCTATACAAAAACCAGGCAAAAATCCCAATAAAGCTAAATCTTACCGACCTATCTCACGTGTGTACAAAAAACGTTAGAGAGGATTATAAAAGGCAGACTAGAATTTTGGTTAACTAATCATAACCTCCTACCAATTAATCAATTTGGCTATAGGAAAGGACTTGGAGCTATAGATGCCATCACCACACTTACAACAGATATCCACAACTGTTTTTCCAGAAACAATTACCTTCCTGTTATTTTTTTGGACATTAAGAGTGCCTATGACTCAGTAAATTTAGATATTCTGGAAAAAAAATTAAGCAAATACTTCAGAGTACCCCCTATCATTGCCAAGTCCATAGTAAACTTACAATACAGAAACAGAAGCATTTACATACGCAATCAAGATAACTGCTTGTTAGGCCCACGGATCAATAATGAAGATCTACCACAAGGATCCGTTTTAAGCCCACTACTTTTTAATTTATATACAGCTGATCTGCATAAAAATAACAACTGTAAGATAGTCCAATACGCTGATGACTTCTGCATATACCTCGAAACCAAAACTTTTCAGAATAGTCTAACTCAAATTAATCACTTCTTCAAGGAGATACTTGATTGGCTAAACAAAAATGGTTTCAATCTATCAGTTGACAAAACAGCTATTTGTTTCTACACGCGGCATAACTTACCCAACCTTTTAAATATTAATATAAATAACCTAACCATCCCAATTAAAACTGAAGTAAAATATCTTGGAATGACGTTGGATAGAAAACTTAACTGGAATAGACATGTTGAGTCAGTTATAGCCAGATGTGAAAAGGGGTTAAATTTCTTAAGATTAGTCACAAAGACTTGGTGGGGATGTGACGTTAAAACAGCCCTCACCTTCTACAGAGCCTATATACGATCCATCTTAGATTATGGTTGTATAAACTATGGTACAGCTTGCAAAACTACGCTGCTGAAAATTGACAGAATACAGTACAAAGCTCTAAGAATTTGTCTTGGGGCTATGAGCACAACCCCTACAGAGGCACTACTTGTAGAAGCTTTAGAAATGCCGCTCGCATTAAGAAGAGAAATGTTAGCATGCAAATTTCTCTACAAACATCAAATTTTTGATTCAGATCTTCTGCAAAATATACAATGCTTAAACACGTTTGACTTAACCAATAAATACTGGATTCATAAAAATTCCCCGCCAATCTGTATTGCTTACAGGGAATACAATTCGGAACTTTGCAACCTAAGGCCCCTACCAGTCCGTGAAGTAGAATATTTCAGCCTTAAAATCCAAGTTGTACCAATAATACCAGACTATACTTCAAGCACAAATATTAACAAAAAACTGCTGGATGAACATTTACAAAAATTTAATAATTTTACACAAGTATATACAGACGCCTCCAAGACGCACACTGGTTGTGGAGCTGCCTATTATATCCCAAAATTAAAAATTGAATCAAAAATCAAGCTAAACACTAACTTCTCAATCTTTACATGTGAGAGTATAGCTATATTAGAAGCCTTAAAATGGCTTTATACGCAGAATATTGGAAACATCGTTATACTCTCCGATTCTCTATCAGTACTTAGAGCGTTGGAAAAACTTAATGATTGGAAATACACAACGTCCCCTATTCTACTTGAAATTAAAAACATTACACGGAAAATTCAATTGAGACAACAAACAATCATTTATATGTGGATTAAGGCTCACACAGGTCTTACACACAATGAATATGTAGATAACCTGGCAAAACAAGCTATTCTTTCAAGTAATAATTTTAAATACCCCATATCGATCATAGATACATTTAATATCACCAAAAACAAATTGAGACAAAAATGGCAACAGCGTTGGTGCAACCATGGCAAATCCACCAACAGAAGATTATTTCAAATAAGCCCTCAAATACCGACAGTACTATGGCATGATAGTTTTAATGTTTCCAGAAAATTTATAACTACAATAACTAGAATAAGATTTGGACATGCAAGTTTCCCCTACCACCTTCAAAGAATTAAGGTATTACCGACCAATATATGTGACCACTGCTATGAAGTCGCCGACCTAGACCACATTTTCTTTAAATGTGAAAAATATAGCAACTGTCTGTACTCCTCTCTCCAGGAAACAGGAAAAATCGATTCACCGATAAATTTATTGTATGTTTTAACTATAGAAAATAAGGATGCAATATACATGATTATGCGCTTTCTCAAAAAGAACAACATTAAGTTGTGACCACCTTATTATAGTACACACGCCGCCATTGAAAAAATTTAATTATAAATTTTAGTTAGAATGAGCTCCCTTTGTAATCCCTATGTTTAAGTATCCCCAATGGCCTACCTGTTTGTTATACAATGTTCTGATCGGCCCAGAACGAGAAGAGTGTGACCCTGTCTACTTCCCTTTCGTTTCTTTTTTTACAAATGGTCGTTAGCTTAGGAGAAACACTTGCTTTAGAAATTTTTTAGGTTAAAAAGCAAAAGTGACTGGCTGAATAGCTGAACAGCTCAAGCCAAAAAAAAAAAAAAAAAAAAAAAAAAAAATGATTTTTTTGGGAACTTTTTCTTGTTATTTATAGCTGACACCTGTTTCTTTATTTAAAGATATAAAAACATTACCAAGATTTAAAAAATATATACAGGGTGCTACAAATTCTCGTGCGTGCACGGGGATCTCGAAAACGGTAAGAGATACGAAGATGGTTAAATTGAGGCTCAGTTGCGTATTTTGGGGCTTAATAATTTGGTAAAAGAAAATTCTAAATATTTCGAATGCCTTTGACCGAACCGAAATTTTCAGTTTTGGTTTTAATTTTTTTCGCCTTTATTTTTCACTTCGGAAATAAACAAAAAACACGTTTTTATAGCCGTTTTTTATGGTCTACAACATGGCCTTTTTAATTTTTAAATGACCTGGATTTTTTTATTACGGTTTTAGGGACTTATAGGCTTATAGGCTTTAGAAACCTAATACAATTAAAACATTTTAAAAGTTTTAATGTTTCGTCATCAAATAATACATTTAAAATTATTAATTTATTTCCTTACGGCCCTGTCAATTTTTTTTAAAAATTTGAGTCCTTTTTATAGTTTTAAGATTTTTTAGTTAGACACCTAGAAATAAAATACGATACAATTATTATTACAAGGAAAAATAAATATTAATGTTGATTAGTGATGTATTAGTGTGTATTAAATTAACATAATATTAAATGTTTTTTATTTTTCTTTATGATTTCACTATTTTTTTTAGATGTATTATCGAGTAAGAATAAATTGTTATAGATGGCGATTACTATTATCTGTCTTAAAGTTTTGCCCAAGAACCTTTAAATTTTTGTTTCAACTTAACTCTACTGCTAACCTCTTTTTCATTCATAGCTGTCCATTTTTCTATTTTAAAATATTTTGAGGCCTCAGGACAAAATTATACGAATTAAAGTAACTGTTATGATAAAATATAATATAAAAACATTCATAAAAATATAATTACTTCCCATGCTTTAAAAACTATGCGTTTTAATGACCTGCTGAAATATTTGACTTTGACTGTCTGACTAATTTTATTAAAATAATTATTGGCTTAAACTATACGTCTCACTGAATTCTAAAATAATTGCCAGGATCGTAATGGGTAAAAAGGGATAATTTTAAATATTGATGTGTTATTTAATGATGAAACCTTAACATTTTTTAAATGTTTTAATTATATTAGGTTTTTAAAGCCTATAAGTCCCTAAAACCATGATAAAGAATCGTCGTCGGCAACAATATTGGTGATAATCTTGGGAACAAATCTGCTGTGCCCCGGAAATTGTTGTAATCTTTGAAGAAGAGACGTTGATACATGTAAGAGGCCTGAACTCCTGAAATAAAACGTCAATAGAATTTACCTTACAAAGCTCCGTCGCCAAATCCAATGAAACTTCACATAGTTTGAGACCGATTCCTCGTCTTGCATTTTCTGGAGGCACTCCCAAAAATACCAATTCTATTAGGCAATCAGCGTTATACGGCGTAAAAGGGTCAACTATTCCTTCAAATTTACTCAAGTACTCAAATATGTCTTTTGCTTCTTTGTGTTTTGCCTTTTTAACGTATTCTTCGTACATAGCCTGTGATGATGTATTTTTATCCTAAAATAAAATAAATTTTTCTACAATGTTTTTAGGAAAAACAGTAATGGTTATACTATTATTCACAATACACCTACTACGGTATGTTGATGAGCAAATTAAAATTTAAACATCTCTGCGCATGTCATCACATATGAGGACGTTGCTTAGTAACCGTTTGACGTGGTTAACAGTTCTAACCTCACTTTGCTTGAAGGTTTTAACTTCGCGAATTTAAACGCGCACGTTCATTCCCGAGGGTAAATGTTTGCTTCTATTCTGTGGCTTTTGTTTTATATTTTTAGTTCGGGTTCTAGTAATTATACAGCGTGATCAGTTAAGGGTACGGAGCGGCCATATCTCGAAAGCCATTTATGTTACTATTATGAGGTTAAAAAATTGTTAATAAATTCGGCCAAAAGAATTCGATTAAAAATATTCTTAAGTTCCTAAGTTTACTGCTAGGGGGCGCATTTGCTGTCATGTAACTAAAGGTGGCTAATTTGCCCATATATTTCATATACAATGTTAGTCTGAAACATGCCACATACAATCTCTGTTCAAAAACTCTAAACATTTTGTTTAAAGATTGGAGACAATGACGTTTCTTGAACGGCAGTAGGTGAATACTGCAGTATTCACCTGAAGACGACTGGAGATGCTTACCAGTTGAAACGTAGTGATTCTAAACAAATAAAGACAATGCAAGTCCAAAACTCTACTGCCGTTCTAAACATTTTATTTAAACATTTTTTCTTTAATTACCATGACAACGGCAACAATTTAAAGATTTTTTAATGCTATAACTTGGGTTTGCCTTTACCGATTTTAACAAGCAATAGCTTAATTTAAAGGTACTTTTAATAGGATTTAATTTTATAAATTTGTTTTCATACCTGTGGCGTTTATTATGCTGGTTTTATAATAGGTCACATGTAAGGGTGACAGAAAGTCTTTCAGTTTTCAATTTGATTGTGAAAAATAAATAAATACAAAACGCACCGAAAAGCCTCAAATAAACTGAATGCTAACCATCATGAAATATTAGCCACATTACCGAGGGCAACATTATGAAAAAATTCCAGTCACGTTACCTTTTTTAAACTTTTAAAGATCTCCCATACCAAATAACCTGCAAAAATATGTAAACACAACAGTATAAGTTAGCACAACAATCGAACGGGTAACACACAATACGTGGTTGATGTGTCGTGATCAAATTTTCTGACTTCGAAATTATACCTTTTGTCCCGCTAGATTGGTCAAATCGTATACTTTGCGGCGGTATCAGAATAAAACGCTGTTACTGCGGGAAATGCGAGTTCGACACCGCAGCGGTTTGGGTAGCGGCATTTGCTGCTGTGTTTTGTGTAACCGCGGCGACACCGCACCCCGTTCGCCTGGGGGATCCTTTAACCGATTGTGCCACAAGAAAAGAATAAGGACATTAACGAAGACGAACTGATGTTTTCAACGACATTACTAACGTTTTATCTTAACCACTTACAACAAGTTGATACTTCTTTTTTAGCTGTGTATAGAAGGCATTAAAATAAGCAACATTTTTGAATGCCTTTTTTCAAAAAACCTAAAATCAAGGTACTTACATTCATTTATTACACTATGGATCAAATACGGTCCTGCCTAACTTAAACATAATCTCGAAGCAGCAGCCGCACTTTGATAACACTTACCGTAAATTAGTACCATATTTACTAGTTACGTATCTACAATTTAAAATTAACTTGCTCTAGAAAAACACACCGCATCTTATTGCCAAATAACTGATGATCACCGACCCGACCCGTAAATTGCATGACTAATAAGACAAACAACATAAAGTAAAACAAAATCTATTATTATTTATGAGCCCTCGGGATATACCTGAAGCTTATTTAATGCAGCACCAGCTAATTTTCCAGATTCTTTATCAATAGCCACAACTGAAACACCATGTTTTGCAACACCGATTATCATATCTTCCATTTCTTCAATGGCATCCGGATTATTAGCAAGTCCGAGAGATAAGCATATATTTTCGTATGGAAAGAATGATGTTTTCAGTATTTTAATTGCCTCGTCCAAATGATTAGCGGTGAGTGAAACATACTCGAGCTTACCTGGAAAGGAATATTGTATTTGATAAGTTACAGTTAGAAATTTCTTAGGTCAGCCGGTTCCCAACCGGTATTACAGGATGTTTGACTACAGATAAAGTTGATAAGTATTTCATGGTTTAGGAATCCAAACCAACTATGTCAGTACAAAAGTCTAACCTTTAAATTTTAAATTGTCCTTATAGTCCAGGAGATTTAAGTTTATTGTCCTAGTTTTCTTTAAACGCGATGATATGTGTGTAGCATGGCCGTCCACGATAAACGTGAAGAAAAGGGAAACAAAAAGTCTTAAAACATCTAGAAGGCTATGGTGTATATGAATACAGATTTTGTTATGCGTTTTTCCTACGACCACCTATGAAAATGAGAAAAAAAAGCACGGTTAACTTGGCTCGAAAGCGCAGAATATCACACGCGTGTTGAAAGAAAATATTTCAACTCTAGAGTGGAAATACAAGGCACACTATTTAATTTAAACATATAATGCCAATTTGACAGAACACACCTATTTATTAAAAAGAACAGATTTTAGAAAGCAGTTTAGTTTATTTGTCGAGTGATTCAGAATTACAGTGTGAAATCAATCAATCTGAAATTACAAAAAAGTTAAGAATATACTGGAAAATCTATTACCAGTCAAAACAAGCCCCGCTGAAGAAAATTTCATATATTAAACTTAAACAAGAAATGTTTATGGGTCGCTATAGTGTAGTGACCAGAGCCATGTCCTACAGATCGAAAGATCACAGGTTCAAATCCCATCAGGAGTACTTGACTTTTTTTTATGAAAACATTAAATAATTTATAGAATTATTTTGAATTGAAATCTTCCTTGTTGGGTGATTTTTTTAAATTTATGTTTAATGCATCTTTCCTTGATTAAATAAAAAAATTCATGTAACAAGGAAGATTTCAATTCAAAATAATTTTATAATTTATTTAATGTTTTTATAAAAAAAAGTCAAGTACTCCTGATGGGATTTGAACCTGTGACCTTTCGATCTATTAAATTGGCATCATATGTTTAAATTAAATAGTGTGCCTTGTATTTCCACTCTAGAGTTGAAATATTTTTTTTCAGCTCTAGAGTTGAAATATTTTTTTCACAAATCAAAGGTTTTTTTAATAATTCTTTGTGGTCGTAGGAAAAATAGTGTACATTACTCGTGTGAAAGTGATTATTCTAAAACTCGGAGAATTTCCGCACTCGGCTAACGCCTCGTGCTAAATATCTCCTCGTTTGAAAAGTATCACTTTCATCACTTGTTATGTAATATACTAATTCCTTGAGCAATTATTTTTTTCTGCTTATTTCGTTTCTTTGATGTATGTTTTTCTCATTATAACTTCGTAAATTGACTTTACAGAGATTTTTTACTTAAAAAAAAATATTTTTTATTTTCACTAAATCGATATAAGCAGTTTAAATACGACTTTGTTCTTGCATCTTTTTTATTTTAACAACAAGAACATGTAAGTTATTTAAGTTTGTAAGATAGTTCGTTGCATTTAGTGCAGCGCGAACGCGGTATTGGGTAAGGTGGTCTATATAGAATTTTTACGCGACTTTTGTATCGTCTATTTTTTAAATATTCATACGAAGAAAATATCGAATTAAAAGGAAAAGGTAGACCAGATATTATTTTTGAAAAATCTGGTGTAAGTAGAGGGAAAGTTACATACGCAAATTTTATAAAGACATTTATTTAAAAAATTATTGAATTTGTGACTAAGAAAAAAAACTTTATACCATTTTCCCTGCTCCAAAACCAAAGAGGGTACCGGGTCAGGGATATAAGGAGTATGTACGGAGAAAAATGCATTTTTATCTCTGGGAAAGTATCCCACAGTGTTCCAAGAAGAAATCTATGCTATATTACAGTGTGCGTATGAAAACACGAGGAGGGCTTACCTCAATACGCGGATCAGTATTATATTTTGACAGTCAAGCAGCCCTTAAATCGCTAAAATGCAACAAGGTAACCTCAAGACTGGTATGGGAATGTCAAGGCGAACTGGAGGGAGGAAACGAAAAAGCCGATAAACTTGCAAGAAAAGGCTCAGAAAATACATTCATTGGTCCAGAACCGGCACTCAGAGTACCAAGGTGCACAGTACGAGATGCCATAAGGCGATGGATCAGGAGTAAACACAAAATCCACTGGAGCAACAGACAGGGATAACACTACAGCAAAAGCTTCATTGGGGATTCAGACTCAAGACTTACGAAACAGTTGCTTCAAATTAACAGGAACCAGCTGAGAACCATTACAGGAATTCTGAGAGGACACATGGCTGTCAAGAACCATCTGCACAGAATGCAACTGTACCATGGAGACTTGGACTGCAGATTATGTGGACAAGACAGGGAAACTACAGCACATAGTTTGCCATTGCGAGTCACTAGATCGGAAGAGGCAACAAATACTCGGGAACCAAAACTGGAACCAGAGGACATCCTTACCCTCTCCCCAATTGATCTTCACAAACTAGTGCAAGGAACTGGGATCACGGAGTGGGTGTAACAACTAAACAGGATAAGCACAATGAGCCAAACCTGGCCTAAGTGCATCCGGCGCACGGACGGGCCCTCGAGAAAAAAATACTTCCCTACTTACATTAAATGGCGCACTAGGTACCTCTTCTAAAATTTTTAATAGCAAACAATCTAGGAGAAACGCTAAAAGAGACTAGAAAACTATTAGAAATCGTGGTAACAGTTCTTTCCATACTACATATTAACAAAGGATTGACAACATAAAATACTAGTTTAAAGAAAATTACCCTAAACCGTATTCGCTCCGTAAAGGTGCCATCACACAGTTTTCTTAACCAATATTTTGAACTCAACATTGTCTGAATCCCCCCCCCCCCCCAATTTTATTGTTTTTTTGCGTTGCAAGCAAGCAACCAAGAAAACAATCCAGCTGATATGATTAAAAAAAGTAGAAAAAATATACTGTACAACTCGAGTGGATTATTCAATTATCCATTTTGCTATCTAAAGTTTGAGCACTCGTGCTTTATTTTACTTTCTCGTCTACTACTATTTTGATGGATTTATATCTATATGGATGTAAATATTCTGTTATTTTTTAAAATATATAACGAAATAATTTCTAATCTGGGATGAGAGTTAACTAAAATGTTATGATATATGCGATTTATTATCGCAATCAGTTTGTATCTTACTGGAATTAGGTTTTAATTTATATTATAAAAACTGACCTAAGCCATACAAAATAAAACATATTATCTACGACGATTGATCCGATAACGTGGTCAACAATAATAAATTAATCGTTGGGGGTCCAAGTTCAGTAACATATTTCGCAAAATAATAATTTCTTTATCATCCATCAAAATTAAATGTTCCATTTGTAAATAACAATTTTTTATATTTACAATCCTAAATTTTTTATTTCCAAGCAATGTAAACTGTAATAAAAAAATAAAAAAATTGTTGGAAATTAATTTATCGGCCGGAAAATATAATTTTCCTACCGCGTCCACGTGGGCCGTGGACTTTAGAATGAATTTCAGGGGGACGACCAGCCAAATCCCGTAAATTTTTCCGGCTATCAAAAGTGACTTCTAAAAAAAGCCCCTCGTTTTAAACACTTCTATCACAAGTAACTTTAAAAAAACAAGCGTCGCCTATGATCTACGCCCTTGCCTAAGACTGAATTGGGAGTCAATGTGAGTCCGGAATATTATTGTGAACTAGTCTTAAAAACGACTTCATACAAGTGAGACTTTTGAGTTAAACGGACGTAGATAATTATTTATCTAACAAGGGCTGAAAGTTACACTCTACTGCACGCGACGGCAGTTTTATCAGGATTAAAAGACGGTAAAGGCAGTTTCTGCATGTATTAAGTAGTACATTTTACCTACGAGCATCTATAGTTTTATGAAAAAAAAACTTTGACACCATTTCTTTTGTGGTGTAGGTATATTATTACATTTATGTCGCATTATTAACACAATTTATATATTGGGTCTCCCAAAAGTCCCGCATAAAATTAATATCCATTAAAGGATAGGAAGGAAAATATTATTATTGTTATTATTATTTTTACTTTACTTTAATTTAAACAGCAACAATAATAGTTATTTATGTACCACGGCAGTAAAGTGATTCTTTATCGGACGAGTCTGAAATTATGAGATGAGCGAGCGAGGCGAATAACAGGCGAGTCGATAAAGACACTTTACTGACGTGATGCATACAAAATTTTATCGCCAACCGTTCATCACCATTTTATGTAAGGCAGACCGCTCTAAGAAAATAGATGTTTTTCCCCATGTTAAATTAATAGAAAAGACGAGCTGTAGACCTATTTTAGAATCGGGTCTGCGTAAAATATTTAATAGTTCTTGCCTTATATTTGGTCAAAATGTAAAGTAGAAGTTTCATACTACCTATTCCATCCCATATTCAAGCTCGAAAGGTTAAAATACCTTTACAATTTGACGACAAAAAAAAAACATTTTGGCCTAAATTTGACACATCAGACAATTTTGACCGACCACGTGCGTATTCCAAAGCACCCCTCAAAAAATTTGACCTACTATGAGAAATGGCGGGGTAATACTTTATTTGCCGCAAATGCGGCAGATAAAGTATTTTATTTTGCAATAAAATAAAGTGTTCGTTTACTGCCGGAAATCACTCTGATAATGAACGGCTTTAATGTCGGTTGGCGATAAAATTTTTTAAATAGTTATTGCCCAAAAAGTCGAAAGGAAGATACGAAAATGCCTACAAAAATGTGAAAACTTGTCAAATGTTGAGCGTTGAAAAATTTACAGAAAACTCTGTAGACCTACTTTATGGATAAATCAAAGATCCTCAAGTCCCCTGCAATTTTACGGAGTGTGTATAAAAAATAACGGCTTTTCTGAAAAGAAAAAATTATGGTTATAAGCCAAAGAAGTCCCGTGTTCTTACCCGAGAAGAAATGGACACATTTTTGACAGAGGCGGAAGATAGAAGTTTTTTATTAATGAAGGTGCGTGTGATAATGATAGTTGGAATTGCTGGGGCATGTGATTCTCAAGAATTATTAAAATGTCCCATCAGATATAAAAGGTGTTACCAAATTTTTTAAATTGCAATTGCAAAAATTGTACCATAAATATTAATCTAAAATATAAATTGTATTTTTTAAATAATTAGTGCAGTATATATTTTATTTACTTACTTTTTTTTTAAGTATTTACCTACATCCCTAGAGAGGGAAACATAATTACCTTCCCCAAATCAGTGTCAATAAGGAGTCCTTATCAAGCAGGGAGTAGAAAAAAGGTATTTTTCTACTCCTATATTAGTAAAAATTATTTTACGTACAGTTCACTGTATAAGTATATTTTTTCTTGCGCACAACTGTGCATAAATAATAAAAACGCACAACTGTGCATTATGATGCCTAGTATAACAATCAAGTTAGCCTTGCACCACTCAAATTGTGACATTTATCTATCTTGCGTTTTGAATATTTGACAGTGCCATTGTCATTATTTGAGATTTGAAGTTCAAATCGATACTTTAGAAACTATAAACAGATCTTTAATTTATTAGTAAGAGTCGTAGAAAAAGTATAGTACGTATAGCGTGTTGTAAAGCAATTACGCACTAATGTAATTATTTTACTCGCCGTTACGCGGCTCGTTTACAATTTTTCCATTCGTGCCTAATATGCCTTTTACCACACGCAATATACTATTTTACCACACTTTATACGTAATATAGAATTTCAAACGTGTAACGTGCACTTTGCAAAATATAAAAAAAGTCTTAACTGTTTTCTTGTAAAAAATTTATTAGATTTTTCACTATGAAAATGTTTTTTTATAACCAAAATTATTGTACATTATAACCTTTATCTCGTAGAGATTTCGATTACTTGAATGTTATTAGGCATTCCAGAATAATACCACTTAACATTTCCAAACCAGATAGCGAAAAAAAGCTTATTACGAGAAATTGATCTAGAACAATTCACATTTATATTTTTCTATCATGTTCACGTATTCACGCGGTTTAAGCACCTCTTACTTAATTCTAAATTCACAAGTGATATTTTCAACCAAGTAAATTATTGGTTTGTTTTATATCGAAATTAATTATTCTGGAATGTCCAATTAACGGCGCGAATAACTTAAATCTTAATATATTCATATGTAATAAACGGCGTGTTTGTAATAATGCTAGCAAGAGATTTTCCATCACGTTTAAATTTATCAAATGGTATCTCTCCTGCAGGTTTAAAATCCAAATCTCTGGCAATTTTCTGAGTTATAAACGATGTACAAATGGCGGTAACTCCTTCTGGGGCTGTTCCAAGTTCCAATTTCTTATCATCTATGGCCACCTTTATATTTTGACCATGCTTCAGCCTTCTGGCAAGATCTATAGAAACTTCAAATAGCTTCTTAGCAATCCCACGTTTTCTGAATTCGGCGGAAGTTCCGACGAACATTATTTCCATAACTGTGTTCACTTTACAGTGGTCGAACACGTTAAACGCTGTTTCTATTTCTACCATCCATTGTGCAACGTCCCTGGATGCAGAGTACTTGCACGAGTTGATGTGGTTTCGGTAAAAGTCCAACGTGTCGCAGCTTGCCTACAAAATATATATTTTTTTAAAAGAACATGATACTGAGCATTGAGCAAGCTCAAAACGGTGACGTCTGATAGTGAGTATAATTTGAATTGGAAGCGCTTAGAGGATTCGATAACTTCATAAGGTTTTTCGAAAATTTAGGTATCGCGCCACATTATTTGATAATGTGTTTATTATTATCATTATTAAAGTAGTAGAGTTTAGTGTCCGAATAAGTAAAATAGATAGGAAGTTTTTAGCGGCAGGAGGACAATTTAGTGTACCTATCTATTTTTTGCATTAAAGTAGACAGGGACGCCAAAGGGCCCTGGGGCACAGGTAGACAATGACAGGCTGTTTCATCCTTATTAGGACTCACCAGAAAGCCAAAACTTGTAAGCAATTCCCAGTACAGCGAAAATATGATTACAAGATATTTTTAAGAATAAATATATGATGAAAACCTAGTATTGCTATTTGTAGAAATCAACGAAATGCAAAAGATAGTAATCAGACGTGAACACATATATATAAACCAAGTACACGGCATTGTATTACGGATGGTGCGGCACCTGCTGGGCTACTGCAGCACGATCTATATTTGAATCTACAAACCCGTAAAAAAAGTTTAGGGATGCGCAAAAACGTTTCCTATACTGGATGTGTTGGCCTAACGTACTTGGTTTATTGTTACTTATGTTTTCACGTCTGATGACTATCTTTTACATTGAGTTGATTCATACAGATGGCGATACTAGGTTTTCATCATATATTTATTTTTAAAAATATCTTGAAAGGATATTTCGCTGTATTGGGAATTGCTTACAGGTTCTGGCTTTCTGATGAGTCCTAATAAGGACGAAACAGCCTACCTGTGCCCCAGGGAACCCATTACCTTTGGCGTCCCTGTGTACTTTAATGCAAAATATAGATTCACTACTTTGTCCGCCTGCTGCTAAAAACTTTCTTTCTATTATCATTATTGAGCAAGTAAATATGTAAATAAATTAATAAATAAGATTTTTTTTCCATCAAAAGTCATTTAAAAATGTTATCTGTAATATAATCCATTTTAAAATGCAAAAATCGTAAACATATTCATTATTCAATGCAAATATAATAATATAAAAAAAACTAAACCGTTTGTCAGCGGATTCTTGTTTATTGGATAAATATTGAATAATTGATTTGGGTGTGGAAAGTGTGAAATGAATAGTTACAGTTAAATATGGCAACGTTTTAGTTTATAATAAAAACAACATTTTTAAAATATTTACTTACGTTAGTAAAAAAAATGTGCCGCAGGCGAATAATTTTAATAAAAATAATTGAAATGGGAATAATATCAAAGTTCCTGTAGAAAATATCAACACACTTTGTCACTAAGATAATATTTAAAGTGCTAAGTGCGAATGAAAAATACTCAAGAGTGATGTTAGACACTCGCGTCTATATTTCAACCTAATGGCAGGCATACTGCGCATGTCAGGCAGATAGCGTGATGGCGGGACATTTAAAATATAGGTGGAAATGGATTTAATTATTCTTTTACGTCACGATGTTGAGTCATAGTCGAGGTATTAAGTTTTCTTACGAGAATAGTTTGCCAGTTTGTTAATTTGTGGCCTTGGGGGGCATAGTTAAAATGGAGGGGCAGGTCGGTAAGTTTTGTTATGGCTGCGGCTGTCACAAAATATTAAATATTTTGTGGCGGCTGTCGAGCACCTGTAAAGTAAAAACCTAACCGTCATTTTTTAAATTGTAGAACAGTTTATGTGTGCACAGACTGTGGGATGAAATGTAGTACAATAACAAATATTAATGTTCACATGAAAAGAAAACATAAAGTCTTCAAACGATCACCTTTAAAGATCATTACATGCCATGCATTTCTGGTATTAATGCACTAAAAACAACAATAAGCTCTATGATTTCTTCTAACTGTGACCCTCATAACAAAAAGTCGGAATTACAAAATCGTAGACTGTCAACATCGGTAACCACAACTTTGAATTTTTTGAAACGTAAAAGAAAAAAAGAATAAAGTGTTTGATTTAAAAATATAAATAGAATACCGTAATATTAAAAATTTAATTAATTAATCGCTATATCAATCATATTTTACATGTAATAATTGAACTCATTTCTACCTATATAAATTTCAAATACCCGTCATCACGCTATCCGCATGACATGCGCAGTGTTCCGGTAATAGAATGGGATATAGACGCGAGTTGATAGACCCTCTAAGCGACTTCTACCGTAGACAAAATAAATTATTATATTTCACCTGGACTAGTAAACTCTTACCGACAATTTATTAAAGGCTGCTCCTGCAACTTTCCCTGTAGCTTTATCACGAGCGACAATTGAAACACCATCTATAGCAGCTCGTAGAAGTAGCTTATCCATTTCAGGAAATGATTCTGGCTGGTTTGACATATTGAATGCCATACAAATATTTTCATTGATATAAAATGATTGTTGCATTGTTCTGATTGCAGGTTCTAGCAGATCTTTGGTAAGAGAGATATATTCGATCGACCCTGAAACATATAAACTAGTATGATTTTTTTATAAAAGGAAAAAGGTACTCTACAACTTAAAAGCCACCAAAGTTTTTAATTTGATACGAGCGTCGAACTTGTAACACCGTGTTTATGTAAGTAGGATCTATATAGTCTATTTCAGAAAGGTGTATATAGAGTAATAAAATGGGAAATTCCATCCAGTTCGGCTTAATTTCGGTGTTGGCCATAGGCGCAGGTAAGTTTTGTGCATTAAATTATTTATGATAACTAGCAAAAAAAAAAGATAATTTGATAAAGAAGGAACTATTAGTTATAACAAATCTACACAAACATCGTTTTATGAAATATGCCGTGGAAGATATAGGTGAAAAACATAGTGTAACTGTGCTGCGCATACCGCCATATCATTGCGAACTAAATCCAATAGAACTTATATGGGCGCAAGTGAAAGGATTTGTAGCAAGACACAACACGACATTCAAAATGAAAGACGTTAAGCTACTGTTTGATCAAGCGATTAAGGAAATGACACCAGAGAACTGGCGAAAAGCAGACCATCATGTCATTAAAGAAGAGGATAAAATGTGGGATCTTGACCACCTGATCGATTGGACCATCGACCCGTTAATTATAACGTTAAGAGAAAATGACAGTTCCTTAAATGACAAAGAATATTATGATTTTTTATAATTTAATTTCTGTATAATTTATTTTTCGTTTTGAATTATTTTTAATAATGTTTAATAAAAAATAAGTGTACCTATGTACATAATGCACGCCTTTCTCACACCATTTTCAGTGTTTGTGAATGGATAACAATAGGCACAACCCATAAATTAACCCAAACACGGGTGGTACTACCTGCACTTGATGAAAGTAAAGAATTTTGCAATGAAATCAATTCCAAATTATGAAAATGGCTTAAATATTCGTTGGGTCATTCTGTAGTCCCTTTGCATACCTAGTGAGCTCTTATTACTCTACTCCTTTCTGAAATAGACTATAATAAGGTCAAGTATATACACTTTTTATAAATTTAAAATGTTTTAAGCGAAATAACAAATATGTTTAGAATTTAATGCAGAAATAAATTTAAAAATAGAGCATTAGTTTGATTAAAAAAGTTATCATAACTCATTTTTAGAACAATCTTTACATATTATGAATATTCCTTTAAAAAATATCAAAAAAAGAGACTGGTTTTATTGATAAAAAAAAAAAACATGAATTTTACATTAATTGCTTCTAACCTTTACGTTCTCACTGTATGTAATTTAGTAACTAAATAAATCGCTATTTTACTTACCGTCGTCACTAGTTTCCCAAACTTTTAATCCTGTCATTGTTTTGGATATATCGATACAAAATCCCTGAAAATTATGTAAAATTACTAACTTTACATTATTCTTAAATCAAGTTATATAGTCTAATACTATTCAAAACATTTTTTGCAAACTTCGTGACCTGGCGAAACACTTATGCATGTGTACCTATAAGATGACTGATTCTAAATCTAAAGTACACCGAGTGCTGATGAAACAAAAATAACTTTCATTTTACGTCTCGAGTTAAGGGGGAATACTGTTGACTGTTAATGCCTCGTGCAGCGTGCTTAAATTTGGGTTCTGTGTAGAGGTGGGAATAGTAGATTCTGTAACGAGGTTGGAATGAAAATTTGATCCTAGTGGAAGATTCCGAACGCGACCGGAGCGAGCGTGAGAAACCACGAGTATGTAATTTCAGGTGGAGTATTATCCAGTTCTATATCTGATTCATCCGATTTTTCACTCATATTTTGACTTGCACTAAAATTTGTCTGCTGACATTGACAGTTTCGAAATTCATGGCAACCTATGTCGTTTAGATCAATTACAGAATATTCATTCCGTATCTTGTTATGGAATAAAAATACACGCAAAACGCATAAGAAGCAAGTGTTTTATTCCAACTCAAGAGCGAGAATTTTTACATTCTATTATCAAAAATAATTTTGGAATTATTGCATTCAGTAATGGTCGTGAAGAAAAACTGTTACCGATATATAACGGTCCATTTCATACTGCAACTAAATAGCCTTTACCATGATACAACTACAAGAAGATATGATACCGCGCAGGTTTTCGTGACGTCACTTGTGCTAAAAAATGGCCATATTGCGATATTCTCCGTTGTTTAAGTTAGAGTTTAAATTATATAAATTTTGGTCGAAACGAATTTCTAAATACTTTATTTTTCCTTCCATCATAATCACATCTACCTACAAGTTTGAGTTAAAAGGAAGGTAAGTATATTATGTTTTAAATCTTGACAGTAATCAATCTATCTATATAAAATGTATGTTTCAAGATTTAAGTCACAGTACAAATTCTAAGGCTAATATGATTTGAAATAATTTATTAAAAATATCATATAAAATTGCCTTTTAATAACGTAAACTACGCTTTGCCCTATCATTCGACGCGTTCAATTCAAAAATTCCTCACAATGTGACGTGACGATCCACTGCGCACCCTGTTGATATCATACCTTGTATAGTTGTATCATGGGAACGAACTAGAGTCCAAGGCTTACAAAAGAAAAGTAAATCATTTGTCAACATAAAAAATAATCTATCATTCCTATCTGTGACCTTGAAATCTCAACCAATAAATGATAGAATTCAAATCGCCTGTCAATTGAATTAAACGATTTTGAAAGTAATTTCCGCTATATTGGAAAAAATCTTAAAATTATAAGAATTAATGCCGTAAAACGGAGGAAGTTGACCGATTTTCAACTTTGGAAGCAATTATCTTTGTGTAAAATTATAAAAAAATGGTATTGATGTGGGCTATATTATGGGTCTTGAGGTATATTATTAATACTTACATTAATTAACCACAACTTTTTAGGTTTTGAGGTAAAAAATTTAAAAAAATGTATATGGTCAACTTCGCCCTCACAGGAGTGAACTTGACCGACTATTAAATTTGCATGATAAAAAACTCGCATCACAGTAAGGGGCGTAGTTGACTACCGCAGTCGTTGTGAAAATGTACTGTTAAATATTTGCATTTATTTATTTTTTTCCAACTAACACAAACTAGGTACAAACAAATAAATAGTAAAACAAATTTACATAACCATTGAACACTTGAAAATATTAAAGCAAAAACTTCATTGAAGACTGTAAATATCGAATAAAAATGCAAGTCTATATTATATCAAATGGAGACAAGTCATTTTCAAAGAAAAGTTGGACCCTTCTGCCGATCTGTGGTGATTTTAAAACCTTTTTAATGTCCGATATAGGCACTTCGTTAACGTCTTCTTTTTCAGGCCACACAAATATGTAAGAGTTTTTTAAATTTTTTAAATTTATAAGTGTACTGTTTAAGCCGCTTGGAGCCATCTATCTTTTCGTTGGTACACTCTCGGCATATTTTACTAAACACTATTGCTATAACCTAACGCTATACAAAATAATAAAACCTATTGGGTCCAAAAACATTACTATCAATTTGGACTATCGCGAATAGACTGTATAGATGCAAAACGCGACGAGCTTGTTGTATTTTGAGTTTTAACTCATCGTTTTAACTTGTCGGTCAATTTCACCCACGCCATCAACTAAACCCCAAATTCAAGAAAATTATGAGTAGTTTTGAACACTTTCTTTTTACTCAAAAAAAACTTTGTTTTTTTTAAATTTAAAAAAAAAAAATAAATATTGAGAGAGGATAACTTATGTAATAGAATAGAAATAATATACGGGAACGAGATAGCTATCACTTGACAGATCAAAATTTGACCACCTTGTTTTTATGGCTTAATACAGTGGAATAAGGGGTATATAGTTTTTCACGTTATTTATATCCGAAAAAAGTTACCCCACACTGTTTTATAAGTTTATTAGGTTATTGATAGGAAAAAATTAAGAAAAAATCTTTTAAAAAATTAAGGACGAACTTATAACCGAAAATATTGTTTTTTGAAATTTTGGTCAAGTTGACCCCACCGGTCAGCTTCCCCCCGTTTTACGGTACTTAGAACCTGACGTCCATATTCTGGTAAAAAAACGAAGGGTAATTTAAATGTAACTCTCTCATGATGATTCTTTCTACTTAAAAAAAGAAATTTGAAAAATGTAAAACAGTTTATTAATATACAGGGTGTCCCAGATAAGTATGCACCTTACAGGGATCAGGGAACTCCAAGATACAGAGATGGTTAAATTAGATAGAAGTTGCGCCGTTCTAAATTCTCCAACATCGTGTTTTCAAATTTAAAAAACTCAACAAGGTATTTGGGCAAAACCGAATTTTCGGGATTTATTTTTTTTATTTTTTATCTGACGTTATTTTTGAAGAGTTGTTAAAATAAAGTTTACATTCTCATTACCATTTTTCTCTACAAGTTGGTGGAATTATATATTTAATAATTTTTTACATAATAATTGCGCCAGGTCCTCACGTACACTTTACCAACTTAAGAACTAATACGCTACTGTTAATACATGTAGCATCATAAATGCTCCGCCAAAATTAATTAAAAAAATTACCTACCTACTTTTTAACTTGTTTAAGAAATTCCAGTTAATACCCGCACTATTATCAAAGACTTGCTGAAGTACCCTATTTTACCGTGCCTATTTATATTACTAAACTATATTTTTTAAATCATACTAATGTTATCTTTCAAGTATGGAAAATTTACAATTAAATGTGAGTGTATTTTTTATGCTACTTAGAAATAAGTTAATCTAAAGTACTTAATACTTGGTATAACGTTGTAATAATTAGTGTTTTTTTCTCAGGACAATTCAGCAAATCTGATATTTTGGCAAAGAATAGAACGAATAATGTCAGACACGCAAACTTACTCTTACAAATAGGTACAGGGTGATTCCTAAGATCATACTTTTTTTTTAGCTGTGTATAGAAGGCATTAAAATAAACAACAATTTTTTCAAAAAAATCAAAAATAAGGTACTTACATTCATTTATTACACAATGGATCAAATACGGTCCTGCCTAACTTGCTCGTTGAATAACATTAAGAAAACTTCTGGGTGTAGGACGAGCCAGCAAGGAAAAGCGTTCTGCGTATAATCTCGAAGCAGCAGCTGCACTTTGACGATACTTACCGTAAATTAATACTATATCTACTAGTTCATTGTTTTCAAATTTTACCATTTTCACGTGTCACCAATTTAAAATTACCTTGCTTTAGAAAAACACACCGCCGCGGAATGCCAAATAACTCACCACCATTTGCATGACTAATAAGAGATAAGACAAACAACATAAAGTATAGCTTAAATGTTTTACTTCTGTATCTCACCTATTTTTAAGTTTAAAAAAAGGTTTTTGAAAATGTTGTTTATTTCGCGACGCGGTCCGGTCCGTCAACTAAAACCGAACAGCCCGGAAGCCCCTTCAGGCCAGGGAGGCCAGAAAAAAATTATTAGGGCTAGAAAATTATTTTTCAAATATTTCTCAGACCCGAAAAAGATTGTAGAGGGCCCGAAAACCCGAACCTTTATTGATTAAGTGACCAGAGCACGAGAGTCGGGCCGGGCCGCGTGGAGGCCCGAGATGAAAACCCGGCCCGTGCTGGCCTATATTCCGCCCTAAAACGATTACTTTTTTAAATTTATGAATTAAAGGATGTCAGACGGAGCCAAATCAAATTCTAAAGAGCGTTGAGGCCGAATGGCAAGATACTAGGATTTGGAGCATATTGATTCGAATCTTGTCTTTCTTTCTATGCAAACATTTCTGATCAATAGCTTTATATAGTGTCTTCTCGTCATTCTTCGTACATTTGATGCCTGTTTTTTTTACACTTGGCTAGTAGGTACTGGGATGCCAATTTCTAGAATGATAGAAGAGTTTTGGACTTGCATTGTCTTTATTTGTTTTACATCACAACGTTTCAAGTGGTAAGTATCTCCAGTCGTCTTCAGATGAATACTAAATAAGTAAAGTAACTACAGCTCTATTTATACTAGCTAGATGCACTGGAGCATGACTGAGATGGGTGCAGTCATGCGTTTAGTTCGTATGCGGTATTTTAAGTTTACATCTACTTAACAAGAGTTTCCAGATATTTCTATTTATCTAGTGAGGGCTTACTAAAACAATTTGGGTTCTGGTATATTGTAGCAGCTTCCATGAACTTCCTCCAATGTGGCTCTTGATGTGTCATCACATCAAGTGAACCAGAACCCAAATTGTTTTAGTAAGCCCTCACTAGATATAAGAAATATCTGGAAACCCTTGTTAAGTAGATGTAAACTTAAAATACCACATACGAACTAAACGCATGACTGCACCCATCTCAGTCATGCTCCAGTGCATCTAGCTAGTATAAATAAAGCTGTAGTTACTTTACTTATTTAGTATTAACCTGAAGACGACTGGAGATACTCACCAGTTGAAACGTTGTAATGTAAAACAAATAAAGACAATGCAAGTCCAAAACTCTTGTATCATTCAAGAAACATCATTGTCTCCAACCTTCAAACAGACGCCAATGTCTAGCTTTCGTACCGTTCGGGGATCTTCAAGGTAGTTTGTGTTATTGAGCTGTGGGCGATTTATGCCAGTTGATCCTCGGCTATTTTATCCAAGCCCTTCTTATGTACGCCCATCTTATATCCTATAGATATCTTTAATTTCTACGTTGCTTTTCCGATCATATAGTGTAGGTCCTGTTATATATCTTAGAGCTCGCATTTCAGTTGTTCGTAATATGCCTTTGGTTGTCGTCTGTTGTTGTTTCTATAGTGTATGTCGTCACTGGTCTTAGACACGTCTTACAGTTTGCATTCCGTATTCATTATGTTTGCTTCTCCAGATCATTGTTCGCAAGTACCGCAAATTTTAAGGCGGCTTTGATTGTTTAAGCTCTTCCTCTTTTATGGTTTTGTTACTACTTATGTTTGTTCTAAGGTACTTAAAAGTCATCACCTGTTGCACGCTTGGGTTGCTAATAATAAGTTTGTATCTGCGAAATTTTTGGGGAGTTTTTGTGCCGATATTTGCATTTTAAATTTGTTTGTGATGTATTTGAATATGTTCAAGGGTTTTTGCGTACTGTCCACATCATCTGAGACTATAGCCGTATCATTTGCGTAGCGTACTATTTTTATTTCGTAATGATTTCGTCAAAAATTACATTAAACAATACGATTGTCGGGTTGTACAAAGACTTTTAATAATAATTAACTAACCAGTAAATTTAACGGTGAGATATCCACATGACATTAGACGAAACAATTTTCTTGCAATATAAACTATAATTAGGCAACGCTATCAATAACGCGCCAAATAAAATAACAAATCATCCTCCAAGTAACTAAAGCTTCAGCAGAAAGATGTTTTTTACTTTAAAAAGATTAAAAACATATTTAAGAAATCATTCAGGTGAAGAGCTTACAACAAGTTCAGCTTTAATAAGTATTTATAAAAGAAACCATATTGATATATAAAATAATCAATATATTTTGTCAAAAAAGGCGACAAATCACGGTTTAGTTTTTGGCAAAAAAATATGTTGTGCTTTAAGTTTATGGTTAATTTTTGTTTTTTCAATAAATAAAAAATATATCTTATTTTTAGTATTTTTTTGCTCAATTATGCTTATTTCATGAAGAGTTTTTTGTTTAACAAGTATATATTATCTGTTTTATATTACCTATATTAGTGTATTTGTATAACTCACTACAAGTTTCTTTAAATGTATGTATTTTTTTATTTTGAAATTCTTTTGATTGTCCAAAAAAGGGGTTTTTTGGGCGTGGCACCCAAAAAAATTTTCGCCTTCGGCGATTTGCCGACGACGCTGCCTCGTCGGTTGCCCCCCCCCCCCCCCCCCCCGTGATAAAATTCTGGCTACGCCACTGACACCTTGTATTGAAGGCAAGTAAGTGGAATTAAATTGTGTAATACAAAATTGGGTCTTCTATTTTAAAAAGCATATGTTTTGACCTCGATTTATGAAAGACCCTGTATATCGCAATAAAACGTAAGATCCTGTAAAATTTTTATATACTTTTTTTTTATATAACCGTAAGAGTTATTGTAGTTTGTCGCACTATTGACACATCCTGTACGATATTTTATATATAAAAATAATGAATTGTCGGAAAAAATATGTATGTTGTTCAGATTGTGCAAGATTTAGTATTACATGATAACACAAATTTTCTGACTTTTTTGACTCATCATTGTCTGAATCCCGATTTGTCCTAGGTACGTATCTCGCTTACACGTGTAAACATGCACTTAAATCCATTCTACGTACAAAAGTGATGTTTTTTTTTGATAATATTATGATAAGAATAATTAAAACATTTGAATAATCATCTATTTATTATACCTACATAGGTATACTAAAAAAAAGCAACAGTAGTGGATATGATGTCCATATCGCACGAGGAAGTAAATTGAGCACGAAGCCGTAGGCGGAGTGCTCAAACTTCCGTGGACAATATGGACAATCCACTCGAGTTGAACAGTATATTTTTTCTACGACTTAACATCCGAACTTCATGCTAAGAATTTTTAAAAATTATTTAAATTAGGCATCATAAGTTGTCTTTTAAGTTGGCCATGAACTTGTAAGAACAATATTAAGAAACAAATGAACAAAAATTCATTTCGATGGCAAACCCATGGACCAAATTACACTGTAACATATTTATCGATTTGGGTAAGTTCTTATATTTAAACAAACTCACTTTTGAATATATCTATGTTTCTCACGTTCGGCTTTTTGCTGAATAACAGGCAAAAAGCGATATAATGTATTAATAAAAACGAACGATTTGTTTTCTCTACCAGGTATTTTGATTAATAATTGTTTTACTGAAATGCACAGAAGAAAAATAGGTTTGTCGGGTTTATTTCTGCTTGCGTAAGAATTATAACTCCGAAAGTACAACAAAATAGCTGTAGAATTCGTTTTAAACAGTTAAAAATAGATTTTTGGCACTAATATGAATTTTTAACGTTCGCTATGGTCAAATTTTTCAAAATAATCGCCAATTTACAAACTAGCAACACTGTTAACGTGGAAATAGGTGGCAATACTGTAAGTAAAACTAACATAACCTTAAAATTTTTAGTAAAAATGGATTTTTTTCTAGAAATCTTATAATTTCGTCTCTTTTATCGGGTTATCTTTATGTTCCACCATTTAAGGAAGAATTGCCAGTTAATTTTCTATGTTTGTTGCATATAATAAAAGTTTTAAGATCAATTGGGGTTGGATCCTCGTTCAAAATATATCGAGTAATATCCCCGTGCACAAATATTTATAATAATATATTATTTATATGAAAAAAATAACCAAGGTTAGTAAGAAACCGTTCATTTGGTAGCTTATAGTACATTTTATGTAAAGCTTGTAGTAATTGTATAGAAATTACTGAAAATAAAGATATTTTTGAAATAAGAAAGTGCGTCTGTGCGCAAATCTTTGGTTTGGTCAGAAAATAACAATAATTTGTTAGAAATATATTTTGGTATTAATTTTGTTATTATACCTTCAATTTTCGCACTATTTCGTGTACTCTTTAGAATAAATATTGTTTGTACGTAGACTCTGGGATAAATGTTTTGATTTCAATTAAAAACGAACAAATTTCATCTGACAGATTTGTATATTTTTGAAGCATATTGTTAACCTAACTTCTCTCAACTGTCAGAAAACGAATTTACAATATGTAAATTTGGCTTCTCTGTAATTGACTACTGTGATTGGTCAGTTTCATAACCTAACTAGGATGGATATGAAATTTTGCCGCACAGTTAACTGGAATAGCCTACTTTACCCGCCACTTAGTGTAAAGGAAACAGCAAATTTCCATGTGGGAGTAGAAAAAAGAACATTTACATGCCGTTTTTCTAAAATTCTTATGCAAAAAATAACTGTCTAAGATAATGACCGAGTGCATTATTCGTAAGAAAATTGAGGCGAAAGATGGAAAATCTGTAGTTAAAAGACCTAGAATACAACTGAAATATTTGCTAATGATAAACCAATTCCTAAATTTGTTCTTCATTAAGTATTTATTGTTAAGATAAAAATTGTGGAACTCAAAAATGTAGTTGTGTTAAAAATGGTTAATGATGTAACAAGTTTAATGTCGTTCTTGCAATAATCTTATTAGATATGTTGGTTGGTTGGTTGGTTTAAGGCGGGGGTCGGGCGTTCGGCCCAAGCTTCTTGCACTGCAGCCTAGTGGCTTATTGTGCTCTCCTCTGTCTTACTAGAAAAGATTTGTTCCTTTTATAAGGTCCAGCAAATTCCTACCAAGTTTGTCATGTGGGAGGTTATCCCCACATTTGATATCTCCGAAGATTTTGAGTCTTCCTCGGGTCAGTGCTTCGCAGTTATATATGATATGTGAGGCGGTTTCGTCCTCATCGTCGCAAAGCCTGCATTCAATGGGACCATTGTAAATTCCTACTCGGCGTAGGTGTTTTCTGGCAGTGGCCTGTTAGTAGGCCGACCACTTGTTTTAGCTGGGTGTGTGTTAGAGGCATCATTCCAGTTGATAACTTTTTGGAGGGTTTCCCAATTGTGGCCCTCGCTGTTCCATCGGGATAGGTGTTGTTATTGTTGTGCCCACCTGTCTGATGTTGCTCTGGTTGCCTGTTTTGATATGCCAAGGGCGAGTTCAGGGACCCTGAGTTTTTGAGATGATCCGGCTCTAGCCAGTTCATCGGCCTTTTCGTTGCCTGCTATCCCCGAGTGGCCAGGAACCCATAGGAGTTCTACCTTGTTGTTCCTTGCGGCCCGGTCTTTCAGGTCGTTTAGGCACTCCAGTGTAATTCTCGATTTGAGTCGATTGGAGTTCAGAGCCTTGAGGGCAGCTTGGCTGTCTGACAGAATGTATATCTCTTGGTCGTGGTAGCCCTTTTCGATATTTTTCTGTAGACATGCTTGTATAGTACGTATTTCTGCTTGGTATACTGTGGCGTAGTTTTCCAGGGGAATGCTGATTTTCATTCTGGGTCTTTCCCCAAATATACCTGCGCCTACTCCGTCGGCCGTTTTTGATCCATCAATGTACCAAACCAGGCCCTTATCTAATGACTGTGGTGTCCCTTTTGACCACATGTCAGAGTCGCACCTGATGTTAAAGGGTCTGGTGAAGTTATAGTTATAGACCTCTTTCATGTGATGTGTTTGCATCTCCAAGAGCTCGTCGTTGATTAGATCTTCGGCTCTTGTGTGCCCTATTCCTATGAGTTGTTGTTTCCATTCCCCATTTATTTTCACCCTGGAGGTGCCGCAGCTGGCCTCCTTTCTGATGTGAATGTCTAGGGGTGTTAGTCCTAGTATTACTTCTATTGCTGCGGTGGGGGTGCTTTTCATTACATGCATCATTCATATATATGGGAATAAATAAAAAACATGAAGTCTTCCTCCACTGGTTTAATAAGGTAATAAAATTAAAATATGGTAGACATTCTACATGTTTCGGGTGTAGAAACACCCATCATCAGGAATAAGATACAAATATTCTCTTTGGAATACATATTAGTCTTGCACTCCTTAACAGGCCCCGATTTAATCGCCATGTTTAAAAAATGGGCAATAATTAGATATTTTTTTTCTTATATAATAATAAATATCAATTTTTAAGCAAAAACACGTTAATCAAAATTAAAAAAGAGTAAATCCTTGCCTTACATTTTTGTCCTACATTCGCTTGTTTCGAATCCATAGGCGTCGAAATATTATTCCGAATTTGGTTCACAATCATAATCTACTGCTAAAACAATGGTGCATACGACTGACGTCACATAACCATAGCAACGGTGAATATCAAAGCCATTTTGGGCGTTGGGTCTTCACTTACTTTGAGCTAACGGACGCGGTCGGCTGGGGCGCGCCAAAATGCACGGGTGTTTATAATTATTGTACATCGGAGTTAACCGTGGCCCTATTATGCATAGCTATATTCGGATTAAATTAATATTATTAATTCGAACATAATTATTTTATTAGGGCTAAAACGGTAGCTGTATTGGTACATTAATATTTAATATTAACGAAAAACTTTCCTCCTGGTTTTATTTATTTTTTTTGGTGAAGAGCCCCTTCACCTACTTCACCTGATGAGCCACCACTGGCGGCATGCGGCAGTAGGTTGTATGCATGGTATAGGGTCCATTAACCATTTAGTGAGGGATGTAATAGCACCGCAGATTAACCAAGTGGTGGGTGCCACGCCCAAACTAATATTTACATTTTTTTGCTAAATTGAAAAAAAATGAAGAAACAATATTTTTTTTTTTGGAAAAATTCTCTAGCTGTTGTAGAAGCATTTTGGTTGAGTTCTGATATTGCGTTGGGTTAAAAATAAAAGTAATATAATGTAAAAAATGGAATAGCTTTTTACTGTTGAATAACATATAAAACTAAAAATATATCAACTTATTCATTAATAAAACTAAAAATCTTAAAATGCAAAAATTAATTAAAAATTTAACCATATTTTGAAAACAACTATTTTTAAAAGTTTAATGACAAAAATACTATAATACTAAATACTAGTATATCATGTATCAAGTATGGTATAAAGCATATTACGCACGAATGGAAAAATTGCAAACAAGCCGCGTAGCGGCGAGTGCGGTAAATACATGAGTACTTATGTAATTGCTTTACAACACGCTACACATACTATACTTTTTCTACGACTTACTAATAAATTAAAGATAGGTTTATAATTTATAAATGATCGATTTGAACTTCAAATCTTAAATAATGACAATGGCACTGTCAAATATTCAAAACGCAAGATAGATAAATATTACGATTTGAGTGGTTCGAGGCTAACATGATTGTTATGAATGATAGAATAGTTTTGGACTTGCATTGTCTTTAATTTGTTTTACATCACAACGTTTCAACTGGTAAGTATCTCCAGTCGTCTTCAGGTGAATACTAAATAAGTAAAGTAACTGCAGCTCTATTTATACTAGCTAGATGTACTGGAGCATGACTGAGATGGGTGCAGTCATGCGTTTAATTCTTGTGCGGTATTTTAAGTTTACATCTACTTAACAAAGGTTTCCAGATATTTCTTATATCTAGTGAGGGCTTACTGAAACAATCTGGGTTCTGATATATGATAGCAGCTTCCTTGAACTTCCTCTTCCTCCAATGTGGTTCTTTGTGCAGGATTCGAGCTTCTGTCCACTTAATGTGATGACCGTGTGTCCAGGCATGGTCAGTTGCCCCTGATTTTTCGGTTTCTCCGTGTTGTTTCTGTGTTCCTTGACCCTAGTTTCAAGTGGCCTTAGAGTCTCACCAATGTAGGATCTGCCACATTCGCAGGGAATCTGATAGACACAGTTTTTCCTATCTTTTTGACTTGTTGGTTTCGTCTTCGTCAGGTGGCTTCTTAAAGTGTCTTTTGAGCTGAATATCGTATTAATGTTGTATCGTTGTCCTAGTCTTCTTATTCTAACTAGGACAACGATACAACATTAATACGATATTCAGCTCAAAAGACACTTTAAGAAGCCACCTGACGAAGACGAAACCAACAAGTCAAAAAGATAGGAAAAACTGTGTCTATCAGATTCCCTGCTAATGTGGCAGATCCTACATTGGTGAGACTCTAAGGCCACTTGAAACTAGGGTCAATAAGGAACACAGAAACACACGCTTAAAGGAGAAACCGAAAAATTAGGGGCAGCTGACCATGCCTGGACACACGGTCATCACATTAAGTGGACAGAAGCTCGAATCCTGCACAAAGAACCACATTGGAGGAAGAGGAAGTTCAAGGAAGCTGCTATCATATACCAGAACCCAGATTAATCATAATCATAATCATAATCATAATTTATTCATGCTACAGTTACATCCAACTTACACACGTCACAATCGTTTAAAAATATAAAATAAAACAATACATGTTGCAATTAGAATTTCCTAAAATATACAATTACTTATAAAATATTTAATAAAACTGGAATATACACATTAATTGCTTACACATTAAAATCAAAATTTAAAAATTCATCAATACTAAAAAAGGCGTTCTTAGCAAGGATGTCATGAATTCTTCGCTTAAAACTGTCAAATTGGAGATTTTTTAAGTCTTCAGGCAATCTATTAAAAAATTTTGCTGCCCAGTATCCAGGCCCACCCTGACACCTCTTCAGGCGCCAGAATTCTGGCACAATATCACCTCTATTTCGCGTCTCGTACCGGTGAATATCCTCGTGAGTTCTGTATAAATGCCGATTGGATTTTATATATAACAGACATTGCATGATGAAAATGGCTGGAAGGGTGAGTATACCTAGATCTATGAAGGCACGCCTACAATCCTCCCTGAAGCCCAAACCCGCCAAAATTCGAATGGCTTTCCTCTGTAGACCGAAAATACGATCCGCGCCAGAGGAATGACCCCAGACAAGGGTGGCATACGAAACATGCGAGTAGTAGATTGTTTTAGTAAGCCCTCACTAGATATAAGAAATATCTGGAAACCTTTGTTAAGTAAGAATTAGCAGACTAGGACAACGATACAACATTAATACGATATTCAGCTCAAAAGACACTTTAAGAAGCCACCTGACGATGACGAAACCAACAAGTCAAAAAGATAGGAAAACTGTGTCTCGTTGTGATGTAAAACAAATTAAAGACAATGCAAGTCCAAAACTATTCTATCATTCAAGAAACATCATTGTCTCCAACCTTCAAACTAACATGATTGTTATACTAGGCATCATAACGCACAGTTGTGTGTTTTTGTTTTTTACGCACAGTTGTGAGTAAGAATGGATTTGCTTATAGAGTGAACAGTATGTAGAACAATGTTTACTAATAAGTATTTTTGTGACCACGGAATAATGAGTAAAAACGTACATAATCGTAAAGTTTAAAAATATGTTTTTGTCGTGGAATGCTTGACCACGAAACTATAAAAACAATTACTTCTTTAATTAAAGGGATAAAAGTAGGTACTTAATATTCTTTTGGCAATACCTCTGAAATCAAAATCTTCACATTTTTTATTTGTTATATGATTTAAATTTTTGGGATAAAATGAAAAACCCTATTATTATTACAAATTGCGCCCTCTAACATTTTTTTAAGGAACTATCGTGTAGCTACTGATGGATACAAAAATTGAAAATACTTACCTTTCTCTTCCAAAGAAGTTTAAGTTTACTAAAATCGGATTAGTCGTTTAGAAGTTACAGCTATTTAAATTATTACACTGTTAAAAGATTCCCCCACCCTCATCCAGACCGGTACGCTAATGAACCCTAAACCAAAATGATGAAGAATTATCTAAGCTTTCTAATAATGTTACGAAAGGTATACCTTAATGCGGGAATTTTCGGAGAAATTTAGAATTTTATTATTTAAATTTTCAATTGTGCCCCCTTGCGGCGAAATGCGAAACTTAAAAATTATTTCCAGGATTTTCTCATGGCCCCGTAAATAATATTTTTTTTCCTGAGTTTTTATACCGATTAATTTCCGAGATATGGCCGGTGGCCAACCTTAGTGAAAACACCCTGTATATAAGTACCTAGGTTAAAGTAAACCATCTTACTTTTTACCACTCACCTTATTTTACGAAAGTTGAACATTTTAGAAAACAAAGAAAAATTGATCTAGACGTCCATTTTTAAAACAAATGAAAATGTGTCACTGAAATAGTACATATAGCTAGTAGGAAAAGCTGAACATTCCCGGACGACCGTAAAGATTGTATGTCGAGGCACAAGCCGAGACTAACAATATGGAGTCCGGAAATGTGGCTTTTTTTACGAGGTATACATACTATTTTTCCGTAAATCGAAAATTATTAAAAGGACATAACTTATTACCATCAACTTGTTAAAATTTTGAAATAAATATTATTAACTTTGTTTACAAATAAAGGATGACATTAAATATTTGTATTGTAACTATGGAAACGCAGTAATATTGATATTTTAGTTTACAAGTAGCCGTACAGAAATAATATTTCCTTACAATACAATAATAAATATTTCCCAACAGTTATTTTCCGTTGGTTGCCTAACGACTAAGTGTAAGGAAATATTGATTTTCCTACGACCACCTATAAAAAAATAAGAAAAAAAGCACGGTTAACCTGGCTCGAAAGCGCCGAATATGACACGCATGTTGAAAGAAAATATTTCAACTCTAGAGTGGAAATACAAGGCACACTATTTAATTTAGGCATATGATGCCAATTTGACAGACCACACCTATTTATTAAAAAGAACACATTTTAGAAAGCAGTTTAGTTTATTTATCACGTATTTGTCGAGTGATTCAGAATTAGAGCGTGAAAATACGCCATCTGAAATTATAAAAAAGTTAAGAATATACTGGAAAATTTATTACCACTCAAAACAGCCCCGCTGAAGAAAATGTCATATATTAAACTTAAGTAGAGAATGTTTATGGGTCGCCATAGCCTAGAGACTAGAGCCAGGACCTACGAATCGAGAGATCACAGGTTCAAATCTCATCAGGAGCACTTGACTTTTTTTTATGAAAACATTAAATAATTTATAGAATTATTTTGAATTGAAATCTTGTTGGGTGAATTTTTTAAATTTATTTTTAATGCATCTTTCCTTGATTAAATAAAAAAAATCATTCAAGAAGGAAGATTTCAATTCAAAATAATTTTATAATTTATTTAATGTTTTTATAAAAAAAAGTCAAGTACTCCTGATTGAATTTGAACCTGTGACCTTTCGATCTATTAAATTGGCATCATATGTTTAAATTAAATAGTGTGCCTTGTATTTCCACTCTAGAGTTGAAATATTTTTTTTCAGCTCTAGAGTTGAAATATTTTTTTCACAAATCAAAGGTTTTTTTAATAATTCTTTGTGGTCGTAGGAAAAATAGTGTACATTACTCGTGTGAAAGGGATTATTCTAAAACTCGGAGAATTTCCGCACTCGGCTAACGCCTCGTGCTAAATATCTCCTCGTTTGAAAAGTATCACTTTCATCACTTGTTATGTAATATACTATTTTTCATTCAAAAATGTCAATATTTCCGATCGATTTTCGGAAAAGAGGATTTTTTTTATAGAATTTAAGCATTGAATATAAGTGGCGGGTTTCTATTTAAAATTTAAAAGTTGACTTGGTAGTTTACATACTTAACTACTAAAATGTTTAAATCTTTACTTTCAGAATTACGGGAAAAATTGGTGGGGTAGCACCTCTTTGTATTACCCAAGACAAATTATGGGCATATTTAATTTTTTTCCAAGGCTCTGGAAAAATCGTTCTGGTGCCATGAAAAGTGCCACATAACTCCTACCTATAGTAGTAGCATGCAGCAGTTTTTATGACTAAATTTTAATTTTCCAAAATATGCAAATATTTCTTTTACTATCTTACCATCGTCACTAGTTGCCCAAACTTTTTTTATCGACATAACTGTTGTTATCCGTTATCAACACAATAACACCACTTGAATATATCCGTTATCAACACAATAACACCACTTAAATATATCCGTTATCAACACAGTAACACCACTTAGATATAAGTTAATATAATAACAACTAGACAATTTTTCCAAAACTATTTATTTATATTCTGGTCACTTAAATTGGCGAAATTCAGAGGCGGAACAGATTTAACAACAAATGTTTTAAAATAAAACTAATTTATTTATTAACCTTGTTAACTACACACCCAACAGACTTGCGTAGAACAAACAAGGAGAGAAAATAAGGTCCCGACTTTCGTGTTCCTGTCCTTTTATTAAATAAGTTAATAGGACGCATTTCTGCCCTAAATTTCACTTGCTCCCATGACAACGCTTTAGTATGTACGCTGATGTTTCTTCATTGTTATACTTAACGTATGATATAGTTTGCATATATATTACAACTAAGTAAAGGTACTATATTTTACATAATATAGTCTATGTCAACTCTCAATTTAACAGTTGTCGATGACACACGTAATTTTTATAGTAACATTTGAAGTTTAGTCAGAGCTGAAATTGAATTCTGGAGTTTAAATGGATATACAGGGTAATCCAAATTAAGTGCCCACCATTGTTAACTTTGTAATTATTATTAAATATGCAAAACTGTTTAAATTAGCAAACTATATACATTTTTATAATTATTAATACTGTAGAAATATGCCTCCCGCGCACTAGCAACTTTTGTTATAAGCAACTAAATAGTTTAGTCACCCAAAAAGTTGCCCGTTATCTCCGGCAGCGCGCATCTAGAGAATAGTTGCTTATAAAGGTCTATTCAACCATGGATTTTGTAGAAATTGCATGTGTTTGTGCTCTCAGTTTAGCTAGAAAAAGAAAGAAAAAAAAGTTATTTTGAGTTCATCAATACTAAGCCAAAGACCTTTAAATGGACAATTTTATAAGTTGTTTGATGGCTTGAGAGAGCATTCAAACAAATTTTTTAATTATTTTCGAATGAGTATAGATAGTTTTGACAACTATCTATACTGGGACATCGTATTTCATATTAAAATACTACATTTCGTCTGGCTGTACCATCACAGGAAAGAAAGAAACCGTTACCATGTAAAAATAGTTAACAAAGCAACTAAATAATCGCCTGGTGCGCGGCGACAGGTTTAAACAAGCGTGGCTGATAATCACCGGCAACAGTTTCAACGCCGTCAAAATAGGACGTGTTGCAATTTTTTAGTTCGATTTAAAAATCGCCTGTGCGCGAGATTACATTTAGTTATGTATGTTCCATTTATGTGATTAAACAGTTGCTTCGGAAAAGTTGCTAGTGCGCGGGAGGCAATAAGTATCTTGTAAATGTGTTAGTAGTGAAAAAAAAAATTATATTAACCATGGTCTAGACAACAATATTATTATAGCCCTCGGTCTTAAATCCCTCGTCGCTTTGCTCCTAGTGATTTAAGCTCGACGCTCGGCCAATAATGATAGCTGTCTGAACCTTGGTTAATAATATACTACTATTTTGTTGGTTTGGGATGCAATTTTATCTTTGCTATCAATGTTTTTGCTCTTCTCCTTAAATTAATTTTTCGGTTACGACGATGTCAATTTATCAAATATTTTCCATATATACCAATAAACAATTTTTAACAAAAGGTAATAAACTGTTGAAACAATAATTTTTGTATATTTATTATTAAAAAGAGTATTATTTAATTACTTTGTGTCATAAAGCGAGGATAAAAAGTTTGAATTGTTAATAAATTTTTCACAATATTTCATATTTGCGGTTGTAACACTCCGCCTGATCCATATTCTAAAATTTTGAAAAAGATATAATAATTTCTTGTAAGGAGGGCCGTAACCAGAAATTTTTTCGAGGGTGGGGGCGAAGAATCAGTGAAAACTCACCAGCAGTGGAATCAGAGTGGAATATGAGGAAGGGAGAGGGGAATGTAGCGACGAGTTGCACCAAGTGAGCAAATACCATAGACGTTACACCGTAAGCGAAAATTTTCCGGGAACGACAAAGTTCGTTTAAAATGCACCCAACTACTACCGTAAACTGCAATTTCTTTACACGGCTAGATGACTTTGCACAAATATACTTTTTATGAAGTTTTGTGGTCTCCCAGTGACATCATGCGCAACTTCGTACGACATTGGATCGCCAAGTGGTTTAATATTCTTTAGTTATATCATGCATCAAAGCGGACCGAACGACTCGACGAGTCGACTCAGTTCTGAACGGAAAATGTACGTGGCTTCGCTTCAGTAGTTCGACCCAATTCTACTCATCGAATTGCGTCGAATGATTGTTTTTGTGAAACTTCATAACTAAGGTTTTTGAGGCCGAACTGAAAACAGTTTGGTAATTTCTGTTTATATTTCTAAGACAGGTTTAACTAAGGTTGTACTCCCAAAGTTTAAAGAAAATCTGATTTAAACTTATGATTAGGAAGTAAATTCTGCAGCATAGTGATTTTGTTGTATGGGTGTCTTGTGCTACCAAAAGTTGAGAACTAGAAGATATTTTATGTATTATGATGAGAAATTGCAGCTAGGAGCCGTCAAAAATCATGGAATACCTAATGCTAGAACTGCTATAGGTACCCACTAAGCAAAAAAACGTACCAGGTTCGGCCCTATTTTTCTTCATGTTTCATTGTAACGTTATGCAAAAGGGCACAGTTACGGCGCCTCTTACCGAATAGAATATATATATATATATATATAGAATATATATGTCCTCAAACATAACAAAAGCCTAGTTACGTTTATTTATAAACGTTTACGTTTCGAAACTATAACGGACTGGATATGTTTTTTGACACATTTATTTTACAGCTTTGTCTTCGTGTTATAATTACGTTATTTATTTAACAGCCCGGTTTCGAACTTTTAATGGACCTGTTTCGTACCTTGCTATGTTACTAAAACAGTTATTGCAACGTAACAGTTGCATTAGATCGTTTCATTTAAGTTACTTTTAAATAACATAGCAAAGCCTAAGTTGAGCGTATCTTTTAAAAATTTAACTCAGTTCATTCAAGTGATATTTGCTGAGTTGCGTTAAATATTTAAAAGGAACGCTCTACTTAGCCGATTAGTAATAAAATATAAGTTTTCAAACAGATCAAAAGGAGTACTACTGATTAATAGATCTTTCAATAAAAGACGGGCGTTTTTGTTGAAAAAGTCTTTAATGCGATGGGATTGGTTGACATTTTTCTTTTAATTAAAAAAAAAATGATAAAATAACATAAAAAAACAAAAGAGAAGTTATAAATAAGTATGTATATTGGTGTCCTGGTTCTTGTCTCTGAATCTACGGAAAAACAGTATTTTAAAATTAAATAAATTAATATTTGTTTTATTGTTAGATTGTTAATTTTGTTAATTGTTGTATGTCAAAGTAAACTTATAATATCATTTATTGTTTAAGAGACAAAATAATTTTAAACAAAGGGTGCTAAATAATCATACGAAATAAAGAAAAAAATCGTATATACAATATCGTACTTTTACCAATTCTGCCTCCTTTTTTTTTAGTCTTTGGTTGGAACGGCGAAACCACTCCATAGTTGTGGTTTAAACATCTTTGTCCTTTAAATCTGTAACGCTTTATGGTCATTGTATCTACAAACAAACAAAATGGTTATTGTCTTCAGTTATTAATTAAATTGCAATATTAAAAAGGGCCGGGGTAATAAAGTAATCGAACCTATTCATAATGTTGCAATTCTTTATTGTAATATTGTTTTTTTGCCCAGTCCATGTCCATTTATTTACATCTAATACAGCTGCCAGAACTTCTTGTAAAAAGTTGACTTCACTTGTAGAAACTTATAAAACCAAAATATAAAATGAGGAATTAGGTATAATGGTTCTTATAATAAAAATGATAGTTTAATAATATAGAAGTTGAAAAGTATAAAACTATAAAAACATACATTTATTTTGGGCAAATACTACTCATAGTTACTCATACCTACCTATTATATACATACATATAAAATCGTAATTGATTCTTATCAATTTATAAAGTAATATCTTTTACGACTAACACAACGTTTCCATAGTAAAAATATAGGTGATTTTAGTGTTTTGTGCACACAGTTAAAACAGTATTAATATTTTTTAAATATGCGTCGTAAGTATTTAAGTTAATAAAAAAACTTATTTGGCACAGTGTTTATATGATCACTGATAACTTGATTAATAATAAATGTATGGAAGACATCAAACAGGGGAACCCGTTTTATATAACAATAAATAAGTGAAAATAGTAGGTACTTAGGCCGGGTTTATCCAACTACATAAGCATAGATTTAATGCATAAACTTAATTTTAATAGATAAACATAATATTAAATATATGTATTGGTATGAGGTGGTTTATGCAGATGCTTAATGCATAAGAAATAGTTTTAATCGATAAGAAATAACCTTAAAAGTTCCTAACTTTTATCTTCTTAGCCATTAAACACTAAATTTAAAGAAAGGTATAATTGCGCAGGCCCAAAAATCAGGTGTTCACGGTAAAAATGGTCAAATGTCAAACGTTTTTGAATGCAAACATAACCTGTCTTTTCTGTGTTCGTTCCTCGGTATTTGTTATTGTGTGAATTTGAATTGCTTTAATTGCCAATAAATTAGTGAAGTATGGAGGATTTAGTAGATGAAGGAGCATTTGTGGACTTAATTGAAAAATTTCCCCATATTTGGGATAAGAGCAGTGAAAAATTTAAAGATAAAATGGCATTAGAAAATTCCTGGCAGACCATAGCCGCAGTAATGGAAATAACAGGTAAAGCAGCAGTATTAAAATAAAATACAAACGATTCCCTATTTGATAAATTCTGATATTAAAAACAAAACAAAAGTTTCAATAATCATAATTGTAGAAGCATACTGTATACCTGCACATTTATAAGCAATACTTGTGATGAGATAATGTTGATTAATAAAAACTTTCTTGTTTTTAGTTCAACAATGTCTAGACTTCTGGGAATACCTTAGGAAAAAATATGTTCGAGGGCGTAATAAAAAAAAAGATACCATCTGGTTCAGGTGCCCAAATTCAAACAAGTTGGGAATTATATGATCGACTCGGATTTTTGGACAAAGTCATCCCAACTAGAAGGTAAAATAAAAAAAAATATTGGTTTTGCCACGATGCTTGTTTCCAACTATATGATGAATTTTATAGTGTTATATAAAATTTTGAAATTTGTTCAGCTTTGTTTACATTAACCTCATATTTGTTGTAGAACACAAGGCAATATTGTGAAAAAAAAACAAATAACAAGCAATATTATTGACACTTGGGAATAAATCACCTCACAAGAATGCTTTACCCCTGCAGCAAGCCCTCTGTCACAAGACTCACAAGATGAAACTGATAATAATGAACTCATTAACAGTCCACCAAGTACTAGTTGTAGTAGCCCCCCTTACACTACCCCTAATGCTAGTAGGTGCAACAGTGCTTCAAAAAATCAGGAACCCCCTACCCTTTTAAACAAATTAAAAGCAGCACGCAACCAGACAAGAATGGAGCAAAATTCAAAAAGAAAGAAATTAGATGAGCCACTGGAGGCATTAGTTCATACTGCCAGCACCCTTGGGCAAAATATTACAAACTTTTTAACCCAAAATGTAAATGATGTGAAGTCAGAAGATTATTATTTTGTGTTATCCATGGTTGAATCCTTAAAAGGAATAAAAAGTAACAAGGAAAAAATGTTACTAAAAGCTAAATTTTTAACACAAATTGCCGAAGTAATTGGGCGACAGAAAGAAGAAGACAATTAAAACATTTGCTGAATGTTGGACCAACGTTGTTGGTCAAAACCTTTTAAAATAAACTCAGTATGATTATGTTAACTTGTTTTTTATTAAACCTATACAAAAAACATTTGTTAAATCTGTAGCAGCTTAGAATTTTTATTATATTAAGAATAGAACATTTTTTATCATAAGGAAAAAATCAGTTATAAAACTTAATTTTAAAAAATAACTTAATTTATGGGTAAACCACCACGGTTAACATAATTCTCTTGCCAGTGAATCATTCCGTGTTGAGAAATGAAGTAATCAGCAAGTTGGTCTCTCTGGTTTTTTGCTGCATTTGTAGCATCCTAGTCTATTCAGTGATTTAAGAGTTGCTCTTTCTCTCCAACTACCTGGATGAACTTCTCCATTATTACCTATGTAATCGGCAAAACCTTAAAAAAAAATTTTTGTCGGTACTTTTAATTAAAAATATAATGCCAAAAGAAATTGGGTGTGAGTATATGGTGATGGTAAACTCTTGTGTTCCTTAAAGTTCTTACCAGTAGGACAATATTTTCTTTCAGAAGCTGGAATGTCAATTTCACAATTTTGTAAAAAGTTATGTAGTACAACAGTTGTTTGTACTATCAGCTCACAAACTTCTAAACTGGCACGAATGCGTCCTCTCAGAATTTGCCACCTCTGACTTAAAATGCCAAAACTACTCTCAATGGTACGTCTTGCCCTACTGACTCTATAATTGAATATATTCTTTTGTTGACCTAAATGGTTTCCTGGATATGGCCTAATGATATTATTGTGTAAGGGGAAAGCTGCATCGGCAACCACAAAATGAGGCATTAAAATGTTTGTATTTGGTAGTGGCTTAACAGGAGGAATATCTAGCTCATTATTCATAAAAGCACGACCAAAACCACTTTGTTTAAAGACGGTTGAATCATGGTTTCCCCCAGAAGCACCAATGTCTACCATTGTAAATCTGTAGTAAGCATCGCATGAAGCCATTATAACAATACTAAATGATTGCTTATAATTGAAAAACTCTGAACCAGATTTTTTTGGAGCTTGTATTACTACATGTTTCCCATCCACAGCACCGATGCAATTTGGGACATTCCATAGATTAAAAAATTCCTTGGAAATTCTATTAAAATCGTTTACAGTGGGTATGGGCAATACAATGGGACATAACACGTTCCAAATAGCTTCACAAGTTTCCTTGATTATATTTCTAGCCGTTGTTTTTCCTGTGCGGTAATTCCAGGCAATCTCTTGCATTGAACAACCCTCTGAGAGATAACTAAAAGAAGTAATATTATTAAGGTAGGTATCATTAGCTATTTTATCATTCTTAAAAGAACTCCTTCAAAAAATTTTAGTAGATATTTTTATTCACAGTAAATAAAAAAAAGTGTTCTTATAAAAGACACATAAGAGGCATAATACTTACTGTAAGGTCATAACTAATCTTTGTTGTGTTGGTATATGATACTTTTTGTGGGATTTTTTAATCTGTGGAAAAACCAAATGGTGCAAATGCAAAAACTGTGCTTTAGTCATTAGAGTATATTTTATAAACTGCTCTTCATCCCATTCTAAAGTTAACATATCTTTAATCAGAGTGGCAAAGATTCCTTCTGTAAGTCTTTTTCTGTTCATGGGGCGAACTCCAAACCTTCTTATAGAATATTTTTTAACTGCTAGGGCTCTAATACAAGTCGATAATGTTAAAAACATAAATGATAAGCCGATTGTAACAGCAGCTCTTTTGTCTAATATCCGTTTCACTTTCATATTAAAAAATTTAATTTTTACCAATGATAAATAATACAATAATACAAAAGCGCGAAATGAAAACAAAATTAGGGGTTAGGTTTTTTAATCTTAAGCAATAAATATTAAATTAATACACGTGGATAAACCGATTTTAAACATTTTTAAAGTTATCCACTATCCTTATGCTTATCTCTAAATACTATGTTTAAATGTTAAGTTTATGTAGTTGGATAAACCCGGCCTTACTTTGCAAACCATAGCTCCTTTCTGTTAACTCGATACTGGAACCTGCAATGGAATTTACTAAAACAAACAGTGTTGCCTCAATTAAACAAAATGTATAAGAAAACATAAAACTGGAGGCCACGAACTTCTAGAAGTTACTTTCGTCCAAAAAGCGTTCTTTCTCACAGCACCTTAGCCTCGTGGTTCTTTCTAACAACGCGTCACGAAAGGTAAATGACAATAATGACATATGATAATTGACAGAGGCGTGTCATGTTAAAAAATAAAAGGAACAAATTCGTCCAACGTACTTTGAAAAAAACGTACCCGATCCGCACTCGTATTTACGTTTTCTGCAGTAGCGTGCAAGTAATTTATTAAATGTTATAAGTTTGTTGTTCAGATTCGTTGCCTTTAGGGACGAGTTAAACGTTATTTCATTGAACGACATAGTTCAGAATCTGCAACGTTTATCATAGAACGTATTAGAACTGTACACCGAATAATGTTTTCGAAATGTACACTTATTAATGTTTCAACACAGATACATGCATTTTCCGGCACAGAAACGTAATTTTTGTAACGGTACTGGTACATAATTAAAATTACGTTTAAAAAACAGTAATTGTGAATAACGTTTGAAAAAGTAGTTACGAGCATGACACGAGAACGTTAAAAAGAAAACGTTTTCTAGGTTTAATTTTAAAAACGTTACGAAACGTACCAAGTATGTTTCTTGCTTAGTGGGTAGTAAAACAAAAATACACTATGGAACAAAGTTATTGGTACTGTAAACAGAAAAAAAATTATGTTAATATCAATAATAGTATTTTTATTGACTGCCTTTAAATTGTTTTAATAAAATATACGCTTAAAACAATAAATTATATTTATACCAATAAAATTAAAATATTTTTATTAATTATATGTTTAATAAAATATTATTTAATCAATTAGGACTTGTGTTTTCCAATTAAAGTATATTTAACAACCGATAAACTTTAAATTTGCCTGTAAAACCAAAAACAATTGTATCAAGAGCATAACTAATTTATGTAAAAGTTCTATAATTTAAATAAATTATATATTGTTTTAAGAAATAAATTTATTATCTTTATTTCAATGTTACTTATGTTTAATTCAATCATAGAAAAGGTAAGCAACACTTCATCACCTACGTAGCAGGGATGAAGAACATATTTGTCTTTTGGCTACCGTCGCGTCGTCGCCTTGCCTCCTATAGTATTTTTCTAAGCGTTATTGCTTTGTTTATTTTGTAAGAATAAGCGAGTTTTATATTAGTGTATTGTATTATGGAAGATTTACTTGTGGGCCTCAGTTTTTCAAGCGGTGGAATTTATTCCCTTTATTCCCTTCTCCCTTCGGTCGCAATGTCCCCACAGAGTTTTAAACTGGAGTTTCAGTTGTCTTATTGGAAACTTTACCTACGAAATGTGTTCAAGAATACGAGATCGCCATTTTCACAAGAAAAATTGCATATCCCCATGGAAAATACTACTCCGATGAACCAAGAATTGGGGCCCTGTTGGGAATTTCAAGAACTAAAACTATAAAAGTAATCCTACAATATAATAAATATTTGAACGCATTGTAGCTTGTTTTGCCACAATCATAGCTTGTTATTAAATGCCAATGATATGTAAATATAAATGTTTTTATGTCAAATATATCCTTTCATGAAAACCCAATGGCATTTTCATACAAACCAATGAGATTTTATGGTTAAATAAATGATGATCGTTTTGATGACACAACCATAGGTTAAGCATTAAAACAAATAGAACAGTTATTCAGAAACAGCAAAAACAGTCCACCATTGATTTAATGAGTTTCTTTTTGATACCACCATACTGTTTTCGCTGTGTATGCATCCTGCAAAGCTTGGGGGTTTTGTTGGTTAAGAAATCGGCAAAATCTTCCTGGGAGTGAATGGACATTATCGCAAATAACTTGTCAAAATATTAATTAACTCTAGGTTAGGTAAATGAAATCCAGATGTATTTTGACAACTTTGCTAAGTAAAAGATGTCATATGTCTAAATTTGATTGTTTTTAAGATATTGACGTTTAAAATATGGCATTTTTATACTTTGAAGGGTGCATCCCAGAGAAAAATGGGTTTCACCTCTCTATCTTAGTTATTTATTCTCTATACAAAGAGACAAATTTTCGGTTAAACATGTTATAACTAATAGATAGAAAATAAAAAACTAAGCCCAACACTTTTAGAATAAATACATACAGACTGGGAGGAAGAAAAATGAAAAAGGTATACCCGTATTTTGTCGATTTCTTAAGTACTTTCGCAAAATGGAGTCAAATACACGTAAATTCTGGTATCTTTACTTTCCATAACACAATTCACAACTTGACGTGTGGGCTAATTATGGCTCACTAAAAAAGCTGGGAACGGTTCCGATATCAACTGATCGATGACAAATTACAGCTATTGTCTGTCGGAACAAGAGAGAATTGGTTACGCAGACTACCTATATAGAAAATAATGTATTTTTTTTAATAAATAATAAAATGTAAAGCAATAATATCTTTTATCAAATAAATACCTAAAAGTAAGCGCTAGCAGCCAATTTTATTTCTTCAGTAAGTTTTAGAAATTCAAGGTTTAATTAAAAAATATACCAGTCGTGCGCCTCTGCTCAGATGAAAACAAAATAATGGCGATGATAATAATAATCAACCAGTCACAATTAAAATTTAACAGTTGGACCGGTTCATCAACACCGAATTTCTTTTAGGTTATTGTATTATATCTACTTATTTAAATTATAGGTTTATTTAAAAACAAGGGGATAATATTATAACAATAAATAATTATTTTAGAAATATATTACGTGATGGTGGCCGTTTAGTGTGGCAAAGTACAATAGCTCCGTTACTATTTCAAATTCAAATAATACTTCAAAAGTGTTAAGATAAAAGTTGAAGGGCAGTAAGTGAGTTATAACGTAAATTTATTTTTGACTTTAAAGGGTGGCTCAAAAAAAACGGAAAATAATAATTTTTTTTAATAGAACATCCCGTATATGGGGTGCATTTTTAAATTCTCCTCGAAATTCCGCGTATCGTGGCAAACGTTATTTTGAGATGTTGCCAAGTTATTTGAATAAAATAATATTTGAAAGAAAAATTGTCATCCTAAAATTTTGAAATACATATAATTGAATTAAATTAAGGCATTCCAAACATTCTCGAGGATATGAAAGACATAGACTAATTTTAACACTCTCGGAATATTCCATATTTTGTACAGGGTGTGTTTTGTCTAGAAACGTGTCAACATTTCACATTTTAAAATTAATTTGCTTTGTTTTTTAAATACCTTGTATTTTAATATCTTATATTGTAGAGTTTTTTGCCTTCTATAAATTATTGAAAGGTTCATGTAGTTATTTTTACTTGTTTTGGTGTAATAACTGTTTTTAATAAAAAGTCTGAAAAAAAAATGTTTTTATTTTTATTTTTTATTTAGCCATGACAGACAAAAGAAATGCAATAGTATAATGGTATTAAGATGTCATTAATATTTTTATGTCTTATTTTTTATTAGGTTAAATTTCTATTGTGACAAAAATGAATTATTCAATTAACAATCAAGTAGTTAACTTTTCTTGTCGCGGAAACTAAGATTCTGGTATGGTATTAGGCGAGTATTTAGAGTGTATCTTAAAGAAACACTCCTACTCTATTTTTGGTAAAACGACCGTCTAAAAAGTCGGGAAGGCATCCCTAAAACCAGACCGAATTTACCGGACGCCTAAGGGGAAAATTTACTGGTAAAATTACGTCTCGGTAGGTCAACCACATATATACATACACTATATTGCTAATACCATAATTCAATAATGCCACCACTGTAAGCAGATGATCAGGGGCCGTTGAGTTTGCGCATATCGGAAATTTGCTTAAACATTGACAGGGGCGACTTTCAAAATATTTTTACAAGCTTTAATTTAAATTCACCCATTTAGTTCGGGTGTGTACAGTTTATGGTCAAATAAAACTAAGTAATAACCGATATTTGACATACCTGAAATACCTTATTATGCCCTTTTTTTACCCATTTTGAGACACAAGTCGCTAACAATAACAAAATGTCTGGTAAAGTTTTATACCTAAATTTGCACCCAAAACCTAAAAATAATATCCACAATCACACACGAAACATCCGAACGAATACAACGTAAAAAGAGCTGGAAACGATTACAACTTACAACCTAACAAAAAAAAATGTCTAAAGTAAAGTTTTATAAATACACACCCAAAACTTGAAAATTATAACCACACACGAATGAACGAAATAAAAGATGGCGACAAATAAGAATACAACGGCGAGCCGGTTCTGTTCAAGAGACCTTGGGTTCTGTTTACGTTCTGTTAGAAATCGTGTGGGTTGCCTAATTTTTTCCCTACTGCGCAAGCGCCACGGCCCCCAACTCAGGTTATTTTGAATCCTACGATGGGTGTATTCTTGCTTCGCGAGACTGCTTGTATTGGCAACATAGTGTATGTATATATGTGAGGTCAACGCGAAACCGTGCCTTCCGCGAATTACTATTTCAGTCTAATAATATATGGTATCGTTCAGTTTGTTTATTTAGCTTTTTACTAATTAAATGTTTTAAACGTAGATTGGATTTATAGTCGTTGTTTTTAATATGGTTGTGCCAGTCTTGCATTTTTGAGGAGGTAGTTTAAATTTTCATATCTTATAGCATTTTTGATTTACTGCTCTCGGGTACTTCGAGAGTACCCTTCCCGAGATTTGCGTGTTCGATTATCAAAATCAAGTAATCTCACTATACAGGGTGATTACTAAGTTGATACTTCTTTTTTAGCTGTGCATGAAAGGCATTAAAATAAACAACATTTTCAAATACCTTTTTAAAAAATCTCAAAAATAAAATACCTACTTACAGTTATTTATTACACTATGGATCAAATACGGTCCTGCCTAACTTGCCCGTTGCATAACATTAAGAAAACTTCTGGGTGTTAGATGAGCCTGCAAGGGAAAGCGTTCTGCGTATAATTTTGAAGCAGCAGCCGCACTTTGATGACACTCACCGTAAATTAACACCATATCTACTAGTTCATTGTTTTCAAATTTTACCATTTTCACGTATCACCAATTTAAAATTAACTTGCTTCAGAAAAATACACCGCAGCGATTGTCCAATAAATAACTAACTACTGACCCGTAAATTGCATGACTAATAAAACAAAAACAACATAAAGTACAGCAGGCTACGTTTTGAAGACCAGGCCCGCACTTTGATTTTTTAATTCTGTATCTCGCCTATTTTTAAGTTTTTTGAAATTGTTGTTTATTTTACTGCCTTTTATACACAGCTAAAATAGAAGTATCAACTTAGGAATCACCCTATGACAGAACTCGGGCAGATCTATCACGTCTCAGAGCCCTCTCGGAGTACTCTCAGAGTAGTAATCGAAAACGCTATTAATTTAAAATAGTTATTAATAGGGAACTTTTATGAAAATGAAATTTGAAAAATAATACTCTTAAACGTAAGCTAATATCATCAAAAGACCCACAGTTCAAAAATAAATATTTTTATTAAATCCTCTGGATTAAATAGAAGCAATTAAAGTTTGCGATTGTGACGTCAAAGCGTACTAAAATACATAGCACGAGAGTGGGCTATTCATACTACCTGACATCACACGGCGAGTTTTAATTATTTATAAAAAGTTAAGGAGTGATAATTAAGACGTAATATTTTGCATATGTTATTTTTTCACGTGACTGAACATTTTTAAGCAAATATGGGAAAGTTGAATAAAAACAAACACATGTCACTCTGGTCAGTATTTCTTTAAAACTCCTTTAGTGGTGGCGTGGTCAAGCCATAATACAAGAAAGAATGGTGAGTTTTCTCGTTTATTTATAATAATGCGATAGCTTAAAAATTTATTAAAAATATTATATTTTTATTTTAAACAAGTTTATTAAATATTCTGTACGCTACATCTACTCCAATCGTTTGGCTTCCTTTGAACATCCTTTAGTTTCTTTTCCAATAGAACTAGCAAGGGGTTTGCCCTCGTGGTACATATCTTCATAATTAAATGACTTCACTATATCTAATTTCAGTTTTCGTCCAATCTTCTGTGATTTAAAAGTTGTAAATAATACGGTCGCAATTTCTGGCCGTGGTTCAAGAGGTAAGGGTGTGTCGTTTAAAGGCGTTTTAACATTTTCTCCCTAAAAAATCAATAGATATACTTTTAACAAATTAATCTTAATCTAAAATATGACCGTAGAGATAATTTTCAAAAGGCTATAAATAATCATTGTACAAGTTCATTTGCTGACATAGATTTTATTAGATTTATACGCCTATAAAGCCCCAAATCCTAAATAATTTTCATAATTACAACATTACAAATCATCAGTCAGGTGGTCCCATTGTTTCTCTTTTTTCTCCCACATAGTTCCCAAAAAACCCATAGACACAATCAGAATTTATCAACTGCAAATGAACAGCACAGAATCATGAGAGAGTTGAAGAAAACAATGATAGAGATCTTAATATTTTACTTCACTTCGAAGAAAATAAAAATATCAGTAATAAAACTCTTGGGCAAGGGGTAAAAAAACAATGGAGAGTGAAGTTCACTTTTTTTAAAATTTTTTAGACGAATGCACGTTTACAATAAATAATGAGCCGAATATACAAAATTATCGGTACTGGAGTCTATAAAGGGAACATCGTCTTGCATGCACTCCAACCCAATACCCTCAGAAAGTAAATGTTTGGGCAGGAATTTTTGGACATACATCATTGAACCATTTTTTATTGACGGAAATCTTACGGGTCCACAGGGCCGTAGCCAGAACCAAATTTTTGGTAGGGCTATTCGATTCCTTACCAGGGCCCATATTCTCACGTTGAAATATAATGATATTTGATTTTTAAGGGACGCTGTAGAATTTTTTACATTTTAGAACGACCGACATCCGACATGCTTCATTCATATGCATGTATTATATTTATTATAAGCAGTGGCGTAGCTAGAAAATATGCTCGGGGGGGGGGGGGGGGGGGGCTGAACGGGCGTAAGTCTTACATTTTTTTTTTTTGGAGAAAGGGACAGTTACACTACATGTATTTCATTTTCGGGGCCACGCCCAAAGTTCGTTTAAAATTCACCTAACTAGGTACTAACAAATTTCATCAAAATTATTAAAATTTGTTTTTGTAAATTTTTTTTTTACTTTTTTATTAAAAAAAAAACATTTTTTATATTTGTAAACAATATGAATATTAGTGTCAATCCAAAATTTTAATATAAGACGTATGTATGACTCTAACACGCGATTTTCGGGCTCGATTTTTCATAATTAAGAATTAGTAAATATCGCTCTCTACGGCAAAATTGATGATTTTTCAGAAATCATGTATTTTTGGAGCGTAAATCTAGGAGCAGTTTTTGGTGCAAATTCTTAGGTTTTTAAATACTATTTCTTAAGTGCCGTTTTGTATATTCATAATAAAGCATTCTCGTTTCTTCCCACACTATTTTTTTTATTATAAATCATCACACTTCTTCAATAAAAAATGTTTCAATTAAAATGTTTACTATAATTTTTTTCTTTAAAAATAAATACCTAATTATTTTTTGTTTTTGTTGTAAAAATATTTTATAGCATTGAGTTATATTTTTGTTGATTTAAAATAGCTCTAAAAAGGGGAAAACGGAACAGACAGGGGCAGGACAGGACTCTACCCGTATGACGAAATTATTTAAATAATTTTATTTTATTGAACTTATCAAATAACTTGCAGACATTTTTGACACTTATTTTTTTCTATTTCAAAATCTTTTTTACCAGGGCTCAATATTTTTTTACCAGGGCTTCGCCCTGGCCAGCCCCCCTCTAGCTACGGCCCTATGGGTTCAACATATTTAGATCTTCTTCAAAATCAAATTGGACCCGCATTGGAGGAAGTCGCTGATGAAAATCAGGAGATTTGATTCCAAATGGATGGTTGCCCGGCCCACAATTCGCTTGTGGTACGCGAATATCTAAATAATACGTTTAATGGGCACGTTAGAGCAGTTAAAAAATTCAATTTTAATGCAATCTGAAAGAGTTTCTCAGTACCAACTCGCTAATGTTCAAAGATAATTTTACAATCGTTTAGGATATTGTTTAGCAGCAAATGGCGGTATATTTGAACATTTTAATAAGAATTAACAATATTCCAAACAATTGTACAGTCTTCTTAAAATAAAATTATAATTTTTTGAAAATTATTAAATGGTAAGAATGGATCTATCAGGGAAATAAACGAAAAACATATCAGATACAATATTAAAGCTTTTCCCCGCTTACTACCATTTTATTATAGTGACTTTTTCTTCTATTGTGCTGTAAAAAATTTAATACTCTCAAATTTCATTTGACAATGACAAATCACAGGTGGACAAGTCCAATTAATGCTGGTGTCTGCAGCATCACCTGTACAATTCCAATGAAAACCAACCGCAATCCCATTCAAATAAGTTAAGATCGGGTTGTCAAAAATTTTTCAAACTCCGCACGTGCACCCACTACACACAGACCCTAAGAAAGTCTTCGTACAACCCAGCTCTAAAGTCAACAGGGGAGAAAATATTTGGATAGTCTAAAACTTGCATGGGATTTCCTATATTTCCAACCACGATGCACCACCCGGTATATTTCTAATTAATAACTTAAAACAAGGGTTATAATATGAAAATCATAATGGGTGCCACCTAAAAATAACAATCCTTTGTTTTACTAGTCATTAGTTGTTGATTAATCTTTTAGTGTTGGATACGCCGTTTTATTTTATTACATACATTTTGACCGGGGTCATGGGATGGGGGAGGGTGGTTTGGGATACCACCACTAAGTGGTTTAATGCGTGAACTTCCAAGGGGTGGCGCCAGAGTTACCGTTTGAAAAATAATTTTCCGTATTTTGTAACTATACAATGAGTTAGAAATAAGCGCTGTGAGAAATATACTAATGGAATTTAAAAAATACCGCCTGAGAGTATATTACATACCTTATAAAGAAGGGTGGCTAATTCCAAGGAAACTTCACACAATTTGAAACCAATTCCACGTTTGGCATACTCTGGCGGTACGACCAAAAGAAATAATTCCATTGCGCAATCAACATTGTATGCATTGAAAACGTCACTACTTTGGCTAATTGAATTTATAATTTCAACCACGCTGTTAAGTTCTGGACTCTGCATCTTTTCAAGATACTCTTTAAGGATTTCATTTGCTGCATTTTTCTCCTAAAATAGTAGATAGGTATAATTTGATATCATCCAGTTATTATTTTGGTTTTAATCTAATTTAAATGTTACTACACCACTTTCATTATGTTCCATTTTCACGTTTAAACAATTTTAAAAAAATACTCTCATAACATAAATATACCACGCAATTAGTTGATAACTAGCTGACGGGTATACAGCCTGAATCATAAGAAAAGAAATAAACAAAAACTTTATCAGCAATGTATAGGACGGGATTAGAATTTTTATAATTTTGCGAGAGGTTATATCTAATTTATGTTTGAATTATTTGAAACTTTTGTTTATTTTATTGACATTCAGTTGGCGTTGTTAAATTGGTTAAATTTCTAATTTTAATTCATACCGGTACTCGGAGTATCAAGGTGCTCAGGAATCAGCATCAGTAATGAACACAAATTTTAGTGGAATCAGCGGCGTGCCAGGGGGGGGCAGGGTGTGCACCGGCCCACCCTAAAAACATGGGTGCCCACCCTAGTGTCAACCCGAAATTGAGGGATTCCGTTTCGTAATGGAATTTCTGGGGGGACGGGGATTTGACTATGCACCTTTTGATGAGAAAGGAGTTATATTATAGAAGGATGTGATAATGTAATAAGAGATAAAGAGAACGATAATGACTTTTTTTTTTAAAATTCCATCCCAGCCCACTTATGTCCACCCATCCCAAAAATTCTGGCGCCGCCACTAGAGGAACAACAGACATGAATTACACCATAGCAAATGCTTTATTGGGGATCCAGACCTGAGACTAACGAAACAGCTGCTTCAAATGAACAGGAATTAGTTAAGAACTATTACAGGAATTCTGACAGGACACATGACTGTCAAGAAACCAAAACTGGAACCTGAGGACATCCTGACCCACTCCCCAAATTAGTGTAAGAAAATGGAATTACCGAGTGGTTATGAAAATCAAACAGGGTGAGCACAATAGGCGAAACCTGGCACATAGACGGGCCCTTGGAAGAAAAAAAATATTTTAATTCATAAAAATGTAATACAAAAAATAGTAGCTTGACACTTGGCAAAATCTGGCGAGGGGTCCCCAAATCCTTATCGCCACCACTGAATCAAGGTGGGGCAAGTACCCTATCCTGCCCCATTGTCACTACGCCCGCTGGTCTTCAGATTATACTTTTTTTTGACAATTTGATGAACGGTATGAAAATTACTTTCTAGATGAGATTATGGATTCTTGGCTTCTGTAGGTCCCATTCAAATATAAAATTACCTGCATTTCGTTTAATAGTGCACCCGCTACTTTTCCTGTTTTCTTATCAATAGCCACCACTGATACCCCTTGCTTGGCTATATGTGTTATGAAATCGTCGATAATTTCAATTATATCTTTTCTTCTTGCCAATCCTACCGCTATACATAAGTTTTCATACGGAAAATAATATTTCTTAAATAAATCTATCAGATCTTCCAAATAGTCTTTGGTAAGTGAAACATATTCAAGGTCACCTAAAAATAAGGAACAATGATTAAAACGTGTGTTGAAAAAATAGTCCATACTTGAAGTGCAGTGGAAATATAAATGAAAATAAATAAGAAACTTTAAGTCTTCCTCCATATATTTAGAAAGACATTTTTGTTATAGTCTATTTCAGAAAGGTGTGAGTAATAAAAGGTAATTAGGTATGTAAAGGAACTACAAAGTGACCCAACGATTATTTAAGCCACTTTCATAATTTGGCATTGATTTAATTGCAAAATTCTTTATTTTCATCAAGTGCAGGTAGCACCACCCGGGTTTGGGTTAATTTATGGGTTTTGTCTATTTTCATTCATTCACAAACACTGAAAATGGTGTGACAAAGGCGTGCATTATGTACACTTATTTTTTATTAAACATTATAAAAAAATCCAAAATACAAGAAATACAGAAATTAAATTATAAAAAATCATAATATTCTTTGTCATCTGAGATCTGAGGAACTGGCATCTCCTCTTGACTTCATGATTAACGGGTCGACGGTCCGATCGATCAGGTGGTCAAGATTCCACTTTCTCCTCTTCTATATTGACATGATGGACTGCTTTTCGCCAGTTCTCTGGTCACTTCCTTAATGGCTTGATCAAATAGTAGCTAAACGTCTTTCATGAATGTAGTGTTGTATCTGGCTAAATCCTTTCACTTGCGCCCATATAAGTTCTATAGGATTCAGATTGCAATGATATGACGGTGTGCGCAGCACAGTTACATTATGTTTTTCAGCTATATCTTCCACGGCATATTTCATAAAACGATGTTTGTGTAAATTTGCAATAGATAATAGTTCATTCTTTATCAAATTATGTTCTTTTTTTTCTTTGGTTAGTTATCATAACTTTAATGCACAAAATTAACCTGAGCCTATGGCCGACACCGAAATTGAGCCGATCTGGGCGGAATTTCCCATTTCATTTATCTACACCTTTCTGAAATAGACTATAGAAGTTTGATTCTTTACATGTCTCGAATTAAACATGCCAAAAATGTCTTAAAATCTCTGTTGCGTGGCAGTAGTCTGGTCTGATGAGAAAGACTAACTTGGTTTCTCATTCAGTTCACAATGATTCTTTTGGAGAATAGATATGATTTAGTTTTGAAAAATGGCTATTAAGCAGAAACGCATTTTGACGTTAAATAATATATAGATTTAAACCCTCTAACACGGCTTGTCCATAAGGTAATTTGGTCAATAATCCACACACACAGTAAATTTAACCCACCTAATTAATTTATTTTTCAAAACAAATAATAGTATCTACATTATGATATTAGGAGAATAAGAGTTAATTTATGTGCTGAGCGTGGAAACTTGCCTCAGTGGCGGCTCGTCAGGTGAAGGGGCCCTTCACCAAAAAAATAAAAATAAAACCAGGGGGAAATGTTTTCGACAATATTAAATATTAATGTACCAATATAGCTACCATTTTAGCCCTGAAAAAATAATTATGTTCGAATTAATAATAATAATTTAATCCGAATATAGCTATGCATAATAGGGCCACGGTTAACTCCGATGGACAATAATTATACACTCTCGTGCATTTTGGCAAGCCCCAGTCGACCGCCGTGTTCTCTACTCAACAGCATTGGAAGGCAAGCAGAGCCATCCAGTCAAGCGGTTTTGTTTTCTCGTCGCTATGGTTACGTGACTTCACTGGCGTCCGAAACGCGAGACGTCACGCGGCAGCATGAATAAATTTGCATTTTAAAGAAGTGCAATTTGAAAATAGATCAGTCGTATGCCGCATTGTTTTATCTTAGGTTCGGGACGTTCGGGTATTTATTTTTGGGGCTTCGCGTAACTTACGGTTATAGATATCGTTTTTACTGTTATTTACTATGGGATTAAAAAGTTTTGTTTTTATTTTTTAGTTAATTCAATAGTGTGGAAGTACCTACTTGGTTCAATTGTTATTGTGTGTTTTAAAAATGAACCCAATTAATGACATAGTTTGTAATTTGTTGGAAATTCCATTCAGTCGTTGGACAGATATGGATAAGAGAAACGTTCTGTTACACGAGCTGGAATCTTAAACATAGATTTTAAAAAAGAATTTAAAAAAAGTGGCAGATCCTATAGGATTAATTTTAAGTGTTCCTGGTTTTCAGAATATAATTGGCTATATGTACTAGTGCCGCCTTACAAAAAATATTTAGTTGGTCGTGTTTACTCTTCGAATAAATATTGCGCTTGGAATAGGGACGGATTTACAGATTTTTTAAATATTATTCGATCGTTGCGTGAACACGAGGATTCTGGAAAACACTTAAAATGTCAGTTAATGTTAAGAAATTTTGAACAAAATCAAAATACTATTGCCGATGCTTTAAAAGAAAACGCTAGACCTCAACCAAAGAATCGATCTGATTTACAAAAACTAGCTATGTAAGTACGTAATTAAAATATAACTTGGTCAATGTTTGTTTAAGTATCCGCACTATACGTAGCTCTTCACCATTTTTTAGGACCGCGAGCCGCCACTGGTTTGTCTGACGAACGTAGTGAGTCAGACAATCCATGCGAAGCACATAAAATATCTTATTATATACTATTTTTTTTAAACGTGCATCATTATTATAAATTAAATAAAAGAAAACGAATTTTTAATGAAGAAAACAAGAATTTCTAACTTATTTCACGGTATTTTCACTTTTTGGTATCGTTATCATGGATACGTACTTATTTGGCATCTATCAAAACAAATATTTCAATATAATGTATTTATACGCCTAGGAGTATAAGTACTTATACTCCTAGTCATATAAATGAAATTTAATGTCATTGAGATACGTCACATAAATTATCACTTATATGACGTTTGAAGAAAAAATAATTATCTTTCAAAAAAGGAAAATATTCCAAAAGTGTCAAAAACTTGAAATCAAAGCACTCCGCTTGGCCGGCCCGTATTTTAGTATAGCGTTATCTGTGGTATAGTTGACCTTATGCATGGGTTTATATTGAATTAGAAGATTACATAAATAAATTGGAAACTAAGAGCGAAACAGACAGACGTACTCTTGGAAGTTAAAAAGAGACGGGAAAGAGACAAATCCGGTCGTCGACTTCGGCACACTTCAATCGTCATCACGTTCAACATACATTTATGGATACACAGTCGAACAGCTCCGAGAATCATGCCATTTCAATCAAAAAACTGCATTACACAAAGAAAAACTTATTACAAAATATACGAATTGTATTTTCAACACTTGCATGAACCTTTTGTTTCATTAGGCATGCCGAATCGCCGTAGTTTCATGTCCTTAAACACCTTTTTACATTGGGTGCAATTGCAAGAAAAATGGCCTGGAAGCATGCGCTTCGACGACGTTTTAATCAGCTGATGCACGTTTTTCCATTTAAAACCTGCATCAGCGGTTTAAAACGTCGACAAAGCCCATGTTTTCAGGCAATTTTTTCTTGCAATTGCACTTAATGTAAAAAGGCCTTAACACTTATTTAGTTCGTTTATGTGTGTTTCTGACGTGTACTTAAGTGTGTTGTGACTTATATTAAAGAACAATGACTTAAACAGTTCAAGAAATATTATAGTCTTTGAGTATCAATATATAAAGAGACTTCACAGAGCCAGTTCTACTCAATCTGATAAGTTAAATTCATAGATGGCGCAAGGAGGCGCGTCAACCTAATTTATATTAATTCAGTCAGTACAGACGAGATGTCTTCCGGCTAAATGAAAGCACTGTTGCCTAGTTTTGTTAGTCGTAATGATCTTCACTCGCTGCACGATCAAGTGAATCACGGTGGTAGATTACGCTTGGCTTGGATTAGGTATATTTTCAATTTGTTTTATTATTTATTGTATTTCCAAGTATCGGTGTAGAATTCACGGCATAGACGCATCGCTTTACGTTATAGTCGAGAATAAATAAGTTTGATTTTTTGATTTGATTTATTATTATTTTTATTATATATTCTAGTTTAGTATATAGGGTTATTCACGCTTTTCGACACGACATGCTAAATTGTTTGTATTGGAAAACATTTTTTTTTCTGGATGGATATAATTTTTAATATTATTTTCATAATGTACAGGTTGTCCCAAAACCAAGATAAGTATCAAAGTGGTATATTTTTAAAAAAATGCCCTGTATATTATTTTATATTCGATTTCTACGATCAAAATAAAAGTGAGTTTCGCCAAGGTTTGCTATAATTAAATTTTACATCTGCAGCTAACATAAAATACAGGGTGTTATATTTAATTTAAGCAAGTTATTACGATTTCAAATTTGTAATTATTTAGTTGTACTTTTTGGACACCCTGTCCAAGTTATTAAATTTTTTATAAGTGTGACACAAAACTTAATCGTTTATTATACTCCAGTCTGAATTTGGTTTGAAAAAGAAATTACATGTGGGACATGTAGGACAACCTGTACATTTTGAAAATAATTTTTAAAAGTACATCCATAGGCCCCTATTCACCCAGAAAAAAAATGTATCCAACACAAACAATTTAGCTATAATATGTCGTGTCGAATAGCTTGAATAACCCTGTATATTGACCATAATGTCCATTAAGTAACCAATCTACCATTAAACATTAAAAAAAATAATTAATTTATCACCGCTTATCCTCTCCCATTTATATTTTGCCTTAAATCATTTATTTTTACTTCAATTATCCCAAAAACAGTATACTACTGAATATTTTTGAAAGAATTACATTATATAACCAATTACGACGGAGGAAAAATAAAACGCTGTTGCTTGGTCATGTGGCAAAACCCCATATCTACGCCCATGTCGGGTACACGTGTTAGCCGTGTGGCGGCGCGACCGGTAAAGTGCGGGTGACGAAGTCGGCTATCATTGGTCGGTTTTGAATTGGGCGCCTGGACCCCCACCTGGTTGACAGTTAATTTCACGGAGGTTAAAATTTTTCCACCGGTCCTTTTGCTCTGAACGAGAGAAAGACCTAGAAGCGTGGGTTCTCAGTTATCTTTTTTTTCCAAAATAATACTAGTAAAAGCGCGAGCCTTTGGCCACTTAGTTTTGTTTTACCAAAGAAGTAAAGTCACTACGTGCCTGGTCGTTAAATTTTTCTAGGTGAGTTTTCTTAAATTTAATTGACATATTAATATTTTTCTCATAACCATAATTTTTTATTTGTCCCCCACACGTGGCCTATCTTACTGACTACGTTAAATTTTTCTAGTACCTACAGGAGAAGTGTGAAAAACAATAAACTGAGATCTTTCCCAAACCATTTTTGTTTTCATTGGCTACCACGAACCCTACCACGAACCAAAATACCCTCGAGAAAAAATACGCCGAGTGTTCCACCGCAACTTGGCGACCAACTAGGAGCTGGCCTATGAACAATGGTTCTAACGAACACGCCGAATCAAGGACGGGGACGCCACAGTCTCCCACACCCTCAAACATCGCCACCATTCATGGGTTTCCCAAGGGAAGAGCAAAATGCAACCAACACCACCGCCCAGCAACACACACAGGGACAAGGTAACCACGTTCAATTTAATCCTAATCGTTCTGACGGAACGCCGCAACGTACACATGGAGGAAGGTTTGGAGGTCTGGGTGTTCCAGTGCAGCTGGCCCATACACCACCTCAAGCACCACATGGTGTGCCAGTGCAGCTGGCCTATACACCACCGTACTCACCCGAGGAGTTGGCAAGACTTATTAACTTAATAGTACAATCAGTAAATCAAGTAAATTTAGGCAATAGTAATAATAATCAACAAAATGTAACCGGCACGAGTAACTCTACAACGAATAATTCGTTATTAGACGTAACAAAAGTTTTACCCCACTTTGGGGATGACGGTAGTATACATCCGGTGGAATTTTTGCACCTGTTAGAAAATATAGTAGACGTAAACACGTTACCTTATACAAAAATAGCCTTTATACTAAATAGCAGTTTCAAAAAGTCAGCCAAAACCTGGTGGGACGCTTTCTTCGACCAGTTTCTGAATTATACGGAATTCAAGAAAGTTTTTTTAGAGAATTTTTGGGGCGCAGACCGACAGATAAAAATAAAATTAAAATTGGAAGCAGATAGGTACGAGGAAAATGGCGGACTCCTTACGGAACATTTTAATAAATATGTAAGCTTATCAAAATATTTAAACCCACCGTATACAACTACGGAGCTACTTTGCATCATAGCCCGACATTTTCCTCCAAACATATCAGCAATATTAATAGGGGTGCAAACATTAACGGGGGCACTAGAACGATTGAGACAGGCGGATAGCTATTTTGATAACAGTAATAAGAAACATATAGGATATGCAAATAACAAAAATCCTAGACCCAATTTTTCCAATGGGGCTCCTAAACCCCAATTTTCCAGGAACACAAGGCCACATATCTCTGCCTTGGAAGTGGACCTGGAAGGTTCGGAAAACTGGGAAGGCCCTCAAAACTGACCCCCAGTTTGAGGGACACGCCACAAATGCAGGGGGCGCAGGAGGTACAAGTGTTGTCCAATAATCCAAGAGAGGATTTTTTAGAAGAATGTGAGTTTAAGCATGGAATATTGGACGACTCTTTGCCTAAAATTAACGTTCGAATTTTTGACTTTTGGTTTACAGCTTTGATTGATAGCGGTAGCCAGGTTTCTGTCATTTCAGAAGAAATTTGGATACAGCTAACAGCTTTTCACCCGAAGATACCCCATATTAAATGTACGGGTATACGAGTTGTGGGTGCTTTTAAAAGTAAATTCAAAAAAGTTAATTTACAAGCTGAAATACCAATATTTATAGAAAGTCAAAGGTTTTTACAGGAAGTTTTAATTATACCGGATCTCATGCATTCAGTTATTTTAGGTTGTGATTTTTTAAGGTTTTTTCAGGTTACAATAAATTTACCTGAAAAACATTTAGTAATAAAAAGCAATAAACAATTTTTTATTGTACCAGAAAAAAAATATCAGCACGGCGAGGACAATGTTCCGCCGGGCATTTGCAGCATTGTAAATAAAAACGATAAATTCTTATCGCTTCTGCAGAATAAAATTCCAAAACCGGATTTTTATTTTAAACTTTGTCAACAAATAAATTCTTTTGAATTAGTGAACAATACTGCAAATAAAATTGAATCAATTTCTATTGAACAACAACAGCATTTAAAAAAATTATTACGGAAATTCGGCAATATTTTTTCGAATATACCGGGTCGCACAAAAATGTACGAACACCGAATTAAATTATTAGATGATTCGCCGTTTTTTGTTAAACCGTATCCGATACCGGTGGCTCATCGAGAAGCCGTGCAGAAAACACTAACACAAATGTTAGAATGGGGAGTCATCGAACGTGTCTCTTCACAATATATTTCGCCTATTATGACCACCCTAAAAAAAGACGGTAGCGTGCGAATATGTCTAGACGCAAGGCGTGTAAATGAGGTAATGGTACCAGATTTCGAGTTACCTAAACCAATTGAGGAAATTGTAAGGTTAATGTCAGGAAAAAAGTTTCTCTCGAGTATAGATCTTACGCATGGTTACTGGCAGATCCCGTTGCACCAGGATGATAGAAAATATACTGGTTTTATGGTCGGTACTCAAACTTATAGGTTTTGTGTCCTCCCTTTTGGTATCAAAACGGCAGTTAGCGCTTTTAGCCGTGCCATGGACGTTATGTTTGGCGCACCTTTTCAGGATTTCTTACTTAACTACTTAGATGACTTACTGGTGATGAGCGACACTTTCGAGGACCATTTAAGTCACTTGGATCAAGTTTTTAGTCGCCTAGGGTCGGCAGGACTGACGGTGAAATTGGAAAAATGTTTTTTTTTTCAAACTGAGTTACGCTATTTAGGTTATATCGTAAATGGAGATGGGATGAAGCCAGACCCAGAGAGGATACAAGCACTACGGGACTACAAACGTCCTGAAAATGTTAAGCAACTGCAGGCATTTCTAGGTCTTTGTCAGTATGATCGGGTTTTTTCATCCAGGTTTGCGGAACTTTCGGCACCGCTGACTTTATTACTAAGAAAAAAAGTGGCCTGGACCTGGCACGAGGAACAGGAAGCGGCCTTCCAAGATCTTAAAGCTCTTTTGCAGCAGGAAACCCTTATTTATCACCCCATTTTTAGTGAGAGTTTCTATGTGGAAACCGACGCCAGTGACGTAGGGATTGCTGCCATTCTCTATCAGCTGATCCTGGGTGAGCGTAGGGTGGTAGCCTATGCTTCGAGATTGCTGCTGGATAGGGAAAAAAGATATTTTTCTACCGAGAAGGAAATTTTAGCAGTTCTTTTTGCTTTGACAAAATGGCGTGTATATCTGTTGGGTAGTAAATTTTACTTATATACCGATAACAAGGCCATTACCTATATTGACCGTTGTCGGTTACTGTCAGATCGAATTTCACGATGGGCATTAATCTTACAGGAGTACGACTTTGAAATAAAACATATTCCGGGACGAGATAATATACCGGCCGATGCTCTTAGTCGCTATGCGGGGGGTAGGTTCCCTACACCAAAAGATAAGTGTTTCCAAATATCCACATTCATTAAATTACCCGGTGATTTTCAAAAGTTATTAAGGAACATATCAAAATTTCAGGAAGAAGACGAAAAACTCTATTCTATTAAAAAAGCGTTGCCTGAGGACCTATCACTAAAGTCTCAGTTTATTACACGTAATCACATCTTATATAAAATGGGTAGTCGTGAGGGACATTATTTAATGTGCGTCCCCCGTAAACTTGTTCCTGAATTTATTGATGTCTATCATGATGCGTTCGGACATTTTGGGGTATATAAAACATGGTTGCTATTAAAAAACGAAGTTTGGTGGAATAACATGCATCGTGAAATTAAAAAGCGTTTGAAAACCTGTGAAATTTGTCAAAAAGCAAAAATTAGTATCCTGCCTAAACCTCCTCAAATGCAAATAATACCGTTAAATAAGGACGATATCGTGGCCTCCGATATTTTAGGGCCTTTAATACGCAGCCGCGGCGGGACCATGTACCTTTTTGTAGTTGTAAATTTATTTACAAAACACGTTCGTTTGTACCCATTAAAAAAGGCGACTTCGCGTGCTATGTTAAACCGACTTACGAAAGATTATTTCCTCACAAATGGCATACCTTCGCGCATGCTCAGTGATAACGGTACGCAGTATACGTCAAAAATTTGGCGAGAGACGCTGCGTTCGCATGATATAAAATTGGTATATTCTTCGGTACGGCATCCATGCGGAAACCCAAGTGAACGCGTAATGCGCGAACTGGGCCGCCTATTAAGGACATATTGTTCTGATCAACACTCGCGTTGGGCTTGGGAAGTCGGGCATTTTGAAATCTTTTTAAATAATGTCGTGCATGAGTCGACGGGTTTTGCTGCTAACGAGCTGCAATTTGGAAATTCGGCGCCGTCGCTCTTGCCGCCAGAATATTTGCAAAATGGCACGCCCATCTCACAAGAGGAAAAGTTAATATTGGCCGATGCCACTTTAAAAGGTAAAGCCGCGCGCCGCGCCGTACAGTTTCCCGGCCGCACGTTTGCGGATTTCCAGCCTGGCGATTTAGTTTTGCTTAAAGCAAATACCGTCTCATCAGCTATTCGAGCTGAAACGAAAAAAATGCTATTGTTGTTCGAAGGCCCTTATCGGGTCAAGAAAAAAATAAGTAATGCTACGTATGTGCTCGAGCACCGTAATAGTCCCCTGGAACGGGGTGTTTTTCATGCTTCTCATTTAAAAAAGTTTTTTATTGCTTCTACGGCCTCTACACGAAACTGAAATAAGAGACGTTTCGAGGCCTTATTCAAAGGGGGGCGAAGATGTGGCAAAACCCCATATCTACGCCCATGTCGGGTACACGTGTTAGCCGTGTGGCGGCGCGACCGGTAAAGTGCGGGTGACGAAGTCGGCTATCATTGGTCGGTTTTGAATTGGGCGCCTGGACCCCCACCTGGTTGACAGTTAATTTCACGGAGGTTAAAATTTTTCCACCGGTCCTTTTGCTCTGAACGAGAGAAAGACCTAGAAGCGTGGGTTCTCAGTTATCTTTTTTTTCCAAAATAATACTAGTAAAAGCGCGAGCCTTTGGCCACTTAGTTTTGTTTTACCAAAGAAGTAAAGTCACTACGTGCCTGGTCGTTAAATTTTTCTAGGTGAGTTTTCTTAAATTTAATTGACATATTAATATTTTTCTCATAACCATAATTTTTTATTTGTCCCCCACACGTGGCCTATCTTACTGACTACGTTAAATTTTTCTAGTACCTACAGGAGAAGTGTGAAAAACAATAAACTGAGATCTTTCCCAAACCATTTTTGTTTTCATTGGCTACCACGAACCCTACCACGAACCAAAATACCCTCGAGAAAAAATACGCCGAGTGTTCCACCGCAGTCAACAATCGAAATTAATCTATTTCTCCACTTTACAGCCAAAAAATAACTTCTAACAAAAAAGGGTTGCTTAGCGTGACTCATATTTTGTAACATACTCGCATACGTTTAAACATCGGAATCATAACAAAAAGGAATAATATTTGGATGATGACTAAGCACAATCGATACCCATCCTATAACAAAGGGGTACCAAATTAACTTATCTACTGGTTTTATATATTTAACACAATATGATATTAATAATTATATAGGTAATTATACGGATTCCGTAACACTCCTTTTATTTGATTTTGAAAGTTGAATACCACAGAAACCAAATTTTCATTATCGCATTAGGCGCGGCTTGTCCTTAAGGTCATTTGGTCATTGATCCACCTAATTAATTAATTTATAAAAACACATAAAAAAATTATCTTTCAAGTGCAAGTGTCACGCGAAAACTCCCCAATATATAGCAAAACACAAGCTCTGCTGTTTTTTAAATTAACTTATTTAAATGTATTGAAAACTAAGAGCGAAACAAACATACATGCTTTAAAAAGAGATAATCATTGTCGACAGCTCTTCGGCTCGGTCGTCACTTGCGGCAATATGAAATCACAATCAGGGAAACACATTTAAACTGCTTCGTGATGTACTATCGCTAAACATTTTTAGGGTTAGACAAACAAATATACAAATATGCGCATTGTATTTGCATAAAAACTTTAATTTCTTTTACATACGCACGCCGCATCGTCATTATTTAGTTTGTTTGTATATGTTTGAATGTGAGATTGATATAAATTTAACTTTCCTAATTTTGGATATTGTTTGATATTTATTTTGATGTATGTTACATATATATCGTGTCCTTTGTGTATTACACCATGTACCTACTTGTGACTTGTACTTGTATTAAAGAACTTCAACGGCACAAAAATAATAAATAAATAGCTACCAAGAAAGACAGAAACTGCATAAATTGAAAAAACCAAATTAATCCACAAAATGTCTATAAAATTTTACAAATCATTGAAATTTCTGACAAAATAAAATGTGCGGCAACACTGTGACTAGCGACCTCTGTCGTCCAAACGTTACATTAAATACAATAGATTTACGAACAACTCCACAATGGCGGCCAAACCAACTCAAACGCAGGGTTGTCAAGTTTTTCCAAAGAACTGTTTCTCTTTATATATTGATACTCAAAGTTATAGTTTAAAACAAGCGGTGCGTTAACATTTGAAAAACCTTTTATTAAGTAGGTATTTATAATTTTAATGATAAAACAATTTTCCGAACAAAAGGATAGAAAGATCGATTTGATATACACATAAACAACTACATAAAGGTAAGGTAATTATATAAAAAAGGAATAATAAAGTAAACCTGTCTAATGTAATTTAAAAAAATGCTAGCAAAAATTCGGTTTTAGTATTCTATGTTTATGCGGCGTTTATTAGTAGATAAATAATTATTTCTTGGCAAAACTATGCACTAAACTGCATTTTGCTTGTTAGGTTACTGCTATTATAATTTGCTTCGCCTGTAAAAAAAAACTCAAAAGCCGCGCCTGCTAGCAGCCATATTTTTCTGTAAATTAACACTATATCGTTTTGCAATGGAATGTCTTTTTGAATGCAATTTACTCTATGTGATTCTTACCATCTTCACTGGTTGCCCATACTCTGCCTTGCGTCATCATCTAATCTATTGTGTAACTCTTCAATAATTAATAATTGTTTTTCTGCATCAAATTTATAAAATACTTTTATTCTTTGAAAGTCGGGTTCAGTAAAAGTATTTATTCTATTAACTGCGATTAAAATTTGTCTTATGTAACCAACACATAAACTTTTTTTTGTTTTAATGATATCTGTTATCTATGCCACGGCCCGGCTGAGGTTATCTTATATGTATAAGAGATCTTAATTTCATCTAATAGTAGAGAGATTTGGGAAAGGTTAAAAAAAGTCATTGCTAGAGTTGATCCAATGCTTTTTTTGTTATGGCATCTTATCTTACCCAAAGGTTACAAAAGGTCTTATTTAACAATAATTTCTCTCCGGTATCCCCTGTAACATCGGGAGTTCCCCAGGGCTCAGTTCTGGGTCCCTTGCTCTTTTCCATATATACTGCTGACATTCTAAATAGCGTTCAGTTTTCGGATATCCAGGCGTATGCTGATGACACGCAGCACTACATTTGTTTCGAACTGAAGGATGCCATCACTGCCTGTGCCAACTTAAACTCGGACTTGGAAACAACTAGATCTTTATCCCTACGTAACAACTTAATTCTTAATCCTGGTATTTGACAACAAAGGTGATAACAATTCAATCAATGATTTTACTTTATCATGTCCCTTCTTCTTCTTGACTTCGTTAATGATTTTACCGTTAGAATTGGAGACAATGCTTGGCCCCGTGTGAATAATGCGAAGAGCCTGGGATTAGTATTTGATAGTAAATTAAAATTCTCTCAGCACGCCAGCAGTATGTTTTCGCGAGCTTATTTATCTCTTAAGCTTTTATGCGCAAATAGACACTGTTTTAATATTAATCTAAAACAACTTCTTTGCGATACTCTGGTCCTGTCTTTGTTCAATTACGGCTCCGTTATTTACTAGACTATCCTAAATGCTTTTGATGCTGCCTGCTGCAGATATATATTTGGCTTGCGCAAATTTCACCACGTTTCTCCTTCCATATCTCAGCTACAGTGGCTCAATATGCAGAACCGTGCGAAACTTCTCTTCCTTACTTTTGTACATCGAATTTTACTGATTAAGAAACCATCTTATTTATTTGCCAGATTCTCAAGGCGGCTGGACTGTCACTCTATTAACGTCAGATCACGATCCTTGCTTCATATTCCTCGACACAGAACTGCCATGTTTTAGAAAAGCTTATCATACTGTTCCATTAGTGTGTACAATAATCTGCCTTTTTGTTCAGACAATATAAGTATTATAATGCAACATCCCAAAGTATAATATTCGTCGGATGTCGGAAAAATGCTGCTTGGATGATTACTACATGCCATCTTTATAATTATACAAATCATCACATTTATACAGGGTGATTCCTAAGTTGATACTTCTTTTTTAGCTGTGTATAGAAGGCATTAAAATAAACAACATTTTCAATTACCTTTTTCAAAAAACTTTAAAAAAGGCGAGATACAGAAGTAAAAATTTCTAAGTGCGGGCCTGGTCATCAAAACGTAGCCTGCTGTACTTTTTGTTGTTTGTCTTATTAGTCATGCAATTTATGGGTCGGTGGTCAGTTATCTGGCAATTCGCTACGTTGTGTTTTTCTGAAGCAAGTTAATTTTAAACTGGTGAAACGTAAAAATGGTAAAATTTTAAAACAATGATTTAGTAGATAAGCTGCTAATTTACGGTGAGTGTCGTTAAAGTGCGGCTGCAGCTTCGAGATTATGTTTAAGTTAGGCAGGACCGTATTTGATCCATAGTGTAATAAATTTTATTTTTGAGTTTTTTGAAAAAAGGTATTTGAAAATGTTGTTTATTTTAATGCCTTTTATCAATTTAGGAATCACCCTGTATAAGTATTTAAACTAGCCAAAATTTGGCAACAATTAGAATAGCGCCTGAAAAATCGATTAGCGGGATTTTGTTGGTTGGCAAAATATCACCACTCTTTGACTACTTGTGGCTAAAACAACTAGATAGTGGCGCTAAATAAAACTTTAAAATTAAATTAATAGTGGCCACTGTTTCCGCATCTCCCTTATCTCACAAGATGCAATTTGAATTTCGAATTATCTCTAAAAATACACAGTTTTTTTCCTATTGACTGTATTATATTAGCTCGGAGTTTTCATACGCCACTGAATGTGGTGAAGGTAAAGAAAAAATTAAAATTAAAGAGTTCCGAAATGGCTGTTAATAAGCATCGAATACCCGAATAGGGATACGGTTTGCATTGGTATTCCGTTCCTAATGAACTTTAACAGGAAGCTGATGTTCGTTTTAATTAGGGGACGAAATTGGCTACGGTGGGAACACTAATTTATACGTCATGATAGTCACAATTTGGCAAGTTGCCAAGTTTTGTATAAATATTTAAGTTTGGTAAAGTGTAATAGTTATTTACGATATAAGTGTTTTAAAGATTTATATTACAACACGAGATGTTAAAGTTGCCAAACGAGGCGTCAGCCGAGTTTAATAAAACATCGAGTGTAGTAATATGAATTTACAACAAGAATATTGTACAAAATTTTATCTACTTTCATCTATGAATAAAAATATTTGGCAAAAGGCATTTTTAAAAATAAAAATGCACCTGCTATTAGGTTTACTAATCAATTTTTATGTTACCTTTCGCATAGTTACTGTTTCGCATGGTTACTGTCGAAACTTTGTCAAACAAATTCACAAATATAAAAAGCGTTTTTCAAAATGAGCGATTCTGATGGAAGTTTACCCTCTGATATAGAAGCAGCGACAAACGAAGCGATCTCAAGTTTAGTTCCGACAAAATCCAAGGCGCGGTATGAGTTGGAGTATCAGACGTTTGAAGATTGGTACAAAGCTAACAAAATAAAGGAGGTGTCTGAGAAAATCCTTATCGGTTATTTGTTTAAGTATTTTTCGAAAGTATGCTAAACTTCGTCCTCTTAATGCAACTCACAGGCGGTTTTTTGTATTCTATGAAAAAGGAAAATGCACCTCCCAGCCTGTCGGAATTAATAGTTTTGGAAGTATACCAAAAAAGATTGCAATAAAACTTGGATTGAATAATCCCGAAGGATACAACAAGGACATTGTTTTAGGAGGTCCTCAGCCACCATTCTAGTTGATGGTGGTGCAGATATGCAGATGTTAAAGCGTCATGGGGACTGGAAATCCTCTTCTACGGCAGAAGGCTACGTTGAGAATTCTTTAGAAAATAAGAAACAAATAGCAAAGAAGATCATGGGGTCAGACACGGATTTAATGATTGGAAATTCGAACGTAAAGGGCTCCATCACATCCACTTCTGGTATACAAATTTCTAACTGTAAAAAGTGTATTATTAATGTTTATAATAAACCTTAAGTGTTATATTTTAATTAATAATTAGTAATTAATTTTATAATTGTTAATAATAAATCATTCTTCTAAAAAGTGTGGTTTTATTTAACAGCAAAATTTTAATAAAACCGTTTTATTCCATTACAGCACTAGTGCTGTAAAGGCATCTATTACAGCACTAGTACAAAACAATTTACAGAACTGTAAAATTAATATTACTAAATGAAAGTAGATAAAGTTATGTTATATCTTTACCCCGATAAGTATAGGAAGAAGAGGTGGTAATACAAAAATCAGTTTTCTACAATACAAAATACACTTTAGAAGGTAAGAAATAAGAGCATAAAAATATCACACTTTTATAAAGACATTTTTTTAAATGCCCCCAAAGGAGACCTAGCTGGCCTTAATTGTTGAGTTTGGACCGACAACGTGCCCATTAAAGTCAATATTTAGATTTTAGCGTACCACAAGTGAATTGTGGGTCGGGAAACCATTCACTTGGAACCAAATCTTCTGATTTTCATCAGCGACTTCCTTCAGTGCGGGTCAAATTTGATTTTGAAGAAGACATGTTTGACCCGTAAGATTTTTCTTTCAATAAAAAAATTGTCCACTGATGCGATGTCCAAAAATTCCTGCCCAAACATTTACTTTCTGAGGGTATTGGGTTCGAGTTCATGCAAAATGATGTTCCTGTTATAGGCTCCAGTATCGATAATGTTATATATTCGGCTCATTATTTATTGTAAATGTGCATTCGTCTGAGAAGCAAATATTTTGAAAAAAATATCTGTTGTTGTTAGTTCGCTCCATCATTATAAAACAAAAAGTGAACTTCGCTCTTCATTCCCTTCTAGCAATTCTTGATGGTTTTGATACTTATATGAATATTATTTATGCTTTTTTAAAGTTCGCAGTACTGCGGTGCGATGTTTTTCTACCCCTTCCCCGAGAGTTCTAGCGCTGATATTTTTATTTTCTTCGACGTGAAGTAAATTATTAAGATATCTATCGTTGTTTTCTTCAGCTCTCTCATGATTCTGTGCTGTACATTTGCAGTTGTTTAATACGGTGCCTTTCACCTCAAACTTAGTAATTACTTTTTGCATTGCCGACTTGGTAGGAATTGGTCTGTCAGGAAAATAAACGGAAAACATATCAGATACAATATTTAAGTACCCACTTTACTCCCTAACAAATTTGAACATAATTCCCTTGAGCTGAGCTGGCAACGTTGGACGACTCTTGATATGCAAATGACTGTAATATTTGTGATTGTCGAGCTCTAGACGATAATTTAAAGAACACCGTTTCGTTGAGGTATCTTATTTTATGATACGATTTTAAAATAGATATGTAACATATTAAAGCGAATATCCTTTTAAAATTGGGTGAGTGTAAAGGGAGTGTAGGAATTTTTTAAAATGCATGTACTCGTCATTTCATTACAATTTAAAGTAGAAAATTCTTTGTATTTAAGAAAAAATTACATCAATTTTGTTACCTTTACTCTTTTATTAAGAGTTTATCACCGCATGTAAAATTAACCCATTTTTTCCCTCCACTGTCACTGAATTTCTCCAAATTATACAGCCCAAAGCATAAGAAAATATGTTAAGGGGGGGCGTAACTAGGACTTTTTCTCTGGAAGGGCAGTCGAGCCTAGGTACATGTTTTCTTGATGGTATACGTAGTTACAAAAGCGGAAAAGCGCCCGAGGCTAAAAATTCTCGAGGCCACGCCTACAGTTCTCTAAAAATTCACCATGGACATTGTACGTTCATATCCATTTTCCTATAAAGGAGCTCATATGGATATTCAATTACATGTCGATGGAAATGTAAACTTGCACGTTCATTTGTAATCCAGAATATACCACAGATGTCAGAATTCGTGTCATTTGTATCATCAACTGGACATCCATTGGACAAAAATGAAATTTCCATTGGATGTCCATTCTAAATATTCAAATGGACGTCAGCCCGGGATGGACTTGGACATTCTATGGATAAAATAATTTCTGACAATTGTATATTCCAATGGACATCCTTAAGAGATAGCTAATGGATGTTCCATAGGATATTCAATGAAATTCCTAAAGAGACATCAAGCGGATGTTAAAATTTGTGACCTTTGTATGATCAATTGGAAAAATTGGACCAAAAATGTACAAAATTTGGACATCTTCTGGACGTGTTCCTGACAGTTTTTGGACTTCCACGTGCATAAGATACCAGTGTGCTGTTTGGGACGGTGACCCGTTTCAACGCAAGATTTTATAGCATGTAAAACTATCTAACTTTATAATAGTATTCAAAAAAGAGTTAGGCATTAGTTCTACAGTTTATAATGATTTCAAATTATACAGGGAGTCTCAAATAGTCAGGGCATATCAAATATTAAATTTTTTAAATATTATATTTTTTTCTTATTTCCTACAAAACCTCTACGTTTATTTTAAATAAAATGTCATATGTCTAAACTCAATTGTTTTTGAGATATTGACCTTTAAAATATAACATTTTCAGAATTTGCGTTCCATTGTTAGAATCTAAAAATTACATATTTTAAACTTCAATATAAATCTCGAAAATAATTAAATGTATAGATGATAATAATACAAAATAGGCGTAGAATAAATTGGGGAATTAGAATAGTAGATTTTGTAACGAGGTTTAGTCGTAGTTCCTCACGCTCGCTACGCTCGCGTTCGTGATCTTCCACTCGAATCAAATTTTCATTCTAACCGAGTAGCAGACTATATTTTCTCCACGACCAAAAATATTATTCGCACTATTTGTAATTTCAGGTGGAGTATTATCCAGTTCCATATCTGATTCATCCGATTTTTCACTCATATTTTGACTTGCACTAAAATTTGTCTGCTGACATTGACAGTTTCGAAATTCATGGCAACCTATGTCGTTTAGATCAATTACAGAATATTCATTCCGTATCTTGTTATGGAATGAAAATACACGCAAAACGCATAAGAAGCAAGTGTTTCAGAATAAATATTCCAACTCAAGAGCGAGAATTTTTACATTCTGTTATCAAAAATGATTTTGGAATTATTGCATTCAGCATTTTACTCTATTTTTACAGTCATTTCATTTCAAAATATCTTTATTTATTCTATCTTGGTTTTTACATGTCATTTTTACTACTACCTACATATTACAAAATACTAAGGCATTCTACGACGCCACATATTACAATACATACTTTTTTATTTGAACACTGGCCACTGACCAGGACAAGCTTTGGGGACACGTACCAATGGGACTGTTGTTGACCCTTGGTGGGTATGTATGACTTATAGTTTAGTCGTTTCGGGCAGTTCCAGCAACCCATTCACTACCATGAAAGAATTTTGTTTTTCAGCTTACGCTTAGAATATTTGTGAAGTTACGATTGCCACTGAACGCCTACAACTATTTTTGAAATATGTATCTTAACGTTTGTTAATGGGACATACGTCCAATGTACAAAAATTACTTCCGTTTATTCGAAAAACAAATATATCTTGAAATAAATTCGATATCTTTAGAGGGTCTTGCGTAAATGGTATGTGAGCGAATGGAAAATCTTCAAATGCGATGACAGACCCTTAATCGCGGTTTTAATTTTTATATTTAACTTTAATAATTATTTTAGTATGCATTTTATTATCGTCAAATATTACGATCCTTTCTCTTATCTATTTTTAAGAATTTAATTGAAATATATTGATAAATATCTACACAGAAAAAATTGTATTGTAATTGGTTAACAATAAACGATTGTGAATAAAAATGCAGTTATATCTACAATTTTTATTGTAATATCTTTTTTTTTTCAGAAAATAAGATTGTTATCATAGTCAAATACATATCATCATAATATAATATGATTACAATATTTGATGGCAACAGCATGGAAGTAACTATATTTTAAATTTACTTTAAAACCTAAATAAAATTGTATAAAATAATAAAAGAGATGAAGGGCTCTCCCTTAAAAATTAATCTCCATTGGCGATCGACATAACATTTTATTAACAACAATGGCTAATGTAACTAATGTTCAAGATATATTAGAAAGTTTTGGTTGCCTTGCGACTAACCTGTACAGGTTAAGTCAACGGTAAGGTACATTTTTCTCTTTACTTAACTAAATAAAAATGTTAAATACAAAAGTTATCGAGATAATTATTAAGATGCATATTTCAGCGTATTATCAAAACGTGAGAGGTCTAAGAACAAAAACCGTTGAATTTAGACTTAATTTGCTATCTAGTGACCACGACATTGTCTTTCTGACAGAAACATGGTTGAATAGTGGTATAATCAATGCCGAATTATTTGGTATCAGTTACCAAGTATTTCGCCGGGATCGTGAAAGCTCTGGGAGCACAAAATGTAATGGCGGTGGTTCCCTTATAGGCATCAAGGATGGTTTGCGGGCTGTGAGACGACAGGAGTGGGAGAGTGACGCTGAGGACTTATGGGTTACCCTTTACACCAAGGATGGCAGTAAAGTTCATTTGTGTTGTGTATACATCCCTCCAGGTAATGACGCGGCACTGATATGTTTTGTTGATCAACTATATTCGCTCTTCGATAAAATTTCCACTGATAAAATCTTAATTTGTGGTGACTTTAACTTTTCATATATAGGTTGGTTATTTAAAAATAAGTGTAATTATTATCTTCCTGAAAATGTGGACTCTAAATTTAACACTTTCTATGACATGTTAAATCTCTATGGGCTTTTTCAATTTAATGGGCTTAAAAATGATAATAATAGAATACTTGATTTAATTTTGTCTAATGATTCAATAGTTAAGGATCTCATAAGCTCATATCAACCCCTTGTGACAGAAGATCCTCATCATAAGTCAATTGAATTTAATCTTACTTGTTCATCGCTACCACAGCTAGGCTTTAATAATAATGAACCCATTACCTATAATTTTAAAAACGGTGATTATGAGGGCATCAATAATTATTTCAATAGTATAGATTGGAAGCAAACGCTTAAAGCCCCCGATATCAACACAACTATAATGTAATGTAGTTAGGTTCAACACTTCTATAATGTAATTAATAATGCATTAAATACTTACATTCCAAAAAAAATTAATAACAAAAAATACCCAATATACTTTAAACATAATACCATACGAATATTAGTAAATAAAAACAAGGCCCATAAAAAGTGGAAAAGGTCCAAATCTAACATAGATTACAATTTTTTTTGTCAACTTAGACGACAGAGCAAAACGATGATTCGTAATGATTATATAGCGTATATTAAATCAATAGAAGATGATATTCCAAATAATTCTAAGCGTTTTTGGCAACTTATGTCTATCAAAAGTAAACAGTATTCCCAATGTAATGAATTTTAGAGGTAAGGAAACTCAGGGATCTGAAGTAAGCTCTTTGTTCTCGGAATTCTTTCAGGAAGTTTATCAACCTTACGAGCAAAAATTTTATTCTGCACCGAATATAAATAATACTTGCAGTCTTTCAAAAATTCGTGTTCAACCTCATGATGTTCTGAGAGCACTGACTTGCTTAGATGAAAATAAGGGCGGTGGGCCTGATAAAATTCCTTCATATTTTGTAAAAAGATGTGCTTCTTCTATTCACGTCCCACTTACAATTATTTTTAATATGTCATTCGAGCAGTGCATATTTCCAGAAAAATGAAAACTGGCTAGTGTTATTCCAATTTTCAAAAGTGGAGTGAGAGATAGTGTTACTAATTACATACCCATAAGCAAACTTAACATCTTTGGAAAAGTTTTAGAATCTATTGTGCATAACACAGTACTTAACTTTATAAAGCCTCACATTATTGAGGAACAGCATGGATTTTTTCCCAAACGATCAATTGAATTTAACCTAGCATCTTACTCTGAGTATATCCTCTCTTCCATGGACTGTCAAATTCAGGTGGATTCCATATATACCGATTTCAGTAAGGCATTTGATAAAATTGATCACAATATTTTGGTAACTAAGCTGAGTCAAATTGGTGTATGTGGGGACCTCCTTAAGTGGATAACCTCTTATATATTTAATAGATCACAATTTGTTGCAGTGAACGGTCACCAGTCTCCTATCTATAACGTGACTTCTGGTGTGCCCCAAGGCTCCCATTTGGGGCCTTTATTTTTCATTATATACTTAAACGATGTGAAAAAATGCTTTAAATTTTGTAAAATTTTACTTTACGCGAACGATATGAAAATTTTTCTCAGCATAGGGAGTATCGGGGACTGCTTGATGCTTCAGGGTGAACTAGATTCTTTTTTTCAATATTGTGTTTTAAACAAACTCTTTCTAAACTTAGATAAATGTATATTTATTTCATTCTCTAGAAATGTAAATATTTTTTCTTATGGTTACAATTTTAATGGGTTATGATAAAAAAAATGATTTTCAATGAGCATATTGATTATGTTGCTAACAAATGTAATCGCATGCTAGGCTTTATAATTAGATCATGCAAATTTGTGTCTTCTTTGCAGTCTTTAAAGGTTCTGTATTTTGCATATGTTTATAGTAGACTTAATTTTGCCTCTGTCGTCTGAACGCCTCAGTATGCGGTATATAAAAACAGATTGGAAATTATTCAGAATAAATTTCTTAGATTTTTAAACTTTAAAAGCACCGGTGTCTTTGATCTTCATGCTAATTTACCAGAACTTCAACGGACTTTCCAGTTATTACCTCTTGAGCGCCAGCGTATTCAAGCTGATGTTCGTTTTCTATTTAAAATCGTCAATAACCATATAGATGCTCCAAATTTGCTATCCGGTATAGGTTTTAATATCCCCTCACGTAATTTTCGTAATACTCACCTATTTGCAAACTGTTTTTATAGAACTAATTTAGGTAAACACTCGCCTATAAGTCGTATAACCTCACTTTATAACGCTTCATACCATGATATTGATTTGTTTTATGTATCTCTACTAACTTTTAAGAGAAAGCTTAGAAATCACGCGGTTTTTCATAATTATTATTAAAATATAACTTTAGTATTAAGAAATTAAAATCTGTACACCAATTGTAATTCGTGGGTGCCGAATTTGGGCCAGAGGCCTGTTGGCATCCTATTTGTGCAAATAAATAAATAAATAAATAAATCTATTTCAGAAAGGTGTGGTGTAGAGTAATGAAGATCAATAGGTATGCAAAGGGACTACAAAGTGACCGAACGAATATTTAAGCCACTTTCCTAAATTGGCATTGATTTCATTCCAAACTTATTTCTTTTCATCAAGTGCAGGTTTGGATGAATTTATGGGTTTTGCCTATTTTTATCGATTCACAAACACTGAAAATGGTGTGACAAAGGCGAGCATTATGTACATAGTATTACACTTATTTTTTATTAAATAATATTATAAAAATACAAAAAATGCATTATACAGCAATTAAATTATAATATTCTTCGTCATCTGAAGAACTGTCATCTCCTCTTGACGTTCCAATTAACGGGTTGATGGTCCGATCGATCAGGTGATCAAGATCCCACATGTTCCTCTCTTCTTTAATGACATGATGAGTTATTTTTCGCTAGTTCTCTGGTGTCACTTCCTTTATGGCTTGATCAAACAATAGCTTAACGTCTGTCATTTTGAATGTTGTGTTGTGTCTTGCTACAAATTCTTTCACTTGCGCCCATATAAGTTCAATAAGATTTAGTTCGCAATGATATGGTGGTGTGCGCAGAACAGTTACACTATGTTTTTCAGCTATATTTTCCACGGCATATTTCATAAAACGATGTTTGTGTAAATTTGCTATTTCTAATAGTTCCTTCTTTATCAAATTATCTTCTTTTTTTTTGGTTAGTTATCATAAATAATTAAATGCATAAAATTTACATGCGCCTATGGCCGACACCGAAATTGAGCAGAACTGGACAGAATTTCCCATTACACCCCTACACCTTTCAGAAATAGACTATAGTATTATATTGAAGCATACATTATTGCAAAAAAAACGTGGCCAATATAACCTGTTTTCGTTTTAATATATTATTATTGCATTTTTTATTTGTACTAAGAATTCAACACTTATTTTATCTAGCACACCACAGATCTAAATTCAATTGTTTTAGAGTTATGGATATTTAAAAGATTACATTAATACTACTTTGATTTTTAAGTGGGGAATTGTAAGTCATGACCGAAAATGCGTTTTGTGAAACATGAACTACACTGACAACCGCCATTACATGATTTTTTCTAGGACCGATTGACAAAAATGTAAAATATAAGTGCAAAAATCCCAAAATCACAGTCTATTAGTTCGAGTATACTCATTTACGAAGTCGTAACTTCTAAAACAAGAAGTCAAGTATTTGCAATGTCAAACTAGACTGTCAAATGCAAGTCACACGAGGAATGTATTTTGTATTTTATTTTGTTTCTACTTTGATTTTTTAAACAATGTAATCTTAGATAATAATTTGGACAATAATTATTTTATAGAATTTAACTAAACCGAACTACATAAGTGTATCATTAAGTGTTTATGTTTCGTAACAATAAACTTGGTAAAATATGTTAGTTTTCTTTTTATTAGGTGCTATACTCGTTGCTGGGTAAGTAACAATTGCGTATTGTATGCGTACACGGAAGGAAATTGGTAATACAACCTATAAAAAATATAATAACATTTATTATAATTTGTAGTAATACATAGGACTATAATCCAGTACCTATATTATTGTTTTAAATAATAATATTGTATTTTATATAGTGACGGGTATTATTTTTGGTAATATGAATTATTATATTATTTTGTAATATTCATAATAGTTCCTATTAAAATGTATGAACATTTTTATTAAATGTTACGATTTTTTCTAATAAGAAATATTTTTTTTTTCATTTGCTTTTATTTAAAGATTTACTAGATTTTATTGTAAGATTTACTAGATTTTATTATAACATTAACTAGATTTTATTGTAAGATTTACTAGATTTTATTGTAAGATTTACTAGATTTTATTATAACATTTACTAGATTTTATTGTAAGATTTACTTGATTTTATTTTAAGATTTACTTGATTTTATTGTAAGACTTACTAGATTTTATTGAAGAAGAAATATACAAAGTTCTTATAGTTATTATGATGCATTTCTTATATGGTATTATATCGTTTCTTAACGTTAATAATTTGTGATTAAGTGGTTCTATTATAAGATGTATGAATATTATATAGGGTAAGTCAGTATACAGGGTCCTGCGCCTCACCTCCTGTCTTCTGTAGCTCACTTATTAATTAAGTTAGGATTTTGGTATTTTGCAGACTTTACCTGTATCCTAGGGCGCACTTCAGGAAAATATTTTTGTTTATACAGGGTGTTCCAAAAAAGTGTGACGTCATAAGGATATGTTTTTTTAGATTACATGCCATATATTTTCTTACTTATTTCGATGCATCTTGTAGGTGCCTACATACCCCTAAAATTTTAATTAAATCGGTTCAGGTTCAGTATTACAGGCGCAAAAAAATAAAAACTAAAAAAAATCAGTTTTGCACCACTGGTTTTAAAAATTAATAAAAAATAAAAATAATGCCTCGTTGTTAAAATTCTACAAAGGTACGTAATAAATAAGGTCCTAAAGTCTCGTTAACCAAGTTTGATTAATACGAATTGTACAGGGTGTCCAAAATTTAGTGTCAAACTTTGCAAACTTTAAAGCAATTTATTTTTCTTATTTCAAATTGGAACCCCTCTATATTATTATGTTATTCGATGCAGAATTACAATTCAAACATTTGTTCTAATTACAACCCTATCGCAATTTCCAACGCATTAAGACTTATTTACAGAAAACTCGTTTTATCAACCTTTCCACCAGTCATTATTATATAATAAATATCAAAGCTGGCTTTGAAAAACAATTTATTGGTATTTAAGTTGATTAAAGTGACAAAAGCCTATTTTGACTTTAGTTATTTTATAGTTTCAAATATTGTTAGATTAGTAGATATTAATTATTTAAACTATATTATTTTTTGTGATGGAATACAACCAAGAAAAGCTCGTAGATATGATTTTCATATTAGGAGCATGCTAAAAGAATTTTTATTTGTCCTTTTAGTAAACTTTAATATCAATAAATTGTTTTTCAAAGCCATATTTATTATATAATAATGACTGGTGGAATAGTTGATAAAATGAGTTTTCTGCAAATAAGTCTAAATGCATTAGAAATTGCAATAGGGTTGTAATTAGAATAAATGTTTGAATTTTAATTCTGCATCGAATGATATAATAATGTACAGGGGTTCCAATTTGAAATAAGAAAAATAAATTGCTTTAAAGTTTGCAAAGTTTGACACTAAACCTTGGACACCCTGTACAATTCGTATTAATCAAACTTGGTTAACGAAACTGTGAGACCTTATTTATTAAGTAACTTTGTATAATTTTATTAACGAGACAATATTTTTAATTTTTATTAATTTTTAAAACCAGTGGTGCAAAACTATTTTTTTTAGTTTTTATTTTTTCCGCCTATAATACTGAACCGATTTAATTAAAATTTTAGGGGTATGTAGGCAACTACAAGATGCATCCAAATAAGTAAGAAAATATATGGCATGTAATCTAAAAAAACATATCCTTATGACGTCACACTTTTTTGGAACACCCTGTATAAACAAAAATATTTTCCTGAAATGCACCCTAGGATACAGGTAGAGCCTGCAAAACGTCATAATCCTAACTTAATTAATAAGTGAGCTACAGAAGACGGGAGGTGAGGCGCAGGACCCTGTAGAGTCCGTGATAAAGCAAGCCAGAGCGGTCGCGGTGGCGGTTCGGTCGCGGTCACATGATTTGAATTGACCGCGTCCGCCACCGAGGCGCTACCGGTCTGGTTTGCACCTCGCTTTATAAAATAGGAAGAAAGTTAGCGGCAAACGATGCATCAGTACACAGGGATGCCAGAACAATGGATTCACTAGGACACAGATAGACAATGTTGACCGTTTCGTTCTTATGAGGACTCTACGATAAGCCAATACCCGTAAGCAACTACAGAAACAGCGAAATCGCGTTTTAATAAATCCTTAGGAATAAATAGTAATGAAAACGTAGCAGCGCCATCTAGCAGGAACTCTAATGCAGAAGACTATGTTTTTACAATAAAATATATTAATTAATAATAATTAATAATAACTAAGAATATTTTATAATTCTGACAGTAAAAGCAAGTAAAAAATAATATTTCTTATTAGAAAATATCGTACCATATAAGATAATAGCGACATTTTGGGAACCAACAAATACCCGCTAAACGATATATCTACACCCGTTATAAAAAAATAAAATTCATCTATCCCAACTGCAAGCTGTTTTATCAAGGTAACAAATCCATTTTAGAGCCGAAATCCAAGATGATTACGTGGTGAGCAATAGACGATTTCCAGACGGTTTCAATTTCGGAACAGCCTCAGCAGCCTACCAGATCGAAGGCGGCTGGGATGCCGATGGAAAAGGAGAAAACATTTGGGATAGATCAACTCATCTCCATCCAGAGTTAAATTCTAATGCTACTGGTGACGTTTCCTCGGATTCATACCACAAATGGGCTGAAGATGTGGAGTTATTAAAGGGAATGGGAGTTAGTAGTTATAGATTCTCTATTGCATGGTCAAGGGTCTTGCCAACAGGTAACTTTTATTAGGATTTTGAAAAAGGGAAATGTTCTTAAATCGTTCTACAGTATTTTCCTTTCTTTATATACACGTAACTTGAACAAATAACGTAAGGACATCGGCTACATTTCTTCTTGTATCAAGTTAATGCCTATTGTACTGTCCTAATAAAAAAAACGTATTAAAGGGTAAATATTAGTACACAAAATATGTTTTAACGCAAAGTATTTGCATATTATCTAAAAAAAACGAGCATACAAAAAATCCACTCAGAAAAATAACGAAAATTTCGATGATCCTCCTGGTTGGTTTAAGGCGGGGATTGGGAGGTCGGCCCAAGCTTCCTGCACTGCAGCCTAGTGGCTTATTATGCGCCATTATCTGGCTAGAAAAGATTTGTTTCTTTTTTTAAGGTCCAGTAAATTCCTACCAAGTTTGTCATGTGGGAGGTTATCCCCACATTGGATTTCTCCGAAGATTTTGAATCTAGAAGGGCCGTAGAGTTTTGGACTTTCATTGTCTTTATTTGTCAGTATTCACCTGAAGACGACTGGAGATGCTTACCAGTTGAAACGTAGTGATTCAAAACAAATAAAGACAATGCAAGTCCATAACACTACTGCCGTTTAAGAAACGTCATTGTCTCCAACCTTTAAACAGGCATTTTGAATCTTCTTCAGGTCAATGCTTCACACTTATATGATATGTGAGGCGGTCTCGTCCTCTTCGCCGCAAAGTCTGCAGTCAATGGGATCATTGTAGATTCCTATTCGACGTAGGTGTTTTCTTAAGTGGCAGTGGCCTGTTAGTAACAACCACTTGTTTTAGCTGGGTGCGCCTTAGAAGCAACATTCCTGTTGATAGCTTTTTGGAGGGTTTCCCAATTGTGGCCCTCGCTTGGGTTTGATCAGGTATCCTGTTCCATCGGGATAAATGTTGTTGTTGCGCTCACCTGTCTGGTGTTGCTTTGGTTGCCTGTTTTGATATGCCAAGGGCGGGTTCAGGGCCCCTAAGTTTTTGAGATGATCCGGCTCTAGCCAGTTTATCGGCTTTTTCGTTGCCCGCTATCCCCGAGTTACCAGGAACCCACAGGAGTTCTGCCCTGTTATTCCTGCTGCTAGGTCTTTCAGGTTGTTTAGGTACTCCATTGCGATCCTCGATTTGAGTCGCTTGGAGTTTAGCGCCTTGAGGACAGCTGACTGTCTGACAGAATGTATATCTCCTGGTTTTAAAAGCCCTTTTCGACATTTTCCTGTACACATGCTTGTATGGCACGTATTTCCGCTCGGTATACAGTGGGTAGTTTCCCAGGGGAATGCTAATTTCCATTCTGGGTCTTTACCCAAATATACCTGCGCCTACTCCGTCGGCCGTTTTTGATCCGTCAGTATACCAAACCAGGTCTCTGTCTAATGACGGAGGTGTCCCTTTTGACCACATGTCAGAGTCGCACCTGATGTTGAAAGGTCTCATAAAATTATAGACCTCTTTCATGTTATTTTTATTCAATTACCGTTTTTAAAAGCAGATATCGTAAAAACGGTGCGTGGGTCGCGTATCGAAAAAATATATAGAACTAATCTTGTAGTTGATTTTTTTCAGGTTTTGTTAATCAAACAAATCCTGCTGGCATCGCTTATTACAAGAATCTCATTGATGCTCTTAAGGCAAATAATATTAAACCATTAGTTACCATGCACCATTGGGATTTGCCCACGGTATTGGAAGATCTTGGAGGTTTCATTAATCCGGAAATTCAAAACTGGTTCGTTGATTACGCTCGATTTTTGTTTCAAACCTTTGGAGATGATGTAAAGGAATGGATTACGTTTAATGAGCCGAAACAAACCTGTGAACAAGGGTAAGTCTTTTCTACACGACCAACTAGGTTGGAGACAATGATATATCTTGAACCGCCGTAGAGTTTTGGACTTGAATTATTTTTGTTTGTTTTGAATCCCAACGTTTAAACTGCTAAGCATCTCCAGTCGTCTTCAGGTGAATACTAAATAAGTGTGGTAACTACAGCTCTATTACTAGCTAGGTGCAGTGATGCATAACTAAGTGAACGGAGTCATAAGTTTACCTCTTACGTGTTCTATTTATACTAGCTAGGTGTAATGACGCATAACTGGATGAGTCATGCTCACACCCGATGAGTCATATGTTTAACTCTTACGTGGACTTATTCTAAGATTACATTTACTTAACAAAGGTTTCTTCCAGACGTTTCTCACATCTAATGAAGGTTTACTAAAATAACCTGGGTTTTGGTGTATGGTAGCAGTTTCCTTAAACTTCCTCTTCCTCCAGTGCGGTTCTTTTTATAGGATTTCGGCATCTGTCCACAACCATTGCGACATTTTATTTTCTATCATATGATGTCATGAGATTTCGATTAAAAGGTTTCGTCATCGAGATACCATCATCAGGTTTTTATTTTTAAATATAAAATTGTTATTTTTATTGCAGTTTTGTAAATCTTGCTTGTTCTTATGTCTTTGTACAATAATACTGTAACCAAATAGCAATGTTTTGACCCTATAAAACAGTTTCAATCTTTATATTCGGAACTGCTAGAAAAACGAATATATACGAAGATTTAAAGGCATGTAAAATTAATTTACCTCGGAAACTACTTATCCGTTCTGAACAAAATTTGGCATACGAATGAAGAGTTATAACATCAGAAAAAGTATTTTAGAAAGAAAAATACGCATGGCTTTGCCCGCCTTGACAAATTAAATCATTAAATTAACTCAAAAACTACTTAACTAATCTATCCTAAATTTTGTATACGTATCTAATAGAATATTACCATGAAAACTACTTTTCCGGTCTCAAAAAAAATTGTAAAATGAGTAAAATTTTCGGTGTCGCAATTAAAGTTCGACAAGCTGAAAGCGCCGCGGCCCAAACGTCAATAAACAAAGCGCCGCAGGCACACAAAAAAAATTGTGTCTACCAGATTCCCTGCGAGTGTGGTCAATCTTATATTGGTGAGACACTAAGACCACTCGAAGTAAGAATTAAAGAACAACAACCAAAAAGGAGAGATCGAAAAATCAGGCGCGGCTGACCACGCCAGGACGCACGGCCATCATATTATATGGACAGAAGCCGAAATCCTACAAAAAGAACCTCACTGGAGTTACTATACTTACTGGAGATATTTACCAGTTGAAACGTTGGGATTCAAACAAGTAAAGACAATGCAAGTGCAAAACTCTTTGCCGTTGAAGTATCTACTTGTAATTTTGAATAATAAAGTGCCTATACTCATTTTTTAATCATATAACCCTTTTTTAGAACCTCCCACAACTGATTTCTTTAAAAGTTCTACATAAAGGTATATCTACTAATAAATTTCTTTTAGGTATGGTATTGGAATCTTGGCTCCCAATATAGTCGATCCTGGAGTAAAAAATTATCAGTGTGGCCACAATGTAATAATTGCCCATGGAAAAGCGTATCGGATGTACAATGAAGAATTCAGACAAAATCAAAAAGGTAAAAAAATCGGCAAAAATTTCCATCGGTGAGTTTTTATAATCGGCCTTCACAGCCTCTTCCTGAGATTATTAAAGGAATTAATCCATTTTTTCCCAAGAAGGTCCAACATTATTACACCAAAAAGAAACCCCCCACTTACCACCACACACACCCTATACTATGAATACACACCTAAAATATTCTTGAAAACCAAAAATACAAACTATACTGGGATAGAACTCTACATACAGATAAGACGCTTATAACTAATGGACCAGACATGACCCTCACCGACAAAAAAGAAAATAAAACATACCTTATAGATATCGCAATACCAAATTACACGAACATAAGAAACAAAGAACAAGAAAAGATAACGAAATATCCACCACCAGTGATTAAAATAAAAAAACTCTGGAAATAAGGAAGAGTCACAATGGTACCTATTGTCATCTCAGTCACAGGCATAATAACTAATGGAACACCTCAAAATACTCGACCTCCAACCATACATCCAGACCAACATAGTGGCGGCTCGCGGTCTTAAAAAATGGTGAAGAGCTAGATATAGTGCGAGTACTTAAACAAACATTGACTAAAATTCGTGTAACAAAACGTCTCTCTTATCCTCATCTGTCCAACGACTGAATGGAGTTTCAAACAAATTACAAACTATGTCATTAATTGGGTTCATTTTTAAAATACACAACTAAGTAGGTACGTACACCACTGAATTAACTAAAAAAGAAAAACAAAACTTTTTAATTACACACTAAATCACGTAAAAACGATCAGTTTCGCGAAGCCTCAAAATAAATACCTTAAGGTTGGGCGAACCAATGCTAAAACAATAGTGCATACGACTGATCTATTTTTAAATTTCCCTTCATCTTATTGCAAATTGTTACAGGCTGTTTGCGTGACTGACGTCACGTAACCATAGCAACGGTGAATATCAAAGCCATGTTGGACGTTTGGCCTTCAGATGCTTTGAGCTAACAGACACGGTCGGCTGGGGCGCGCCAAAATGCGCAAGTGTTTATAATTATTGTCCATCGGAGTTAACCGTGGCCCTATTATGCATAGCTACATTCGGATTAAATAAATGTTATTAATTCGAACATAATTATTTTTTAAGGGCTAAAATGGTAGCTGTGTTGATACATTAATATTTAATATTGTCGAAAAACTTTCCTCCTGGTTTTATTTTTTTCATTTACTTCACCTGACGAGCCGCCACTGCCTCTACATCCAAAAAGAAGTCTTGCTCAAAACATCAGCACGCATTAGAAATTTTTTCAACAATAAATACCATGTAACTTTTCTACGATTTAACTCTAAATCCGCTAAACGCAAGAAAACAAGAAGTAATAATAATAATAATAATAATAATAATCGAATGGGGAAATTCTTAAAAAAGTGGTAGCAGCAGACACTGGATATACAGCCCTTAACTTAAAGCAGAACGGATTACCTAACATCATCCGCACGCCGCCAAGTCAACAGCTTGTAACTTGGCAAGAAAAAGCTCTACACGGCAAATACCCTACTGCACTCCAAAATCCACTCATAGATAGAGAAATGTCACTGAATTGGTTAGAGAAAAGGCAGCTTCACGCTGAAACAGAAGGTTTTATAATCTCTATCCAAGACCGTGTCATTCGAACTCGAAACTATGAAAAAGTCATCTTGAAAAGAAATGTGGAAGATGTGTGCAGAAAATGCAATTGCCCCGGAGAAACGATAGAACATATCACGGCGGGATGTGGTGCTATGGCCCCCAACGCTTACCTGGGGAGACATAATCAGGTGGCAAAGATCATCCACAAGGAACTGGCCCATAAACTAGGGCTAAGGGAAAACCTCCCACCATACTACCAATACTCACCCGAGCCAGTCCTTGAATCCCCTGAATATCTCTTATACTGGGACAGGCCAATAATAACGGATAGAACAGTAGACCACAACCGTCCGGATATTCTTCTCATCGAAAAATCTACCAAGAAAGCTTTCATAATCGATATAGGTTGCCCACTAACACACAACCTCTCTAAAACCGAATCGGAGAAGAAGACCAAGTACTCGAATTTGGCTATAGAGATAAAAAATATATGGAAGCTAGATAAAATCGACATAATTCCGATCATAATATCGGTGGAGGGAGCTATGACGAAAAATTTCAAGCAGCCCAACTTGGAAAAACTGGGCCTTTCAGGTTATTTATACCAACTTATTCAGAAAAGCGTCATCCTCCAAACTTGCCATATAGTACGGAAGTTTCTAAACAGTACAGGTTAAGATGAATTTCTTCTTTGTACTGTAAATAACACCAGCCTTACCAACAAAAAGCTGAGAAACAGAACACTGAAAACATAATAATAATGCCTGTTTATTTTCTACATTCCACCCCTCAGTTTATTTTGCGAGTTAGATCAAAATATATTCAAGCAAAGTTATATTGTATATTCCAAAAAATAAAATGCTTAAGTTTTGATATTTTATCGATAAAAATCCTATAATCTTCTTAGTCATGTGTTAAACGTCGCGCCGTCCAGCGGTAAATTTAGGAACTTTAAAATTATTTCCAGCAATTTCTCTTGATCGATTTTGAAACGATTTTTGTTTATTTTAACACGACAAACGGTTTGACCGATGATTTATTTTTAGGTAGAGTAACTATGGTTGTAGATAGTAACTGGTTCGAACCTGCATCAAATAGCACCGAGGATATTGAGGCTTCGGAAAGGAATCTTCTATTTACTGTAAGTGTGAAATTTTTAATTTTATATCCGGATAATTAAAACACTATTTTGATTTAATATAGCCTTAATATAGCTTAAACAGTCTATCAGAAAGTAGAGGTGGGAATACTGTTATCGATATGAAAAATTCCATTTCATACCGCGACAAGAAAATACCACGACTAAATAACCGTTACTTGGGAATATTTTTTATAATTGTTAATACTTTAAAAATAAGTATCTTGTAGATGTGTTAGTTATGGAAAAAAATATGAACCCTGGTTTACATAGCTCCACCATTATAACCTTCGCGTCTTAAATTCCTCATCGCTTCTCTCCTCTCTTATTATTAATATTATAATTATTATTGGTAATTCGAGGAGTTTATATACTGTTTTAAGTAAGTAATAAGTATACAATTTTAATATAGTTTAATTTTAGTATGGTTGGTTTGCTCACCCAATCGTTTATGGAGATTATCCGGAAATAATGAAGGAACGTATTGCAAATCGTTCACGTTTAGAAGGGTTTAATTCATCACGTTTACCAAGCTTTACTGATGACGAAAAGGAAATCATAAAAGGAACAGCTGATTTTATGACAGTCAACATTTATACTTCTTCCGTGGCACAGGTATATTATTCAATTTTTTAGTAATTATAATTTATATTTGTAATGGTATACTATTAATAAGTTAATAGTATATATTATTAGTTATGTATAGTATATGGTACATAAAATATATAATATATAATATATAATATATAATATATAATATATAATATATAATATATAATATATAATATATAATATATAATATATAATATATAATATATAATATATAATATATAATATATAATATATAATATATAATATATAATATATAATATATAATATATAATATATAATATATAATATATAAAAATGTATAGTATATAGTATAAATTAGGTAAGATATTCGATTTTAAACCTGGTAGGAGCGCTAGAGGCGCCGGAAGCCGAAAGGGGGGTTTAATTTACTTTTTATTTTTAAGGCTATTCCTGAACCAGCTATTATTCCCCTTCAACCAACAAGAGATTTAGATATTGGGACATATGTATTTCAACCCGATGACTGGGAGAAAACAGTTACTGATTGGTTTAAGGTATATATTTTATCTTTATAATAGTAAAAACTATCCAATTTCAATACTGAACCTGACTGTATCAGAAATCAAATTATTTCAATCAGTTTTTTTTCAGTAGAAGCTTTGGATATTTTAGTGTAATTAATAATAATGAATTCTAGTGACCTTTTGAAATGAATTTCGCTGTATGTGGAATTGCACAGATTATGGCTTTCTGGTGAGTCCTAATAAGGACAAAACGGTCATCATTGTATACCTCCCTACAGGAAACCCATTTATACTTTCAACTGTTAAAAATTGTAATACAAATCTGTATTAAAATTCTCAAGAGTTTTTAATGTTTAACGCATAATATGCTGAGTTAATCTTTGAAAATATTTAATCAATATTTATGATGGTAAAATCAATAAAGAGTCCTTTTTTAGAGCTAGATAACTCCAGATTTGCCAGGTTTGCGCAGTTAATGGATATAGGATGTGTCCTACATATATTTTCCCGGTATTTAGAATTAGATTAATTCACTTCAGCTTTCCATCCTTTTTATAACATTTTTTACCTTATTAAAAAGATCAGACACTACAACTACTATCGCATCATCGGCATACATAGCCAAATAATCAGTGAACCTATCAGGACGATAGTTAATATATCATAAAAATAATAGCAGTCCCAGAAATGATCTCTGAGGGACACCTAATTTAATTGGCTGAGATTTTGACAACAAAAATTCACACTTTATCCTAACTTATCTAGTAGAAAGGTGGGACTCAATCCATTGCAAAGAGTACTCCGAATGGCTATGTAATATAGTTTAGTAAGAAAAACATTTTTAAAGTAGTTATGTTGGCGTCTGTAAATAATTTTTAAATTGAAAAATGTATTTGCCGGTGTACAGACACGATTAAAATTGAAAAAGTGTTATGCCTCCGCTGAGAATCGAACCCAGAACCTCTCGATTACATGTCAAGCGCGCTGCCAATTGCGCTACGGGGGACCTGAAATTCTCTCACCAACTTCGGTCATATAACTTATTCAATTGTATGTTAGTAGTAATAGTCTGGAATCTCCTGTGATTCACAGACCGGGGAGGATGTTATAAGGGGAAAGGGAACTCACTCACTACCACTGAACATTAAGATATATTTTTCTTTTATCCGTAAGTGTATCGAACGCTATAATATGTGGATCAATAGAAGAATACGGTGATAACATATTTATCCTGATCTAAACTGGAGTACACAACATTCCGTCAATTTATTGGGCAAAAGAGCAATATTTTTTTTAAGAGAAAATACTGAAGATTGATTATAATTTTCTATATTTTCTTAATTACCTTTTTTGTGAATAGGAGTTGCCATAATAGTTTTAGCGTGATAGGATAGCATTATTTCTATTATTTTTAGTACGTCATTTTTAATAAGTTTTTCAGATACCTACCATTGAACTTCAGGTTAAAGCCAGTCTGCTCCAGGTTACGCTAAAATTATTAAATTTGTCTATTAGTTTTATGTTGAAACGGTAGTAAAATATTGAGTAAACTCATTAACAAGTCGCGATGGTTCAGAAAAAGCTTTATAATGCATCAATTCCACTAACACACTATATAGTATATATTCTTTGAAATCTAATACTTTCAGGTGGTACCATGGGGTGCCAGAAAGCTCGTAAAATGGATAAGTGATACTTATGAACACCCAGAAATAATAGTGACTGAAAACGGATATCACGACAATGGCACTGTCATTCATGATTTGGATACCAGAGGACGATATTATAAAGTAAGGTTAAGATTATATTGTGTAGGTATATTATAGGCGAAGGCTTATTCCTGAAACTAGTGAATTTTATACAACACGGTGCCTTTATCGCGACGACTAGGATTACCTTAAGCACCATAAAATATAATTTACAAAAAACTTTATCGTGAATCCTAATTTAAGGACACAATTTTGTAATTTAAACATTGCAAGTAGGTATCAGTTTGTAGTCGGAGTACCACAGAGGCCATGAAATCAACCCCCACATCCGTAATGAAGATCATTCTAGACCGTTCTCCGCTTCACTTGGTGATAAAAGGAGAGGCAAGAATGGGAAACTATAGATTGAAGAGTTCGACACCGCTCCTCGGCAAGTAGAGAACTGGACATGAACTTTTAAGTGATACGATAGGTGGACCTATATTATCCATACTACCATAATTTCTGGGGCAATAGTCTGGTATACAGATGGCTCTAAAATCAGGGTATTTACCGGAGCGGGAATACACGGAGTAAGAAGAACTTAGTTTTCCCTCTGGGAAAGTCTCCCACAGTGTTCCGAGCAGAAATCTACGTCATATTACAGTGTACGTATGAAAACAACAAACAAATCTTACCTTAATAAGCGGATCCATATATACTTTGATAGTCAAGCAATCCTTAGATCACTAATATGCAATAATGTGCAGAGTACGAGATGCCATAAAGCAATGGATCAGGAATGAACACAAAATCTACTGGAAAAACAGACTGGGATTACACCAAATCAAATGTTTCATTGGGGATGCAGAACCGGGACTAACAAAACAGCTGCTTCAAATGAACAGGAATCAGCGAACTATTACAGAAATTCTGACCGGACACATGGCTGTCAAGAATTATCTACATAGAATGCAATTGTACAATGGAGTCTTTAACTGCAGACTATGCGGACAAGTTAGAAAAACAGTACAGTTCATAGTTTGCCATTGCGAGGCAGTAGATCGAAAGATGCAACGAATACTAGGGCAACCAAAACTGGAACCAGAGGGCATCCTGATCCTCTCTCCAGTTGACCTACATAAACTAGTAAAAGGAACTGGGATCAATGAGTGGTTGTGAAAATCAAACAGTTTAAGCACAATGAGTCAAACGAAAGGGAAAAAATACCAGTGTGTAGTTTTCAAGTTTTCTATTAGCGATGAGATAGGAAACCTTATAAAATAAGAGAAAAAATAACGGCAACTGCGTATTGCTGCGCTGTTGTTACTGCGATGTTGTGGACCAAGTGCTAAGTTGGAAATTATTAATAACCTCTTGTTCTCTTTTCTGTATATTGGAAGAAAGGAGACTTTGTATTTCGTGGAAATTTAAATTTTTTATTTAAAATCTTTAGGAGATCACTTTCGGCTTGCGCCATCCTCAGTATTTGTCGTCAATATTCGTAAGCCTTAGTCGGGTAGATTAGCATTTCGTTCACTATAACATTAAATTCAAAAAACAAGTTTTAAAAGACTAAAGTTGGTTTAAAGAACAAAAGATGTGTTTACATTTTATTTGTAACGTATGAAATTGTTTTTTGAATTAAATGTTATAGTGCAACAACAGCCACAGCTAACTTTTTATAATTTATAATGTTACTGCCAACAATCAATAAATCCTTTCTATTTATAGCTTTACCTAAGTAACTTACAAGACGCTCTATACCAAGATGGTGTTAACTTGACTGGATACATGGCCTGGTGTCTCTTTGATGATTTTGAATGGCAGTATGGATACAAGTATGCTCAACTTATATTATTTAAAAAAAATATTTTGTTGGACTTTTTTTTTCTTTTCTTTTTAAAAATGAAATAGTTTGATATATTAACTAATCGAACCGTTGCTTGTATACAATAACCACGAACAAAACAAGTCTTTAAATAACAAAATATTGAATAAAATATGCCCATCCCCATGTTGGTAATATGACCAAATGCTATCAAAGGGTTTGTTCCCACAACAGTCATGGACAGTCCGTTACAATCAGTCTACGCAATAGACTCGGACGCGGATTTCTGAGTACTTGGATTAGTTGGAGAACTATCAAACTGTTGATAACTTGTCCGTGATTGCTTGTCGGAACAGAGCTAAAATATACAACTAGAGGTGGGCAATCTGGGTCTGTTTTGGGCAAAGATCCGGCTCACCGAAAAGGGCTACGGATCCGTCGTTCCAAAAACTAAAACGCAAATCTGTCTATTCAGTTCCATACCTCGGTCGTATTCAATATACAATCCATGCATTATTGAAACGTCTTGAATGGCGAACGCCATCTTAAGTGGTCATATCATATTGTCTAAAAACCGAATCGCGTTTGTTACTATTTCCTTATTTCCACTTAATTTTAATAAAAATTTTAATATTCATATTCCTCACACCTACATCCACTTTTTCTCCATAGTTTTTCAAATGACTAGCCAACAATTTTCTTTTTCTTAAATGATTCTATTCCATTCACTTCAGTTTCATATCTTTTAACAAATTTTTCACACACAGATGTCAAACTTTTCATTCTACCTTTAAACCCTTATAGTGCCTCAAACCCATATTTTTCTTTTTCACAATGCAACGAGTGTACCTATTTTCTCACCTTTCTACTCATTTTTACATCGAACCTAAAATTTTGTTGCTCAGTTAGGGTGATAGCTACTGGTTTTTCTTCTTTATATTTATTCTTCTGAAGATGAATGCTTCTGCGTTTGAAACATGTAGAGAAGTTGCGTAAAAACTATTTCTTTTGTCTGTTTAAAGGTTGGAGACACTTGAAGACGACTGGAGATGCTTACTAGTTGAAACGTAGTGATTCTAAACAAATAAAGACAATGCAAGTCCAAAACTCTACTGCCGTTCAACTATTTCTTTAATATAACAGTGGAGGAAGACTTTTTATTTTTTACCTCTAAATTTCCACTCTACTTAGGGTATGGACTATTTCTTGAAGTTAAAAGTAGATCGATTATCAAATCAATCAAATTCCATTTAAGATCCGTGAACCGTCTGTTGAAGCGTAGCTTACGTGGGTTAGATTTTAAAAACAAGGTTGCTGCTTCGCAATTATTATTAGTTTGGTCATAGAAACAAAATGTCTTTTAGGATGGGCATATTGTATTCACTTGCCTTACATTGTGTACCATTATCAAAGAAACCTGTATTTGGTCATAGTGTGCAGGGTGCTACAAATTCCTGTGCGTACATTGATATCTCGAAAAATTTAAGAGATACGACAATGCTTAAATCTAGGCAAAGTTGCATATTTTGAGTTTTAATAATTTGGTTCCTAAAAATTAAAAATTCCAGGTTCGTATATACAAATTTGGTGGTATCTAAGGAATTTTTTTTTCTAATAACGTCATCTTGTAAATTATAAAAGACGGCTATGAAACGTATTTTTTATTTTTTCGAAGTCAAAAACAAAGGTGCAAAAAATTGCAAACCGAATTTGTAGCACCCTGTAGATATCATTGCATATTGCACAAGTATTGTAAAAAAAATAAAAAGTTTTAAAAAAATTATCCTACAAAAGCTCAAGTGTCAATAATTTTTATTTTTAGCATACAATTGGGGATGTACCATGTTGACTTCACTAGTGATAACAGAACAAGAACGCCAAAAGATTCAGCCAACTATTACCGACAAGTGGTTACCACGAGATGCTTGGTTGATGAATGCATCGATTAAATTAAATATTGTTTTGTTTAAAGTAAATAAATAAATCGTATATTTGTCCATTTATACTCTTTACCTCTGAATTTTTAAAACTTTTGTTGTATTTTATTTTTAAAAGTTGCAGTAATAATGAGTTTCTTACGTTTCTCAAGAGCCTTCCATACCATCGTGAAACGCGGCATCGTTTCCTGACTTGTCCAATTGAAAATTTAACCCGAAATGATATCATATTTTTTTAAACTGATTTTTTTAAAGTTTCAATTGTATAGATAGTTTATTTAACTACGTATTGTACAAATAGCACATCGTAGCAGATCCTAAAATATATATCATTTCACAAATAAATCCGTCATAACCTTCGGCCTTCCTTCATCAGTCCGCGCTAAGAAAACACGCTTCTGGTAAGTGCATTGGGGCCAATCTTCAAGTTTTACCCTAATTTGGAAAATACTTTGCTTTCTTAATATAAAATATGAAACACGCCTCTATAAGTTTTATTATTAATTAGTTTAGATAGGATATTTTTAAAGGGATAACGAATAATAGGTATCGTAAAATAAGAAGCACTTTTGTGACAATTAAAATAATTTTTGCTGATAGGTTCATAATATTTAATAATAAGTGCTCTTATCATCATTTTTCACATTTTTTTTTTATGATAAAACACCTGCACTGTAGGAAAAATCCTTTAAGGCGCTCTGGGAGCGGTGCGAGTGCGAAAAAAGCGATTAACGTTGGTCTTGAAACGTTGAAGATTGTATTCATTGGGAAACATGACCTCAGGAAGATCATTCTACAAAGATGACGTTCTCCAGATGAAAGAATTCTTGAACAATGAAGTTCGAGGAGTACTAAGCTGAACAACATATGGATGAGCGGTAGTGGTTCGCCGTGTATTTCTGTTTTGCATTGCTCTAGGTGGAATCAAGTGGGCAATGTCAGTCGAACACCTGCCATGGAAATATCTGTAAAAGAGAGCCAAATCACCAACCTGTCTTCGATGCTCCAGGCTATCGAGGGTCTTGGTCAGCTCGGGGTCGCCGATCAAACGAACGGCTCTCCTTTGAATGGAATCCAGTAGCCGAAGGGTGTGCTTGGGTGCAGAGCTCCAGACATGCGAGCAATATTCTAATGATGGTCGAATCTGGACTTTGTAGAGTGTCCAAAGTTGATGAGGTGTGTACAACCTTTTGGTGCGAAAAAGTACACCAAGTTTCTGTGCAGCTGCCTTGGCAATTGCGGCAACGTGATCATGCCAAGACATATTACCTCCCAGATTGACCCCCAGCAAATTAATAGACGGTGCCAGGGGAATTGCGTGTCCTGCCATGACTATATCCGGTTCTGCAATGTTAACCTTTTTGGAGAAGACTGCTGCCTGGGTTTTCTTAGCATTAAATTCGACTTGGTTACCGTCACCCCAAGCCAAAATTTCTTCCAGGTCATTGTTGAGGCGCAATACTTCATGCTGCCTGCGAAGATGTGCGTCGGCAGCGGATGTTTGGGGAGTCAAGGTAAAAGATGAGACAAGTGTGCTGTCATCAGCAAAGCTATAAATTGGATTTTGGGCTTTCACTAGAAGGTCGTTAATATACAGTAAAAAGAGGGTAGGCGACAATATGGACCCTTGAGGAACACCGGCATTGATGGTGAAGGTGTCTGAGAGAAACCCGTCAATCGCCACTTGCAGAGAACGGTTCTTAAGGAAGCTGGTTAACCATAAACAAAATCCATTAGGCATACCGTAGGATCGCAATTTACTTAGAAGCCCAGTGTAAGTTCATCGGCGCATGTCTTGAGAACAATGATGGGAATTTCGTCTGGACCAGAAGCTTTATGACTTTAAGAATCCGTTTAACAAGACGCTGACGGAACACGATTTCAGACATTTGCGATTGAACTGAGGGAATGTTGGGTGGTGGTTTTCCCTGAAAGTCTACAGAGGAATGCGAGGAAAACAGTTTAGCAAGTAGGTTTGCTTTATCCCCGGCTGTGGTTGCTATTGTGCCGTCGGAACGTGTTAGAGGTGGAATAGTTGACTTTGTAAAGTTTTGGCTGACGACCTTAGCGACTGACCAAAAGGACCTTGATCCGTTAGGACTGGCAAGAAGTAATAATAATTTACCTCGTTTTTGGCAATATTGATTCAATCAGGCGGATCATGAGATTTTTAATTTATAATTAGTATTTTCGCCCTTTTGCTAGACTTCGCGGCGTCGCGTCGGCGTCAGGTTTCGGGAAAAAATAAATATGGAGGCGTTAATTGTTACTATTCCGGCTAGCAGCGCGTCTGCAGAACGATTCTGTTCTGGATTAAAAAAAATTCATACCTATTTACAAAACACACAGGGTGAGACACGCTTATTAACAATTTATCTCTCTGGAAAGCGACTTTTGCAGAATTTAAAACGGAAACCAATTTTTATGACGATATTTTGAAATAATTTTTACGTAAAGACCGCCGTGTTGAACTTATTTACTTAATAATGTCGTTTTATCCTTTTTCTGCCAGTGTTAATAATAGTAAATAACTTTATTGTAACTAAGGAAGAGAAAATTATAAAAAGCGAAGTTAAAGCTAAGCTTCCTCACTTAACCTCCCCACAAACTCAAAAACAAGACATTTTGTGACAAAATTTGAAATTTAAATGCTTGAATGCTACGGAAGGTAATTTTTTGTCTTAACTGTAATTTATGCTTACCCTGGTTAAAAGAGCATTGCACGCCACTGCAGGGTGACCTAGTCGCCCAGTAACCTAGTTTCCAAACTACTACAGTTTTTTTTTAAGTTCCCCGATGTGAGGACTGCCTTACTCCGCCACTGTTTGATTGAACCAAATATTAAGCATTATTTACTGGTAACTAAAAATCACAGTTTGCATAAAGAATCCTGTCATAAATTTACCTTTTGTTTTCTTAAATGAATCCTAAAAAATAAACCGTAAAATGGCTCGTCGTACTAAATTTGGGATGTCACAAGAGTATGCATTTTATGAACTTCCGTGCAACATAAAAACTTGCTCGTAAAGCGTCTAATAAATGGGAAACCGAAAAACAACAAAAAGCGATCCGGTGCAGTTTATTTTTGTAAAGCTGCTACCGGCGAACGCTTTGTGATATTATACAACTACCGAACCGGATAAAAACCACTATTTTTTTTAAAATTAAAAACTAATTTTTCAGCTATAACAGGTGCAATGAAATAAGGATCTTAAGTATTCAGGGTGTCCCTGGATGGGATTACCTGTACCAAAAATGGACCTAATTTTAAATTTATACAAAATTTAGTTTCTAAAAAAATTTAGATTTTTTATTAAAAAATCTAGTTTTTGTATACAGGGAGGTCGAAACTTAATAAATATTAATTTTAGAATAAACTACCTTAATTTTAGGTTTAATGCCATCAGAAAATGTTGGTTAGAATTACCTTCTCCGTCATAATTCAAGATTTAAAGAATATTTATTTTACTTTGATTTTTCCCCGTGCCTAAGCTTTTTCAGAATGTAACAAATCAAGGCATGAGAAAAATCGATTTTAACTAAATTTTGTTTTAATCTTACAGTATTATGACGAACAAGATAATTCTATAGTCTATTTCAGAAGGTGTAGAGTAATAAAAGCTCATTAGGTATGCAAAGTGACTACAGAGTGACCCAACGAATATTTTAACCACTTTCATAATTTGGCATTGATTTCATTGCAAAATTCTTTCTTTTGGTTGGGTTTGGGTCAATTTATGGGTTTTGCCTATTGTTATCTATTCACAAACACTGAAAATGGTGTGACAAAGGCCTGCAATATGTACATAGTATTAGGTATACTTATTTTTTATTAAAAATTATTAAAAAATACAAAATACAAAAAATACATTATTTATTATATTTCATAATAGTTTCTTTTTGATCAAATCTTTATCATCTTGTTTTCTTTATATATTATTATTTCTTATAATAATAATTTAATATAATTATATAATAATTTTTTGCACAAAATTATTTGCGCCTATGGCCAACATCGAAATTGAGCCGAACTGGACAGAATTTCCCATTTTATTTCTCTACGCTTTTCTGAAATAGACTATAACTTATAACTATCAAGGCGCTCTCTGAAATAGACTATAACTATAATAGACTATCAAAGCGCAGAGGGCTACTATGTCCTTCGTAAATTTAAATAATATACCTATAGATAGAAATTGGTTTCTGATTATATAGTCGGATCTGGTCTTATCGTGCGGGTCATACGATTCAAGAAAGACATACTCTCAGTTTTTGTTTTCTTTACTTGCGTTTAATTTTACCCTCTAAATAAAATACGTAAGATAAATGAGATAGACTTATTCCATTTTGACATGAAAAAAAAGGATATATATGTATTTACTTGCCAGCGATTCTAAAAAAGCTTATAATAGCACCAGCTACGTTTTATTTTAAATATGCCAGTTTTGTGACTTTGACAGTTTGTGACAAAATGAAACAATTTTCTGGGTTTTTGCATCCCCAATCAAAAAAAAATGGTACTTAATCTGATAAACTATTTCGAAAATGAAAGAAAAAGTGAAAATTCGCCAACCAATATTCAGAAAACAGTAGCCAAAGCACTGGGAATTAGTTTAAGGACTGTGCAGAAAATTGTGCATGAGACAAAACATAACATAATACCCAAGAATACTAAAAAGTGTAAACGAAGAAAGCCAAAGACTGAGGATGTAAGCGAAAATATTAAAATTGAAGTTCGAAATGTGATTTACGATTTATACAAATCAAAAACCAATGTAACTCTTCCAGTTTTACAAAAAACATTAAAAGTTCGGGGTGTTTTGGAAATTGGACTTGAAGCGTTATCAAAATTATCAAAAAATTTAGGATTTCGCTATAAAAAAGACTGTAACCGAAGATTTTTATGTAAGCAGCCACAGATAGTGAGTCAGCGTGTTCAGTTTTTAAAAAAATATACGGACAATTACAAATCGAAATTTAGAAAAGTGGTATTTTTAGACGAAACGTGGATATTTTCGAATGGAAGTGGTTCAAAATCTTGGTAAGATGAGTCTGTAAAAAGTGTTAAAAGGAAAAAGAGGTGCGGTACGGGACAGCGTTTTATTATTTTGCATGCCGGTTCTGCAACAGGATATGTTGCCGGTGCGAGTTTAATTTTTTCTTCAGCATCAAAAAGTGCTGACCATCATGATAATATGAATTGCGAAATGTTTGAAAAATGGTTAAAAGTTCAATTGATACCAAATTTGGATGCTCCGTCTTTAAATTGTATTAGATAATGCATCATATCATTCAAGAATTTTAAATAAACAACCTACTTCATCTTGGAGGAAAAGTGATATTTATGAGTGGCTGGAAAAACACAATCAAAATCCTTTACCAAATATGCTTAAATCGGAACTCCTATCAATAGCAAAGTCTCTTAAAAAACTTAAAATATACGCGGTAGATGAAATACTGCGTGAATATGGCCATGAGGTTCTACGACTGCCACCATATCATTGCCAGTTTAATGCAATAGAATTAATATGCGCTGGTGCAAAGTCTTATTATGAAAAACATGTAGGTGATGGTCTTAAATCCGACCAAGTACAAATAGTTTGGCAAGATTCGTTAGATCATATTACACAAGAGTACTGGAAGAAATCGGTGGAACATACAGAAATATTAATAAGGGATTGGTGGGATCGAGAACAAGTACTAGATGTCAAAGTAGCGCCAATGAGAATTGCTCCATTCGAAGACGACTCAGACGACGAGGACTTTTCAGATTTTATAAGTGACGATGAGAGTTTTTAGGCTATAATTATAAACGGTGTTTTTCGTTTACATTTTTTAGTATTCTTGGGTATTATATTATGCTTTTTTTTCATGCACATTATTCTGCATAGTCCTTAAACTAATTCCCAGTATTTTCATTACGGTTTCCTGCATATTGGTTTGCGAATTTCCACTTTTTCTTTCATTATCGAAATAGTTTATCAGACTAAATGCCATTGTATTTTTAGGTTATAGTAGTAAAATTGTTAAAATAAATTGCACTGTTTATTATTGTCGTTTTAATTAAAGGGTATAGTAGGTATATAATTAACGATTATATAATTTTTTTGTAACTTTTTCAACTCCCCTGTACATAATTTTTATAAAACTAATAATATTAGGTATATGTGGCTATCTTCGCGATAGCTAAAATAATGAAACTATTTTTTCTTCCTTCGGTATATTTTTAAATAATCTCACAACATTTTGATAGCCTCTGTGTTGTCTGATTTGACGCATATATGATCAGTGACCTTTGGAACCGCACGTTAAGACCAGATCTGACTATATCCTTCTTTCCTATTGTTATGTGTCCTCCTGAGGCCCTCTTGTTTGTTTATTAAATGTTTTCTCTAGAATAGGTCTCTATTATATTTAATTATTCTAATTAATATTAACATTTTATTTTCTCTTACTCGTATTTATGTATTATATTAACAAACATGGAGCTAAACTAAGTAATGGCATTATCAGAAAGATTTAATGGTTTCTGTCAGTGGGTGGTGTTTTGCCCCTTAATGACGTTTCTATGAAACGGCTTTTATAACCTCCCTTAATGATTCTTGTTTTAAATATTTTCATGTCTGCCTTTTTAGTTTAGGTTCAGGGTAGGCTGTAAATTTATATCATTATTTTACCACTACATAGGCGTGCCACGTGATTTCCTGACAATGTAATAGTTTCCGCTATTTGCAATAAAAAGTTAATTTTCCTTTTATATACTTAAATGAAAATATGGTAAAATTACAATAAATATGTTTGATTATTTTTGGCCACCAAATATCACAGCGAATTTACATTATAATAATTGTAGTTTTACATCTGTGAACTAAATACATTTAAATCTACCATTTGTAAATTCCTCCTAAAAATCGATGTGAAATTATTTTAATATAACGGGGGTGTCCCGCAAAGATTTGCCAGCGGCTGTAACTCGGAAAGTATTGGTCGTAAATTTTCGGAAATTTTTTTTATAGGTATACCGGTAAACATAAAATACTGGAAATTATTTTTAAAGTTGTACGAAACGATTTACAGAACTGTAAAATTCATATTACTAAATGAAAGTAGATAAAACATCTTTATGCAACGCAACAATAGTCATGTGTCATTGGTTAAATTATTGAGTTGAGAAAGTGAAACTTCTTCATTTTTTTTCAAAATTGATTGCATATAAGACATAGCGTTTTCAAGATTATAAAATACTGCAAATCTAATTTCAACAAATTTACTGGGGGCTGGGGTATTTATAAACATATTTCTGTTCTTAAATTGGAATTAGAAATTTAATTTCCATATAGTTCTATGTAATTTTTAGTTCTTCATTCTTAAACAGAAGAATAATAATATATTGTTTACCTAGTAGGGAAAGCTGAAAATTCCTTAACGACCGTAAAGATTGTATGTCGAGGTGCAAGCCGAGACTGACAATACGGCGTCCAGGAATGTGGCTTTTTCTACGTAGTATACATACAATTTTTCCGTAAATCAAAAATTATTAAAAGGACATAAATTATTACAATCAACAAAATTTTGAAATAAATATTATTAACTTTATTCACAAATAAATGATGCCATTAAATATTTGTGTTGAATAACTGTGGACACACTGTAATATTGAATTATCAAGCTTAACACATTTTAGTTTACAAGTTACCGTACAGAAATAATATTTCCTTATAGTGCAATAATAAAAATATTTCCTAACAGTTATTTTTCGTTGCCTAGCAACGACTAAGTATAAGAAAATATTTACTTTTTCTTTCAGAAATGTTATCAGAATGTCAATATTTCCGATCGATTCTCGGAAAAACCTTTTTTTCCAACAATTGCCCAAAATTTCTGTTTTCTTTCAAAATTTTTTTATATAGGGGGGTTGAATTTTTAAACTCCCATAAGAACTTTTTAGTTTAAAAACCATTTTTTAATTGTATAATAAGGCATTTCACAATAAATAAAAAATAAACTTGCTTAATATATTATACAAAATCGACGGCACTACCGAGTTCTTGAAATATGTAGTATGTATAACCTAACTCATTCATTTATTTGTATATGTTATGCCAGCACCTTCATTAAAATTTTAATAACAGTGTGCAGATCCCATAAAGATTTTAAAAATGGTAAATAAACCATTATTAATATTTTTTATGAGACACTTTCGTATTCAATAAAAACGATATAACAGCTAATTTTATAACAAAATTAACAATTTATAAAATTTATTTATATAATTTAGTCAAACTTATTACTTTAGCTAATCCTCTTGGTACTTAATGTTTAACATTATTAAGTAAAGACGTAGTTAATATTTATTTTCATTAAATTTTTTAAAACATTTAGTATATTTGGTAATAATAAGTAATTTAATATCTTTTACACAGGCATATTTCACTTAAATCTTGTAATGCTTATACATATAATCTGTAACATAAATTAGGATAATTATTTTTCCTACGACCACCTATGAAAATGAGAAAAAAAGACGGTTAACTTGGCTCGAAAGCGCCGAATATCACACGCGTGTTGAAAGAAAATATTTCAACTCTAGAGTGGAAATACAAGGCACACTATTTAATTTAGGCATATGATGCCAATTTGACAGACCACACCTATTTATTAAAAAGAACAAATTTTAGAAAGCAGTTTAGCTTATTTATCACGTATTTGTCGAGTGATTCAGAATTAGAGTGTGAAAATACGCCATCTGAAATTATAAAAAAGAATATATATGAAGAAAATGTCATATATGAAACTTAAGCAGAAAATGTTTATGGGTCGCCATAGCCTAGAGACTAGAGCCATGACCTACGAATCGAAAGATCACAGGTTCAAATCCCATCAGGAGCACTTGCCTTTTTTTTATGAAAACATTAAATAATTTATAGAATTATTTTGAATTGAAATCTTCCTTGTTGGGTGAATTTTTTTAATTTATTTTTAATGCATCTTTCCTTGATTAAATAAAAAAAATCATTCAAGAAGGAAGATTTCAATTCAAAATAATTTTATAAGTTATTTAATGTTTTTATAAAAAAAAGTCAAGTACTCCTGATGGAATTTGAACCTGTGACCTTTCGATTTATTAAATTGGCATCATATGTTTAAATTAAATAGTGTGCCTTGTATTTCCACTCTAGAGTTGAAATATTTTTTTCAGCTCTAGAGTTGAAATATTTTTTTCACAAATCAAAGGTTTTTTTAATAATTCTTTGTGGTCGTAGGAAAAATAGTGTACATTACTCGTGTGAAAGTGATTATTCTAAAACTCGGAGAATTTCCGCACTCGGCTGACGCCTTGTGCTAAATATCTCCTCATTTGAAAAGTATCACTTTGATCACTTGTTATGTAATATACTATTATCTGAAAAAGTTTTGGGAATGTTTCGTACAAGGGCATTTCGAAAAACGGTAAGAGATACGACGATAGTTGAGTGATAGCCCTGGTGTCGCGACGTCTCAAAAATGTCAATCGATGGCAGGTATCTTAAAACTAATATATTTGAAAAATGTATTAAATTCTAAGAGACTTTTGTTCTTTGCTTATATGGGATAAAAGTGGTTGGCATGTAAGCGTACCATATTATTTATTTGCTATTTAAACTTATTTTATAAGGAACAGTTTTTAAAAAATTTAAAGATACATTAAATGACCATACCTAAAGTTATTTTGTTAAATTACATATACGATAACTTTTTACTTCTAGATGACCCCACCCTAAACTTATTATACTTTACAATTAAATTAAGTTTTCCATCTACGTCATTATTGTTTTACTTTTTTGACACCCCGTATATGTTGGATTAAAATTTCTGATTTAAGTGTTTCTTAACCAGCTGTACTTTTCATGATAAATACCTCTTTTACGTGACGATAGAGAATCTGTCTCAAGTCTTCAAGTACTTAAAATGGGTGTGTTCTGTTGACAACCAAATATGGACAATTTTAAAATACAATAACTCTCTTTTTTTAAATGAAAAACCATATATTTATTGGACTCGTCTGACATTAAGTGTCTTGTATTGTTGTTAAGTCATACCTATTCCAAAATTTACTGGTTTTGCCAATATTTCGATTTTTATTTAGAGTTTCGTAAAAAACTGTAATTTTAATTTTTCTAGTTAGCCATGACCAGCAAAGCCAAAACAAATGTAATTGAATACACTGTAATTTTAAAATAAATTGATAAATATGGTTACGTATTTTTATTATTTTTTATTTATAACTTAAACGAATCGAACAAAATCAATATTTTACCTAATTATTATTTTAATAGTCAATTAATAGCGGTCATTATTTGAAATGTCAATTAATAGAGGTCTGTAACCTGTAAGTACCCTTCCTGAATTAAGAAATAATAATTTAATCGACCTCGAAAGTACCAAGGCTGGCACAACCTTAATAAATACCAAAAGCTCTAAATCCAATCTACGAATAAAACTTTTACCGCAGTTCACATCACTTTAACTTCTTTTACACAAAATACAACTGTGCCAAAAGACTTTATAGCATGTTATTAAGCAGCTTGATATTCAAAATAAGTCCACAAACATTTATATAGTGTAAATGTAAGTAAACAAATGAAAGGCGAGGTTTCGTGCCGTTTGTTCTCGGTTCAGTGATAGTCAATAAATTATTTAGCTAATTTTTTTCCGTACAAACAGTTTTTCTTCTATTTCTTTTATTATAAGTGACACTTTCTGTTCTGTCAAACATCTCCATTAATTCTTCGAAAGCTCTTTTATTGGGTTGTCGTCTGTCTGGATATTTTTTATAATAAAGCTTTGTTGCCAACTAGCTATTTATGCCATCAGTTACAAAATTTCATTTCGTAACGTATTGCATACAAGATTTTTTCTAATTTTGAAGAAAGTAATAAAAAAATAAAATTTAATATAATTTATAAAAATTTGGAAAACATAAATTTAGTTTTTCTAATTTTGACATATAACTGATGGCATAAATAGCTATTGTTGCTGTTACTTCATGTTAGTTGTCAGTTTGACATTTTGTAAAAAAGTCTAGACGGAAGGTTTTTAGCGAGATTGATATATTTTTAGTTTTATTTTTTTTAAATGAGTCATTCTAGTTCTGAAGAGCTACCAAGCGACATTGAAGAGGCAGCAGGTAATGCTCTTTTATCAGTAATTCCCAAAAAGTCAAAGGCAGTTTATGATTTGGCATACGAAAAATTTGTTACGTGGTGTGATGAGAAGAAAATTAAACATGTTAATGAGAAAGTTTTACTTGCATATTTCGAGGGTAAGAAAGATCTAAAAGTTTCCACATTATGGACACTTTACCCAATGTTAAGGTCTAAACTAAATCTGAAAAGGAATATTGATATTAAAAAATATACAAATTTGGTAGCATATATTAAAAGGCAAGCGGACGGGTACAGTGCTAAAAAGTCAAAAGTTTTTAATAAAAAAGATTTTGCCAAATTTTTATTATAAGCTGATGACAAAGAATACTTAATGGCTAAGGTTGCAATGATAATTGGAATGGCAGGAGCATGCAGAAAAGCAGAATTAACTTTTCTTCCAGTTGAAAATGTTATAGACGAAGGAAGCCATTTTCGTGTTGATATCCCACCTTCAAAAACAAAAGTTATACGGCAGTGTGCAATTACCACTGGAGACATTGAAAATACGAATCTTGTTGAAATATTAAGAAAATATATTAGGTTGCGTCCCCAGATTCTTAAACACAACAGATTTTTTGTAAAATATGCGAATGGAAAATGTACCAGAAATCCTGTGGGAATTAACACATTTAGCAGTCTGCCAAAAGTTATTGCACAATTTCTTGGTCTTTCAAATCCTGTTCTATATACTGGCCACTGCTTCAGAAGAAGCTCTGCCACTTTCCTAGCAGACAGTGGCGCTGATCTTTTAAAATTAAAGAGGCACGGAGGTTGGAAATCTAGCTCTGTTGCGGAGGGATATGTTGAAAATTCCATGAATAATAAAAAACTTATAGCGCAAGAAATATTTGGTGAAACATCTAATGCAATGTGCGTCGCTTCCCAAATAACAGCAAGTTCGAGCAATGAAAAAAATATGTCGTCGGGAATTATTTGAATAATTGCAATAATTGTGTTATCAATATTTATAATAATTAATTAATTTATAATTTATGTTTTTAACTTGTATTATAACAGTTTAATAAATAGAATAATTTTTTTTGTCACTAATTTTGAAATACATTTTTCGTCACCAATTACATAAAATTTTACTTTATGCAACTAGTTACAAAAAGTAAGACGTTTCATAATGTCAATCAGTTTTAAAAAGTGTAACTTTATATGTCAAAATTAGAAAAAATGTATTTTTGTCACTTACGCCGAGAATGTAAATCAAATCAATCCTTTCCAATAAGTACTTAAAAAATTAATTTTTTAAATAAATGTTAAAATTAATGTCCAGCACCTGGAATATAAGAATACCTTGTTGAAAAAATATTACTAGGTATTATACGTATTTTAATTTGACATTATATTCAATTTTATTTGTTTTGACTTTGCTGGTCATGGCTAACTAGAAAAATAAAAATTACAGTTTTTTCAAGAAAATTAAATAAAAACGTCAATAGGTCCTTATTTTTACAAATGTCAGAATACCTAGAATGAAACAAAACTTGTCTATTTATTTATTACTGGACCTTTAAAACTCCAGGGTGTCAAAGTCTGTACCTGATCTTTTTTATGCAGTGGAAAGTTACGGGTACAAAGATATAAATACTGACGTATGGCCTATAGGACAGGGCGGCCATGATACCAGTTCTGATTGGAACAGGTAGAATTTAAAATAAATATTTAGCCAACGCTATTGGTAGAATGTGATATCCGACAGGTGTAATAAAGGAATAATAGGTTTAGACGCCATATTATTGACCTTACAGTCATTTGCAGAATTATACTACTGCTAAAATTTGGTACCATTATGAGTACATAAAATGAAATACATATTTTTAAGTAAGTAGGATTTTTAAAATTTTGATGGTATTTTAAATTTTTTTTATATACAGGGTGGCCCATTTGTCTGACAACGTAATATACCGTCTCTACTATTAAAGATATCAAAAAAAAGTTATTATAAAAGTTGTGAGGTATAAATAAATATACGTTATAAAATTATTTTTTTTTTAATTTTTTGCAACGTTGCCAAACAAAATGCAAAATTCTTAAAATTTTGGAAAAAACCTATATTTCTCAATAAGAGTATCAAAAATCGAAAATTTCTTGTCAGCTCTTAAGTTTAGGGATAGAAAAACTGTCTTAAATGTTTAAGTACCTAAAATTTTGTACAAGGTGTTTTCTGTTGACATCCAAATATACAAAACTTTGAAATACAATAACTCTGTTTTTTCAAATGAGACACCCTATATTTATTAGGCTCGTCTGATAGATATTGTAAGTTTCTTTTATTATTAAGTCATACCTATACCTACATTTACTAGTTTTGTCAATATTTCTATTTTTATTTAGATTTTGGTTAAAAATACTATAGTTTTTATTTTTCTAGTTAAGTCATGACCAGCAAAGTCAAAACAAATGTAATTGAATATAATGTCATATTTATAATTATTATATTTATACTTATACTGTTTGTGAACTTATTTTCAATATTAAGTTGCGTAATAAAAAATAAGTTTTGTTTAATTAAATAAATATGTAACTATAGTTATTAATTTATTTGACATTATATTCAATTACATTTGGTTTTACTTTGCTGGTCATGGCCTAAAAGAAAAATAAAAACTATATTTTTTTTTACCAAAATTTAAATAAAAATAGAAATATTGCCAAAACTAGTAAATTTAGGTATAGGTATGACTTAATAATAAAAGATACTTACAATATCTATCAGACGAGCCTAATAAATATAGGGTGTTTCATTTGAAAAAACAGAGTTATTGTATTTTAAAATTTTGTGTATTTGGATGTCAACAAAAAACACCCTGTACAAAATTTTCAGTACTTAAAGATTTAAGATAGTTGATCTATCCCTAAACTTAAGAGCTTATAAGAAATTTTCGATTTTCGATACTCTTATTGAGAAATTGAGGTAATTTTTTACTATCATGTTTTCTCCAAAATTTTAAGAATTTTGCATTTTGTTTGGCAACGTTGCAAAAAATTAAAAATTTAAATATGGCGTCATATGGACAATTTTGTAAGGAAACAAAAAATGCTAAAATATATAGGGTGTTCCATTTAAAAAAATGTATCTTTTTATTGTCCTACTTTTTTGGATCATCCTGTATGTTTAAAAATAATTTTAGAACATATTTTTTTTTATACCTCACAATTTTTATATAAACTTTTTTTTGATATCTTTAATAGTAGAGACGGTATTTTACTTTGTCAGACAAATGGTCCACCCTGTATAAACAAAGGGTCCCAAAATTAAAGTTCATCACAGGTATATCTTTTTAAATGGGACCTCCTGTGTTTTATGGTATTTTAGAGACCAAACCAATTTAAATTGATATTCCTAAAAACTATGTACATACTTACTATAGGAGTGATCATATTTTTAATAACAATTTACATAAAAAGGATTAAAATTTATTGCAGTTTTTAGAGATTAACAAATTGAAAATTCAGTTATATCATTTACCTACTAAATTAATTATAAACTAGAAATGTTCACATCTCCTTAGTTAAACTGAACGTTTTAATTAATTTCCTTGTCCTTTAATAAAATAATTTAGCACTAATATGCCTATATTGTTTTATTATAATACAATTTTTCATTTAATTCTTGTTAATAATTATTTTTCAAATAATAGTAATAATTATAGTCGATTTCAGAAAGGTGTAGAGTAATAAAATGGGAAATTCCGTCGAGTCCGGTTTAATTTCGGTGTCGGCCATAGGCGCAGGTAAATTTTGTGTATTACATTTTTTATGATAACTAACCAAAGAAACAAAAAAGAAGATTATTTAATAAAGAAGGAAGATTAGCTATATCAAATTTACACAAACCTCGTTTTATGAAATATGCCGTGGAAGAATAGCTAAAAAACATAGTGTAACTGTGCTGCACACACCGCCATATCATTGCGAACTAAATTCTATAGAACTTATATGAGCGCAAGTGAAAGGATTTGTAGCAAAACACAAGAGGACATTTAAAATGAAAGATGTTAAGCTACTGTTTGATCAAGCGATTAAGGAAGTGACACCAGAGAACTGGCGAAAAGCAGACCATCATGTCATTAAAGAAGAGGAGAAAATTTGGGATCTTGACCACTTGATCGATCGGACCGTCGACCCGTTAATTATAACGGCAAGAGGAGATGACAGTTTCTCAGATGACGAGGAATATTATGATTTTTTATAATTTAATTTCTGTATTTTGTATTTGTTTTATAATGTTTAATAAAAAATAAGTGTACCTAATACTTCGTACATAATGCACGACTTTGTCACGCCATTTTCAGTGTTTGTGAATGGATAACAATAGGCAAAACCCATAAATTGATCCAAACCCGGGTGGTACTACCTGCACTTGATGAAAATAAAGAGTTTTGCAATGAAATCAATGCCAAATTATGAAAGTGGCTTAAATATTCGTTGGGTCACTTTGTAGTCCCTTTGCATACCTAGTGAGCTTTTATTAGTCTACACCTTTCTTAAATAGGTTATAACAAGAAATATTATAAATAATATAATTTCCCGACCCGTATAAGCCATAAGACGTTTTGTCAAGACCAGTCCAATATGCCATGGAAAACAATAACATTAAATTTCTGCTTTTATTAGACCAAAATATAAGATGATGTTAAATAATAATTACGAAGATTGAAACGAATAAATTGCTTTTCCACGTTGCACTTAAAATAACTTTTCATGGCTTATACGTGTCTCGAAATTATGATATTTCTTGTTAATTTTTCCTAATAATTTATTAAGTTATTTAAGTTATTAACCTTATGATACATTATTCGATATAAAATTAAATGAGGAATTTAATTTCAATAAAAGAAAGATGCTAGATATTTGAAAAATCGACTTTGTTTTTTTTTAAAGCAAGTTGTAAATAAAATTGCAAAAAAAATACAAAATACAAAAAATACATTATACAGAAATTAAATTATTAAAAATTATGATCGTCATCTGAGGAACTGTTATCTCCTCTTGACAGTCCAAATGATCAGGTGGTCAAGATCCCACATTTTCCCTTCTTCTTCAATGATATGATGACTGCTTTTCGCCAGTTCTCTGGTGTCACTTCCTTAATAGCTTGATCAAACAGTAGCTTAATGTCTTTTATTTTGAATGTCGTGTTGTGTCTTGCTATAAATCCTTTCACTTGCGCCCATATAAGTTCCATAGGATTTGGTTCGCAATGATATGGCGATGTGCGCAGCACAGTTACACTATGTTTTTTAGCTATATCTTCCACGGCATATTTCATAGAACGATGTTTATGTAAATTTGCTATAGCTAATAGTTCCTTCTTTATCAAATTATCTTCTTTTTTCTTTGGTTAGTTTTATCATAAATAATTTAATGCACAAAATGTACCTACGCCTATGGCCGGCACCGAAATTGAGCCGAACTGGACGGCATTTCCCATTTTATTACTCTACACCTTTCTGAAATAAACTATAGTTAGAACTTTTAAATTTTAAAATTTTTTTCAAATTATTAGAACACCCGGTTCTTTATCTACCTACTTTTTGTTTCCATAAAATCCCAAAAATAAAACTATTCCCCTTTCGGTATTTTACAAGATGGTAAACCCATTTATGGAACACCCACCTCTGCGGGTGATGTCAACTTGGAGTGGTGTAAATTACACAAAAGGATTTTGTGCCGCTCAAGGGGTTCATTCGTTAATCATGGTGTCAATTTTAAAAGTCTTGCTTTAAAATGGAAGTAAAAAACTCTTTATAAAAGAATGGTCAAAAACGCTTGAAAATTTATTAAATAAAAATAATATTAGGTTTACTTATTTCCAAACTGATTCTCTGTAACGATATAATAATTATTATTTAGAAATTCTAAGCATGGTAGACTTATTGATAACAACGCAAGCATTAGCATTGACAGTTACAATAAACTAGACATTAAGAAGCTTACCGTAAAAAAACAAAGTGATACTATACAGGGTGTCTCTAAAAGGTGCGGAAAAAAGCTACCACAAATTCCTGTAAATATGACGATCTAACCCAACTTATCTTAGTCCAAAAGTGGATGATTTCGGAGATACAGAGTATCAAAAGTTCAATTTGGTTTTTATTTTTTATACATAATTTTTTTAATAATTGATGTATTGTCACAATATTCGGCTTGGGGGAGTTTTGCAGGGTGAGAAATTAGAACCTGCTCTCATTTTTATTGTAAAGTTTAGAGAGGGCGCCACCTGCGGTAACTGGCACGCATTTTAAACGAAATAACTTTTTTGAGCCACCCTTTATTTAACTTTTAAATGAAAATTTGGTATCCAACGTCCTTTACCGAAAAAAGGTATACGTGGTAAGAGTTGATTTGAGCAGCTGTTTTTGAGATATCTGGATTTAAAAAATTCACTTCGTGTATGGCCAGGTCTTATTGTAATAATTGAACATATTTGAAGCGTAGGCGGTAAATTAAAATAACGTCACTCAAAACTAAAAAAAAAAAACACCTACCTAAATGTTTTTTTTTTTTAGTTTTTAGTGACGTTATTTTAATTTACCGCCTATTATCCGAAATCATCCACTTTTGGACTAAGATAAGTTGGGTTAGATCGTCATATTTACGCATCAGGAACTTATGGTAGCCTTTTTCCGCACCTTTTAGAGACACCCTGTATATAATATATACAGTATTATTATACAGGGTACACACACAAATTCGTGTTCGTACAAGGGGATCTCAAAAACGATGGGAGATACGAAGATGGTTAAATAGAGACAACGTTGCATATTTTAGAGCCTAATAATTTAGTGACAGAAAATTGTAAATTTCTGAATACTTTCGGAGATATCCGAAAAAAACCGAAATTTTTAGTTTTGCGTTTAATTTTTTGTGCCTTCATTTTTGACTTAGAAAAAAACAGAAAATCTTTTTTTCATAGCTGTTTATTATGTTCTAAAAAATGGCGTTATTACTTTTCAAATTCGACATTTTGTTCTTTAGTTATCAACCTCCAGTCAGTTTTTTTAAATACGGACCTGGAATTTTTGATACAGTTTCAGGGACTTCTAAGCTTTAGAAATTTAATAAAATATAAAGGTGTTTGAAGTTTTAAAATTTTTTTTTTTATAACACATTTTCTTAAATTATCTTTTTATATAATTTATATAATTACGGTCCCAAAGACTTAAAGCCAAACTAAAAAAATATTTTTCTTATTCAAAGAATCCGTCGATTTTTACTCAAAGAAGAGAGACCAATATTCTCGGCCTAAAATATTTTTCTGTCTGTTTATTTTTCTTAAATATTTCGCCTAGAACTAGCATTATCAGACTTTATAAACATTTAAAAAAATGATATTCTCTTTGAAACATCCCAGTAACATAACCAGACTAACCCTTCAGTTACCCTTTTTTCACTCGGGAGCATTAATTTTTTTCTGTTAACAGTATATCTAGGTCTTAGGCAAAAATCATAGGACTTAAGATATAATTATGTTATATTAATAAAATAAAATACTAACAAAAAAAAATCACTTCTCATGCCTTAAAAATGTACTTACTTAGAGTATTGTTGCGATTAATCTTATTAAAATAATTAATGCCCTAAACACCATAACTTCCTATAATGATTTTTTAATATTTAGGTACTCCTATATATAAAAATGACTTGAGGTTGGTATCTAAAGAACGAAACGTCGATTTTTAAAAGTAATAACGCTATCTCTATCAACTATGAGAAAGTGCTTTTTGTTTTTTTCCCAAGTCAAAAAATTAAATACCAAAAAAATTTTTTTTTCGGATATCTCCGAAGGTATTCGGAATATTGAAGCTTTAAAAAAAGTCAACAAATATCCAGGTCCGTATTTAAAGAAAAATCGCAACGTCGCACTGACAAAGTGTATGTATGATTTTGTAGAGCTTGAAAAGTTGCCTTAAAAATGTCCAACCAGCTTTTCTATAAATTCGAAATTAAAAGCTTACAAAATTAAAAACGAGTTTTCAAAATTTCGCTTTCTTGCAAATATATCCGGAACCAAATAGAATTTTCTAAATTTTTTTTTTTAAACATTGCATTCTCTTGAACCGAATCATTTGAAGAAACTTTTAAATTTGGACTATGGAAACCATAAAAAGTTCTTGTACAAGGTGTCATTTCGCCTCCCAAGCCGAAATTCCTTCAAAGTTATTGTATTGCAGCTTACAGGTAATTTAATTATTTAACTACGGTTTTATCAGACTAATTCCATTGTAATGCTAAATTTAAGGCGTAAATCCCAGAGATTATAGGGTGTAACCCCATTAGAATATCATGTATATTTCTTAGTTTGGATGGTAGATATCGCTTAGCAGAGATTATTCATAATTTATGGTGGGAATTTCTGGTAAAATTGGAATTTACTGAAATATATATTTATTTGATTTTTTTTCTGACTCTTACTCTATACTGTCTTAAAACGGTAAAGGGCAGTGCTTTTACAGGGTGTTATGACGATGAATTATATTGAAACCCGTAAATCCTGATATGACAACACTAGCACTTAAGTGGCGAGAAAAATAGGCTATTCCAGTTAACTGTACGGCAAATTTTCTACCTGCTTAGTGCTGTACAGTGTTGCGACCTTTAAAAATAGAGTTTCTCATTTTTAAAGAAAGAAATTCCACGAATGAACACAATAGGAAATTATTGGAAACGCTATAAGGTAAAGGCCTTATTATGGTCGTTCTTAAAATGACAGCTAGGCATGCGCACAAAAAAAAATTTAAATGGGAACCATAATAAAATACTGCCTTCCCCTATTTACGACTAGTTATGGTAAGTAAAATAACGGTTCCTTATTTCGCTTATTCGAATAACCGCACATTAAAAAACAGATGGTTGCATTATAACCTTAAAATTGGTGAACTTTATATTTTGTGTCGGTTAATTTTTTAAATACAATCACTTAACAAAGGTACCAAACAGACTTTATAACACAAAAATAAAAATAGACTTTTAGGTTAAAAATAACGCTGTCGTAAAAAGGAAAGCGTTCCAATAAGTCCTTATTTTTTAGAGAAATAAGGTTAAGACCTTATTAAAATAGGACATTCCCTTATTAGTGCTGACGTAAAAATTATCTTTTCAATAATTCCCTAATACTGAAAAAGTATTTTTTAGCAGATCAACCACAAGTTATCCCATAGGATATTCTACAAATATAGCATTGTGCCTAAAAACTTCCCTTTTTCCTATTGAGACAGTTCCGACCTATCATTCCTCTGTGCTTTGTTCTCACGAATCCGGAAATAACCATTAGTTGACAACTTTGTTATAAAAATTAGATTTCTCAGTGGAGTTCTTATAAAACACTGACTAATCACAGTTTATTGTATTTACTGAGGCCCCGCCTAAATTATATAATTAATATGTACCGTGTGGTCAACTAAGAATGACCGCCGGCCATATCTCAGAAACTAGTAATCATACAGCATCCGGGTAAATATTTTTATGACAAAAGTGCCCAAGAGAAAATGCTGGAAATTATTTTTAAGTTCCGCATTTTGCCGCAAGAGGGCGTAATTGAAAAGTAAATATTAAAATTTTACATATCTCCGAAAATTTTACATTAAGGTATATCTTTGGTAACACCATTAAAAAGCTTGGACAATTATGCATCATTTTGGTCCTATGCTCATTGGCGTACCGACTTTAATAAGAGGGGGGAAAGCCGTTGAAAGTGTAGTCATTTAAATCGCTGTAACTTATAAACGGCTTATCCTATTTTAGCAAACTAAAGACTGTTTGGAAGAGAAATGTATGCACTTTCACCAATCGTATTTAGTTGCCCATAATAGTTCTCAAAAAAAAATGCGCCCTCTAGCATTTTTTATATATAAAATAAATAATCTATTATTTGATATAGCAGTGAAAAAATGTAAAGTTTTTGTAATATACAGGTAAAGTGGTATCCTAACCTTAAATTTTCATGTGACATCAAGCGATGGGAGTGTTCAATTATTTAATTCGGCGCGGTTTATTTAGGCATGTAGATTCGGATATGATGGCATAGTGTGCCAACATAGACGGAATATTATTTTGTAATGTTTTTTTTAGATAAAAGTTTTAAGCTATGGAAAGGCAAAGCCAAAGACGTCAAACGTGGTCCCAATTAGATATGAAGCATGCCATCGAAGCAGTAGTATCAAAACAAATGGGTTGGCTTAAAGCTGCAAAAACATTTCATGTCCCAAAAAATACGCTAAGAAGACGGGTGCAAAATAAAAATAAAATATTACAAGGAAGTAATGTTGGTTTTTTGGGAGGTTCTGTACCGGTATTTTCAGAAGATATCGAAGCTGAGCTGGTTCGCCATGTTAAAGCTCTAGAAACCCAGTTTTTTGGGCTAACTACCCTTGACCTAAGAAAACTTGCTTATCAGTTGGCCACTAAACTAAATTTAAAGCACAAATTCAATCAAGAAAGCAAAATGGCCGGATGGGATTGATTGCAGGGATTTCTAAAGCGAAATCCGTCTGTAAGTGTAAGAACGACGGAGTATTATTTAATGAAGCTTACTCTAAGGCAGCTAGTGTTTCCAATGCTCAAAGTGGCTTTTCAAAAACATGAATATGTCCTTTTAATAGTGACATTTTTCCAATGTGGATGTTTGAACCGGCGGAAACCACTAATATGCCGATTAATAGCGTAGCTTTACCTCTAAATGAAGACCCACCATTAAATGAAGATCCACCTCCAATTGAAAACCCACCTCCAAATAAAGACCCAATACCCGGTTGCTCAAGATCTTCTGATGCCAGTGCATTAAATTATAGGAAAGACATTTCTTTAAGCCACTTAGGCCCGTATTATTCATCTCCTGGTAACTTTATCAGCAAGATAATTTCCAAAGAAACCATTGTTAAGACAATTGTTTCCATAGAAATTATCTGGCTGGTAAAGTTACCAGGAGATTAATAATACGGGCCTAATCCACGAAATATATTGAAGAATTGTCTCCAAAACCCAAGATGGGAAAAGAAAATATTTTAAAGAAAAGAAAGGTCAAGAAAGGTTCTCAAGGAATCTTAAATTCAACTCCAGAAATTGCAATCCTTCAAGAAAGAGAAAACGAAATAAGAGAAAAAGAACGAAGAAAGTCAGCAAGAACAGTCAAAAGAAGAGTTGAAATACCAGAGAGTGATGAAGAAGCCACTTTGGATAATATCCTAGAATCTGATGATGACGATGACCCTTCTTGCATTTATTGCAATTCTTTATATTCACTTTCACGATATCGGGAAAGCTGGATTCGATGTCAAAGTTGTCACAAGTGGAACCACGCCGAATGTGCTGGGGTCAGCTCCAAAACCAAATCCTTTATTTGCAAAATATGTGTTTAGTTGTATAAGTTTCTATGTCATTATATATTTAGTTATTTATGTTTCTATTAGAAAAACATTTCATTATAAGTTGTTAAAATGCTTTTCCATTTTTGAAATAAAAATATTGAAACTTTTTGAAACTATGCCATCATACCCGAGGTCTATATATGATGGCACACTAAGGTAAAAAAAATAAATCTTATTTTTACACTTCAAGTTTAGAACCAGGGTGTTTATTTACACTCCAAATAAATGGTACAGTAGGACTCTATATCTAATCAGAATTTCAAGTTTTTATCTTTAACGGTCTCTAATTTATCCACTATTAAAAAAATGTATGCCATCACAGCCGGATCTCCCCTATTATATGTCTACATTGAGTAGTTCTTGAGATATTGGCATTTGAAAAACGGCTTACACATTCCTATAGGGTAAACCCGGTAGAGATGGCGCAGCGGGTTAGATGGCGCAGTGCAATATATCCCTAAACAAAATAATATCCGGCGACGTGGCCATCGCTAGATACCTTCATTTGTAAGTAAACGTCTATACCGTTCACCTCGCGCCCATCATTTAGAGTTAAGTTATTTTCATTTTCCTTTATATATTTCAGGCATGTCCTTTTTTTCTAGATAATAAGTAATTTAATAATTTGGGTGTGAAACTAGCCAAAGTTTTTACTAGTTGTAATATTGTCGCTTTGAAATGAGCATATAGTTTGTTTTCTAACCTTAAAATCATTCACATTGTTATTTGTTCCCGAGCAAGTGACCGAGCCTTCTCACCCAATGCAAGTTGGGTGACATGGCGCGCGCCATATCACCCTATGTTGGTGCGCAATCTCACCCAATCTATTAGATTAAACTGCTAAAATAATTAGCTTGCAGCTTGCTGAGATATTTACATCTCCCGAAAATATGTTAAAAAAGAAAGCTCTAGCAGAAAACAAAGTTAAATTGTTCCACAAAAAACACGAAAGGAAGCTACGAAAAATTTTAAAAAATCTACTAACAGCCAGGCGGAGAAAGTAAGAAGCTACAGCGACTCTTCTTCAGAAAGCGATACACCGCTAGCAAAACTAAAAAATAAACTGTTGATGCAAAAGGAAAAGAAAAACGGGAAAAATTATAACAAGATCTTAAAAATGCCAGGATCTAATGCCATAATCACAAACAAATTTAGAGACTACTATAGTATTTCTTCGTCAAAGAATGACGTAGCTGTTGACAACGATATCGAAACTGACTGTGTTGGCTGTGGGGATACCTACAAAACCATTAGAAGTCAAGAAGACTGGATGCAGTGCGTTTTTTGCAACAAATGGCTTCATGAAAGTTGCACAAAGTTTTCGAACTGTTGCTGGCGATGTGGCACGAGACAAAATTTGAATATTTAGTTATTTTTTTTATATATTGTGTGAGCGCCATCTCAACCAGAGATGGACTTTTCTCTTATTTTGATAAAAAAGAGAACCATGTCTTGTTCAGTTAAATTAAATGATTTTTTTTCGTATCCTCTACTTTTATTTTTCGCAAAAAAATTGTTTTTTTTTAAATTATGTGTTTACGCCATCTCACCCATACCCATGGTTTGAGATGGTTTTTTTCTGCTTTTTTTTTAAATACATTTTATGGTCATTAAAATTAAATTAAGTTTTGTTTTTTGTATCATCTACTTTTATTTTACTCAGTATAATCATATAAAAAATAATTCCTACCTAAAAATTGTAAATCTGATTTTTTGTGAGACTTTGAAAAAATGTGCGCCATCTCTACCGGGTTTACCCTATCGGTTATTTCTTTGTAACTTCCGGTTTAACCAGAGATCCGAAATGTACAACAACATAACAAACAACACTGTTCAATAACTACTCGTAAAAACACGAGATTTAATAGTTAAAGAACAAGAAGTCCGTTATATTAAGAGCCTTCCATACCGACATCGCGCATCGTTTCCTGGCTCATCTAATTGAAAATGTAATACAAAAATTTTACTAAGGGATTCACTAGAACTTTTTTTGTTTAAAGTTCAATATATGGGATCAAATTATATCATCCATCAAATAGAACATAAAAATGGAACTATTGGGGCTATTCATGTTAATTTTTTAATTTCCATTAAAATTATAAACGATGTCCCAATATTATCTTAAAAATCTCCACTGACGTCGCGACACTTAGTTCTAGTAAAATTTGTTTTTATAATATATTGTATATAAAAAAGACATTTGATTGTTATTGCCAGACACAGGTACAATATTCGCGATGTGGTGGACATGCACTATTTGTTCGTGATGACTTATCGACCACTGTTTGCTCTTAAAAACACAAATTAGAATATTGCCAGTGCAAATGGTAACAAAAAAAATAGGAACAATAAAGCCGATGTCGGTTCCTAACTCTGGCAGATGATGGTTTTTAAACAAGGAACAGATGATTATGCATACCCATATCCAAGGGACTCTAAGATGTAAGCGATAATCGTACGTGGTATGAAAAATTCATCTTAAAAAAACTTTTGTTTCAATGCGCTAAAAAGAAGAAAATAAACATTGAAGTAAATCAAACCCATCTTTTTGTTACATTAAAAAATTTTACGATGTAAAAGCTTGTCGCTGATATTTTGTACGAGAAAAGACCAAAAGTCTCGGCCTCAAATATTTTTCTGTCTGTTTATTTTTGTTATATTATGTTTCGCCAGAAACTGGCATTATCAGACCGTATAAACAGTAAAAAAAATTTAAATTGTTTTTAAAACAAACTTAAGCGCATTACGATAACATAACTAGACTGACACTCCAGTTACCTTTTCTTTACTCGGGCACAATAATTTTTATCTGTATTACAGTATTTCTAGGTCTAAGGCAAAAACCATAGTACTTAAGATGTTATATTAATAAAATAAATAATATACTAATAAAAAATAGAATTACTTCTCACGACTTAGAAACTTACTTACTTTCTACAGTACTATTACGGCAACTCTTATTCAAATAAAATGGTTAGCAAAAGCGACTGGCTGAATAGCTGAACAGCTCAAGCCAAAACAAAAAAAAAAAAAAAAAAATAAAATGGCCTAAACGCCATAATACTGTAATGTAATTTTAATATTTCAGTTATCCTAAAAATAGTTGTCAGGGCCGTAATAGTAAAGAAAAAATAATTTGAAATATTAATGATGTGATATTTGATGACAAAACGTTAAAATTTGAAAAATCTTTTATTTGTATTAAATTTTCAAAGCGTAGGAGTCCCTAAAAATGTTTTTAAAATTCCAGGTCCGTATTTAAAAAAATTGACTTGAGGTTGGTATCTAAAGAACGAAACGTTGAATTTGAAAACTAATAACGCCATCTTGTAGAACATAAAGAACGGCTATGAAAAAATGTTTTCGTTTTTTTGCAAGTCAAAAATAAAAGCGCAAAAAATCAAAAAACAAAAATGGAAATTTCTGTTTTTTTTTGGATATCTCCGAAAGCATTCGGAATAATTAGAATTTTCTTTCGCTAAATTATTAAGCCCCAAAATAGGCAACTTTGCCTCAATTTTACCATCTTCGTATCTCTTGCCGTTTTCGAGTTCCCCTTGTACGCACACTAATTTGTAGCACCCTGTGTATATTGCAAGTTAAATAATAGATTTTTTCTAATTTTGACATATAAAGTGACACTTTTTAAAACTGATTGACATTATGAACGTCTTACTTTTTGTAACTAGTTGTATAAAGTAAAATTTTATGCAATTGGTGACGAAAAATATATTTCAAAATTAGTGACAAAAAGAATTATTCTATTTATTAAACTGTTATAATACAAGTAACATAAATTATAAATTAATTAATTATTATAAATATTGATAACACAATTATTGCAATTATTCCAATTAATACCCGACGACATATTTTTTTCATTGCTCGAACTTGCTGTTATTTGGGAAGCGACGCACATTGCATTAGATGTTTCACCAAATATTTCTTGCGCTATAAGTTTTTTATTATGGAATTTTCAACATATCCCTCCGCAACAGAGCTAGATTTCCAACCTCCGTGCCTCTTTAATTTTAAAAGATCAGCGCCACTGTCTGCTAGGAAAGTGGCAGAGCTTCTTCTGAAGCAGTGGCCAGTATATAGAACAGGATTTGAAAGACCAAGAAATTGTGCAATAACTTTTGGCAGACTGCTAAATGTGTTAATTTTATTTTTTTATTACTTTCTTCAAAATTAGAAAAAATCTTGTATGCAATACGTTACGAAATGAAATTTTGTGTAACTTGTGAGTTTTTGCGAAACTCACTTCGTTCGTACCGCAAAAATCTCACGCGTTACACAAAATTAGGCATTTCGTAACTGATGGCATAAATAGCTATTAAAAATCAATTCAACAATGATAACACAATTTCTTGGCTTGCTAAATGGCTCTGATAACTACTTGTTACGTCCAGTAAAATATTATACCACATAACACTGAACAATAAATATTTAAAATAGTTCCTTGTCTCAAATTACTAGTTGCTTTTAAAATTTTGTTCGCCTATTCTCTATCTTCCGAGTGTTAACAATTTACCTACAAAATGTTTCCCACGATTTAATAAATAAACAATATTTTTTTAATAAACTGCAAATTTATGTATCTTAAGATGTTCACCAAATGTCTGCACCTTTTCGTATTTTTCATCACGTTCAAGAATCAAATGATAGGATTTACCGGCAATAGAAAAATATAGTTGCACTCCAGATGGGCTACACTTTGACCAAGGATTGACCAGATGTAAATGAAGAGGGTAATTTCAGCAATATTTTTCTTTAGAAAAGTGCCCGATCGTTAGTTAAAATCGTGCTTAATAAAAGAAATAAAGTTAGATTTCAGGTATATATTCATATTTGTAATTTTCGGATAAAATAAGAAAAATAAAATTACTTCCCTGCAGTGGCGGATCCGGGATTTTGCTGCGGGGAGATTAAAAAAAGTGATATCTAAAAAAAAGCGTATCCCGGCTCTAAACCTACTCTTAAAAGTAACTTCTATAAAAATACCGATCCATCATACGCCCTTCAATTTCCAAGGCTCAAAGCAGTGGCGTAGCCAAAAATTTAGTTGGGGGGGGGGGCCAAAAGAATGTGAAACCGAGTATATAGCGGCGAAATTTTTTTCAGGGCCACACCCAAAAAACCCATTAAAAAAAAATATCAAATTAGAAAATATATATAATATTTTTATAGAAACTTGTAGAGAGTTATACTAACACACTAATATAAATAATTTAAAACTTATAAAAATACTTTATGAAATAAGCATAACTGTGCAAAAAATATTAAAAATAAGGTTTATTTTTTATTTATTGAAAACCAAAAAAATTTATTAACTATAATCGATAATTATTAGAAGCCATAGTCATGTAAAGATTATACATGCAAACACGAATTAAACTTTTTAAATAATTAATAAATAAAGTATTTAAAAGTTTTAAGATTTGCGTGGTTGTCAGTTTGTCTTGCAAGCATTTTGTATGTAAGATGATGTGTTATTTCATTTGGTGCATTATTGATAGGGTTTCCGTAATTTCGTTTCGATTATATATTAAATCCTCTGGTTTTTTGGATTTCGGGGGGGGGGGGGCCCTGGACACCCCCCTAGCTACGCCACTGGCTCAAAGCCTCCCTTAAATTCGCCACTGCTTCCCTGCTTATAAAGTTACGCTCTTACACCCAACAGAGTTTCAAATTAAAAGTCAGTTTATTTAATAATTTAGCTCCAGGACAAAAAACTGGGCACTCTGGATTTTGTGGTAAGTTCATAACTTTTTTGTTTTTATCCGATTTTTAAAATTCGTTTGCTATTTTATAGACAATTTTATTAGCAATGTGCTGAATTTTTTTAATTATGGGGTATGTTCGATAGGGCGATATTATACCGGGTGAATCAATGTCTGTTTTTTTCCTAAATTTTAAACACCCTGTGAAGATATTGGGGCTGTTAAATTTGATTCTAACAATTTCTTGATAAAGTTACGTGTATTCCACAATGGCACAATGGTGACATATTGCTAACCAACAAAATCCAGTTAATCGATTTTTCAGGCGCTAAAATCTCAGCACTGACTGACGCATTAAACCGGATCTTCAATGATAAAGATGATTACGTAAAACGAGATAAATACTAATGGTTTCAAGGTTATGTTATATCTACAGATTTTCCACTTCTCTTTCCACGTTTCACGTTAACTAGGCCTTTTTTCTGGAGGGAGGGGCAGGACTACTTTGTACTTAGAAAAGAAGGCGAAAAAACGCCGCAGGCGAAAAATCTTCGAGCCACTTCCAAAGTTCGTTAAAAATTCATCCAACTATTATTAAATTTCGAAAATTAAATTATTACCTCTACCCCCCTAACTAAGCCATGGTTGGATTAAATTTGGTTTTGTGAATTTTTTTTTCACTTTTTTTGCTAATATTCCTAACTGGCTCTTTAATTTTAAAAAAGAAAAACATTTTTAACATTATGAATGTTTGAGTTTCAATCCAAAATTTTTATATAAAACGTATGTGTGACTCTAACCAATAGTTTTCGGGTGTTAAATAAAGTAAATCTCTTTTATACGCTCACCACGCCAAATTTGATGTTTTTTTTCGAAATAATTTTTTTTTTGGAGATTAGATTACGAATCTGAAAGCCGTTTTTGTTGTAAATACTTAGGTTTTGAAATAGTTCTTCGTAAAGTGCCGTTTTATATAAAGGTTAGGTTTTGATTTCATAATGAAGCCTTCTCGTTTCTTGCCGCACTACTTTTTTTTAAGTAAATTATCAATTATCTTTAAGAAAAAAGCTATTCTTCTTTTTATTTAATTAAACTTTTTACTTTGATTTTTATTTTTATAATAAATAAAGAAGACTGATGGTTGTTTTTTTTTGTTGTTAAAATATATATTATTATATACTTTTGTTCATTTAAAATAGCTCTAAAAGGAGAAACGGGACAGAAAAGAATATATTAGAAAAATAGTAGTTATAATATATTATTCCTTTTACTCGTTTTCCTTTAAAATTGCATCACAAACCAATAGCTAAGATGATCTGTACACATAACAGAACTTTTAGAAGAAAAATTTGAAAAACTAAGCCTTTCCTGCAAAAACTGCTTTGTAATCTAAGCCAAAAACTCCTTATAAAATCTTTAATTTTGACGTGGTGAGCGTGTAATAGATACCTATGTACCAAAGGGCAAACAAATATATTGATTTTCTGCTGTGTTGGTTTTACATTTTTTTAAATATACATTTACATTAGGAATCTTGTAATTTTTTTTGTTTTCAAAATATATATAATATACTTTTGTTCATTTAAAATAGCTCTAAAAGGAGAAATGGGACAGAAAAGTATATATTAGAAAAATAGAAGTTATAATATATTATTCCTTTTACTTGTTTTCCTTTAAAATTGCATCACAAACCAATAGCTAAGATGATCTGTACACATAACAGAATTTTTAGAAGGAAAATTTGAAAAACTAAGCCTTTCCGGCAAAAACTGCTTTGTAATCTAAGCCAAAAACTCCTTATAAAATCTTTAATTTTGACGTGGTGAGAGTGTAATAGATACCTATGTTCCAAAGGGCAAACTAAAATATTGATTTTCTGCTGTGTTGGTTTTACATTTTTTTAAATATACATTTAGATTAGAATCCAAGCGTGGGACGAAGAATAAGGTTGTAGACATGAACTCCTAGGCTCGGAGAGGAGGGGAGGGGGCTGCAGCCCAGCAACCTTCTCCCTTGGCTGCGTCACTGAAATTGGCCATTACCAACTTACCATAGAAAACGTTAAAAGTAGATGTTAAAGGCAAAAAAGCCGACTTTAACTGTTTAAAACGAATTTTACAGCTTTTTTTGCTGATCTTTCGGCGTTGCTAGCAGGCTACCAAGAAAATATTTCAGAAAAACAATTAATAAACAAATTGTTCATTTTTATTAATAAATATAATATCGCTTTTTGTCTATCATTTTGCAATAGGCCGAATGTGACAAAATATATAAATTCAAGTGATTTTTTGTAAATATAAATCGCAAAATATGTAAGCGTAGAATTTAGTGTGGAATTAGGAAATCATACAATATATAGGGTGTTCCATTTAAAAAAACTAAAATTATATTCACCACGTGTTTTGGGCCCCCGTATACTCCAATATAATTTCAAAATGTACACCTCATCTCTACAACTCTTGCATTTCGAATTTTTATCTGATGCTTCAGATAAAGTAGAAAATGAACTTAACTCTATCTTTGACTTACCCTCTGTATAACTCGACTGAATTGTCTACGCGGCTCCATGCTCAATTTACTTCCTCCTGCGATATGGACATCATAGCGTAGTACAAATTATTATAATTCATGTAAAATATTGCCTAAAACCGCACAAAACAAACCTATTGGAACTTTTTATGGTAACGTAATTATATATTTATTATCTTATTATATATTGTTTGTAAACACCGGCTATAAATAAAGAGTTATTATTTAAAGACCATCGTAAACATTAAATAAAAATTTGCAAATATTTTAGGGTAAATTTGGTTTATTACGGGGGTTTCCGTGTGGTAGGTATGGATGGTTGGGAATATCCAAATGACAAATTAATTCCATGTTCGTGCTGCTAACTCGTGCCACTGTAACAAAAATGCCTAATTTATTGATACAGGTAGGCAGGTATTTCCAAAATTAAAATTCTGGGGATTTACGTCCGGTCGTAGAAAAAATACTTTTACTTAGATACAATTAAATAACATAACATCAGTAAGGGTTGGTTTATGGATTCACGGTTTTATGGAACGGAATTTAAAATGCATTTTAAGCCTTCATATAAACATGATTTATTGGGATCATATCGGCGCTGTTATTGCGATGAGGCCCATCTCAACTTATACAATTTTTCAGGAATGCGGTTTTAAGAAAATTGTGATGTTAATTTTGTTACACTATAGTCTATTTCAGAAAGGTGTAGAGTAATAAAAGCTCTTTAGGTATACAAATGGACTACAGAGTGACCCAACGAATATTTAAGCCACTTTCACAATATGGCATTGATTTTATTGCAAAATTCTTTATTTTCATCAAGTGCAGTAGTACCACCAGGGTTTGGGTCAATTTATGGGTTTTTCCTATTTTTATCCCTTCACAAACACTAAAAATGGTGTGACAATGGCGCGCATTATGTACATAGTATTAGGTATATACACTTATTTTTTATTAAACATTATAAAAAAATACATTATGCAGAAATTAAATTACCTATAAAAAAATATAATATTCTTCGTCATCTCAGGAACAGTCAACTTCTCTTGACGTTATAATTAACGGGTCGATGGTCCGATAGATTAGGTGGTCAAAATCCCACGTTTTTTCGTCTTTTTTAATGACATAATGGACTGCTTTTCGCCAGTTCTCTGGTGTTACTTCCTTAATGGCTTGATCAAACATTAGCTTAACGTATTACATTTTGAATGTCGTATTGTGTCTTGCTACAAATTCTTTCACTTGCGCCCATATAGGTTCTATAGGATTTAGTTCGCAATGATATGGCGGTGTGCGCAGCACAGTTACACTATATTTTTCAGCTATATCTTCCCCGGTATATTTTATAAATCGATGTTTGTGTAAATTTGCTATAGCTAATAGTTCCTTCTTTATCAAATTATCTTTAAATTCAATACTTTTGGTGGTTAACCAGTCGATTATTTCTTGTTTTCTCCATGATGAAGTTGGAGTCTTCTCTGTGCGCGTCGTTAATGATAGCTTGCGTTAGCCATAACTATTACTAAATCAGCTGGAAGATATTTTATCATTTCACCAAAATAGTCCTCAAAAACATTGGAATTCATGTCCTCGTGGTATTCTCCCGTATTGAATGACGCAATTAGGTACTTGAAATTTTAATATTAAAAACAATACTATTTTATCTTAAAACGCGTTAACCTAATTCTCTAAAACTTTTGGTTAGTAATGTAATGCACAAAATGTATGTGCGCCTATGGCCGACACCAAAATTGAGCCGAACTGGATGGAATTTCCCATTTTATTACTCTAAACCTTTTTGAAATAGACTATAACCCCAATCGATCTTAAAACTTATATTAAACGCAACAGATATAGAAAAATAACTGGTATATACCTAAATCTTCCTTAAATGATAGAAATTGAAGATACGTATCTACATAAAACTAGATAAAACAGGGAAAATTATAAGGTTTTTTAGGGTTATTATTTTATTCTGGATTACTAATGGCTTTAACGTTATGTTTTTTCATTTTGTTTTGCACAGAAAAAGGGTTTGTTCGGGTTTGTTACGTAAGCAGGTAAATGGTATTGTTTAGAAAAAGAAATCGTACATTTTTATTAATAAATATATCGCTCTTTGTCTGTAATTCTACAAAAGGATGAATGTGAGAAAAACAAATACATTCAAAGTGATTTTGTGTAAATAAAAGAAATGACCCCAATCGGCAAATATGTTACAGTATAATTTGGTCCATGGTTTTGCCAACAAAACTAAATTTTTTTCAATTGTTTTGACATTGTGGAACTCGCGATTTGAATGCCAGACAAACAAAAAGCGACAGCGCAGTCGAAAAATTTTTGGTTGCCATATTCAAAAACGCCTTGTTTGGCTTTTTTTTGTGCTTTTACCAATTATTTCTAATAATTTATTACGTAATTAAAATATGTATCTGATTTTTTTAAAGCTTATTCACACTGTTTCTAATAAATAGATGAAGGCTTTTTTTTACGTGTTTGGTAAATATTCATAACTTGAAGAAGTGTCCATATTTGAAGTGGATTGGATAATAACAAGGAAGAAAAAGAACTCAAAGTCTTCCTCCACTATTATATTAATGAAAAGCTTATTTTAAAAAAGAAATTTTTATTTATTTATTTATTTATTTATTTATTTCATACACTGTTTTACAGTTTCCCAGTTACAAAACAGGTAGAAAACAGAATGTAATTAAGTAAAAATAAAACAAATTATTTAACAATTAACATAAAGATTAGCAATATTTAAATTTATGAAACTAACAATACGGTAATAATAATAGGTACCCTACAACAAGAAATAATTAAAAAAAAAGTAATTAATTACATACGTAGTATAGGTACTAGTGATAAAAATGTCTTTTGACAGCGCTTAAGCTACAATTAAAGACATCATAGGCATGGACATTGTCATTGTAACATGTACACATCCTATTGATGGGAGAATATTTGAAGACATTGGTTCGTGAAGGTGGTAAGTAGAAGGTATATAAGTTACGGGCATTTAGAGAAGGAATTCTAAAGTTCAGTTTGTGCAGCAGCTCTTCACAAATAATATTGTTATTGAGCAGTTTATGTAAAAATAACTGCGTAGAACATGTGCGTCTATCATGTAATCTAACAAACGAGAATCTTTGCAGCAGCTGGTCATGAGGAAAACCTCTGTCGGGATAAACTCCATCAGATCTATACCACAAAGCTTTCAAAAAACGTCTCTGAACGCTCTCAATATTGTCAATGTGAACTTTATAAAACGGAGACCAAATGATTGAAGAGTATTCCAATTTAGATACAACAAGAGAACGATACAAAGTTACTAACGGATCAACTGACCTAAAATCTTTAGTAGTTCTAAGGATGAAACCAAGTATTTTATAGGCGGTGGATACGACGTGATCAATATGAGGAAGAAAGGATAGTTCTCTATCGAAAATAACTCCTAGATCTTTAAACACAGTAGGTCTATCCAGAATCTTACCATTTATGTTATAATTGAAAACAAAAGTGGTGTTTTTGTTTGTATATGTCATAACATTACATTTAGCAATATTTAAATTCAATCTGTTTCTAGTGCACCAATCATACAACAAATCCAGATTACGCTGTAGCTTTAAACAGTCCATTAAACTTGATATTAAACAGAAAATTTTTAGATCATCTGCGTATAGCAGACAACAAATAGTAAGGCTATTGACAATATCGTTTATAAATAATGTAAAAAGAAGAGGACCAAGGATGGATCCTTGGGGAACTCCAGATGTTGCGAAATATTCGATAGATTTGACCCCGCCATAAGCTACAAACTGCCTCCTATTTTTTAAATATGAGTCGAAAAATGACAGTAAATTATTAGAAAACCCAAAGGTTTGTAGTTTGCTTAATAATATGGAGTGATCTAGCTGATCGAAAGCCTTGGAAAAGTCAGTATAAACAACATCTGTCTGCATGCGTTGATCAATGCCTTCAGCCAAGTATTGAGTAATACACATTAGATTCGTTGTTGTTGAACGACCTTTTACAAATCCATGTTGTTCAGGAGCAATAGCGTTTTTAACTTTATAAAAAATATTATTATGTAATAACACTTCAAAGATTTTAGAAAAATTCGATATAATTGATATAGGTCGATAATTTGAGATGTCCAATTTATCACCTTTTTTGTAGACAGGGCACACCTTTGAAGATTTCCATATGCTTGGCATTTGACAGAAACTGAGACATTTATTGAAGATTAAAGACAAAGGACGTGCAAAAACACCCGCACAATCCCTAACAATAAACGCAGGAATATTATCAGGCCCGGTGGTTAACTTAGGTTTGATCCGCCTGATTGCATTGAAAACCTCAATCTCGTCAAAACTGACAATATCAACATCTAAATCCGATATTTGAGGTTCCGGGGTTGTACTCGAATTAGAGGGTGCAAGATATGAACGGTTAAAGAAATCAGCAAAAGCGTTGACTGTGTCTTCAGAATTGGAAAACGTTGCATCCTCAAAATGCATTCCGCGGGCCATAAAGTTCGAACCCCTTTTGGAACCAACAAAAGCCCAAAATTTGTTAGGATCACGAGTTACATTATTTTCGATACCCTGAATATATTCCCCATATGAAACATGTATGTCAGACTTTATCTGGCGTCTTAATTCGGAGAAAATTTCATAGTCTAATTGATCACCAGTTCGCTTATATTTACGCCAACAGATAGCTTTTAGTCGAATATCACGTTTAATATTTGGAGTGAACCATGGTGGGTAACTGCGACGATTTGACATGCCAAATCGGGGAACACATGCTTCAAAAACAGTATAAATCTTATCGTAAAATAATTTACAACAATCTTCTGGATTGTTCTATTGCTCCAAAAAAGTCCAGTCAATATTAATAAACATGTTATACATATCTGGAAAATTCGCCTTTCGGAAATTATAGAGACCCGTTTGCTTCTTAGGAATACAATTATTTAGACTAACGCTAGTGTTATACGAAAATGAGATAGATAGCGCTGGATGATGTTCATCAATTCTAGTAAGAGTGACTTCAGAATTTTTAACTTCGCAGTGTCTACCAAACATGACCAGATCAAGCAATCTGTCGTCATTATTGAGAATGAAATTGTTTTGATTTAAGCCTGTGATATTTAGGAAATTAATTAAAACATTGACATAATTATCCTGAGGTCCACCCCTCAGATAAAAATTTGCATAATTTGATACGTTAAAATCACCAAGTATGAGTGAATCGGCATTGCATAAATAATCTAAGGACGACAAGTATTCAAAAAAGGTTTCATATTCTTCAACACTTAAACGCGGAGGTACATAAAACAACAAAATATACAGACTATTTCTGTTAGAAGTGATCTTAACTCCCACTGCATCAATAAGCAAAGAAACATTTGCATTGGCCAGGCCAATATCAATTGGCTCACAGAAGAATCGGTCTTGAATCGCGAGCAATACTCCACCTCCACGACTACGTCCAGCAGCTGCAAAGTCTCTGTCACATCGAAATAAATTAAATTGGGTAGGGCATATCTCCGCATCGTTCACCGTAGAATCAAGCCAAGTTTCGGTCATCGCTACAATATCATATTCAAAATGAGTTAAGGAATTATAAATATCAACGGTACGATTTTTAATACTTCGTACGTTTTGATAGTAAACAAATAAGACATCGTTGCCCAGCCCGTCAGAATCCACGGATATTGGAGATGCCGCAGAGAAGCATGGCGGTAATTGCTATGGCTCGGCCAGTACGTCCGATCGGAGCCGATCACAAGCTTGCTTATACGCAGTACACGTTTTTAAATCCCAAGCGGCATGTCCCGCATCAATAGACCCGTTAAGTTTTACGTTAAGTTTTACGCAGTTACTACAATTTAGAGATTTGGACTTGCAGTCCTGAACTTTATGGTTTTTTCCGCATAGAGGACATGAAACCGAATTTTTACAGTATTTGGAAGAATGATGAAATTCGTTACAGTTAAAGCACCGAGAGACATCAATAGCATTAAATACACTGCAACAGTCAAACTCCACAAATACGTTACCAAAAGCCAAAGCGCTCTCAAAAGTACACTTATCTACCTGTAAGGTAGCCTGATATAAATTTTGGTTTTTCTTGGTAGGACAGAAATTAATTAATGAAATAGTCGAAGAGTCTGTAAATATACCACGATTACACTTAATAATAAGATCAAGCAATTCATTGTCCTTATATTTCTTGGTTATTCCAACAATTCGGATTCTGGGATTAATTCCACGGACCTCAGCAACGTCGTACTTATCCGACATCTTTTGTCGAACAATTTCCCTCAGCTTCTTGTTATCATCAACACTCCTGCACCCCATCAGCAAGCCACCATCCTTGACATTCTTTAATTTAGCAAGCTGAATGTTCAATTTTATATATGTTTCAAATGCAAAAGCATTCATCTTCAGGAGAACAAATGAAATTAAGAAGAAAAAGGTTGATATCATCCTAACGGAGCTTTCAGATTAAAATATTAGATAAAATAAAGTTTCAATGAGTAGAATAGGGAGAATCATTACCAAAATACACGTCACACTGTGAAAAGGAAAATTATGTACAGTAAGGTTTTGTAGCTTTGGGTACTATAAGAATTTAAGTGTAGAATAAAAGGTTTAACAACCAAGTGTGAGGAAAATAATTGTTAAGAGAAAGAAGGAGTAATCTGGATAAAAATTTAATAATTCAATGTGAAAGATACTACGGACTTGGCATAATGAAAACTATGGAAATAAAAAGTATGTAAGTGTGATAAATATAAGTGTTAATAATTTTTTTCTGTAAAAAATAAACTGATGGGATTGCTTTACTAGGATAAAGCAGAACATAATATTTAGATTGTAGCTCATGTGGAGCTAGCCCCTTATGTTAATTAGTAGTTTTTTGATCCCTATAATTAATAAGGCTACATAAAGCATAAAAAACGTCATCTAAATAGCCACCTGAAGTATATCAAAGCACATACAACTTGTATATGGGTAGTATAGGTACTGCACTTCTTCGTGTGCATATACTAATTCGTGTTTCTTAAATCTACAAAAATTAAGCGAAATACCTTTTTTAATAACGCAGTACCGTCATTAACAGCTGTCATCCTTCCACTGAGTAGATGTAGTCATTCAGAACTTCTAACACATCCGGTCCCATTGACGACGATGTGTGACCGTATTTCCCCTGAAATTAAAACACTTGCCATTAATATATTATATTGCTTTGACATTAAGGTTTCATCGAGAGAAATATATTAAGGAAACGTTACGTTTTGTGACGAACGGACATTGATTAGAAGGGAAAAACATTTTTAAATAAGTACAATCTAGAAATTATAGATATCTACTTTCTACAAGATTTAAAGCATACATTTATATACTTAGTAATTTTTGGTTTTCCACTACAACTCTTCGATAGTTTCAATGAGCCTCAATTGGTCTCCGAAATAAATTCTTCTCCAAAGTTACCAGCTCTATGCGAAATATCATATACACGGTGTCCCAGATAAGGATTCCGTCTACAGGGATCTCGTAAACCATTGAAGATACAGAGGTGGTTAAACTAGAAAAAAGTTGCGCCCTATCAAATTTTGCATTTGTGTGTTTTCGAATGTAAAAAACTCCAAATCCTTCTGAAGATATTTAGGTAAAACCGAATTTTCGCGATTTTGATTTTATTTTTTTCTGATTCTATTTGAAGAGATAAGTTAAAATAAAATTTATAAATTCATTACCACTTTTCTTCTCTACAAAAAGGTGTAATTAGATTTTTAAACCATCATCAACTTTGCCTTTTTAAATAATCGAGAAAATTTATTTTAATATTTTCAAATTCCTCTCCTCCTTTATAATTCAACGACGTGTCACACCTGGTATTCATAATACGTTTCAAACTTAAAAACCTATCTTTAATAAAAATAAGTGCTAATTCATCTTGAAGAGTAGTTTTTTGCCTGGACAGGGTCGGCATGGTCATATTGAACACAGGTTGAAGTCAATCTATCTTAGTTCTGTAACCGAGGAGGAATTAATTAGAATTGCCAAAAATCTTAAGAACAAGAAGTGTTCTGAAGATGATGAAGTACCTTTGTTTTTGTTAAAAAAATGTATTATGGGCATAGTCAACCCCTTGGTCAATACCATAAATGCTTTTTTTGCTGAAGGAAAATATTCAAGTAATCTAAAGAATGCACTTGTCATGCCCCTGTTTAAAAAGGGGGACAAGAATGTCTTTGAAAATTATCGACCTATCAGCATTCTATCATCTTTTTTAAAATTTTTGGAAAGAGTGTTTTATGACCGACTAGTTGGATATTTTGTCTCCAAAAACCTGTTTTCAAGTTTCCAGCATGGGTTTCTGCAGGGAAAATCTGTGGAGACTGCTATTTTTAAATTTGTTGGTGGCATATTGGATTCTTTGGAGGAGGGGGATCTGGCAATGGGTCTGTTTTTCGACCTCTACAAGGCGTTTGATTGCTTAAGCCATGTTGATTTGTTAAATAAGTTATCTAAATATGGTACTAGAGGATGTGCATTGTCATGGATAAAGAGTTACCTAAGGGGAATAACCCAAAATGTAGTAATTAATACTGGCCAACCTAAATGTAAATCTGATCCATTTTTTATTAAACTCGGGGTACCACAAGGCAGCATATTGGGTCCTTTGCTTTTTATAATTTATCTAAATGATTTGCCAAGTGCCTGTAGTAATCTTTTTTTTTTGATTAATTACGCTGACAATACGAATATTATTATACGAGATGAAAACATAACTGATTTAATAAATAAATCGACCGACATTTTTTTATTTATTAAGGAGTGGTTCCATGACAATGGTTTGATCCTGAGTGCATAATATTTCGAACACAACAGAACAAATCAAATTTTCCTGAAACTGTTGCTCTCGGTGAAATTGATATAAGTGTTGTGAGCCAGTGTAAATTTTTGGGCGTGTATATTGACTCATTTTTGAAGTGGCGTTATCATGTTGAGGATCTATGTAGAAAACTGTCTAAAACTTGCTATTTACTTAGAGTAACAACAAAGTACTTAGATTTAAATTCCTCTAAAGTGGTTTATTTTAGTAACTTTTTGTCGATTTTGAGGTATGGTCTAATATTTTGGGGCCACCAGATATCTAATCTAGAAAAGACCTTTGTGATTCAAAAACGCGCTCTCCGATTGATTTTAAATTTAGGCTATAAGCAATCTTGTCGCGGATTGTTTAAAAAGCACAATTTCTTAACCGTTCCGGCAATATTTATATTTGACAGCATAATGTTTATTAAAATCACCCTCAAAAGTTTTCTAACTTTAAAATTAACCATACATACAGCACTAGACGTAAAAATATTGATTATAATTTTCCTGAACATAGACTAGCTTTAAGTGAGAAAAATTGTACATAAATATTCTGCATTACTTTTTATAATGCATTACCTAAGAACATAAAGAGTCTCGAAAGATTGGATGTATTTAAACGAACTTTGCACAGTTATTTGTGCAATATAGAGCCATATAACATATCTGAGTTTTTAACTAAGTAGTCTGTGTCTTTTATAGTGTTTTATTAATTTTTTGTTATTTAAAGTATTTCAAACTTTGACATTGTACAAACCTGTTTTGAAATAAATGCTTCTTATCTTATCTTATCTATCAACTTTCTTTTTTTTTTCAAAGCCAACTAAAAATAATTTCATTCTGGACGTCGACAACAAATCATATCCAATTTTTCTTCTCTTGAATGATGTTCCATAATTTTTATTAAAAAAAAAACTACAATCACAACTTCTTTCTAAAAATAGCCTGTAGCCAATATTCCCATGCATAAAACAAATAGACAACGGCGCTCCTGTTTATGACGTCAAAACATCAACACCAGTGATACCAAAAAACTTGACAGTTACTGCGTGTACTAATTTATTAGAAAAATAAACTGAGACTTCATTGTTGGTAACGACAAGCCATGAGTAATTTATTTCAGAAGAACCGATGTAAGCTTTACTTAATCACCGGATTTGGGATTAACATAAGTAAACATTAATAATTTTCGATTGTTTTTATAACATTTTGGATCATCCAAAGAATATTGGTGCCATTTAAAAAAATATATATATTATCTGATTTATGCCTGTTGTGTTATTATTAAAAATATGTTTTAAAAGGGGCTACATATACAGGGTAGGGATTTTAAATGGAACGCTACTTATACCGACTCTGGCAATAATAAATAATAGGATTTCTCTAAAATCTAAAAATACGTTCTCAAGGATTTTGTTGAGCTCGCTTTTGTTAAAAAATGTTGAGACCCCAAGGCCAAGGAGGGGGTGCAGTCTAACCAATTTTTTTTTTTAATTACAGAATACCACTTGTGGCACCTTTTTGCCAAGCTTATCGGAAAAGGACGTTGTTTGTTTTACTCATTTTTTTTAAATGGCAACATGGTGGCTCGTCAGATTAGAAACAAAGAGCACTTTGTTACGATTAATTTGATACCAGACACTATTAGGTTTTAACCCAATTTTGCAGAAGCAACGTACAATTATTAAGATGTCGACATGTCAATTTCCTACAAAACACCCTAAGGTTTTTGTTTTATCAATTTGTTGGTCATAGGCTACTCGATGCATTTAAAGCGAATTTTATTCAAAAACGATGTTTTATTTTAGGGACTTTCTAACGTTACATTTTTAAAGTTTTTTAATGAAAATTTGGTTAAAACCTAATAGTGTGTGGTATCAAATTAATCGTAACAAAGTTTTCTTTGTTTCTAATCTGACGAGCCACCATGTTGCCATTTGAAAAAAATGAGTAAAACAAGTTTAAATTTTAAATTTCATACAGCAGATAAATTTTGACCAAAAACAGTCAAGTTGTATTTTTCCCAAGATTTTAGGACTGAAATAAGTGATTTAAACGTATTCATAGCCCTCTAAACTAAATTTATTTAAAAAAAATTATAATTTTGGTGACAAAAAGTGACAAGTGACACATGGTTGTATTTAGAACGTCATATAGAGTTAAAAAAAGGAAAATATACCAGGTATCCCATTTAAAAATAAAAAGTTGATGTCACTTCCGGTTAAACCGGAAGTTTCATAAAGTTAAATCACTTGTCAAAAAATGCAATTTTACGCCATATATAAATCCTTCAATTTTCATTTGCCTATCTTTAAAAACAAAAAAGTTATAGGGGCGAGCCACCTTCCGTGGACACCCGGTATATTAGCTATAGCAAATTTACACAAACATCGTTTTATGAAATATGCCGTGGAAGAATAGCTAAAAAACATAGTGTAATTGTGCTCCGCACACCGCCATGCCATTGCGAACTAAATCCTATAAAATTTATATGGGCGCAAGTGAAAGGATTTATTGCAAGACACAAGAAAACATTCAAAATGAGCTACTTAAGTTAAGCTACTGTTTGATCAAGCCATTAAGGAAGTGACACAAGAGAACTGGCGAAAAGCAGTCCATTATGTCATTAAAGAAAAGGAAAAAATGTGAGGTCTTGACCACCTGATCGATCGGACCGTCGACCCGTTAATTATAACGTCAAGAGGACATGAAAGTTCCTCAGATGACAAAGAATATTATTATTTTTTATAATTTAATTTCTGTAAATGTCCTTTTTGTATTTTGTATTTTTGTATATTGTTTAATACAAAATAGGTGTACCTCATACTATGTACATAATGTACGCCTTTGTCACACCATTTTCAGTGTTTGTGAATGGATAACAATAGGCAAAACCCATAAATTGACCCAAACCCGGGTGGTACAACCTGAATGGAAATAAAAAATATTGCGATTAAATCAATGCCAAATTATGAAAGTGGCTTAAATATTCGTTGGGTCACTCTGTAGTCCCTTTGCATACCTAATGAGCTTTTATTACTCTAGATCTTTCTGAAATAGACTATAGCACTTTTATTTCCTAAAAATATGAATTAAAAATTAGCACCTTTATCCATTTACCCTTACCCCTTTAATTCTTACAATAAAATATAAAAGTAAATAAAAAAATTATATTTCTTATTAGAAAATATCGTAAAATGTATTAAAAATTTTCATAAATTTGAATATTATGAAGATTACAAAATAATAAATTTATATTATCAAAAATAATAACCGTCACTAAAAGAAATATTTTTGTATATATAATGTTATACTGGCTTATGGTCCTATATAGAAATTGTAATAAACATTTATTATGTGTGATTAGATTTAAATTAATGGATCAAAATAAGAAAAAAATTTAGTAGAAGTACATTTTTTAATTAACTAAAACTCGAATAAGTGAATAGTAAACAAAGTCTGTATAAAACTAACAGAATAAACCGAAAATGAATGAAATAAAGTCACTGCAGGAAATCACTGGATGAAAATCAATGGTCGTCTGCTTCAACGTTTAGAATGGCGCCTCTATTTTACGCGCCGTAATTAATACTCTAAAAATGGTGGATGAATGATGAAGCATTACTACGGAACGGTGAGCGATAAACATCGTTATTTCCGGAATCGAAATAAAATAATACGCTCTGGGGTTATTTTTTAAATTGATAGCATTGAATGAAATTCCTTTATTAGGCTTCTTACAATACTATATAATTTAAATTTTAAGAACAGAAAGAAAAGCCACGTTTTGCAAATTTTTTTATTAGGACAAAGAAAGAAACGTTAGGGACTAAGGAAAAAACAAGTAAACGCCACGTCAAGTTATGATTAATCAATTTTTTTTACTCCCCCAAGGATATTTGCTGGTTCCTTTACACTTAAGTAACGAATAGAGTAGGCTATTCCAGTTGTTGCAGTGTTGCAACCTTTAAAAATAAAATTTCCCATTTTTAAAGAAAAATTTCACGAAAATAATATTTTTTAGCAGATCACAACCACAACTGATCCTAAATAATATTCTATGAATACAGGGTGATTCCTAAGTTAATACTTTTTTTTAGCTGAGTATAGAAGGCATTAAAATAAACAACTTTTTCAAATACCTTTTTTCAAAAACTTAAAAATAGCCGAGTTACAGAAGTAAAAAATCTAAGTGCAGGCCTGGTAATCACAACGTAGCCCTTTACTTTATATTGGTTTTCTCCGTTTTTTGTATTGTTAGTCATGCATTTTACGGATCGGTCGTCAGTTATTTATTTTGGCAATTCGCTGCGCGGTGTGGTTTTCTGAAGCTAATTAATTTTAATAAATTGGTGAAAATGGTAAAATTTGAAAACAATGAACTAATTATGGTGCTAATTTATTGTGAGTATCGTAAAAGTGCGAATGTGTCTTCTCTACACCAAGAAGTTTTCTTAATGTTATTCAACGGGCAAGTTAGGCAGAACTGTTTTGATTTGTAGTGTAATAAATGAATGAAAGTACTTTATTTTTGGATTTTTAAAAAAAAGGTATTTGAAAATGTTGTTTATTTTAATACTTTCTATACGCAGCTAAAAAAGAAGTATCAACTTATGAATCACCCTATTACTGTGCGTAAAAATTTCCCTTATTCCTTTGGCGACAGCGCCGACCAATCATTCCTCTGTGATTTGGATCCTTATTTCTCACGAACTTGGAATTTTCCCATTAGTTTACAACATTGTTTTACAAATTAGATTCTTCTGTGAAGTCCTTATAAAATACTGACCAATCACAGTTGATTGTATTTACTGAGGCTCAATAGGTAGGTGAGTACAATAGGTTAGATATTAATTTGTTCAATATAAAAAAATTCATACGCATCTATAATTAGTATTCAGTTGGTTTTATTATAATTTCTAACATTATACCTTTGTCCTTGCTTATGGAAGACACTTCGCTTAGGCATGGAACGTCCGATTCGTTTAATTTCAAGTTTTTCGTCAATGTTTAATTTTGAAAGTCCTTCCTCTGGGAATAAGATTTATCTAAAACCCAAAAATACGTCCTTACTCAAAGATTTTTATGGGCCCGTTCGGGTTTGTTCGGGTTTGTTCGTACAAGGTCAAGTTCCCACATTTTCTCCTCTTCTTTAAGGACATGATGGACTGCTTTTCGCCAGTTCTCTGGTGTCACTTCCTTAATGGCTTGATCAAACAGTAGCTTAACGTCTTTCATTTTGAATATCGTGTTGTGTCTTGCTACAAGTCCTTTCACTTGCGCCCATATCAGTTCTATAAGATTCAGTTAGTAAGTGTGCGCAGCACAGTAGCAATATGTTTTTCAGCTATATCTTCCACGGCATATTTCATAAAACGATGTTTGAGTAAATTTGCTATAGCTAATAGTTCCTTCTTTATCGAATTATCGTCAAATTCAATACTTTTGGTGGTTAACCAGTCGATAATTTCTTGTTTTCTTCAAGATGAAGTTGAAGTCTTCTCTGTGCGTCGTAAATGATAGCTTTCGTTATCCACAACTACTATACTGAATCAGATGGAAGATATTTTATCATTTCACCAAAATAGTCCTTAAATTCATGTCCTCGTTGTAATCTCCCATATTAAACGACTGAAAGGTTAGCAAACCTTCTTTTAATAATCCCTCTTCGCTTCCATGTGCGCCTATGACTGACACCGAAATTGAGCCGAACTGGACGGAATTTCCCATTTTATTACTCTACATCTTTCCGAAATAGACTATATTGCATCTTGCTAGGCTAAACTGCATGAGTTTTTAAATTTATTTTATTAGATAGAAGATAACACAATATATAAAGGCGCAGTTTTTATGTTTTAAAATTTTTATTGTTGATACCTACGCCACTGCATTTATTTAACATAACCCCAAAATTTAACAACAAAACTAATCAGCCGATGCACAATCTAAACACTGCCAACTTCAGTTCAGGAAGAACTTGGGTGAGTAAAATAATGGCTTCTGTTTGTATACGGTAAGCCAAATGCACAGTTTCTCTTTTAGGCAATAATAGTAAAGGTTCCTTCTTCTGCCTAATTGAAAAGATGAAAAAAGATAAACTAAACGTTAATTAACTGGTTAGCAGGATCTGAAATACAAACAAACATTTAATAAAAAGCCATAAACTGAACATTGAAGAGTTATAAATGAATTCATTGAGATGGAAAAATCAATGTTTTATCTGTTCCGTTTAACAATAGCACCGTAAGAATTAAATGAATGAGTTTAAAATCTGTGAACTGATAATATAATTGTATCTTATACATCAGAATTGTATTACAATTGTTAATATAATCCTGATCTACAAATTTTAAAATATATTTTGTATTTTGACATTTATTTATCGTCCTAAAGGCCTTTTTACATTGGGTGCAATTGCAAGAAAAAATTTCCTGAAAGCATGCGCTTTATCGACCTTTTAAACAGCTGATGCAGGTTTTAAATGGGAAAACGTGCATCAGCTGATTAAAACGTCGTCGAAGCGCATGCTTCCAGGCTATTTTTCTTGCAATTGCACCCAATGTAAAAAGGCCTTAAGGGATTTGAATAATTTTTTTGTGCAAGGATTATTCAAAATTAAAATAAACTATAGTCTATTTCAGAAAGGTGTAGAGTAAATTTCGTCCAGTTCGGCTCAATTTCGGTGTCAGCCATAGGCGCAAGTACATTTTTTTGAATTTGAATGTTTTTTAGGACTATTTTGGTGAAATGATTAAATATCTTCCAGCTGATTCAGATGGATAACGCAAGCTATCATTCACGAAGCACAAAGAAGACTCCAACTTCATCTTGGAGAAAACAAGAAATTATCGACTGGTTAACCACCAAAAGTATTATTATTTATTTATTTATTTATTTATTATATTATAGTGCCTCGGCTGCTGTGGCCATTGGCACGTTTACAAAGATATAAATACTATAATTTGTAGAATATGGTGGCTAACCGAAATATGGTGTGTAAAACAAAAAAAAGACTTATAGCAAGTTGTACATATTAATGTCTTTTAGAAATTGGATCACATGTTGATGTTGACTGGGTGAACTTAGGGTTTCTTTGAGGTCTGCTGCTATGTGATTGGTTTGCCTGTTTTTTGTATATTTGGGACACACCGTAAGAATATGGCGAACTGTTAAGGTTGTGTTGCAATAGTCACATAGAGGTGGGTCCCCAGAGTCCATTAAGTACCCATGGGTGGCGCGGGTTTGTCCAATTCTTAACCTATGGATTATGACTGCATCTCTCCTACTCATGGGGGGCAGGTTAGATGCAGTATTAGGTTGTATTTCTGATAGCTTCGTATTTGTCTGGTTCCAGTGGCTTTTCCATTTGTTTAAAATGTTTTTTTTGAAGCGGTTCTTCAGATCTTTTGGAAGCTGGATTTCTTGGATTGGCAGGTTCAAACTCAGAGCTTCCTTAGCAGCTTGGTCTGCTTTTTCGTTGCCCCTGATACCGACGTGGGATGGTGTCCAAACGATTCCTATCTGGATGTTTTGGTCCGAAAGTGTGATCGATCGGACCATCGACCCGTTAATTATAACGTTAAGAGGAGATGACAGTTCCTCCGATGACGAAGAATATTATGATTTTTTGTATTTTATTTTCTGTATTTTTTGTATTTTGTATTTTTTTTTATAATGTTAAAATAAGTGTACCTACCTAATACTATGTACATAATGCACGCCTTTGACACACCATTTTTAGTATTTGTGAATGGATAACAATAGGCAAAACCCATAAATTGACCCAAACCCGGGTGGTACTACCTGCACTTGATGAAAAGAAATAAGTTTGAAGGTTGGAGACAATGATGTTTCTTGAACGATAGAAGAGTTTTGGACAACGTTTCAACTGGTAAGTATCTCCAGTCGTCTTCAGGTGAATACTGAGTACGTTGTGATGTAAAACAAATAAAGACAATGCAAGTCCAAAACTCTTCTATCGTTCAAAAAATAAATAAGTTTGCAATGCAATCAATGCCAAATTATGAAAGTGGCTTAAATATTCGTTGGGTTACTCTGTAGTCACTTTGCATACCTAATGAGCTTTTATTACTCTACACCTTTCTGAAATAGACTATAGCATACTTTATCTGATACTGTAATGTTACATTTACCGGCCGCAAATGTGTACAGGGTAAGTAGATTTACTGGACATGATGAAATAAAATAAATCTTCAAACATGCATGCAAAGGTTTTTTTAGAGCGCTTTATGTTATAAAACAGGTGTCACCAGATGCAGCGCCATGTTCTATGTTTTTTATAATGGTAAACGGTGACAAGGGATAAAAGAACGATTGATCTACAGCACACCCAACAGTATCAAGAGATGCTTTTTTTAATCATCGTATTGGTGTGTATTAAAAACACCCTTGCTGAGATATATTTTTTAAGACTTGCGTATGTCACTGTCATATAATTAATAGTGGTAACGTAATACTATAATAGCGTCGGGCGTGGGGGGGTATTCCTGTTCTCCAAAAAAATTAATAATTGTGACTATATTGCCATTATTATGTTAAAGACGTTGATGCTGATTTTAGAAGGATCTTAGTTTTGTAAGAGAACTATTTTGTCCCAAACTATTTGAATAAGCCTATAATGTCGCTCAGACAGAGCGGGGCCTACGGCCCTATTTGAAAAATAGGCCCCGGCAATAGAAAGTCTTTTTCTCCACGACCATTACTGAATGCAATAATTCCAAAATCATTTTTGATAATAGAATTTAAAAATTCTCGCTCTTGAGTTGGAATATTTATTCTGAAACACTTGCTTCGTATGCGTTTGGCGTGTATTTTCATTCCATAACAAGACACGGAATGAATATTCTGTAATTGATCTAAACGACATAGGTTGCCATGAATTTCGAAACTGTCAATGTCAGCAGACAAATTTTAGTGCAAGTCAAAATATGAGTGAAAAATCGGATGAATTAGATATGAAACTGGATAATACTCCACCTGAAATTACAAATATTGCGAATAGTATTTTTGGTCGTAGAAAAAATATAGTCTGCTACTCGGTTAGAATGAAAATTCGATACTCGTGGTTCCTCACGTTCGCTACGCTTGCGTTCGGAATCTTCCACTCGGATCAAATTTTCATTCCAACCTCGTTACAGAATCTACTATTCTATATACAAAATATTATAATATTACAAGAATTAAGTGGCGCGGCGTCAGTAGAGATTTTAAAGATAATATCGGGCATCGTTTATAATTTTAATGGAAAATAAAAAATTAACATGAGCCAGCCGCAATATTTCTATTTTTATGTTTTGCATAATATCATTTGTCAATGTGTTTTTTAATTGAGTGCCGATACTTAAGGTTGTGAATCCTTGTGTGATTTTAAGAAGAAAAGTTAGTATTAACATATGTCCTAAAGCTCATTCATTTTCATTTCAACAAAATATCGAAAGCAGTGAACCGAAGAAAAAAAATGGTTTTTTTGTTTTTATTTTTTTATGCAAAAAGGGTGCATCATACGAAGGTAAGTTTATGGACCAAATTTGCTCCAAAATAAATAAGCATTTGAAATACAAGTTTGGTTTTTAGAAAAATCAGTGACGTACCATTTTTTTCTTTAAAAATATTCAGTTCAAACCCCGTACGGACGTCACTGGTAAAAATTAAAAAAAATCTTTTAAGTAAAAAAATGCTCCTTAATGATTAAGAGGTGTGTACAAAATTTCATTAAAATATGAAAGAGTGATATAATAATTATGATAAAAAAGTTATATTTTCTAAAAAATGTTAACACCCTGTAGTAGCAGCGGGGGCGCCAGGGGGGGGGCAGGGTGGGCACCGGCCCACCCTAGAAACATGAGTGCCCACCCCGGCCCACCCTGTTGCCCCCCCAAAATTGATGGATTAATAGATCCGGTTTTGTAAGGGACTTGGCTATAAATATTTTGTATGGTAATTTTCAAGACAACGAAGACTTTTTTTTTAGACATCACTTAGAACAATCGGGAGGTTTGTTTGTCGCTGCATATAGCGTTCGATCGTCGGGAGGCCTGGCGACCTTTTTTTTTTAGAAGTCACTTTTATATTGGGTAGTGCCCACTCAAAAATCATCGAGCCCATTTGTGCCCTCCAATCCCAAAAATCCTGGCGCCGCCTCTGTGTAGTAGCTTAGAAATGAAGAGCTTTAGGACATGTTAATATTAACTTTTCTCCTTAAAATCATCCAAGGATTCACAACCTTAAGTATCGACACTCAATTAAAAAACACCCTGTATAAATGAAACTTTAAAATAAATTAAATTTTTCTTTTTGAAAAAGGAAAATAATGTATCGTCCGCCAAACTAGAAGTTCTTGTGAACCCATTAGTAAAATTTTTGTATTAAATTTTCAGTTAGACAAGCCAGGAAACGATGATGCATTTCACGTTTTTTTTTTTTTATGATAAAACACCTGCACTGTAGGAAAAATCCTTTAAGGCGTTCTGGGAGCGGTGCGTGTGCGAAGAAAGCGATTAACGTTGGTCTTAAAACGTTGAAGATTGTATTCATTGGGAAACACGACCTCAGGAAGATCATTCCACAAAGATGACGTTCTCCAGATGAAAGAATTCTTGAACAATGAAGTTCGAGGAGTACTAAGCTGAACAACATATGGATGAGCGGCAGCGGTTCGCCGTGTATTTCTGTTTTGCATTACTCTAGGTGGAATCAAGTGGGCAATGTCAGTCGAACACCTGCCATGGAAATATCTGTAAAAGAGAGCCAAATTACCAACCTGTCTTCGATGCTCCAGGCTATCGAGGGTCTTGGTCAGCTCGGGGTCGCCGATCAGACGAACGGCTCTCCTTTTAATGGAATCCAGTAGCCGAAGGGTGTGCTTGGGTGCAGAGCTCCAGACATGAGAGCAATATTCTAATGATGGTCGAATCTGGGCTTTGTAGAGTGTCAAGAGTTGATGAGGTGTGTACAACCTTTTGGTGCGGAAAAGTACACCAAGTTTCTGTGCAGCTGCCTTGGCAATTGCGGCAACGTGATCATGCCAAGACATATTACCTCCTAGATTGACCCCCAGCAAATTAATAGACGGTGCCAGGGGAATTGCGTGTCCTGCCATGACTATATCCGGTTCTGCAATGTTAACCTGTTTGGAGAAGACTGCTGCCTGGGTATGGAAGGCTCTTAAGAGTGATGTCTAGTGATGCATTCGCCATTTAATTTTTTGATCAATATTTCTTATACTTTTCGCTTTATTGAGTAGCAATTACCTATAGTTTTAAACTAAAAAAATTTCAAATAATGAATTAATAAATGCAAAAAACGAAAATTTGTCATTTTTTTTTTGTTTTTATTATTTTATAAATTCAACCTTGTTTGACTTTATATTGTAGTTAATTATGCTTCAAATATGGTTAATTGGCCGATTTTTGGATAAAAGGAAAAAGTAACGAAATGTTGATCAAAATACGAAATAGCGAATGCGTCACTACAACACATACATTTTCAATAAGGCTTAAATATAAGACTTAAAAATTAATTCCGGCAATTTCTCATAGCCACTTTTCTTATAAACATTTGTCCCGAAAACTGTAAGATTAATGGTTTTGGAAATACAGTCCACGCAGCGCGGAGTTCCTTTTAAGTTGGACACTCGGTACATACCCTTTACAATCCAGGCAAATTCAATTTTTTGAGAGTTTTCTACCGTGACTATCAGAAATAATTTTATATTTATTTTTTCAGTTGCTTTTGAATATTTTAACATATTATAAAAACACTCTTTTCTTTTTGTCACCAGCCGTTTTAAAGGTAACTTTTCCTTTGATAAATGTTATATAAACAAAGTTTCTTAGATCCAGTCATTTAAAATAAATTCTTATAAATTTTAAATAGAGATATATTTATTAAATATAGCTAAAGGTAACTTTTTACAGAATAATATTTTTTTTAGTTAATTTATAGGGTAATTAAACCAAGAGGAGTGATGCAATGTAAAAATCTTACTGCTCATAATGTTGGACGACGCGACATCCAAATCTGCAACGGGTTACGCCAAACGTTGCCTGTAATAAACATTCAACAAACGCGAATATCGGTCTCAAGTCACTTTGCTTCTCCAAGCTTTAACCCAACGACTTATTAGACACTTAAAGTGGTCACTAAACGCAACAGTTAACTTAGACGTAAACGCACGAAGCCTTTATTAGCCATGGAACATCGACCTCAATATATCGATGTTCGGCATAGTTGTTACCATTGAAAGCAAGCATCAATGTCAACAAAACATCTCTAAGACTGGAGTAATGGCAATAGGTTAGGTACTGTACTAAAGTGGCGGCTCGCGGTCTTAAAAAATGGTGAAGAGCTAGGTATAGTGCGGGTACTTAAACAAACATTGACTAATTTTACACTACTGAATTAACTGAAAAATACAAACAAAACTTGTTTATCACACAGTAAATCACGTATACACGATATCTATAACCGTAAGTTTCCCGAAGCCTCAAAATAAATACCTTAAGGTTAGGCGAGCCAATGCTAAAACAATAGTGCATACGACTCATCTATTTTTAAATTATTGAACTGTTTCTGCCCTTACTTGGTGGAACTCCATGATTAATTTCAATGGGAAAGTAGACAAACTTTTTACTATAATTCCACTCTATTTGAAACTTTAACAAATTTTAATACATTCGACTAGTTTCGCTACACGGTAGCTTTATCAAGAGAGAAAGAGTTCTTGGTAAAGCTACCGTGTAGCGAAACTAGTCAGCACCAGCTATTCACACATCCAAAATATTAAATATAATTTGCTAAAACTGTTCTTCATCATACGATTTATAAGAATTGGAGAGGGAAGCATTACAATTGGATCAATTACTATAATGAACACCCAAATAGTCCATATTGGAAAATCGTTAAAAAAATAGGAGGATTACAATATACACGAGACAATTTACAGAGTCCAAGCAGATTGTGGATAGCAGATTTATTCGTTAGTATGGCTTAAGACTAAATACTTCAGAGACTCTAATTCCTCAGACAGTAGGAGCTCCTGATAAGACAATGTTGTTATACTATGATAATGTCACAAAGAAAGTCAAAACGTTAAAAAAGCAGATTTTGAAATAAAAGGATAAATAAAGTTCCATGCATTTCAATGTCCGCTGTGGTATTTGCCAAAAATCAGAGCTGAGCAATATACGCGAAAAAGTATTTCGAGCAGTCGAGCACCAATCCGTTTAGAAAAGTAATTGCAAGCATCAACTACTAAGTACTTTGGAAATTCTAAATGCTTGCAATAACCAATTACCGACAAAAGTAATTTTGAGTGCTATCACTTTAAACGAAAGGCGAAATTCAATTAGCAAGCACTTTTTATAAAGGGCGTCAATTGCCGAACACTGTATAAGTGATTAAAAGCACTGTGATCGAAGCACTATTGTGCTTGAAACACTTTTTTAAGCACTTTCGAGGCAATTACTGCCATCTCTGACAAAGAGTACTTGTTTTTGTTCTGTCTACTTCATTAATGAAAATTAATTGTTAATTGTGCTCTGAATCTTTAAATAGTACAATTATGTTTGTAATTTAAATAAAAAATAAACAAGTCTCTTTTTTTTTAAGGAATCTTTATATTTTATTATTTTCTCTCCCGACATATTCTAGACTCGCTTTTACGTCCTTAAATATTCCATTCGTCTAAAATTCCACATTCATATTTCATAAGTTATTTTTGATGACTGACAGACGGGCCCTTTCTATGAATTTCCGTTTTAACGTTTAATTATTATTTTTGACATTTGAGAGCAAAAAATGGTTTAACGTCAGGTCATGATCAATTATTTCACTTAAGAGTTGGTATCTAAAAATGGAACTCAGAGGGAAGATAATATTTCTGAATATTAAGTTCTGGGAAATTCAGTGTAAAACACTCACGTGCAGATGAAGGCTATACAGGGTGTGAAGAAAGTATGGAATTAGTGGTGTAGCCAGAATTTTAGTTTGGAGGAGGGGGGCAAAAGGGTAGGAAAAGCGACGAATCAGCGCCGCAGAAGGCGAAAAATTTTTTTGGGGCACGCCCAAAATACCCTTTTTTTGGACAATAAAAAAAAATTCCGAAAATAAAAAAATACTACAAGATACAAGATAATATACTTGTTAAACAAAAACTTCTTCATGAAATAAGCATAATTTGAGTAAAAAAAATATTAAATATATTTTTTATTTATTGAAAAAACATACCATACCATAAACTAAAAGCACAACATATTTTTTTGCCTAAAACTAAACCGTAATTCGTCGCCTGTTTTGACAAAATATATTGATTATTTCATATATCAATGTGGATTTTTTGATTATTAAAGCTAAACTTGTTGTACGCTCTTCGCCTAAACGGTTTCTCAGATATGTTTTTAATCTTTTGAAGTGGAAAAACTTTTTTCTGCTGAAGCTGTAGTTACTGGGAGGATGATTTGTTATTTATTTGGCGCGTTATTGATAGCGTTGCCGTCAAAGATTTTTTTATGTCGCCCAATTATATTTTATATTTTCTTTTTTATTTCGGGGGGGGGGGGTGGCTGGGGCCCCCCTCTGGCTACGTCGCTGTATGGAATATTGCAACTATTTAAACTACTGAATATAAGGGTACGATTTCCAATACTGATTAGTAGCCTTTATTCGCAAGGTATTAATTGTGCGAATTTAGACACTTACGTCCATTCATGCGTTTATTTCTATTTGTGTCATATATAAACATAAAAATCATAGTTTTAACGCGCGATTTGGATCCTTATAAAATCTGATAGCAGATTTTACACCGAATGTATAACCCGCACGAATTTAGACATGCACCTTCTTCATCCGAATGCTTTTTATATTTGTTACATCTTTTCAGTATACTGGTTAATCCTGTGGTTAATACCTAATTGCAAGTATTTTTTATTTTCTATAAAAGCTGACAATTTTGTTCAAGCATTAATGAAGAAAATTATAATAAACTTTTTTAAATTTTAAAAGTTCCACGCGCCAAAACATTTACAAGCGAGTAGACACAGTTTCCCCTTTACATGTAAATTTTGCGTGTGCGATTTCTTTTAAACACTCTTAACCGAACGAAAGAGAGTGTTAGTCAAGTAGTACAAATTTGAGATAATTTCAATACCACAGTTTTATTCGTACAAATAACTGCACAAACTGTCGCGAATGTAATTGCTCGTAAGTTACGCGGTTAAGAGTCTATGTCTAAGGACCGATATTGCTTTAATTGAATGAGTGATTGGAAAAAGGATAAAATTCCAGTGAATCTTACTTTTGGGAAATGGAAAAAAATATTTTTGCGACGAAACCGCTAATTTGACAATTATCATTACTATTGGTCAATTGTACACCATTACAAAGTACGTTTGATACCAATGTTTAAACAATTTATACCTATTTTGTAACTAGCTACTGGTATTTGAAAGTTCAAAAATTTTATCCTTTTTCCACTCAAAGAGCAAAAAAAAGTTTAAAGCAATAAAAAAGTGAAAAATGCATTACCAAAGAACAAATTTAATATTTATTGAGGAAAACAACATTGTAAAAACTAATGACTACATCGTTTTCAGTCTTCTGGTTCACTGTTTTCTCTATTTGTTGCAAGATTTGTCAGTATTTCATCATAGAAGATCCTGTAGTCATCGGGTATGTAAAACTCCGGAATATTATCCTTTTTCCACTCACCAGGATAATTTGAACGTGAAGCGGGCCGGCGATTTTATCATTTTTGCGCTCAGCGGAAAGATATGAGTTATTACAACAAAATGGCTATCTCACTTTAATTCGCCATATTTTTGGAATTTTATCCTTTTTCCAATCACTCATTCAATTGTTAGGTCCAGTAACGCATTCGCCATTTCGTTTTTTGATTAATATTTCCTTACTTTTTCGATTTATCCAAAAATCGGCCAAATACCAATATTTGAAGCATAATTAACTACAATTTAAAGTTAAACAAGTAATATAAAGTAATAAAAGCTGAAAAAGAAAGAAGACAAATTTCACCAATTTTCGTTTTTTGCTTTTATTAAGTAGTTCATTATAGTCTATTTAAGCAAGGTGTAGAGTAATAAGAGCTCATTAGGTCTGCAAAAGGACTACAGAGTGACCCAACGAATATTTAAGCTACTTTTATAATTTGGCATTGATTTAATTACAAAATTCTTTATTTTCATCAAGTGCAGGTAGTACCACCCGGGTTTGGGTCAATTTATAGGGTTCGCCAAACACTGAAAATGGTGTGAAAAAGGCGTGTATTATGTACATAGTATTAGGTACACTTTTTTTTATTAAACTTTATAAAAAAAATACACAATACGAAAAATACATTATACAGAAATTAAATTATAAAAAATCATGATATTCTTTGTCATCTGAGGAGTTGTCATCTTCTCTTGACGTTGTAATTTACGGATCGACGATCCGATCGATCAGGTGGTCAAGATCCCACATTTTCTCCTCTTCTTTAATAACATGATGAAGTGCTTTTCGCTGATTCTCTGGTGTCACTTCCTTAATGGCTTGACCAAACAGTAGCTTAATGTCTTTCCTTTTGAATGTCGTGTTGTGTCTTGCTACAAATCCTTTCACTTGCGCCCATATAAGTTTAATAGGATTTAATTCGCAATGATATGGCGGTGTGCGCAGCACAGTTACACTATGTTTTTCAGCTATATCTTCCACGACATATTTCATAAAACGATGTTTGTGTACATTTGCTATAGCTAATAGTTCCTTCTTTATCAAATTATCTTCTTTTTTTTGAATAGTTATCATGACCTGGAAGAAATTTTGGCTTGGGGTGACAGTAACCAAGTCGAATTTAATGCTAAGAAAACCCAGGCAGCAGTCTTCTCCAAAAAGGTTAACATTGCAGAACCGGATATAGTCATGGCAGGACACGCAATTCCCCTGGCACCGTCTATTAATTTGCTGGGGGTCAATCTGGGAGGTAATATGTCTTGGCATGATCACGTTGCCGTAATTGCCAAGGCAGCTGCACAGAAACTTGGTGTACTTTTCCGCACCAAAAGGTTGTACACACCTCATCAACTTTTGACACTCTACAAAGCCCAGATTCGACCATCATTAGAATATTGCTCTCATGTCTGGAGCTCTGCACCCAAGCATACTCTTCGGCTACTGGATTCCATTCAAAGGAGAGCCGTTCGTCTGATCGGCGACCCCGAGCTGACCAAGACCCTCGATAGCCTGGAGCATCGAAGACAGGTTGGTGATTTGGCTCTCTTTTACAGATATTTCCATGGCAGGTGTTCGACTGACATTGCCCACTTGATTCCACCTAGAGCAATGCAAAACAGAAATATACGGCGAACCACTGCCGCTCATCCATATGTTGTTCAGCTTAGTACTCCTCGAACTTCATTGTTCAAGAATTCTTTCATCTGGAGAACGTCATCTTTGTGGAATGATCTTCCTGAGGTCGTGTTTCCCAATGAATACAATCTTCAACGTTTCAAGACCAACGTTAATCGCTTTTTTCGCACTCGCACCGCTCCCAGAGCGCCTTAAAGGATTTTTCCTACAGTGCAGGTGTTTTATCATAAAAAAAAAAAAAATAATAGTTTAAAGTAGAAAACACCGACACCGAAACTAAGCGGAACTGGACGGAATTTCCCATTGTATTACTCTACACCTTTCTGAAATAGACTATAATTAAAATTCCTTCATTTCAAAACTGTGGGTAATTGCTACTCAAGGACGGGTATTTGACCCCTTTTGGAATAAAACAAAAAGGTAAGAAATATTAATAAAAAAATGAAATAGCCAATGCATCACTAGATTTCACTCTTAAGTGGATCCGAATACGCTAAAATTTGCCATGTTAAATTCCGTTTTTTTAAACCGAATTACAAAAAACTAAGCAAATTTTTTTTTCTCCTATGGATAAGTGGTACCTATCTATTTGGATGTGAAAAAGTTATTTTCATGTAGAAAAAAAACAAGGTAAAATATATGACAGTGAAAATCCTAAAAAAAATTATTAATGTTCATTGTATTGTAAAAATTATTTTTTTTTAATAAAAGTAACTTTCTCACATTCTCCAATAACTAGAGACCAAATTAAAGGTTCTGTCTAACTTACCCGTTGAATAATATTAAGAAAACTTCTGGGTGTAGAGAAGAAACATCCGCACTTTTACGACACAATAAATTAGACCATAATTAATTCATTGTTTTCAAATTTTACCACTTTCACCAATTTATTAAAATTAATTTGCTTCAGAAAACCACACCGCGCAGCAAATTGCCAAAATAAATAACTGACCACCGATCCGTAAAATGCATGACTAACAATAAAAAAAACGAAGAAAAACAATATAAAGTAAAGGGCTACGTTTTGATTACCAGGCCCGCCTTACATTTTTTGCTTCTGTAACTCGGCTATTTTTAAGTTTTTTGAAAAAGGGGAAACTGTGTCTACTCGCTTGTAAATGATTTGGCGCGTGGAACTTTTAAAATTTAAAAAAGTTTATTATAATTTTCATTATTAATGCTTAAAAAAAATTGTCAGATTTTATAGAAAATAAAAAATACTTGCAATTAGGTATTAACCACAGGATTAACCAGTATACTGATAAGATGTAACAAATATAAAAAGCATTCGGATGAAGAAGGTGCATGTCTAAATTCGTGCGGGACCTTCGGTGTAAAATCTGCTATCAGATCCAAAATTCAAATCGCGCGTTAAAACTATGATTTTTATGTTTATATATGACACCAATAGAAACAAACGTTCACGCATGAATGGACGTAAGTGTCTAAATTCGCACACAAAAAGGTATTCGAAAAAGTTGTTTATTTTAATGCCATCTATACACAGCTAAAAAAGAAGTATCAACTTAGGAATCACCCTGTATAATTATGCATGGTGCTGATAACTTTGGAGAAGAATTTAAAAATATTGTTCATATCCACACTTAAGATTTGAGACAGCAACATCATCTAGCAATTCCTGTGTGAAGGTGAATGTTAAAACAGGTGTTTACAGATGTTAGTTCTGTTTCTTATCTAGCGTGCCTCGCTAACAAAACTTTTGAATTTTATTTTGTTTTCTTTGATACCTTTTACACGCACAGATATAAGCCATATGGTGGTTGTAACAGTCTTTACTCAATTAGCAGACATGGTCGTATTATTTTATTATTATCTACTATTAACAATGATGTAATAAAACCTGCATTTTGTTGTATTTTTATTTGATATTCTAATTGCCACTAATTAATATAGAACTTTAAAGTTGTGGCGGTTAGAAGCAAAATAATGTCTGACATTTTCCCAAATATCGAGTAATCTTCATAAACACATTCCTGAAACCTCAAGCTGGTCCTGCACTGACGCGAAGCGTGGCGCGGCGAAATATAAGGATATGGATGTTAACATTGACTTCGATACGCCGTGCTTCGCTTCTGTGCGCGGATTTACATTATATCACCTGCAATAAATCCAAAGCATTGATTTTCGGCGCGTTTCGTCGCGTATCAGTGCGTTTGAAACTTTAGTTTATTTGGTAGAAAAGAGATATACTATACAGAAATTCGACCCAAAGTGGGAAAGTATAGAAGTTTGTACAACAAGAGTGGATATATTATGTCCATATCGCACGAGGTCGTCAATTTAGCACGACGTCGTGGGCAGAGTGCTCAAACTTTCGATCGCGATACTGACAATCCACTTCAGTTGTACAGTATATTTTTTCTACGACTCTACTGAAATTTAAAAAACGTTATTTAAATTAGGTACTTATTATAACGATGATAAAAACGTTTAAAGAAAAACTAATTTAGTTTGAAAATTCAAGGACCAAATTACACTGCAACATAATTGCTTGCTTTCGCAAGAAGATACCGAACGATAAGTCAGATAGCTGTAAAAGCTTGGTGAAATAATATTAATCTGAGGAACTGTCATCTCCTCTTGACGTTATAATTAACAGGTCGACGGTCCGATCGATCAGGTGGTCAAGATCCCACATTTTCTCCTCTTCTTTAATGACATGATGGACTGCTTTTCGCCAGTTCTCTGGTGTCACTTCCTTAATGACTTGATTAAACGTAGCTTCACGTCTTTCATTTTGAATGTCGTATTGTGTCTTTCTACAAATCCTTTCACTTGCGCCTATATAAGTTCTATAGGATTTAGTTCACAATGACATGACGGTGTGCGCAGCACAGTTACACTATGTTTTTCAGCTATATTATCCACGGCATATTTCATAACGATATTTGTGTAAATTTGCTATAGCTTATAGTTCCGCCTTTATCAAATTATCTTCTTTTTTTTCTTTGGTTGGTTATCATAATTAATTTTATGCACGAAATTTACCTACGCCTATAGCCGACACAGAAATTGAACCAAACTGGACGGAATTTTTCATTTTATTACTCTACACCTTTCTGAAATAGACTATAATTATACCAGGGCTTCTAAATAAGAAGGTGAACCTAGTCGTTTTTTCCTAAAAAATTATAGCTTTTTGAAAGCGCATTATACAATTAAGTTTTTTATTTAGTAAACATGCTTCGTAGATTTTAAAAATGTGAAAATCTACAGGGTGTTCCATTTAAAAAAATAACTTTGTATCGCCACAATTTCTTGAGCCACCCTATATAAACTAAAGTCATTTTAAATTGTAGAACTAAGCTGTTTCTCAAAAATTCATATAAAACACTTTTTTCTATTTGTTATCGTTTTAAACTCACAACTCCTCCACACATCGTTGGAACACCCCATTTTTGACATTTTTTAGATTTAAACTAGACCTCGGTATAAATCCATTTTAAATAACGATTTGTATCTTCACGTGGATTTAGACTAGAGGCCTGCATGGGCCGGGTTTTTATCTTGGGCCTTGACGCGGCCCGGCCTGACTCTCCAGCTCGGGTCGGGCCGGGACATTTAATTATTAAAGGTTCAGGTTTTCGGGCCCTAACAATTTTTTCCGTGCCTGCCGGGCTTGTCGAATTGACGGGCCTTACGGGTCTGCCATGCCCGCCGGGTCTACCGGGCTTATCGGACCTGCTAAGCTATTCGATTTTGGTTGGGGGGCCGGATCGAGCCGCGTCTCAAAATTCCGACTCGGGCCGGGTCGGGTAGTGAAATTCGGGCCCGTGCAGGGCTCTAATTTAGACTATTACATTTTTGAGCCACACATTTTTTAACGATTCAGAACCTTTTATGAAGAAGTACTTTTATCTCAAAATCAATATTTAAATTTTTGGTAAGTAATACATTTTTTTTGGGACCCAGGACCTCAGGTAAGGGCATCCCCCCTTCCCCCCACCCGTTTCCTATTAGTTTTGTGTTAAGGCCTTTTTACATCGGGTGCAATTACAAGAAAAAACTACCTGAAAGCATGCGCTTTGTCGACGCTGATACACGTTTTAAATGGGAAAACGTGCATCAGCTAATTAAAACGTCGTCGAAGCGCATGCTTCCAGGCCATTTTTCTTACAATTGCACCCAATGTAAAAAGGCCTTTAAAATAAATCTGCAATATCGTTGAATTTATGCAACAAACTGTTTAGTAAGCTTACATTTTAAGGCAACAAAATGCTAAAGATCAAAGTACCTACTAATATAATATAGCGAGTCCAGACTAAGACAAAGGAAATTATAAACAGACCATAAATATATAAGAATGTGGAAATTTAGGTCACATTTTAAGACAATGGTGACATTTTGCAAGCCAACAAAACCCCGCTAATTGATTTTTCAGGCCGTAAAATCTTCGCACTGGCTGATACCTGAAACCGGATTCTCGATTCGCTGGAAATAATTATAATTGCTCCTAAATATGAAACAGGTTTTTACCAAATTGTTTGTGTGGATTCCGAGAAAATCACGTTTGAAATAGGGTTTAGAGGGATTTTGTTGGTTTGCAAAATGTCACCAATAATTCACCATAAAATAAAAAATACCTCTTATGAGTAGAATCCACCGGTTAAACAAAATCATATGCATTTTAAATATACCTACATATCTTTATTTTAACCTAACTTTATCGAATGTGGGGCACCGTTTGCCTGAACAAATTGATGCCTAAAATAAACCAAAAGACCGATCCATGAATGATTTTAAAACTCAGATAAAGACGAATAACGAACACAAAGAAACCGATGGGAAGACCCTAAATATGCAAATCAGACAGAAACAGGCAAAAGTACCACCCGATCATGACAGAGATAGATATAGACACTCAAGGAGGCTGGGACGATCCCGCATCCTATTGGTAGAGAGCTCATCCGAGGTATCTTAGCTTAGACAGAATATCGGGATACAGACAGTAGCGCATCCAGTATCAAAGCACCGCACTTTCCGTTAAGTTTTCGTGTCGAGTGAAATATAGGTTTAATTTTAGAATCGGTGAAAATGTTCGAAACCCGTAGTGAACCTTTGTCTCCGGCTTCTTCTTCCGATTATGAACAATATTCGTCATCGAAATTAACCGATTTGACGAATTCGAATGAAAAGTACTTGCCTGCTACGTTACCGAATCCAGATGGACATCAAAGTGCGTTTAACTTGTATTGTTCGCATTCAGGGCCATTGGGACACTCGCAATATTCATCGGGAAATCAAAAATATTACGACGAGTACAAAGAGCCCTACATAAACGACATAAGGCTACAAGATTCTTCGGTATACTCTGATTCGAGATTTATCCAATATCAGACATATATTAAAGTGGAACCAGACGAAGAACCACAATTGCTTAAAACGAGGACCCTGGGACGAAAACGAAAAAGCATCGACTCTGACGATGAAAATTCGTATAACGGAAAGTCAAAATCTAGAAGAAAAGCAGCTCAAAGCTTTGAGGAGATTCAAAGTCAGCGTGTTATGGCTAATGTGAGGGAGAGACAAAGAACACAAAGCTTGAATGAAGCATTTACTAGTTTAAGAAAAAGTATACCCACTCTACCGTCGGATAAACTGTCCAAAATTCAGACTTTAAAATTGGCAGCTAGGTACATAGACTTTTTATATCACGTGTTATCGACTTCATCGCCAGAAAATCCAGGGGATAGTGACGTTTTGGGAAATGTGTGTTCCTATACGGCCCACGAAAAGCTATCCAGGGCCTTTAGCATGTGGAGGATGGAGGGCGACTGGAACAACCAGTTATGAAAAGACATTCAAGTGATATTAAACTTTTAATTTGTGAAAGTGAGCTTTGTTTATAAAGGTAATTAAGGTCATAATTATTAGGTTTTAGTTAAGGAATTTTGTACATTAAAGAAATTAAGCGGGGAAATGAACCAAAGAAATAGATAACTATTAGGATAATAATAAATCACGTATAAATTTTAGATTTTATCATGATAGAATTACGATACTGCTGTTTTAAAGTAAAAAAGTTAAAAGTAGCCTCCATTTTTTACAGTTTCTAGTTGTCCATGTTGGGAGGAATCCCCCTGAAATTTGATATTTATTCTAAGGACTTTGGAAAAAAGTTTTTCCGATATGAACAACTAGTTGCCACGGAGATTAATGGTACCCAAATACATATTGAAAAATATTAAATATTCATACTCCCGGCTTCTAAAATAACTTCAATGTTGTCAAACATTATTCTCTTTAACATATGAGGGGGAGGGGGGGAGATTTTAAAGTAACAAATAAACACCATTTAAATTCTTACGTTTATTTTCTAATTGTTGGATTGAATTTTATATATAAACATTTTTTTATATATAGAACAGACCCGACCACCAATGGGTTTCGAAGATATTTAGTGACCGACAGAATGCTGACTCCATATGAAAAACTTTTATTAGTGATTTTACAGAAAATTTTATTATTGATAAAAGCTTTTGCGTCTTCTTAAACCCTAAAAGCTCTTAAAATTTAAAAAAACTGCAGTGCATAGGTGGTAGATTGAATTTTTTAAAAGTTGCTCAAGAGTAAAATACTCTTATTTTTTATTTTAATATTTGTAAAAGCTTTTTAGAATTAAAAGTTATGTATGAATTGCGACCTTCTATTTAAAAAACGAAAAAAACTTGGTTTTATCTTACCCTGTATAGAGGCTACATTTGTTTACTTAAATTAATTTTTATATTAGGGAAAATATAACATTTTTTAAGTAATTTAAGAAGATCCTAAACATATTGTCTAAAATTAATTTTGGTTTAAACCTAATTCCAAAAATCAACGAATTGTGACATAAGTTTTTTTGAATGACTTAAGAAAAATTAGAAATAACTAGAAATTTAAAATTTGACTAATATTTTAAAAGTAAATATTATAAAGAACTTTTAAAAATCATTAGATCTCTATAATCTGGTCCCTATACAGGGTAAGAGCAAAAAATAAGTATTCTTTTCGTTTCTTAAATAGAAGGCCATGCATCCAGACATAATTTTTAATTCTAAACAACTTGTATAAATGAAAATTGTAGCTAAAACGAAAAATAATAGTACTTTAATCTTGAGCAACGTTTAAAAAATTGAATCTACCTCGTATGCATTGCAGTTTTTTTAAATTTTAATTAGCGCTTTTTTAGTTTAATAGGATGCAGGAGCTTTTATAAAGAATAAAAATCTCTGTGAAATCAATAATATTGAGCCAGAATTCCTGGTCACTTTATAAATTAAAACTTTTTATTAAAACATTTTAAATTAACTTGTTTTTTAGTTTTTTCAATATTAATGACAAAACAATATTCTTCTTGATATTTGAGGGCTACGTTTTTTATGTAGGTATCAGATGTATTTACCTATGTATGTCTCTTATGTTGAAAATAACTGGAAAATGACGACGTAGTTTAAAATGTTTTTGGAATTTTCAGAAAAAGTTATAAACTTTAAAAAAATTTACTTTTTAAACCTCCTTGAAATTTTCCGAGGTTTCGTCAAATTTTTCGATATATGTATTTATAGCATGTTATGATAGATAGCGCGGTTCGACAACATCGAATATTTGGGTTTGTTCCTCCCAACTAGAAATTCAATTTGCAATTATTATTTAAATTATTACAAATGATCATTTTAAAAGCAATATCATCTACGGGGCAGTCAGTATAAGTCATAGAAAAGAGCTTACCTTAACCCAGTTTCTATTATTTTATCTGTCACAGCACAGCGTCTTGATATTTTCTGTCCATTTTTTTTATAAAACGGTTCCTTATTCATTTTTTCAATTTTTGCCACAGAGTATTAATTTGTTTTCCTTGCCTAATCATAATTTCTCGCCATTTTTTTTCTTCATTTAGTTTCTTATAGAAGCGTGTGCGTAAATCTGTTTGCAAATGGACACTTTTTTTCTTCAAATTCTAAAAAAGTTACTCTTAATTAAAAGTTTTGCTTCGAAAGTAATAAGTTTAGTATAAAAACTTATTGTTATATATTAGTAAGGTTACACAAAGATTTTAAACATTAAATAACTAACCATGTATCTTTGACTAAGAGAAAAATGTCATTGGCAGGCAATATTTACTCACAATCAAAGTTCTCTGATATGTAAATCAAGAATTACCTGGCCACTTTGATTAAAAAAAATCGATTTATGACACAGTTAAAGTTACGTGGTAGCTCTTTATTGTTTAACATATTTTTGTAACCCGACAATAGTGCGCCTCGGAAAAAAAAATTTGAACATAATATACGGAACATTAATTATTTAACTATTTTTTAACTGGTGAATGGAAAAACGATATACAAATGTTAAAATCACGCAGCTTCAATTTATAATATAATGTACAGGGAAATAGAAAATAATTAAAATTGATTGATGATTATTATTCAATAATGTCGGGTTGCACAAAGAATTTTAATAATAATTAACTAACCAGCAAGTTTGACTGTGACATACATGACATTGGCAGACATAATTTTCTTACGATCATACTGGCCCGGTTACCCTAATTTTTAATTATTTACGAATTAGATACCTTTGATTGTGAGTACATAATAGCTATCAATGTCATGTATGTCACAGTCAAACTTGCTGGTAAGTTAATTCTGGTTAAAAATCAATGTGCACGCTAACATTAATCAATTTAGTATTTATAATAAATATAGATTAATTAGGGATGGATTGGGATTGATACCAGTTGAATATCATATTAAGGTTGCAATAAGAAAATATTCACACACAACAATTTCTAAACAAAATTATAATAAGAAAGTGCGGCATATTTATATGAATTATTTTAAAATTTAGAAGAAGAATAAATAGATAAGATCCACAACAAAGGTTGAGTTATATCTAATCTGTCATAATTATTTTCATTTTTGTAATCTAATACTTATTTAATTTTATTAATTACTTTATTATATTTCTTTGTTAAGTTAAAGTTTCCAAAAACTTTGTTGATAGAGATGTTTCTTTCTGACACTTAAGCACCTTTTGACTTTCTTTCAGAATCAGGCCCCTTTTTATTTCTTGAGAGCGTACAGCCGTAGCCTTCTTAACTTTATCTAAAGGGGGCTATGCATCTGTAAATAGTGTAATATTTATTGTAATTTTGATGTTGTTAAGTTTTAATTTGTGCCCGAGTCCTAAATTTTATTTAAAACATCAAAGCAACCTGGATAATACTTAATAAAAAAAATTATTGATTTTAATTCTAAATAGAGGGCACTTAATTTTATCAACACGTACTTCGTATGGGGGAAAATACCCATATCTTTCCATCAGCAAAAAGAAAATTTTGTTTCAGGAGCCTGCTCTTTTTGAGAAATTGGCGTTTAAAAATCTTGCAAAAACTGTCTATTAATACAGACAATTTTGTTTAAAGGTTGGAGACATTTATGTTTCTTAAATGATAGAAACTGGACTTGTATTGACTGTATGTTGTTGCTTTTAAATATGTTTCAACTGGTAAGTCTTTCCAGTAGTTTATGTGCGGTATTATTCTAGGTTACATCTACTTAAACAAAGGTTTCCAGATATTTCTTATATCCAATGAAAGCTTACTAAAAACCTGGGTTCTGATGTATGGTAGCAGCTTTCTTGAACTTCCACTTCCTCCGATGTGGTGCTTGAAGCAGGATTCTACCTTCTGTCCACATCATATGATGACCATCATACTTATTATGGACTCACGGTCAGGTGAACAGAATCCTGCATAAAGAACTACAATGGAGAAAGTTTAAAAAAGTTTCTACCATACGCCAGAACCCAGGTTTTAATAAGCCTGCATTGGATATAAGAAATATCTGGAAACCTTGTTAAGTAGAAGTTATCTTATAATAATATCGCGAACAGACTGTACTTATCTCAGTACACCTAGCTAGTATAAATAGAGCTGTAGATACTCATCATTTGAAACATTGTAATTTAAAAGAAATAAAGACGATGCAAGTCCAAAACCGAATTCACCGAATATTTTGTTTAAAGAGCCTGCGGTTTTTGAGAGTCTGTCTATTCTGTGGCCGTATAGCTAAAGAGCATAACTAATTTTTTTACACTTATCAGGAGAGCCAAAATACAAAAAGTGTTTACAATTTTTGGTAGGTAAACAAGCTTCAAAACTCATTTTAACGTTGATTTTCGTTTCTTTTTGTTAATATAGTGTAAATTTTTTCTATTCTATTTAGAAAAACAATTTTTTTTTGAAGTTTTTGAAAAATAAGTTTTATTTTTACAGAACAAACAGGGAAAAAGGCATAACTAGACATACAAGTTGTTTTTTCATGGTTTAATAGGTCAAAGGACAATAAGTCGAGTCATGTTGTTCATTTTGTGACGTTACTGGTTCTAAATTTAAGTCCATGTAAAACTTTGCACTGTCGTTAATTACATCCAATTTCGATTAAGTTTTCTCTTTTCTTGGGGTCGATGGGCCATCGTTTTGTATACAGAAATTTTAATATAAAACCTATATCACTAGTGATGCTTTTAAAATTAATTAAAATAAAGTTATCCGTTTTAAAAAGGTTAACCTAAATCTAAATAATTTAAATACAATTTTATATCTCATAGACGTTTGCGGTTACTACAAGCTGCATCGCGAAATTCACTGGGAGCGAGTAATGAATTTTCTTTCGCTTATGCTTAAACTCTTTTTAACCCTTTTATTTTAATGTATTTTACTTATACTCAAAAATAACTACAGTTATTCGGTTCTTTTCAATAGTAATATACCGATAGAGTAGGCGTCTTATCGGTAATACCGCTATTTTTTTACAAAAAATCGATTTTCTGATAATTTTCACGAAATATAACTTTTACTTATAATCTGATAAGATCCCGAGAGCTTTAGCTCGAGGATCTTATCTTTGATTATAAGTAAAAATTATATTAAGTGAAAATTTTCTTAGAAAATCTAGTTTCGAGTGAAAAACAACGGTATGAAGATAAGACGCCGTTGCTAGAGGTGTATTTTGTTGGATAATTTACTGAACCCGAAATAAAAGTAGTTTGTGATAAAAGAAAATATGCAAATACATCATTATGATTTACTTTTAAGTTTATAAACGTGCCACAACTAACAATTAATTAAAAATCCAAGACTAAATCAGACGCGTGGAACGTCAAAAATCAAATTCGCTTATTTTCATCACGGTTGCCATGAAAACGCCAAGATTTCTTAAGTTCACGTCAAAGCAAAGCACACTGGGTTTAATCTTGTCTTATTTTGTCATAAAAAAGTTCCTTAAAAATGTCAAAATTAAGTTAAGTTTATGCCCTAAAATCACCTCAAATACTGTTGTGTGTCACTTTTATTTTGTAGGGGTAATAATATTTATTTATTAAACTTGATTTCTTGAAATAAATTACTGTTTGTTTGACAAAAAGCTACAGTGGTCTTACCGAGCTAGCGGTAGGTCTTATCGGGTAAGACCACGTTACCAAGGTGGTTGCTATGAAAATTTGCGTCCTGATTGGTTCTATATATTATGTGAGGTAAATTATCACACATACCTACATACATTTCTTTATGAATATATAATTTTATGCCCTTTTACTTGGCTAAATATTTTTAAATCCGTATGTGCCGTATGCCCTAGTTCTAAAAACATATGTTCCTTTCTTCTTGAGAATCAATTTACACAATTAGTTCATACTATAAAGCTCGTTTTTCAAAGTATCTTAAATAGATCATTTTTGCCAAAAAATCGAGTTATGGCCTTTAGACTTATAGCCAAGGTATTATCGTCAATACATCAAAAATAAGTTTTATAACCATTTTTCGGTAATAAAATAAATACTTTATCAGTCATGACTTAGAAATTTCTATTTTATGGTACATTTTTCCCAGTAAAGTTACGGTGAAATAAATAAAAAAATGACCATGCGAATAGAATCCTTACGCATTCTTCTTTGTATTTATGGAATAAAAATTCAGTTTTTAAGACATTTTGGTACTAAAATTTCTTCAATTTTTTCTAACAACACTTAATTCTTCCCGCATTGTTTACTGACCGATTTGATTTTCGCTTTAATAATTAAGAACCAGAACAACCATATAAATTAATTGGGGACAAATTAAATTTTTTTATTTTGAAACTCAAAAAAAAAACTGAATTTTTACTCTATTATAAGGTGATAAAATACCTTTAGTATTTTCTAATGTTTGAATGGTAGTATTTAACTAATAGCATTTTTTAAATTGTACTTAGCATTTAACTTTATTCTTAGTAGGAGGTATTTTTACCTCCTTTCAGTTGTGATCTAGATATATAAACTAACTTCTATATAAAAACCGTTTCGAGCAATGTCATAAGTCATAAAAAAATTTAAATATGATACGTTGAGAACTGTTTGTCGCAGCTGTTGTATTTTTTTCTTTTTTATACTCCGTTAATGACTATTTTTTTTGCTCCTCGGTAGCATCTCCAGTTTCATGGAGGATTTATAATGGTTTTAAATTCCATTTTGTTAAATAAAGGTTTTGTGCTACAATATACAGTGTGACCATTATTTTTGGAAACTCCTGCAGGAGTTTCCTTGTCCAGATGGTAAATTTAAGCTGTAGTATTTTAGATGTCACCAAAAATTTTAAAATGCTTAATTTAACAAAATGAATACTGTATTTTGTCATTTAAATTATTTATGATAACAACTTGGAAATGTTATTATGAATTGTATTGTTTTTAATTCGATTTTTGTAAATAGCACAGGGGTGTCCCGATAGATCATTAAAAAAATTGATTGGGTAAAATGATTGTCAGAAGTTTATAATTGGATAATTTGGTGGAATTTTTAACTGGAACAAATTCAGTATTAGAAAGCCTCTTTATTTGCGGAGAAAATACGAAAATACGGGTGCCTTTATTTTTTGTTTGGTACACTTTTTTCGTTCCGCCATGAAATTTACCCCTCTTTTGGGAATACAAATGCCCCCAACTTTTTTTTCTCAAATATAAAGGTATGTATTGCGATAGTTTGTTGGAAAGGGCATAAAAAAGGAATACGACCCACTATTTACTCTTGCATTTCGGTAATCTAGACGCAATTTTTTTGTAAAAATTATTGGAAATGTTTGGCCATTTTTTCTTGACAAAACCCTAATCTAAAGTACAGTGGCGGCGCCAGGATTTTCGGGATGGGTGGGCACAAGTGGGCCCGATAATTGTTGGGTGGGCACTACCCAAATCAAAAGTGACTTCCAAGAAAAAAAAAGGTCGCCGCCTCCCCGCGCTCTATAACGCCATAAGCAGAAGCAGAGACAAACAAAACTTCCCTCGTGTCCAAAGTGACATCTAAAAAAACCATTACACAAACATACAACACCACTCTTTTCTCATCAAAGCCTTTTATAGCCCAGTCCCTCTTCCCCCCGGAAATTCCATTACAAAACCGAATCCAACAATTTGGGGGGGTGGCACCAGGATAGGCACTCATGTTTCTAGGGTGGGCCAGTGCCCACCCTGGCCCCCCCTAGCGCCGCCGCAGTCTAAAGTAAAATTCATTCTTGGCATTATTTACTATTTTCGGAGTTATTTGGCAAATTTTGTGTATAAGTCGTTGCCTAAGTTCCTCTACATTTTGCTGATAATGCCTTGGGAAATTGGTGGTAGATCAGGGTGTGTTTCGTGAAATAAAGCTGCTACTTCTGCTTGAGTACGCGATCTGTCGCCAAAGTCAATTATCATTAAAATTTCCATTTTCTGTGATTCAGTTAAATCACCCATTTTAGTACTATGAATTGTTGCTAAAATAGCCAGTTTTTATTTTTTTTCTGGCTTTCTATTTTACCGAAATGCAAAGGTATTTATTTTTTTTATGCCCTTTCCAACGAGCTATCGCAATACATACCTTTACATTTGAGAAAAAAAGTTGAGCGCGGTTTGTACCCCCAAAAGAGGGGTAAATTTCATGACGGAACGAAAAAATTGTACCAAACTAAAAATAAAGGCACCCATATTTTCGTATTTTGTCCGCAAATAAGGAGGCTTTCTAATACTAAATTTATTCCAGTTAAAAATTCCACCCGGTCTATATTTGTTCCCTGTGCTCCAGTACTGATTTACAACCCCCTAAGGGGTGTCTTTTACATTTCTTTGTTAATACCAAAAACATGCCCAAAACCTAAATAAAAATATAAAATTTAGATATTTTTTTAATCTTTATATGATCTGAAACACACTGTCATCTTAAAATGTTGATTGCTTTTGAGTTAACTGATAAAAATGGAGTTTTTAAATAAAACGAACGAAACCTAACTAATGCGCTTTTTTGGCAATGCAATGAAATAAGTTGATTTAAACCTAATAATCGATTTATTAATAGTAGAAAACGACTTATTAATTTGTGTCCGACCTATTTTTTCACAAAAATTTATTAAAAACGATGCAAAAGGGTCTAATTTATTGGTATTCCTCAACTTATGACGTCATTGCTTTAAATAGCGACACTTCGATTTAGCGCATAAGGTTATTTAATAACTTTTAAGTTTTTAATTTAAATGGTTTCGAAACTATTAAAGAAAATCCATCGGCAGGGTTACTATATTATTGGTAATAGAGGACGTATGGAAAGAAGTTATATTTTGATAAGAAAATTGAATTTTTTTTTCATGATATTTTTAATTAACCGATGGGTATGTCATCTTACCCGCCCCTTACCTAATGTATTCATTTTATTTAAACCATAATTCCACAAAAAACTAATTTAAGCTAACAATAATTAATTTAATATGGGATATTGTATATAATTGGTATATAATTACATGTCATTGTATTAATTGTACAATTTTTGTAGGTAATCGTCAAATTGGTAAATATTTTATCGCCAGATTATCGTTTTTCATTAGATTATATTATAGTTATTAAGTTTGTTAATTTGTTTTAAGTTAATTGTAACTGTAAATTATATTTTTACATTATATACTTTTTATTACATTTTTTACTATTAAACTGTAAATTCTTATGTATTTTTCCAAAGTATAATAACATAATTACACGACGAATATAAACTTTTACCCAAAAGGCCATTTTTGTTATGTATGACTATTCAAAACATTTTTTTATGTAATCGTTTTCTGTATTATTACAGAGAAAATGTACACTTATTTATTTTTGTTAAAATAAAATATTTTTATATTAAACCGTCTTTATTTTTTTATCGTTACCAATAATTACTATTATTTACTACTATTTTTAAATGGCGTTTACCATAAAAAAGTCATAAAAAGTTTTCAAAAACGACATATTTTAAAATCAGTTTTCTCAAGTTTTTCAAATGGAACACCTTGTATATTATTTGACTATTTAATGTTAAATTCATAGGCATTTTTTTGTACTACAAGCATATAACTTATTTCCAACCGTTTTCAAAATAATTGAAAGTTTCTTAAATTATGTTTAAATAAAGTTTTATTATTGAAATTAAATATAGGCGACTAAACTAAACTACCATAAATGTTGAAAATGTCTTCCATCTTGATCTGTGCACAAGTCAACATGTTCTTGAAAAAATCTGTTTATACCCTTAACATTTCAAGTGAAATACTTGGAATACAAAACGGTTTATTTAGTAATGGCCTAAGACAGTACCACCCAGACAATAAGGCAAAGGGCTCAGCGCGTGACGTCACGACTGTAGGCAAAGCATTGTAGCAGGCGTATACGAAGTATACACTTATTTAGTGTTAATTTTAGCGGTTTTAACAATTATAGATGTTAAAAATTGTTAAACAGGTTGCTCTTCCTGGATTATGTATATTTTAGTTTATAATACTCTACAGTTTTGATATGAAATAATATGATTTCAGTAAAAAAATGAGACAGTTTCACGCTGCCACAATTTTTTTTAATATCATCGTTAATTATATTATATTAAATTAAGTAAGGTCACGACTGGGTTATCTAATTTTTTATAAATTATGATAGTCTAGGAGTAGGTGTTAAAAAGTACATAATTATTGGTTTTGTGATACTTAGGTTGAAAGAAGTATCTAAATAATATGACTTCGGTGAAAAAAATTAGGCAGTTTTACACTGCCCGCAAGTTTTTCAATTTCATAATTATTTGAGGTTACAATCGGGTTATATATATATTTTTTTTTTTAAATTAGAAGCGTCTATTCAGATATTAAAACTGACATAATTCGGGATACGGTGATACTTAGGTTGAAAAAGTATCCAATTTTCTCTTATTTCCTTTTCCAAGCCGGACATTTGTCTTGCTACAATAGTTTTTTAGAAGAGTATTTGTGAGAGAATTTATTATAATTTTGGCAATAAATGTACTATCGTTACAAAAGGAGCTCATTTGTATTAATAATTATTTTATGTCATTTTTTAGAAACTACCCAATTATCATTATTAAGACGGTATTGCCTAAGAACCATGGTAGGCTTAATAATAAAATTGGAATGCATTTATTTATTAAAATTTAAATTTTTTCATTACTTTGAAAAAGTTGGTATTTAGGGCGAATAAATTATAAAAGATTAAAACGAATTTTGATAAGACGTGTTGATTGATAGGATTTTTGTACTTAGTAAGGGCGCCCTAAATAACACCTCTTTGATTTAATTAAATAACTTGTCAAATTATAATAAACAAATGAATTCATATTTTTTTTAAGTCTATCGTGGTTTTAAGGCATAACCTTTACTAATGAACCGCTTTATTAGTAATTCACCTGAAATATTAGGGGACCTAAACGAATCTTTTCAAGGAGTGTTGACTTGTGTGCACAGATTAAAATGAAAAAGATTTTTGCAAATTTCATAAATTATGTTGAAATAAAGTTTTATTATTGAAATTGAACAGAGGCAACTAGAGTAGGCTACAGTAAATGTTTAAAATTACTTTCATTTTAATCTTGCACACACAAGTCAACACTTCTTAAAAAGATTCGTTTAGGTCCCCTAATATTTCAGATGAAATACTAATAAAACGGTTAATTAGTAAAGGTTATGCCTTAAAACCATGGTAGGCTTCGAAAAAAAATTTTTTTAATTCTTTATTATAATTTGATATAATTAATTCAAAAAGGTGGTATTTAGGGCGCCCTCACTAAGTACAAAAATCCTATCAACCACCTCATCTTATTAAATTTCGTTTTAATTTTTTATAATTTAATCACCCTAAATACCAACTTTATCAAATTAATTAAATAAATTCAAATTACAATAAATAAATAATTCCTATTTTATTTCCAAGCCTACCATGGTTCTTAGGCGTGCGTAACCATTACTAAATGAACCGTTTCGTAAGTATTTCACTTGAAATGTTAAGGGCGTAAACAGATTTTTTCAAGAACATGTTGAGTTGTGCACGGATCAAGAATGAAGACATTTTCAACATTTATGGTAGTTTAGTCTAGTCGCCTATGTTCAATTCCTATAATAAAACTTTATTCAAACATAATTTATGAAATTTGCAATTATTTGGAAAATTGTTTGAAATAATTTAAATGCTTGTAGCTTGTAGTATAAACAGAAATGCTTTTTACATTAATCAGTCAAATAATATACAGAGTGTTTCATTTGAAACAGTTGAGAAAAATTAATTAAAAATGTGTCGTTTTTGAAACATTTTTATGACCACCCTGTATAAAATAGATAAACAATATTAGATTTATAATATCCCTAGACCTCTTGTCATGGTCTTATTGTTTAAAAAATGAATTTGGACGTTTTATTAATTTTTTTTCCAGAACAATAAAGCTTTATTTTATTCGGGTTTGTTCGTTAATTTATTATTCTTAAACTACCTAAGCGAAATAAATACAATTTTGGACATTTATAAAGGACTATAATACTAACATAAATATGCAATAAAATACTGGGTGTTCCATTTAAAAAAATACTACTTTTTGTTATCGTCACAAAATTTCGAATTTTTTCGGAGATAACCGAAAAACACCGAAACTTTTAATTTCTTGCACCTATATTTTTAACAAGGGAAAAGAACAAAAAACACTTTCTCATGGCCGTTTTCTATGTTCTGCACCATCCTCAAGTCAATTTTTTTAAATACGGACGTGGAATTTTAAATACAGTTTTAGGGACTTATAGGCTTCATATATTTAATACAGGTTTTTGAAATTCGTTTTGTCATCTAATAACACATACAGGGTGTCCCACCGGGAACCGAATCGATCTATATATAGAAAACTATACATAGGAAAACTTTGAAAATTTGACAATATATGCTGATGCTGATAGGGGGCGACCGGGCTAAAATATTTTCATAATGGTGGCACTTCCGGATATACCGAAAGTAAGTGTCAACTTGCTTATTTTAAATGGGATACTCTATATAGGTATTATTACATTTTTGCATTCTAAGCAAGATTCTAGGCAGATTTTGTATACCATGTCCTATACCTATGCCTAAACGTTTTTGACATATTTGAATTTTTATGTCAAAAATGACGTTTGCAAGCCTTAAAATTGAAAATGAAGAAACGGCCAAAAGTCCAAATTTTCAAATGGAAACACCCAAAATTTATAATTATTTATTATTTAGCATTAAAAATAAGGGTAAGTTTGTATGAGATTGTATATCCCAAAAATTCTTAGTTTTCGAAGTATTGCCAATTTAATATTTTTATATGGGGATTTTGCTGCAGATTTTAGGTTCAGTTACTCTTAGTTGGCTATGACTGCGTTGAAAAACAATCAAATGCTAAAAAATCTATAAAGCTGTCACTTACCATTTAAACATTATTAATAAGCACATTGTGATGGCTTCTGTTTTTGCGGATATCGAATGGCAAATGTGACATGATATAACTTTATCACATTCTCCATAAATAATAAATAAGTTTAAATAATCTTCGTTTGTATAATTTGAGCGCCCGGGAATGATTATTAATAATGTTAAGTGACAGCGTCATAGATTTTTTAGCATTTGATTGTTTTTCAACGCCGCCATAGCCAACTATAAGAGTAACTGAACTTAAAAACTGCAGCAAAATCCCCATATAAAAATATTAAATTGGCAATACTTCGAAAACTAAGAATTTTTGGGATATACATTATACAAACTTACCCTTATTTTTAATGCTAAATAAGAAATAATTATGAAATTTGGGTGTTTCCATTTGAAAATCTGGACTTTTGACAGTTTTTTCATTTTCATTTTTAATCTTATTTTTTAAACACCCTGTATAATTAGTTATCAAAATATTATAAAAAATCTATTAAAGCAGGTCCTTTATCACAAGGAATCCCAATTAAATTAAATAAATAAGGCTTCTTTATAGAAAAAATTGAAAATTATTCTAAGGCTCGCAAACGTCATTTTTGACATAAAAATTCAAATATGTCAAAAACGTTTAGACATAGGTATAGGACATGGTATACAAAATCTTCCTAGAATCTTGCGTGGAATGCAAAAATGTAATAATATATAGGGTGTCCCATTCAAAATAAGCAAGTTGACACTTACTTCCGGTATAACCGGAAGTGCCACCATTATGAAAATATTTTAGCACGGTCGCCCCCATCAGCATCAGCAAACTATCAAATTTTCAAAATTTTCCTATATATAGTTTTCTATATATAGATCGATTCGGTTCCCGGTGGGACACCCTGTATTTTAAAATTATCTTTTTATATCATTACGACCTTGAACATTTAGAGCCAAACTAAAAAGAAATAATTCTGATTCGAAGAATCCGTCTAATTTTACTTAAAGAGGCCTGATATTTGATATTTTGCAAGGAAAAAGACCCAAAGTCTCGGCCTCAAATATTTTTCTGCCTGTTTATTTTTGTTACATATTTCGCCTGCAACTAGCATCAGCAGACCTTATAAGCAGTAAAAATTTACCGTCGTTACGGTCTTTCGTAAGATCCTATAATCTCGCTAATGAGTAATGTGGCCAATATGGCCAATGCTATGCAGCCAACTTTGTGCCAACTCTTCTATGTACCGGGTGTCCCATTATGGATGGCCACCGGCCGTATCTCGGAAAGCACTGGACATAAAAACTTAGGGAAAAAAATCGTTATTAAAGTGGCTAAGAGTAAAACCTGGAAATAATTTTTAAATTCCGCATTTAGCCGCAAGAGGGCACAATTAAAAATTAAATATTGAAATTCTAAATTTCTCCGAAAATTCTCACATTAAGATATACCTTTCGTAACATCATTAGAAAGCTTAGACAATTCTGCATCATTTTGGTTTGGGGATCATTGGCGTACCGACCTTGATAAGAGTGGGGGAAGCTATTGAAAGGGTAATCATTTAATTTGCTGTAACTTCTAAACGACTTCTCCGATTTTATTAACCTTGAGCTTGTTTGAAAGAGAAAAATCGTATCCATTGGTATACGATAGTTCCTAAAAAAATTGTTAGAAGGCACAATTTTTAATAATAATAGTTTTTTTGATTTTATACCGAAAACTTAAATCATACGGCATATATGTAGGACATCATTTTCAAGAAAAAACGTGAACACCGCAGTCCGGTATCTTTGTTTGCTATGGAGATATATATAATAATAACAGTTTTTTTCATTTTATCCCGAAAACCTGAACCATACGGTATAACTATGACATCATAATCGGAAAGTATATTAAATTTGCAAGAAAAACTGTGAAGTTAGTTTAATATCATCTTTTATTTCAGAGTTATTGTCAAAAGAATAACTTTTAGCGTATTAACACTTGGAAGCGCCCAAAGCCCTGGGATATTTTTGCCCCCCCCCCCCCCCTTATACAGTGGCGGATTTAGGATTTGTTCTGGGGGGGGGGGGGGGGGGGGGGGGGATTGCGCGAAAAAAATTTGGTGTCACACCCTTTTTTGGGTTTAAATAACCGTAAAGCTTAATCTGCGGCAATATGCCAGACTTTCAAAAAAACTCTTTTAATCTGTGAGTTTGACCGCTATCGCCAAAAAAATTATTGTGTCACCTTTCAGTAGGGATTTGGGGGGGTTAATTCGAAATTTGAAAGGTTGCACACCTGCTTGGTAGAGAAGTGATGTTGCCAAAGGCACTTATACACACAAATAGTAAAAGTTAAGAAAAATAAAAAAATAGATTTTTTTTTATAGAACTATAAATATTATATAGTTTCGTTAGAGCTCTAGGGGGGGGGGGCGCCCCCTGCGCCTCCTTCCCTAAATCCGCCACTGCCCTTCTATTTTTTTTACAGTTTAAATGACCCGCATATCAAAAGGCAAAAGTGCAAAAGATTTTATTTTTAAATTAACAATAAGTAAGTGGCGACGCCAGCTTTTTGCTACAGGGGTGGCCAGAAAGGGGTAAGGAATTTTTGGAGGGGGGGGGGGCAAAATAGGTTCGTTAATAAAGCACAAGAATGGACTTTGTATATTTTGGTAACATAAAGTAAGTGAATAACTTTTTCAAGAGCTTCTTAAGATTAAATTTATTTTAGGGGGTCCGAAAAAACTTTTCGGGTGGCCCGGACCACCTCTGGCCCCCCTAGCGTAGCCACTGCGCCGCCCGCTGCCAAAGAGATGCCTATGTCGCGATGCGAAGCGTATTAGTCTGGGAAAATAAGCTACAATAATTATTACAGAATAATATACATGGCGTGTGGTGTTAGCTAAAAATTAACTGGTTAATCAAACGCGGTTTTTTTTTTAACCACGGTTGAAATCGCTTAGTTTCATATCTTGTTTGGTTATCTTATAGCGATTTCGGTTTAGCACTCTGAGAGTGCTCCGAGAGCGATCTAGATTCGCCCGAGATTTGCTGTCACCCTGAATACGGTTGCCCTCGGACGGAGTGTAAATAGAATGTATGATTGCTCTTAACATTATGACAGATGGTAAAATAATTTTAACCTTTAAATTTAATATAAAGTTAAAACAATTCTTCTTTAAATTAAACAAAAATATTACTATGTTCAAAATATTCAAACAACAACACGCGAATTTAAAAAAGAACATCGTTCACAGTCTTAAAGAAAAAGTGTAGCCATTGCGCAGGCGCAGCCTCTCTACTCCGTAAAAATTTGCAGATCGAAAAGGAACGCTCGCTAACGGATTTAGAGTAACCAGATTTGTAAATCGAACGTATGACTCCGAGCGAGATCACCTGATTTTGATAACCGAACACGCAAATCTCGGAGAGAGCACTCTCAGAGTGCCCGAGAGCAGTAAATCGAAAACGCTATTAGTCTGTCTTGGAGTCTTGGCGCTGGAAAATGTGGCGCTTCTTTTAGATTTGGCGCTACAAGCCTAAGCTTGTTCGGCTTGTACTATAATCCGCCTCTGCGTGAAACAAAATCATACCCTGTCAAAATTACATCAGTTGGCAACTATTTCAATTTATTTATCTTCATGGAAACCTGCCAATTTTGTTTTGCAGCTATCTAGATTATTTTTTTAAACACCATATTCGAATTATGTCTAAATTAGCAGTATTCGATAATTATAATAAGTAGTTTTGAGCCATTGGACTATTGAGTGACAAACTTACATAACCATAAAAGTTAAAAATATTTTTTTGTCGTGGAATGCTTGATGACAACAAACTATGAAAACAATCACATCTTCAATTAAATGTTACAAATTATTCTTTTGGCAATAACTCTGAAACGAAAGAAGATATTGAACTACGGTCTTCACATTTTTTTGTTGTGCCCTCTTGCGGCAAAATGCGGAACTTAAAAATTATTTACAGAATTTTCTCTTAGCCACTTTAATTACGATTTTTTTCCCTGAGTTTCCATGCCCAGTAGTTTCCGAGATACGGCCGGTGGCCATCCGTAGGGACACCCGGTATATCGTGTTTGGGAGCGGAAGCACGCGCAATATAAATTAGAAACAACACATTTTGACAGTTTTTTTATGTGGATGCCATGACGCGCGCCATGTGAGTAAAACAGGTACCAAAAACGAGCCCCTGAGTCCTAATTCTCGAAATCAAGGAACAGCCTTCTCATGAGATCATTCGCTTCCCCGTCATTGTCACTTACGATTTTGTAAGTTTTAAACTAACTCCGCCCATTTATCTCATGAGAAGGCTGTTCCTCGATCCTCGAGAATCAGGCCTACTGGGCTCTTTATGACCGAATCGTTCATATTGCTGTAATTATTTTAGAGTGTTTTTGTGAACTTTTAATGTGTTGTTTTTTTTCCTTAAAAACGATTTAGGACAATTCTTGTGTGCTTATAGACTACTGTGGAATGTGGTTGATATAGTGCCTTTAACTTATAATTTATAACTCACATCTACCGGCCCTTTTCACTATTTACAAGATTTACAAAATGATGTGAAATGCGCAAGGCCTGTATTCCCCTGTAGTCCTCCATCTGGATCACAATTCTTGTAACGCCTTACACGCCATTTACAATTTATTGGTTATATATATGTACAAGGTTGCACTCTAAAGGCATCTCGTAAACCATATAGAGGTGGTTAAATTAAAAAACGTTGCCCTCTACCAAATTCTGCAACATTGTGTTTTCAAATTTAAAAAGGTCCTTCCAAAGATATTTGGGTAAAACCGAATTTTCGCGATTTTGTTTTTATTTTTTTCTGACTTTATTTGAAGAGATATGTCAATTTAAACTTACACTACTTACCATTTTTTGTTTTTTTCAAGACCGCATCATCAACTTTGTTTTTTTAAATAATCGGGAGCTTTTATTTTAAAATTCCCCTCTTCTTTTATAATTCAACGACGTATCACACCTTGTATCAATAACACTCATCGAACTTAAAAACTCATCATCAATAAAAATAAGTGCAAGTTCATCTTATTTGAAACTATTTTATTGTCAATTTTCGTAATCTAATCTATCTTAACTGTATAATAGGCTTTGATCGAAAGAGAAGGCTTAATCAGCCTTAACTAGAACTCAGGAGCAGCCAAGCTGCCTACCTCTCATGTGTCGCATAAATCACCGACAACAATGAGCTAAGGAGTCTAGAGGATCAATATGCTAACTGGACATCGAACGTATCACATTGCCAAGTCAGATCACTGATGAGTACCCAGAATCAGAAACAAGGATGACCTCACATTTCATTTTAAGTGTGGCAAGGAATGTTAACATCAAATTAAATGACAGGCCTGCCGTGGTTACCTCAAAAACCCGATGGACGTATCTATCGGTAAACAAAATTGTTTATTGGTAGACCTCCACGACGCTGAGCGTCCGGGGTTTGCACGCTGTGCACCCCTTCGTCTATTACCCGCTGTCCCCTCACCTTGTCAGTGGGGAATGGCAGGTTATGGGTCCTTAGACTCACTGCTAACAACGGTATGCCCTGTCTTCTTCCGTTAACATCTCAATCCTTTTGTTGTTTCGTCCTACTGGGACTCATCAGAGACGCGCGACCATCCTGAGGCCGCGGCCCGCAAAGGGTCTGCGCCTATAGATGGTCAATCGTCTGACAACTGGCGTTATTTATCATCGTCATGGAAGGTATCAGTCCACACTCACGGACCCCCCTTCAAAGGTCCGGACTGGGTCGGCTTTTGGTGAGCTTAGTTAAAGCCAGTAGTTGTCTCGAAAGAGAACTCAGTTTGTTCGTTTAGCGGCAGCCTAGCTCGACTATAGGCGCAGACCCTTTGCGGGCCGCGGCCTCAGGATGGTCGCGCGTCTCTGATAAGTCCCAGTAGGACGAAACAACGAAAGGATTGAGATGTTAACGGAAGAAGACAGGGCATACCGTTGTTAGCAGTGAGTCTAAGGACCCATAAACTGCCATTCCCCACTGACAAGGTGAGGGGACAGCGGGTAATAGACGAAGGGGTGCACAGCGTGCAAACCCCGGACGCTCAGCGTCGTGGTGGTTACCAATAAACAATTTCGTTTACCGATAGGTACGTCCATCGGGTTTTTGAGGTAACCACGGCAGGCCTGTAATTTAATTTGATGTTAACATTTCTTGCCTCACTTAAAATGAAATGTGAGGTCATCCTTGTTTCTGATTCTGGGTGCTCATCAGTGATCTTGCTTGGCAATGTGACACTTTCGATGTCCAGTTAGTGTATAATACTGTGTGGCAGGTATTTGTTTAAATAAATTATAACTACTTGACAGATTAGGTTAATGAAATCGTTTAGTGCAAATAAACTTTTACCTAATTTCTTTAAACTAAAACTTTTATGTTTTCGAGAAGTTGTGTAATTGTAGTTTTTTTTAATAAAAATTATGGAACGTTATTCAAGAGAAGAAAAATTGAATATGATTTGAAGTCGACGTCCTCAGTCAAATTATTTCTAGTTGGCTTTGAAAACAAAAGAAAGTTGATAGATACAAAGTAAATTTGATCTCTCATATCATTTCAAATAGAGATAGAAAAAAATAAAAACGAAATCGCGAAAATTCGGTTTTATCCAAATATCTTTGGAAGGATTCGGAGTTTTTAAAATTTGAATACAATGTTGTAGAACTTAGTAAAGTGCAACTTTTGACTAAGTTAACCTCTGTATTTTCTATGATTTAAATTTTAAAAATCCACCCAACAAAGAAGATTTCAATTCAAAATATGTAATTATATAAATTATTAATTGTTTTAATAAAAAAAAATCAAATACTCCTGATGGGGTTTGAACCTGTGACCTTGCGATCTGTAGGCTAGAGCTCTATTCTCTACGCTGTTGATACCAATGAAAATTTATTGTTTAATACATGACACTTTCTTCAGCGCGATTTGTTTTTCCTGGTAATAGATTTTTCATATTAACATTTTTTTATAATTTAGATGGCGTATTTTCACACTCTAGTTCTGAATCACTCGACAAATACATGATAAATAAATTAAACACTTTCTAAAATTTGTTCTTTTTAATAAATAGGGTGGTCTGTCAAATTGGCACCATATGTTTAAATTAAATAGTGTTCCTTTATATTTCACTAGATAGTGTTGAAAATTTTTTTTTAAATACTCGTGTGATATTCGGCGCATTCGAGCCAAGTTAATCGTGCTTTTTTTCTTATCATCATTGGTGGTCGTAGGAAAAGTAACAAAGTATTGATCAAAAAACGAAATGGCGAATGCGTAACTAGACCTCACTCTTAATAGGTACTAAATGATAAGCTGCTTTGAATTTCGAAGGCCAAGAACGACAACTTTCCTTGCTGGATGCAGGAGTTCGGCGAATAACGAAATGAAACTTACGCTTCCTGCGAAATCATGTGGCATGATGAATTACTGAAATAATTCAATTTTTAAATGTTAATACTTTATTCTCAAAAAATATTGGTTTTTAATTTTATTATTAACATACCGTTCTGAATACCTCGTATGAGTGCTACGGAGTCACTAAGTTAAAATACTTGGCCTTCCACGAAATAAAGAGAGACATTTACAATCCACAAACATTTTAACTGTTGAGTCATAAGAAACGAGTGCATTGAGTCGCATTAAAGAAATTTTGCGGTAGATTGAACGCCTTGTATAAAGAACTGTTTGAAGTTACTGGGGACAAATAATAGAAGCTATGTTCTTGCTCATAAAGTTGGCAGTGGCAAGGAAGATATAAATCGACCTACTGACTTTTACTGTTTTCTACTTTACAACTAATATATAATATGCATTACAAATATCGTCAATAAAATATTTTTGAAATGTGGACGTATTTCAATCCTGCTTAAGTACCTTTCAATTTTGTTGTTCTACTTTATGATGCTTTTATCTTAGTTTGGCTGAAAAAAAAGGAGTTAAAAAATAAAATAGGAAAATATTGAATAGAAAAATGTAATATAAAAAAAGTCTTTAGCGGCAGGCGGAGAAAGTAGTGCATCTATCTTTTGCATTAAAGTATACAGGGACGCCAAAGGTAATAGGTTCCCTGGGAAGAGGTAGACAATGATAGGCTGTTTTGTCCTTGTTAAAACTTATCAAAAAGCCATAACCTCTGGGCAATGCTTTTAAGATATTTTTAAGAATAAATATATGATGAAAACCTAGTATCGCTATCTGTAGGAATTAACTCAATGCAAAAGATAGCCATCAGACGTGAAAATATAAGTATTTGATGGAGCAGAGCACACCAGCAAGATGTTGCACGGAGCGACATCTGTGTCGTTGTTAGACACTTTTGAGCATACCAGCACCTCTAACAAACTTATTGAAATAAGTAAAAATGTTAAGAGGAAATCACCTGTAAAGATATTCGTCACAATTACAGGAGTCCCGATAGGCAGCGCTAACTCGCATCGGTTTATCAAACAAAAAGAAGAGTTTCCTATTATTTTGTCAGATCCATCCCCAGACTCGTTTCACCATATCATGGCTCATCAGTAGAGCTAGGATGCTATCCTATTAAGATAGTTGCCGATTTGACATGTTTCGCTAACAGTTGCTTTATTAGTACTTAAGAGCCTTTCATATCAGCGTGAAACGCGGCATCGTTTCCTGGCTTGTCTAATTAGAAACTTAATACAAACATTTTACTAACGGGTTCACAAGAATTTCTAGTTTCTCGGCTGATACCTTATTTTTTTTAAAGGTTTATTCATATAGGTTCAACTTATATCATCCGCCATGCATTTCTCTTTTCCATTAAAATTACAATCGATGCCTCGATATTATTTTCAAAATCTCCACTGACACCGGGCCCCTTAATTCTCCTGAAATTCGTTTATATAATATTTTGTATATAAAAAAATACATTTTATTGCCATTACCAGACACAGGTACAATGTGCGCGATTTGGTGGAAATACACTATTCGTTCGGGCCGAATTATCACGAACAAATACTTCATTTCCATCACATCGTGCATACTGTACCTGCGTCTGGCGATGGCAATTACATTTCTTTTTTTATGACAAAAAATTATAAAAATAAATTTCACAAAAATTAAGGGGCGCGTGGCGTCAATGGAGATTTTTTAAATAATATCGGAGCATCATTTGTAATTTTAATGGAAAATCAGAAATTAACATGAATAGCCGTAATACTTTTGTTATTATGTTCTGCTTGACGGATGATATATTTGTCCTATATATAGTCTATTTCAGAAAGGTGTAGAGTAATAAAATGGGAAATTCCGTCCAGTTTGGCTCAATTATAGCGTCGGCCATAGGCGCAGGTAAATTTTGTGCATTAAATTATTTATGATAACTAACCACAAAAAAAGAAGATAATTCGATAAAGAAGAAACTATTAGCTACAGCAAGTTTACACAAACATCGTTTTATGAAATACATATGCCGTGGAAGATAGAAACATAGTGTAACTGTGCTGTGCACACCGCCATATTAATGCGAGCTGAGTCCTATCGAACTTATATGGGCGCAAATCAATAGATTTGTAGCAAGACACAACACGACAGAGAGAACTGGCGAAAAGCAGTCCATTATGTCAGAGGAGAAAATGTGGCATGTTGACCACCTGATCAATGGGACCGTCGACCAGTTAATTTTAACGTCAAGAGGAGATGACAGTTCCTCAGATGACGAAGAATACTATAATTTTTTATAATTTAATTTCTGTATAATTTATTTTTTGTATTTTTTTTATAATGGTTATTAAAAAATAAATGTACCTAATACTATTTACATAATACACGCCTTTGTCATACTATTTTTAGTGTTTGTGAATTGATAACAATAGGCAAAACTCATAAATTGACCCAAACCCGGGTGGTACTACCTGCACTTGATGAAAATAAACAATTTTGCAATGAAATCAATGCCAAATTATGAAAGTGGCTTAAATATTCGTTGGGTCACTCTGTAGTCCCCTTGCATACCTAATGAGCTTTTAGTACTCTACACTACACCATTCTGAAATAGACCATAATTCAAACTTAAAATACATTAAAAAACATTTTTTCTTTTTGAAAAATAAATAAGCCAAACTAGAAATTATTGTGAACCCTTAGGAAAATTTTTATATTACATTTTTAATGAGACAAGTCAGGAAACGATGCCGCGTTTCAAGATTGTATGGAAGGTAAAAAGTTGGACGCATACATGATAAAAAGTTAAATTTTTAATTTCAGCAAATAACATTTTTTCAATATAAAAAAATATTTAAATATTCGTTTTTACTCATTCAACACATTTTCATTAAATTGATAGAACTATGAAAATAACATTTGATATTTATTAAAAAAAAAATGGAATTTTTGTTTCAAACTTTAAATGACTTTTTCTTGTACTCTAATACCAGATTTTCACGTCAAACGAGTAGTCACGTGACTAATGTCAAAACAAGTTTTTTGGTTACCAATCATGCAGAGGCTATCAGCATAAAAAGTTGTCTTACAATTTCAATAATAAAAAAGTTTTCCATATGGGTCCAACTTTTTGCCGGTCACCGTATAACAAAATAAATTACCTAAAGATCGGGGTTTCCCTTAACAATAAAATTCAAAACAAATTTAGCAAGGGTGAGTTGTTAAGGTCTAACTGACAATTTAAAAGGTGGTGTGTATTTTTAAGATTATTTATTTCTGGGTATTCCAGCAAATTAAGTTTATTGCCCTTATTTTTGGTATGAAGGATTTGCAAGTTGTAAATTATGAAAAGATTCAGATAAAAGATTTGCATAATGACAGTCAGTTTTTTAAAAGTAAAGCTATGTTCTGAATTATTCTGTTGTTGAACTATGTTTTCTAATTCTAACAGTAACAGATTGACCTATACATAGGTCATCCCTAGGGTTGCCAACCCTCCAGGTTTGGTTTGGAGGTTCCAGGTTGAAACGGTGTCTCTAGGTCGAAACCCTTTGACTCCAGGTTACGGGTATCGGGGAGAAGGGTTACACGTGTAGATGACCATTTTTTCTAGAAGTCACCTTTGATTGGGAAGTAACATGAGAAGGTGAGAGACCTTTTTTTTTGTAGAAATCACTTTTGATTAAAGGAGGAAGAAATATAAAAGCCACGCGACAACGTAAACTAACTCCAGGTCAACGGGAACGGAGGGCGCGACCTTTTTCTTTTTTTTAGAAATCACTTTTGATTGGAGGAATTATAAAAGCCATAGCGTAGACTCCAGGTCAACAACTTTAAAAAGTTGGCAACCCTGGTCATCCCACATTCTACACTAATTTTTCCTACAGAGTGCGTGGAATGGTGCGAAAATTGAAAATAAAAAACCAAAATATACTTTTTCTACTCCCACATGGAAATTTGCTGTTTCCTTTAGACTTAAGTGGCGGGTAAAGTAGGCTATTCCAGTTAACTGTACAGGAAACATTCATATCCATCCTAGTTAGGTTATGAAACTGACCAATTACAGCAGTCAATTACAGAGAAGCCAAATTTACATGTTGTAATTTCGTTTTCTGAAAAATTTGACCATAGCGAACGTTAAAAATTCATATTAATGCACAACATCCATTTTTAACTGTTTAAAACGAATTCTACAGCTATTTTCTTGTACTTTCGGAGTTATAAACCCGACAACCTTTTTTTCTTCTGTGCAATTCAGTAAAAGAAATAATCAAAATACAGGTTGAGAAAATAAATTGTTCGTGTTTATTATTACATTTTTGTCTGTTATTCTGCAAAAAGCTCAATGTGAGAAAGATATAGATATATTCAAAAGTGAGTTTGTATAAATATAAGAACTTACCCAAGTCAATAAATATAAGAACTTACCCAAGTCACAGAGGAATGATAGGTCGTCGCTGTCGCTATACCAGAGAGGACACTTCGGGTTCTGACCAATCAGGATTTTTTTCAAGATGGCGGAGGGGACACCGGGTGCCATAGCAACCAGGCCAAAATCCGGCATTTTCATTGGCCTGGTGTCCCCCTTATTTATGAATGACATAGTATTTTTACTACGACGTTTGGCAGCTTTTACGTTTTCTAACCTTACTATTTCTAGTGTTGCTGGGACTTTATATGATGAAGCAAATCCATTGATTTATTTGTTATTATTTTAATATTTTGTGATAAAGATATTTTATTATATTATATATCTTTGAACAAGACTAAATTTGTTTTACAGTATAGTATGTACCACAGAATTTCCTTCACTTTAACAATAGGGACATTAAAAAAATCGGTATAGATTAAATTTTATCAAGGCTAGAAGCTTTCAACACCACAAAATTTGCAACACTATATATCTATCTCAGAGGTAGTCACAATAGTATTAACAACTTTGTGTATTTTCCCAATTTTATTTAGTTTCTTTTAAACATTTTAGGCAGGCAAGAATTATTCTTGTTAATTTCCTAATCAGATATATTCAATGGGGTGGTAGGCCGACTATCAGCACAGAATAATATAGCTACGCAACTATATATTCTGTGCTATCAGTCTTCAAACAAATAATGTTGTGGCCAAAAATTTGCCGGATCTTGTATTTTTAATGTGATTGTATGCATTACCATTATAGTCACATATTTTGACCTATTGTGAAGTATTTAAGCAATTTTAGATCCAACTTTATATTTAATAATTAAATGTTTCTACACAGAAAATTTAACTAGTTGATATTAAATAGATAAAAGAGGAAATAAAACAATTAACTTTCCCAAAGAAATTACCTGCTGCATCATGTTTGTAAGCCTACCTACATGCATGTATTTAAAGGCTATTAAATTACTAGAGTTATAAAGAATGCCAGAGGGTAAAAAAAGACCAGGAATAGATCTAGAGTCTAAATACGAAGATCTAAATGCAGCTATTGATCTTTAATTCCAGCCCAATCTGTAATAAGCAAGCTCTAAACCTAATAGGCTACATTTATGAAATATCTATAGGCAATTTAGTACAAAATAAAAAAAAATAATTACAAAGTTAGGACCTATAAGGAATGTTAATGACATTCAACGCCGGTTTATACAAAAATGGAGTAAGCGCCACTCAAAATTAACAATTGCATAAATTATTTACACTATTTACAATAATTTGAACATTTTAGGTACTGAGTTTACCATTTATAGACTGTATAGACCTTTTAAATAAGTAAAGAACATGGATTTTTAAAACAAACACCATAATAAAAACTGTATTAACCTTACTAAACAGTAATAGGTATTGGAAAATATGTACAAAAGTTAATTTTCCTTAAAAACCCGTGATCCAGGATTGGATATATTTCACTTGTCTTTCTTCTTACACTGAAGGTTTCTAGATCTTGATTAGCTAAATAAAATATGGTATTGTTTAAATATCAAATACATATTAATGAAAATAGAATAAATTAATATATATGACTAAATTTTGTATACATTATTAATAAAAACCACTTACGTAGATTAAACAAAACTAGCCTGAAAAGGGTCTCGGGAACATCTTTTCCACAATCAACCTGATAGTCATAACTTCTTCGTTACCTAAAAATAACAATTAATTTTGTGTTTGACACAAAACTTTTGATACAGTGTTACTAAGTATGTGCAAGAAAAAAGATTTTTCAAAAACACAACATAAAGCTACTAGTCGCAGTTTCAACAAACTGTCCTTGTTTTTGTTTTGAAAAAACAATGGTCTCTTTAATAAATGGACTACTTCTTTAAATTAAAAAAAAGAATACTTCTAAGTACTTAATTATAATCGTGGTACAGTGTACACACTGGCTGATTGAAATAAACATACTTACTTTATCTGTATTTTAACAATCATGATTTTCCTGATGGCACATTCGGTTTCTATAGAGGGCTTATAAATTCTGGGGCATTGGGATTCTGGCAAGTTATTTTCAATTACTTCATAACTTGTAACCTGTGGCTGTGTATTTGCAAACTTAAAAAAACTTACATTACCTCTTGGGGAATTAGGAAAGTTGTGACAATAATACAAATATTTTTCCTTTGCGTCTTCTCATTTTGAAATAGTTCGATAGTTGAAAAATTATATGCCAACCACGTTGAGCAGTAAACCAGAATGGTTTATTTATATTTAACGCTTTAATCAAAGCTCGAAGTTCAGACGGACATAAATAATAAATTTTGACGTGAAGAAAAGTTTTGTCAAAATTTTGAGGTTAGAACAACTATTTATGAATGAAATGATTTCATCCCGTCGAAAAACTAAACTAGTATCTTATTAGGAAAGTAGCACATCGATCATCGTTTGTTATTGTTGGATCATAATATGAAAGAAAAAGATGCAAGGCAATCTGAGTGATCCTAGACAAAAAAGTAATCAAATCCTTGGCGCGAAAATGAACAGCCAATAAAACTCTTCGAAAATCTCAAGGTCACCAGAGAATTCGGCGAAAATACGAGAGTGTCCTCCCAGTGCCCAAGTCAATAAATATGTTACAGTGTAATTTGGTCCATGGTTTTGCCATTAAAATTAATTTTTGTTCAATTGTTTCTTATTACCGTTCTCACAAGTTCATGGCCAACTTAAAAGACAAGTTATTATGCCTAATTTAAATAATTTTTAAAAATTCTTAGCATGAAGTTCGGAAGTTAAGTCGTAAGAAATATACTGTACAACTCGAGTGGATTGTCCATATTGCGCTCGGAAGTTAGGTTATTTCCTCGTGCGATATGGACATCATATCCACTCTTGTTGCACAAACTACTATTTTCTACTATCAATAGATATTTACTGGTCCTTTACACTTAAGTGACGAGAAAAGTAGGCTATTCCAGTTTCATGTAGCATTATTGGTGACATTTTGCAAGCCAACAAAATCCCGCTAATTGATTTTTCAGGCCGTAAAATCTTCGCACTGGCTAACACCTGAAACCAGATTCTCGATTCGCTGGAAATAATTATAATTGTTGCTGAATATGAAACAGGTTTTTACAAAATTGTTTGTGTGGATTCCGAGAAAATCACGTTTGAAATAGCGTTTAGAGGGATTTTGTTGGTTTGCAAAACGTCACCATTATCGAGTTGGGTTTACCATAATTTTACTAACATAATTCTGTGGCTCAAACGGCAAAGCGTCAAGCTTTGGATCCAATATTCGTGAGTTTAAACCCGGTAGCCTGCAAACCTTTAAAACAATTTTTAAGAGACGGTTTGTAAGCTTCTTGTAGAAAAAATATACTGTTCAACTCGAGTGGATTGTCCACATTGCATTCGGAAGTTTGAGTAGGTACTGGTGCCTACGGGGTCGTGCGCAATTTACTTCCACGTGAGATATAGACATCATATTCACTCTTGTTGTATAAACTACTATTACCGAACTATTGTTATTTTCTGACCGAACTTAGAATTTGTGCACAAATATACTTTATTATTGCGGAGCCATTTTTATGAATGAACGTGTTTGTCCATCTACATATAATAGGTTGTTGTCATTAGCACTAAAAGTCCGCTAAAATATTTTTAAAATTATTATCGTCTTGCAAATTTATCTGCCATGTAGGCAGTGGCGTCACCAGAAAATATGTTCGGGGGGGGGGCATATTTTCTAACCCGGTTTTTTAGGGTTCGGGTTTTCAAGTTAAAAATAAAATTATATTGATATGTTTATTATTAAACATAAGATAATATAGCATCGGGTTGAATAAAGATTTTTAACAATTACTAACTAACCAGCAACTTTGATTGTAGCATAAATAATATTGGCAGAAATAGTTTTTTTACGACTGTGGCCCGGTTACTAGTCAGACAACTTTTATTTTTATTTATTATTTTTTAACAGAAAAAAAAAGTTTAAAATTGTTTTTGAAACAAACATAATCGCATCACAAAACATAACTAGACTAATACTCCAGTTTTACCTTTTCTTCACTCGGGAGCATTAATTTTTTTTTGTTTTACAGTACATATTTCTATCCTGGTCTAAGGCAAAAACCATAGGACTTATGATGTTATATTAATAAAATAAATGAAATACTTATAAAAAATAAAATTACTTTTTATTCCTTAAAAACTTGCTTACCTACCTACTTGTATTGTTACCGTAAATCTTATTAAAATCATAAACGGCCTAAACACCATAACTTCCTGTAATTTAATCTAATTTAATTATTAAAAATAATTTCCAGGGCCGTAATAGTAAAGACAGAATAATTTGAAATAGCAATGATGTAATATTTAATGACAAAACGTTAAAATATTATAAACCTTTAAATTGTAATAAATTTCCAAAGCGTAGTAGTCCCTAAAACTGTTTTTAAAATTCCAGGTCCGTATTAAAAAAAAATGACTTGAGATTGGTATCTAAAGAACGAAACGTCGAATTTAAAAACTAATAACGCCATCGTGTAAGACATAAAGAGCGGATATGAGAAAGAGTTTTTTTTGTTTTTTGCCCAAGTCAAAAATAAAGGCCCAAAAAATGTCAAAAACCAACAATAGAAATTTCGTTATTTTTCGGATATCTCCGAAGGTATTCGGAATATTTACAATTTTCTTTCACCAAATTATTAAGCCCCAAAATAAGCAACATTGCATCATTTTAACCATCTTTGGATCTCTAAACGTTTTTGAGATTCCCTTGTACGCACACGAATTTGTAGCACCCTGTATAACTTTTTTAGTATACGTAATTTTGAAGGGCATAACATTTTTTTGATCGCTCGTTTTAAATTTATTACTTCTAAATCATACGGACAAGGCAAAACAGAAAAAAAAATTGTTAATTTACGATTTCACTCTAATATTTTGAATTCGAGGACATTTATATAAAAAAAATTTCGATGCAACATTGAAAATATTTTTGTTATTTCTTTTGAACAAGTTCCAACTTTTCAAATTTATTTGACTTCCGCTTTTTTCTCAAAACATACTTGCTATACCGATTTATGCCGAAATATCTCTTTGATTTTCTTTAAAACTAATATTTATTTCTTCCGTCCAGTTTTTATAATTGATGCAGTTATATTTAACTCCGGCAATTTATTAAAACGTCAGTGTTTCTTCTTTTAACGAAATTATATGCTGTTGGTTAAATTAACTGATGGCGATCTTATTTTCGGCCAACGACAAAGACATGCATGTTGTTAACAACCATTTATTTGATGTAAGAGGTGGCAATTTATTATGATTTGTTTAAGGACAGCATTAACATTTCTAATTTAATCCGATGAGATCTCCCTATATTTTTTTCTGACTGACCAATCACAGTGGTCATACAAAGAAACTAAATTTTCCTACGACCACCTATGAAAATGAGAAAAAAAGCACGGTTAACTTGGCTCGAAAGCGCCGAATATCACACGCGTGTCGAAAGAAAATATTTCAACTCTAGAGTGGTAATACAAGGCACACTTTTTAATTTAAACATGTCATGCCAATTTGACAGACCACACCTATTTATTAAAAAGAACAAATTTTAGAAAGCAGTAATTGTAAGTGTTTAACTTATTTTTCATGCATTTGTCAAGTGATTCCAAATTAGAGTGTGAAAATACGCCATCTGAAATTATAAAATTTTTTAATAATATACTGAAAAATCTATTACCAGAAAAAACAAATCGCCTGAAGAAAATGTCATGTACCTACATATTCAACAACAAGTATTTATTGGTAGCCTTAGTGTAGCATAGAGACTATAGCTTCGATCTACAGATAGGAAGTTCACAGGTTCAAATCCCGTCAGGAGTATTTGACTTTTTTTTATAAAAATATTAAATAATTTATAGAATTATTTTGAATTGAAATCTTCCTTGTTGGGTGGATTTTTTAAGTTCATGTTTAATGCATCTTTCCTTAAAATTTAAAATTTTTCATTCTGGTTAATCTAGAAGTCAATCCAGGATTAGTTCTTCCTCTATGTTATATTATTATAAAATATGAAAAAATGAAAAAGTTAAACAAAACAAAGGGTACGCCTATTGACAAACTATGAAACCAGATATTAAGTGGAACATAATCCTAAGAATGCTAATTTCAACTCTAGAGTTGAAATATTTTTTTTACAAATCAAAGGTTTTTTTAATAAGTTTTTGTGGTCGTAGGAAAAATAGTGTACATTACTCGCGTGAAAGTGATTATTCTTAAACTCGGAGGATTTCCGCACTCGGCTGACGCCTCGTGCTAAATATCTCCTCGTTTAAAAAGTATCACTTTCATTACTTGTTATGTAATATACTATTACATTTTGTAAATTTCACTAGTCGTTTTCTGACGCTTGACAGAAGTGAGGTTAAGAATATATTTTAAAAATATGCAAATCTGTCACATTAAAATTGTTCTATTTTAATGTAGGTACTTAAATCAAAATATTTATTCCAGATTCTAGACATACACAATTTTTTCCTTGAGTGCCCGAAAATTTATGGTATAATACCAAAATACAGGGTGTCCCATAACTTATAGGCCGTAGAGTAACTGGAGATACTAGACATCAAACTAAGCCGATTAAGTAATATACGTTTTTTCGGATTGTTACTCGTTCTAGAGATACAGGGTGTTGAAAGTAAAAGTTTATTCTCGAAAATAGGCCATAATTTTGAAACGGTTTAATGAATCGAATTGAAAGTTGGCAATATTATGTTTTTATGAGCAAGAAATAAGAATTTGTAGACATTTTTAAGTTTCAAACTAGAGGGCGCTAGTTGCACACACTTGGCTTCATAAATCTATGATTTTTTTACCTGTGATATTAGGTACTTACCTGTATACAGGGTCCTGCACCTTACCTGCCATCTTCTATAGCTCACTTAGTAATTAAGTTAGGATTTTGATATTTTCCAGACTTTACCTGTATCCTAGGGCGCATTTTAGGAAAATATTTTTGTTTATACAGGGTGTTCACAAAAAGTGTGACGTCATAAGAATCTGTTTTTTAGATTACATACCATAAATATTCTTACTTATTTGGATGCCTCTTATAGTTACCTACATACCCCCAAAATTTTAATGAAATCGGTTCAGTATCATAGGCGAAAAAAATAAACAAAATTACTTTTGCACCACTGGTTTTAAAAAGTAATCAAAATTAAAAATAATGCCTCGTTAATAAAATTATACAAAACTACTTATAAAATAATGTTTAACAGTCTCGTTAACCAAGTTTAATTAATACGAATTCTACAGGGTGTCCAAAGTTTAGCGTCAAACTTTGCAAACTCTAAATCAATTTATTTTTCTTATTTCAAATTGGAACCCCTGTCGTTCGATTCAGAATTAAAAATCAAACATTTGTCCTTAGTACAACCCTATCGCAATTTATAACGCATCAAAACTTATTTGCAGAAAACTCATTTAATCAACTATTCCAACAGTCATTATTATGAATAAATATTAAAAGTGGCTTTGAAAAACAATTCATTGGTATTAACGTTTAATAAAATAACAAAAAGAATTATTTTCGCATGCTCCTAATATGAAAATCATATCTACGAGCTCTTCTTGGTTGTAGGTATTCCATCACAAAAAATAATATAGCTTAAATAATTAATAATAATCTAACAATATTTGAAACTATTTAATAACTAAAGTCAAAATGGGCTTTTGTTACTTTAATAGACTTAAATACCAATAAATTGTTTTGCAAAGTCACCTTCGATATTTATTTACAATAATGATGGTGGAATAGTTGATAAGAATAGTTGATAAAATAAGTTTTCTGCAAATAAGTCTTTATGCGTTAGAAATTGCGATAGGGTTGTAATTAGGATGTTTGATTTTTAATTCTGCATTGATTGATAATTTGAAATAAGAAAAATAAATTTGCTTTAAACTTTGCAAAGTTTGACACTAAACTTTGGACACCGTGTACAATTCGTATTAACTAAACTTGGTTAACGAGACTGTTCGACCTTATTTATTAAGTACCTTTGTATAACTTTAATAACGATTCATTATTTTTATTTTCAATTAATTTTTAAAACCAGTACTGCAAAACTGATTTTTCTTAGTTTTATTTTTTTTTGCCTATATAATACTGAACCGATTTCATTAAAATTTTGGGGGTATAAAGGCAACTATAAGAGGCATCCAAATAACTAAAAATATATATAGCATGTAATCTAAAAAAATAAATCCTTATGACGTCACACTGGAACACCCTGTATAAACCAAAATATTTTCAACAAATGCGCCTTAGGATACAGGTAAAGTCTGGAAAATATCAAAATCCTAACCTTATTGATAAGTGAGCTATAGAAGACAGGAGGTAAGGTGCAGGACCCTGTATATGTAAATTTCGATATACCTAACCATAAAACCCTCTTGTAAAATTCTACGAGCCGACACTGTTTTCTAAATCAGACCGCAGCTTAAAATGGGATGCTGTAAGCCCCTGTTCCTATAACCCATATTCTATATCGCCACTGTTGTTGGAACATCCTGTTTATATCTATCGAATGTCCATTTCCAGGTGTAGATAAATATGTTATTTGGAAGTAAAGAATCGACGTTTCCGTATGTATCCAGTTTCCTCGTGTTAGACCTGATTAATAAAATACACTGCCATTTCACCGATTTAGAAAGTCATAAACAGTACGTAATTGGGCCATTTGCGTGTCAAAGAAGACATTTACGGGCCTGCTTTGACAATCGTTTCAAAATATACTCGTCGTATCTCCTATTTTACGGACTAAGGAGTTTTAAATTTTAGTTAATTGGGTTTATGCGTTTATGTGGCCTTTGATAAAACTAAGAAAGATAATGATGGTTGAAATTGTAATTTTATGACTATATCTGAATAGAGACACCATTAGTCCAATAGCTAGAAGTGTCCAACCCGAATTGGAAAGAACGCTTTTGTTCACCAAAATAAATAAAACCAGGAGAAAATTTCTACGACAATACTAAATATTAATGTACAATACTGCTACCATTTTAGCCCTTAAAAAATAATTATATTCGAATTATTAATATTAATTTAATACGAATGTAGCTATGCATAATAGGGCCACGGTTAACTCCGATGGACAATAATTATAAACACTCGTACATTTTGGCGCGCCCCATCCGACCGTGTCTGTTAGCTCAAAGCAAGTAAAGACCCAACGCCCAACATAGCTTTGATATTCACCATTGCTATGGTTACGTGATGTCAGTCACGCAAACATCATGTAACAATTTGCATTATAATGACAATGGCAATTTAAAAATAGATCAGTCGTATGTACCATTTAGCAGTAGTTCGCCTAAATTAAGGTATTTTTTGAGGCTTCGCGAAACTTGCGGTTATGGATATTGTTTTTAAGTGATTTACTGTTTGATTAAAAAGTTTTGTTTTTATCTTTCAGTTAATTCAGTAGTGTACGTACCTACTTAGTTGTGTGTTTTAAAAATGAACCCAGTTAATGACATAGTTTGTAATTTGTTGGAAACTCCATTCAGTCGTTGGACAGATGAGGATAAAAGAGACGTTTTGTTACATGGGTTTTTAGTCGATGCTTGTTTAAGTGCCCGCACTATACCTAGCTCTTTACCATTTTTTAAGACCGCGAGCCGCCACTGTGGTAAATGTTATAAAAATTAGACATTTCCGATTTTTTTAAACTATTTTTTTCTTTGAGCTAGTCACCGACCTTAATCTGTCCGGAAATGGTGACAGAAGCGAATTAACTTACTACATTTTGCAATAATCGCTCAAATCGCTGTACACCACTGTGCAATTATTTCGTGTTAAATTACCTGATTTGCGATAAGTAATATTTCGCATTAAGGCTTCAAGTGAAATGCCTAGTACTTATCTACTATGTGGTTAAAATTAATGGTTAAATTTCTCCAAAGATTTCCACATCAAGGCATACCTCTCGTAACACCATTAGTAAACTTAAATAATTCTCCATGATTTTGGTTTAAGGTTCATTTGCGTACCGACCTTGATAAGATAGGGGAAGGCTATTGAAAGTGTCATCATTCAAATTGCTGTAATTACTAATGGACTTGAACGGCAGTAGAGTTTTGGACTTGCATTGTCTTTATTTGTTTAGAATCACTACGTTTCAACTGGTAAGTATCTCCAGTCGTCTTCAGGTGAATACTGAATAAGTACGGTAACTACAGCTCTATTTATACTAGGCAGGTGCTGTGACGCATGACTAGTGGGCGGAGTCATGCGTGTTGCTAGGTGATGACGCATAACTGGATGAGTCATGCTTGATGAGTCATGCTCGATGAATCATGCGTTTAACTCTTGGGTGGTCTTATTCTAAGATTACATTTACTTAACAAGGGTTTCCAGACGTTTCTCATGTCTAATGAAGGCTTACTAAAGCAACCTGGATTTTGGTGTATGGTAGCAGCTTCCTTAAACTTCCTCTTCCTCCAGTGCGGTTCTTTTTGCAGGATTTCCGCTTTTGTCCACATGATATGATGGCCGTGCGTCCAGGCGTGGTCAGCTGCACCTGATTTTTCGGTCTCTCCTTTTCGGGTATTATTCCGATGTTCTTTAATCCTTACTTCTAGTGGTCTTAGTGTCTCACCAATGTAAGACTGGCCGCATTCGCAGGGGATCTGGTAGACACAATTTTTCTTGTCTTTCTGGCTTACTGGTCTCGTCTTCGTTAGGTGGCTTCTTAAAGTGTCTCTAGAGCTGAATACTGTTTCGATGTTGTATCGTTTTCCTAGTCTTCTTATTTTCTCCGATACTCCTTTGACATACGGAATATTGAGTATTGGTTGTATCTCTTTCTCTGCTTTACGTGTGTTTGGCCGATTCTTGCGATTTTCCAATATTGTGTCAATCAGTTTCATGGGATAGCCATTCTTGTTGAGGTCGGTCTTGATGTGGTTAGTTTCTCTTTTGAGAGCTTCGTTTGAGTTACAGAGAGTAATTGCTCTATCCACAAGGTTTCTTACTATGCCATGTTTTGTGTTGTTTGAGTGGTTTGATGTATAATTGAGATATTGCCCTGTATGTGTAGGTTTTCTGTACACTGAGGTTAGGAAGGTGTTGCCATGTTTCTCTACATTGACGTCTAGAAAAGGTAATTGGTTGTTCTCTTCTTTTTCCATGGTGAATTTAATTGTCGGTGCAAAGTTATTAATGTGATGTAAGAATTCTCTGAGTTCGTCCTCATTTCCGTTCCAAATAATGAAGGTGTCATCCACATATCTAAGCTATATTTTTGGTTTCTTCTTTGCTTGTTTTATTGCTTCGGATTCGAACCATTCCATATAAATGTTGGCGATTATGGGCGAGAGAGATGAGCCCATTGGTAGTCCGTCCTCTTGGCTAAAGAATCTATCTTTTTCTTGAAAATAAGAATTGTTAAGGCAGCATTCCAATAGTTCCATGATGGCATTTGTAGGTAGCGGTGTTCTTTCTTGTAGGGTCAAGTCTTCCTCAAGTCTGCTCCTGATGACCTTAAGTGCGTCTTTTATAGGGACGTTGGTGTAAAGACTTCCGACGTCAAAGCTGACCAGTTGGTCTCCTGGTTGCACTTCCTTTTCTCCTATTATTTGTGCAAAGTGTTGTGAGTTCTTTACAAATGACGTGCTGTTTCCTTGAAGTGGTTGGAGTAGGGGAAGTGAAAATTTACCTAGTTCATATGTAGGGGAGTTACGGGAGCTTGTAATTGGTCTTAGAGCCATATTATGTTTGTGTATTTTTGGCAGGCCATAGAGGTGTGGTGGTTTACTGTGGTGTGGTGTCAGGCGTCTCCGCGTCTTTTCTGGAATGTACCGCTCAAATTTCTTAAGTGTTCGGTAGACTCTTCCCTCGATTGTGCCGGTCGGATCTTTGGAAATAAGGGTGTAGTTTCCTTTTTGCACAACTTCCTCGATTTTTTGGTCGTATGTCTGAACATCCATGATGACAGTTGCGTTTCCTTTGTCGGCTGGTAGAATCTTGATATTAGGATCCTTACGAAGTTTTGTGAGAGCGATTGTTTCTTCCTTACCGATATTTCGTTTTGGAGGCCTTGATTTTTCTAGAATATTTCTAACCTTCCATCTAAATTCTTCCGCTTGTGTTTCTCCTATGGTTGTTGAGTCGACGGCGCTAATAATGTCCAATATTGGTATCTCTGTTGGAGCAATAGTAAAGTTTAAACCCTTAGCCATTAGGGATTCTTCTATGGGTGTTAATTCTCTAGATGAAATGTTGACGATGGTTCTTTGGTTATGGGGTTGCGTTGTTGGTGGATTTTGACTAACATGCTTTCGCAATTTCTTCTCATGAATATTTTGTTGAGCTGTTCTTACTTTGTCGCAGGTGGCATCAATCTTCCGAAAAATGGGTTCGTGATCCTCTTCCAGTGTATATTCTTTAATTTCCTCAAATCTCTGTTGGATATCTGTGAGTAGAGAAGCTTTCTTAAAGCGATGGTAGTTGATTTGGGAGCGTATAAGAGCTTTGCTGGCGTTGTTTAGAATCTTCTTAGCTTGTTGTCCTGGGATCGGTGACTTGATCCTAAAGCCATCTGGAATAATATCTTGGTCCCTTGCCCGTAGTAGAAACTGGATGTGCGTTTCCTCCTTTGTTAATTTTATCTTAGCTTTCTCGTAGTTACGGAACTTATCACTTATACCGGGTCCATACCGGGCTTCTAGTGTCTGTTTAAAGGTTGGAGACAATGACGTTTCTTGAACGGCAGTAGAGTTTTGGACTTGCATTGTCTTTATTTGTTTAGAATCACTACGTTTCAACTGGTAAGTATCTCCAGTCGTCTTCAGGTGAATACTGAATAAGTACGGTAACTACAGCTCTATTTATACTAGGCAGGTGCTGTGACGCATGACTAGTGGGCGGAGTCATGCGTGTTGCTAGGTGATGACGCATAACTGGATGAGTCATGCTTGATGAGTCATGCTCGATAACGTCATGCTCGATGAATCATGCGTTTAACTCTTGGGTGGTCTTATTCTAAGATTACATTTACTTAACAAGGGTTTCCAGACGTTTCTCATGTCTAATGAAGGCTTACTAAAGCAACCTGGATTTTGGTGTATGGTAGCAGCTTCCTTAAACTTCCTCTTCCTCCAGTGCGGTTCTTTTTGCAGGATTTCCGCTTTTGTCCACATGATATGATGGCCGTGCGTCCAGGCGTGGTCAGCTGCACCTGATTTTTCGGTCTCTCCTTTTCGGGTATTATTCCGATGTTCTTTAATCCTTACTTCTAGTGGTCTTAGTGTCTCACCAATGTAAGACTGGCCGCATTCGCAGGGGATCTGGTAGACACAATTTTTCTTGTCTTTCTGGCTTACTGGTCTCGTCTTCGTTAGGTGGCTTCTTAAAGTGTCTCTAGAGCTGAATACTGTTTCGATGTTGTATCGTTTTCCTAGTATTCTTATTTTCTCCGATACTCCTTTGACATACGGAATATTGAGTATTGGTTGTATCTCTTTCTCTGCTTTACGTGTACAAGCAAAGAAGAAACCAAAAATATGGCTTAGATATGTGGATGACACCTTCATTATTTGGAACGGAAATGAGGACGAACTCAGAGAATTCTTACATCACATTAATAACTTTGCACCGACAATTAAATTCACCATGGAAAAAGAAGAGAACAACCAATTACCTTTTCTAGACGTCAATGTAGAGAAAAATGGCAACACCTTCCTAACCTCAGTGTACAGAAAACCTACACATACAGGGCAATATCTCAATTATACATCAAACCACTCAAACAACACAAAACATGGCATAGTAAGAAACCTTGTGGATAGAGCAATTACTCTCTGTAACTCAAACGAAGCTCTCAAAAGAGAAACTAACCACATCAAGACCGACCTCAACAAGAATGGCTATCCCATGAAACTGATTGACACAATATTGGAAAATCGAAAGAATCGGCCAAACACACGTAAAGCAGAGAAAGAGATACAACCAATACTCAATATTCCGTATGTCAAAGGAGTATCGGAGAAAATAAGAAGACTAGGAAAACGATACAACATCGAAACAGTATTCAGCTCTAGAGACACTTTAAGAAGCCACCTAACGAAGACGAGACCAGTAAGCCAGAAAGACAAGAAAAATTGTGTCTACCAGATCCCCTGCGAATGCGGCCAGTCTTACATTGGTGAGACACTAAGACCACTAGAAGTAAGGATTAAAGAACATCGGAATAATACCCGAAAAGGAGAGACCGAAAAATCAGGTGCAGCTGACCACGCCTGGACGCACGGCCATCATATCATGTGGACAAAAGCGGAAATCCTGCAAAAAGAACCGCACTGGAGGAAGAGGAAGTTTAAGGAAGCTGCTACCATACACCAAAATCCAGGTTGCTTTAGTAAGCCTTCATTAGACATGAGAAACGTCTGGAAACCCTTGTTAAGTAAATGTAATCTTAGAATAAGACCACCCAAGAGTTAAACGCATGATTCATCGAGCATGACGTTATCGAGCATGACTCATCAAGCATGACTCATCCAGTTATGCGTCATCACCTAGCAACACGCATGACTCCGCCCACTAGTCATGCGTCACAGCACCTGCCTAGTATAAATAGAGCTGTAGTTACCGTACTTATTCAGTATTCACCTGAAGACGACTGGAGATACTTACCAGTTGAAACGTAGTGATTCTAAACAAATAAAGACAATGCAAGTCCAAAACTCTACTGCCGTTCAAGAAACGTCATTGTCTCCAACCTTTAAACAGACACTAGAAGCCCGGTATGGACCCGGTATAAGTGATAAGTTCCGTAACTACGAGAAAGCTAAGATAAAATTAACAAAGGAGGAAACGCACATCCAGTTTCTACTACGGGCAAGGGACCAAGATATTATTCCAGATGGCTTTAGGATCAAGTCACCGATCCCAGGACAACAAGCTAAGAAGATTCTAAACAACGCCAGCAAAGCTCTTATACGCTCCCAAATCAACTACCATCGCTTTAAGAAAGCTTCTCTACTCACAGATATCCAACAGAGATTTGAGGAAATTAAAGAATATACACTGGAAGAGGATCACGAACCCTTGTTAAGTAAATGTAATCTTAGAATAAGACCACCCAAGAGTTAAACGCATGATTCATCGAGCATGACGTCATCGAGCATGACTCATCAAGCATGACTCATCCAGTTATGCGTCATCACCTAGCAACACGCATGACTCCGCCCACTAGTCATGCGTCACAGCACCTGCCTAGTATAAATAGAGCTGTAGTTACCGTACTTATTCAGTATTCACCTGAAGACGACTGGAGATACTTACCAGTTGAAACGTAGTGATTCTAAACAAATAAAGACAATGCAAGTCCAAAAATCTACTGCCGTTCAAGAAACGTCATTGTCTCCAACCTTTAAACAGATACTAATGGACTTATCCTATTTTAGTCAACTAAAGCTTATTTGGAAGAGAAAATTACTAAGTAGTCAATTGTCATATCCGTTGTTACATGATAGAGTTCCTAATAAAATTGTTAGAGAGCACCATTTGTAATAACAGTTTTTTTTTTTCATTTTATCCCATATAAATCATATATAGTGATGTAATTTGGAATAAATTCAATAAATCAAATACCTATATATTTTCGAAAGAATGCTCGGCCACGTCGATTAGTATTATTAGTTGCGGTCATTTCCATTATAAAAACAATTATAGAGTACGTCCCAAACTGGAGATAGGACGCCATCGATAATTTTTTTAAATGGCAACCCTGGTTTTTTGATGACTATTTTTAAAGAGAATATCAAGTTACACATAGGTGCACAATTTTAATTTTTTATTGATTTTCGTTTCTAAGATAATTTAACAAACTGTTTTTATTTGAAAAATTTGAAAAAACTATTGAACATAAAAAATTTTCTTCAATAAATGTTCAAAATGTTCTCCATTCAGTATTTGGCAATACCCTAATCGCAATTAAAATTCGCTTTGAACATTTCTAATGATTTCTGAGGAAATTTATCTACACACATGTCTTATTCGTGCTTTCAACTCCTCAATGTTTGCGGGCTTCGTATGAAGAATCTTGCTTTTAAATATCCCCGTCGGAAATAATCCAAAGGAACCAGATCTGGAGATCTTGGTGGTCATTTAAAGGGTCCCCTTCTACCAATCCATCTTCCTGGAAATACAGTGTCCAAATAATTATGGACAGGTCTTGCATAATGGGGGGGGCTTTTTTTAAAGAGGACAATGACATAATAAAAGTCTTTGAGCGCGAGACCCGTCACTTTATATCTAAATGTACTGGTGTTACCATCTGAATTTGTTTAATACATTTTTAAAAATATTTTAAATAGAAAAACTGTTTGTTAAATTATCTTGGAAACGGCAAGCAATAAAAAATTAATATCAAGTACTATATATTATTTAGAAATATTGGGGCAAGAGAGGCCTATAAGGCCCATTGTATCATCTGGGTAATGTCAGCCAGACGGGACTTATAGCTTAACGTGGAATCCGAACCACGTGTATGCACTAGTTATCCTTTTTACGCCCCCAGAGATCCATGACTTCACTCTCGGTCCATATTAACATTAATTAACATTAACAACCATACCTATGGTCGGCATCGACCGCGGCGGACATATGTCTTTCTAATTATAGACCCTTTAAGGGGGATTTCTACTGTGATGGTCTTATTTTCATGGTTTCTTTACGATTTTTTTTTGGGGATAATAAGACAAATGCGAAAAAACAAGTTTTCAATTCTTTTTATTAAAGATAAGATGTACGAAAAAAAATTTTTTCAACCCCCAAAAAAAGAAAAACTTGAGGGTGCTACAGGGTGCTGAAGTTACCACCTCAAAAAAAACGTAACTTGCTGGCGGAATTCAAATAAATTTTTCTAATCATGACAAAAATAAAATTGACCCAGATTCTTCAATTCAAATCAAGTCAAAACTCGAGTAACTGTTAAAATGGCGCGAAATTTAATGTTTTTTTTGAAAATCTACCATTTTTTTTGTATTTTAAGGGCTGTAACATTTTCTGTAATATCGCAAAATACCTGATTCTAGAGGGGGCTATAACCACTTGTATTCTGAGCATTTTAAGACCAAAATCATTAAATTCTGATAATTTGAACATACCGAAATACTTTTTGCGCAAAACAGGATTTCGAGAAAAACAACTTTAAAGTTTCAACGGTCGCAGGCGACATATCCCCACTTTTTCAATTAGTGTCGCGCCGACAGCTGTCGTCACCCGTAAACTAAGTGGAGTTGAAATAATTCAACGACACCGTCGGTGGTGGGGGATTAGGGGTTATGATGTAAACGATCCTGATTGGTCGAGATGATGTCGCTGGCGACAGAACGTAGCTCTGAGAACGCGGCTTAACTTAAAAGCGGCTAATGGTGAGAACTGACCGGCAATCATAAAATTGGATGTAACGTTTTTTTGGAGTAGATTTGGTAAAAACGTTTACACACGGTTATTCTAAAGGCTATAGAGAGTCGAAAAACGTCGGAAAAAAATTTCGATTTTTTTGAAACCATCACAGTAGAAATCCCTCTTAAATTACTCAAGTAAATGAGCACAAGTTTGTATTTTTATTCCCAAGTTTATGGAAGAAATGTACTTCCTGTGATATATACTTTTAATGATCAATAAATGTTTTTTTTGTTGGTCGAATATACACATGCATAATACATTAGCAAAGTATACAGCTTCTATTTTAATAGAACATTTAGCTTTATTGAACAATAAATTAGGTTGTAAGTAATTTATGCGTTTTCGGAGATTTCCAGTTAAGACGAACATTTAACTGTTTAAGATAGATACGAAAGAGCACACTGAAAAAATAGGTGCCCTTGGGTCAAAGTTGTGAACTATCTTCAATGCTAATTTATAGGTAAAGAAACAGCGGCGAATTTAGGGGGAAATGTAAGGGCTGTAGCCCAGGGCAGCAAATATTAGGGGGCGGAATTTAAATTAAAACAAACTAAACACGCAGACCTTCCCAAATAACCGACACGAGACAGAAAAGGCAGCAACACTATGTGAAGCATCTAGTTACCTCCTCAAGCTTTAAAGTATAGAAACAGCTATTTTGTCGATTTTGTGGGGAGATTTAGGTACTTAATAGATTTAATATATTGTCACGCCCAGATTTTAGGGTGTGACGAGGGACGTAAAGGTAGCACGGGACCTTGGCGACTATTAGAAAAACAAAGAGATTTTGAAAACAAATTTATTAAAAAGATAAAAATAATAATTACCTGAAGGGTTTACAAAGAGAATCAAAATTAATATAAACCTGGATTTAAACCTTTGTCAACAGATGGAAAATAAAATTATACTTACATAAATTTTTGGCTCATCGCTGGCGTCTTGAGGACCAACAAAATTTCACAAATTTTCGATCTTAACGTGTCACGGACCGGAGCACTAGTGGTTTCCGATATCTTTTCTACCAATAATTTGCCGTTGCATCAAGTCATCAATTTTTCCCACTTTAGGGAAATAATGAACTTAGGTCGTGAACCTTATTTTTGCTGACGAGATGACACGACAATAATTGATAGTTCGGGGATGAGCGTTTAACATTTCATAATTGCAACTTTATTAGAATTGTTTAATAATCTTGACGCCGATTTCATATTGCACGAGGAATGACCTGTGTTTACCGTGAATAATAATAATTAAAATATTAAAATGGAAAATATTGATTTATGAAATATTATGATCTTATGGTTCCCTATCGTGACAATATCAAGTAAAAAACTGCAATCATCTGAAACCAACTTGTCAACAGTAGTACTAGTATATGGATATCTTTCACAGTATATACGTGGTATAAGAGGAAATTTTGAAGTTTACGAAAATGGAGCTCTAGCAAAATCGGAAGTGTCTAATTATGAAGACGAAGCAAAAAGGAAGATGATAAGAAAACTCTTTTCTGATGAAACTAGGCAGGTAGAAATAAAACTGATGGAGCAAGAGAATTTTAGAATTAACATATATTATACACATTAACCAACGAAATGACAAAAAGAAAACATATTTATGATGAGCTTAACTCAATGTTTGGATTTTTTATTTTCAGTGGAAAAGAACCTGATTTAACGACACTTACAAATCAATGTAAAAGGCTGTGTACTTTGTATAACAAAGATCTTTGTCCTCCAGGAGATTCTGTTGGTTGGTTGGTTTAAGACGGGGGTCGGGCGTTCGGCCCAAGCTTCTTGCACTGCAGCCTAGTGGCTTATTGTGCTCCCCTATCTTGCTAGAAAAGGTTTGTTCATTTTATAAGGTCCAGCAAATTCCTACCAAGTTTGTCATGTGGGAGGTTATCCCCACATTGGATATCTCCAAAGATTTTGAGTCTTCCTCGGGTCAGTGCTTCACAGTTATATATATGTGAGGCGGTTTCGTCCTCATCGCCGCAAAGCCTGCATTCAATGGGACCATTGTAAATTCCTACTTGGCGTAGATGTTTTCTTAAGCAGTGGCCTGTTAGTAGGCCGACCACTTGTTTTAGCTGGGTGTCGTTAGAGGCATCATTCCAGTTGATAACTTTTTGGAGGGTTTCCCAATTGTGGCCCTCGCTTGGGTATGACCAGGTATCCTGTTTCATCGGGATAGGTGTTGTTGTTGTGCCCACCTGTCTGATGTTGCTCTGGTTGCCTGTTTTGATATGCCAAGGGCGGGTTCAGGGCTCCTGAGTTTTTGAGATGATCCAGCTCTAGCCAGTTCATCGGCCTTTTCGTTGCCTGCTATCCCCGAGTGGCCAGGAACCCTACCCCCTACCTTGTTGTTCCTTGCGGTCGTTTAGGCACTCCAGTGTGATCCTCGAGAGAGATTCTGTTACACAATGTTCTCATTTTTTTGGCTTCCTAAAGGAATTCTAAGAAGAAGAACGCCCAAAAAATATTTTTAATATGTATGAATTATTGCATATTAATGGACTTGAGGTTGAGGACATATTTTATATCCCTATGTTGATTTGGCTCTAAAACCCTTTTTAACCATTCCTGCATCAAACTGCAAGGCGGAGCGATCATTTTCAGTATTGAAAAGGTTAGAAAGCTACATAAAATCAACTATGTCTCAAACACGTTTAAAAGATGCGGCTGTTTTGAAGATAGAGTCTGAGATGATAAAAAAATTGAACAAAAAGACAATATGTGTAATTTTACCTTGTTATAATATATCACTTTTTATTTACTGATTAGTTACTGCAGTTTCGTAGTACTACTTCATTATCAAACTGAATACCTTAAACTACTTTTTACAGTTATAAATAGGTTTTTAACAAAGGGTGCTTATAAATATTAAAATAAAAATAGAGTATTTATCTCTTAATCTAGTAATTGATCCCTATTGTATAGTAATATAAATAGCAGGGAATTCCACAAGTCTGTTTGGTCATTTAGTAGGTTTATGGTCGGGTTTTTATTATGTTTGTAAATTTCTATTGATTCTAAGATGTTAAGCCAGGGCCTCCAGTTCCTCTTGATATTCCCATACCAGTCTTGTGGTTACCTTGTTGCATATTAGCGATCTGAGGGCTGCTTGACTGTCAGAATATATATGGATCCGCTTATTAAGGTAAGCCCTCCTATTGTTTTCGTATGTACTATGCAATATGGCGTAGATTTTTGCTTAGAACACTGTGGGAGACTTTCCTCGAAAGAAAAACCCATTTTCTCCGGTCTTACGTCGTGTATCTCCGCTCCGGTACCCTCTTTGGTTTTGGAGCCGTCTGTGTATCATATTATTGCCCCAGGAGTAGTTTTTGATGTTTTGTTATTTTATTTAGAACACCCTATTTATTTTTATAGATACGCATTTTACGAAGAATTCTAAGCATAAAACATTTATCATATCCTATATCTATCTTAGACAGTTTCCAATAAAATGGCGTTGAAAACTGTCAAATTATTCACACATTGTATTGTTTTTACAAAAACAAATTAATAATAAAAAAATATTTAACTACTTTTTAACTTCTTTTTAGATATTCCGTATAAATAAGTGACCACTATTTATTTAATTTCCGGTATAGCCGGATGTGCTGCAAAATCTGACATTCAAACACAAATTTGTACAATAATTTCATTGTCACTACCCCTCTTAAATCTAATTTTTAAAATTAACTTACTTTACGAAATATTTTTTATTTATGCTTTCCTATGTCTAAATTTATTAGTTGTTAAGATATAACCAATTAAAAGTTTAGTTATACCTAAGGTAGCTATGGATGATAATAACGTCGTAAAATAATTGAAACATCTGCGGGGATTCATAGCTATCTTAGATGCGACTACTTTTTCAATTCAAACGAACCATGCATCAGTGTGGCCGATGGCGCGGCGCTAGTGTTCTAGTAGTTATGCGTCATTATGTCGTGTTTGGACTGGATCATGATGTCTCAGATGGATAGAACAGAAAACGGGGCGAGGAACCAAAAAAGCCAAAAACACATTCTTTTAAGTACCACATAAATCTAAGCGAAAAAAAAACTGTCAGCAAAAAAGCATTTATGAGGCTAAATGGAGTAACTCATAAAAGAATATACCGTAAAACGGGGTTACTTTGCACCGCTTCGCTTTTTGCACAATTTTTTTTTTATTTAAAGATAAAAATATCTGAATACTAATAGTATAACTATTTTATGGTTTTCGGCGGATATAATTAAGCTCATTAACTAAGTCTCATTACATTTTTAAGTTAATTCATTAGGACAAAAACATCTTACAGACTTACATCCTGGTGAAAAGTATACCACGGAAGGGTATACTTTGCTCCACTTCATTTTAAACTAGTTTTACCGTTTTATCTACAATTAAAGCAAAGTAACCGCAACGAGTCATACTTGGCACCATTTCAGATATTGTGCAAAGTATCCCCAATTTCCTAAGAAAGTGGGGATTCTTTGCACCAGTTGTACGGTGCAAAGTATTCCCAATTTTATATGGAAATTGCCAATGTAAACAAAAAAAATAGAAAAACCTAAATATGTATTTTATTGACCTATTTTATTACCTGCGTCTCTAAACGAATAATTGTACATGCGATTGAACGGGTACTCACCAGTCAGCTTAGGCTTTTTCGGCAAGAAGATTTTGCACAGCTTTAAAACGTAAAAATTTAGAGGTTATATATTATGGTGGGAAATGAATAAGAAATGACGGAATGCGGGAGTGTCTAACCTCTTGAGATGATATATTGCAGTGTTCTTTCTCTGCACATGACATTAGTAGAGGCGTTAAATTAAGATGGAGCACTGTGCTACCAAAAATAATATTTTACAGCGTTGGTGCAAAGTTACCGTACTGAGTGCAAAGTAATCCCGTTTTACGGTAGCGTTTATGTACTTTACAAGCTCAAGGAACAACTCTTATTAGACATTATTGACTTTAAGAAATGGTGGCCGAATTTCTATAAGACGACTGTTTTTTCGCACCGACGTCAATCTAAAAAGGTACCAAAAGAAGAAAAAATCTCCTTGAAAATAACCGATTATTTCCATTTTCATTACCACCTCTCTGATTCGGGAGTTCTTCTTCTACGGCAATACATTTAAATACCGCTGTTAGTGAAAAATGTTTCCTGGCAAAACCACAACACTTTCGTCCAGACTTGCCTACTGTACTAACTTATAGGGCATATGCTGATAATCTTCCCAATAATAAAAAGAAAATGGATAATATTAAAAGTCTTTTGCAGTATATACCTGATGACTAAATCGAATTTTACCAACGAAATGATGAAGTGGCTAGTAACTGTTGGATATTTACTTAAAGGAATAAATAAATATACCAACACCCAGAGTAATAATGAATTTATTGAAATAAAGAAGTAAATTAATGTTAAAACGAGTAAATCAGTTGCTACGTCGAAGGTTACAGTTTTACTAAAAACTATCTAAATTTTAGTACCTACATTGGCCCTTGCAAAAGACCCAAAAAAACACATGGCGACATTTCATTGCCGACAGACAAAGCCAATCCATTAGACGTGTCAAATGAGCCCTAACCAGAAATATATGCCAGATTATTGAAACAAATATATATTCAAAATATTTCTTCAACACTCCCACTTATTTTGAATGCCCTAAAAAATGCATACATTTTTTCTCAACTGACAGAACTGTGCTTTTGCTAATGGTTTGGTAAAAATATCTGCTAACTGATCCTTGCTACTAACATATTCTAATGCTATTTGATTTTTATGTACAATGTCCCTAATAAAATGAAATCTAACATCAATATGTTTGGATCGCTTATGGTGCTCTGAATTTGAGGCTAATTTAATAGCAGCTTGATTATCAACAAAAATTGTAACACAATTACAATCAATATCAAGCTCAATTAAAAACTGACGCAACCATATGGCCTCTTTTGCACCTTGAGATAATGCTATATACTCGGACTCAGCGGTTGATAATGAAACCACTCTTTGACGCTGACTTGACCAGGAAATTGGCGCCCCGTTAAACACAAAAACAAAACCGCTCCTGGATTTTCGAGTATCTAAACAGCCGGCATAATCGGCATCAGTAAAACTCAACAAATTACACAAACTCCCACTGTCTCCAAAAGTGATTCCAAAATCCACCGTGCCTTTTAAATAACGCAAAATTTTCTGCACAAATTTCCAGTGTTCTTGATCGAAACATTCTAAAAATGGACTGGCATAATTCACCGCAAAATCTACATCTGGTCTACTTATTCGCGCTGCAAAAAGTAGAGAGCCTATTGCTTCACGATATGGTATCTTACTTTTATCCCAATTTTTAGAATTTATCGACTTTTCCTTTGTAAGATAAACACCGGGCTCAGCAGGTATGCTAGAAAATTTTGCGTCTTGCATGTTAAATTTATCTAAAAGCTTATTTACATATATAGGTTGACAAATTTTTAAGGAGCGCAGCTCCCGATTACGTATTATTTGAAAACCCAAAAATTCACATGCTATATCTACAGTTATCTTAAAATTACTTTGCAGGTATTCTAGCACTTCAACTATCGCGCTACGATTCTCGCACATTAGCAGCCCGTCATCGACATACAATGCTAAATATACCGGAACATCTCTGACGGTCCCAACAAACACGCACTGGTCACTTTCACAACTGGCGAAGCTGAAAGTCTTTAGAAATCCTACAAATTTCTCATTCCAGCACCGGGGGGACTGCTTTAATCCGTAAAGACTACGATGTAACTTGCATACAGAATTTTCATCCTGGCAATAACCGGGGGGCTGCTCCAGATATATCTCCTCCTGAAGATGACCATAAAGAAAAGCTGTCTTTACATCAAACTTCATAAGTTCATAATCACGTTCCGCCGCAAGCGCTAACAATAATCTTACGGATTCATATCTCACAACCGGTGCGTAGGTTTCAAAATAATCGATACCTTCTCGTTGAGAAAATCCTTTTGCAACCAATCTGGCTTTATACTTTGACCGCTCTCCAGATGAATCAGATTTTATAGCAAAAATCCACCTGCACCCAATAACACGCTTACCCGCGGGTAAGGCAGATAAAGTCCATGTATGATTTTCTTTAAGTGCCTCCATTTCCTCATCCATGGCTTTTTTCCATTTCTCCGCATTTTCACTAGCCATCGCTTCATGATAACTCAATGGTATTACTTCTGTATAATATGCTACAGGTACGCCATATCGATCAGGTACTTTAATCGATTCCCTGTTACGCAAACTTCTCGGTTCTGCCTCTCTCTCTTCCCCGCTTGACACTTTTAACTGGGGTTGAACCACGGGTGGCACATCTGGCTGTATAATGGGATTATTTACACTTTCGACAGAAATAGGAAGCGGCTCCTCGTTGTTGGAAAAATTACAATTGAAGTTAATTAAATGGTTATCAGCACTTTGTGAAATGACACCAAAGTCCTCTTTAACATCTACATCGCTGTTGATATAAATTTTCCCTGTTTTATTGTCCCACAATCGATAATTAGTTGATTCGCCTTCATAACCAACAAAGACAACCTTCCGGCTTTTTGGGTCAAATTTATGACGTTTTTCTTTCGGTACCTGCAGGTACGCTAGTGACCCAAAAACTTTTAAATGCTTGACCTGAGGTTCGCGGCCGAACCATTTCTCATAGGGGGTCCTTTTTTCTGATGATTGTAAAATAACCCTATTTAACACATAACAGGCGGTATTTATGGCCTCTGGCCACAATTTATGATCCACATTTTTGGCTAATAACATGGATCTTGCTGATTCTGTTATTGTTCGAATTTCACGCTCTGATCTTCCATTTTGTTCGTGAACATAAGGGGATGAAAATTCATGTACTATGCCTTTTTCTTGAAGGTAGCTACTAAACTCTTTAGATGTATACTCTGTTCCATTATCTGACCGCAATACCTTTATATTCGTGTTAAGCTGATTTGACACAAATGCTTCAAATTCTCGAAATTTTCCGAAGACCTCCGATTTATGTCGCAAAAAGTATACTTTTCGAAAAGACGTGCACTCATCCTTAAACAACACGAAATATCTTGTTCCGCGTGGTGACTCAATGTTTACAGGTCCACAAACATCAGTGTGAATCTTTTCACCTGGTCCATAAGTACACGGATGACTTAAGCTTGCATGTGGCTTTCGCGATTGCTTACCCACGACACACGCTTCACAGAAAAAGTCAATTTTTTCACAAGGCGCATCTATTTCTAATAGATTAAGCTGCTTACATGTATTTTGAACTGCGCGAACATTTACATGAGCCATTCTTTCATGCCAGCGCTTTACCGCTGTTGTAGTTACTTGAGCTGCATTGCATTGGAGAGGTATTTTCACTTTAAAACACATACGAAATAGGTTCTTATATCGGATACCTACTGACGATAGTTTTCCAGCGTGATCGCGAATTTCACATTTCTCTTTGTAAACATGAAATGAAAAATTCATGCTGCTGATAGTACCGATTGAAAACAAATGTCTTTTTAAGTCTGGAACGAAAAGAACGTTTCTTAGCTCGCGCTCTATAACTCGCCTGTTTACAGTCTCTTCAACAATTATCGTACCCTTACCTATAGCTGTCAATTCCTTATTGTCGGCTACCTGAACATAATAAGGTTGGGGCAGGTTTTCATAATGTGTGAAATATTCCCTTTTGTAGGTCATATGCATGCTGGCACCGGAATCTGCTATCCACACATCACTGTCATCCAAGAACACAGGCACATTTGCCACGACATCACCAACGTATGCTGACGCACTTGCAATGTCTCTATTTACGCGCTTTTTCTTAGGACACTCACGAACCCAATGTCCTTTTTCCTTGCAATACGCGCACTTGGTACGATTTTTCAAATCTTGAATATTTTGTTTCTTGCTCGGCTTAAGAAATTTCTTTGAGGTTCCTCCCAAAGATGTCTGCTGTACTTGAAGAGCAAGAACTGACATATTCTCATCAGTTTCAGTGAGTCGCTTATCCTCTTTAAGTAACCTAGTAATTAAATTATTTTTCTTCCGTTCCGCTTCAGGCGTGCAATCCCATGCTATGCGAAATATAGAAAATCTGCTGGGTAGGCTACTTAACAGCTTGGAGATTATCGCTGCTTCGGAAGGCTTCTCTCCCGCATCCTCAAGCTTTTTACATATGCTTTCGAGTCTTTCAATTTGAACAGCAACAGACTCACCTTCACACATCCGAAATGAGTAAAACTGCTCCCATGCATTCTGCTTTGCATCGACGCTGGTGTCACCGTATAACGCTTTAAGCTTTTCCCAAATTTCTTTTGGATTAGTGCAGTTAATCAAATTTGGATGTAATGATCTCTCAACGGAACTCAGCAAAATCACCGCAGCTTGCGACGATCTTTTCACAAATTCTTTATGTTCTTTCGGCTTAGTTTCTTTGTCCGGTTCAGCTTCCGTGCCTTCTATCAAGCCTGTTAGGTCTTTTGCTTGTAAAAGAAAATATAAACCGAATTTCCACATCGAATAATTTGATCCGTCAAGTTTCGTCAATTCCAAAGCTTCTTTGTCAGTCATGATGAAGGATTTCTTGGCACTGATACACTCTCACTTAACTACACAATACACAACGGTGAACTCTAGCTTGAGTAAAAACAAACCGCGCACGATTCAAGTTTTACCTAACAAAAACTTACTCTTAACTCAATAAATTACTATCTCGCGCAGTGGAAGCGTGCTGGGCCCATAACCTGTTGGATATTTACTTAAAGGAATAAATAAATATACCAACACCCAGAGTAATAATGAATTTATTGAAATAAAGAAGTAAATTAATGTTAAAACGAGTAAATCAGTTGCTACGTCGAAGGTTACAGTTTTACTAAAAACTATCTAAATTTTAGTACCTACATTGGCCCTTGCAAAAGACCCAAAAAAACACATGGCGACATTTCATTGCCGACAGACAAAGCCAATCCATTAGACGTGTCAAATGAGCCCTAACCAGAAATATATGCCAGATTATTGAAACAAATATATATTCAAAATATTTCTTCAACAGTAACACAGAGGAACGTCCTGAAGAAGATTTTTAAAGATTCATTAGCATGAATAATGTTATTTATAATAAATAATAAACCGATTATAATCAAATTAGAGTATTTTTATTTTGTTTCGTTCGAACAAGTTACATGTCCAAGAATTAAAAGAAAATATAATTTACATTTTAGCTTACAAAAGTATCATTGATACAAAGTACTACAAGATAAAAAAAAATTGTATTATTGAAAGCTTAGTGTGGACGCGTTAAGCTAGTTTTTTGCTCCTCCTGTAAAATTACCATTTTTGGACATGTTCCCTTTCCCAAATAACCGATTCAATTGTTACTTGTTGTTATATCTTAAACACTAATAAGATTCGACATAGGGAAGCATTAATAAAAAATGTTTAGAAAAGTGGATAATTTTGAAAATTAGATTTGCTTGAATGTCAAATTTTGCAGCACATCCGGTTAAACCGGAAGTGAAATAGCCGTGGCTTGTTCATACGTAGTCCCTAAAAAAAAGTAAAAAAGAAATTATAACTTTTTTTTGTTCACTTGTTTTTTGTAAAAACAATAAAATGTGTGGTCAATTTGACAAGTTCAAACGCAATTTTCTCGGAAAATGTCTTAGATATGTAAGTATAGGATATGATACATGGTTTATGCTTAGAATTCTTCGTAGAAAGCATATCTATAAAAATATACGGGGTGTTTATTTAAAATAACAAAGTTGAGTTAGACGTTTGAATCCCGAAAATATCATGAAACTTACCAAAATTTCATGATAATGTACTATTTTATAAGGACGCCACAAGCTGGGAAGTAGTTTCGTTATCATCCGGTATATAGATGTAATTTCGCATGGTGCTGGTAACTTTGGAGAAGAATTTAGAAACATCAACTCAAAAGTAAGTTACTGGCATTCGACCGTGGCGGTCCGAATTCGATCCTTGGAGTGGGCATACGTACAATAAAAAAAGTAAATCCGAAATTTAGCAGATTTAAGAATGCAGAGAAAAGTGTAAAATTTATCATCTTCCAACGAATTCCATTCACGCTGATAACCAGGCCGGATGAGATCGGACATCTCGTGGGGTGCGGAAGAAGATACACACTCCCCAATCGGTAGGTGATATGCAATGGCAAGAGACCGAGGTTTGATAGCCGTTGGGGGGTGTCACATGACTGAGGATGGTGGTTCGGAACCCACGCTAAATGTCCAAGAGCAAGCTGGCTAAATATTCTAAAGGGCGTGTAGTAGGAAGTGGTCATCAGTCACCCAGAACCAGCCACAACAAAGTAAATTAAAATAGTGGACGAAATATCAACAAATACAATTATATCTGTCATTATTATGATAGACACCTTATCTCTTCAGACCTAAACAGACCCTAAATTATTAGACATTTTTACATTCAAGACGGCGGTGTGTTTGTTTTACTTGTTAAAAGCAGTGTCAAATTACAAATTACATGCGCCTTGTTTACATTTGCTGCTGAATTTTCATAGGCCTGAGTTAATATACAAGACTGGATGTATATAGAAAAAAATGTTTATTTGTCTTTTCATAATGTGACACTACTGTTCCGCTTAAGGCTCAATACACATGTACGGATGAAATGAAATCTAATTAAAATTGTTTTCTGCATAGCGTATACCATAGCCACAAGAATAACTCACATGAAGCGATTTGGAGCGATGGACTGGTAATAACTGCGGTTATACCTTGAATTTGCTCTTTTAAAATTATTTGGTCCCATATGGTCAACACAGCACAAGAAACGCTTAAACCGTGTCCTTCTCGATGAACGTGAAGACAAGGAAAACACTTATCCCTTTTCTACTCTTTAAACATCGAGAACGCGATGATAACCACAGGCGCTACAACGTCAGTGGTAAAAACCAATTTGGAATATTTATAACCGCTCCATCGCTCCAAATCGATTATATTCTTGTGCCATAGCCTTCTTGATGTAACATAAGTGAATGAGACATAATGATTATCCATTTCTTTACGGCTCTTTGCTCTTTGACGGATCCCGGTTACCTCGGAGGTTTATAGTCTATTTAAGAAAGGTGTAGAGTGGAAGCTAAAACCACAAAATGCTTGAATTAGCCTGATTCATAGCAAATTGTGTTTTAATAAAATGGGAGATTCCGTCCAGTTCGGCTCAATTTCGGTGTCGGCTATAGGCGCACATGGAAGCGAAGAGGGATTCTTAAAAGAAGGTATACCTACTAACCTTTCAATACGAAAGATTACCACGAGGACATTAATTCGAATGTTTTTGAGGTATATTTTGCTAAAATGATAAAATATCTTCCAGCTGATTCAGTAGTAGTTATGGATAACGCAAGCTATCATTCAAGACGCTCAGATAAGATCCAACTTCATCTTGGAGAAAACAAGAAATTATCGACTGGTTAACCACCAAAAGTATTGAATTTGAAGACAATTAATTTGATAAAGAAGGAACTATTAGCTATAGCAAATTTACACAAATATCGTTTTATGAAATATGTCGTGGATAATATAGCTGAAAAACATAGTGTAACTATGTTGCGCACACCGCCATATCATTGCGAACTAAATCCTATAGAACTTATATGGGCGCAAGTGAAAGGATTTGTAGCAAGACACAACGCGACATTCAAAATGAAAGACGTTAAGCTACTGTTTGATCAAACCTATAAGGAAGTGACACCAGAAAACTGGCGACAAGCAGTCCATCATGTCATTATAGAAGAGGATTTGGGATCTTGACCACCTGGTCGGTCGAACCGTCGACCCGTTAATTATAACGTCAAGAGGAGATGACGAAGAATATTAGGCTTTTATATAATTTAATTTCTGTATAATGTATTTTTTGTATTTTTGTTATAATGTTTAATAAAAAATAAGTGTACCTAATACTATGTACTTAATACATGCCTTTGTTACACCATTTTCAGTGTTTATGAATGGATAACAATAGGCACAACCCATAAATTGACCCAAACCCGGGTGGTACTACCTGCACTTGATAAAAAGAATGAATTTTGCAATGAAATTAATGCCAAATTATGAAAGTAACTGAAATTTTCGTTGGGTCACTCTGTAGTCCCTTTGCATACCTAATGAGCTTTTATTACTTGAATGATCGAATAGTTTTGGAGTTGCATTGTCTTTAATTTGTTTTACATCACAACGTTTCAACTGGTAAGTATCTCCAGTCCATCCCAGGACAACAAGCTCAGAAGATTCTCAACAACGCTAGCAAAGCCCTTATACGCTCCCAGATCAACTACCACCGTTTTAAGAAAGCTTCTCTACTAACAGATCTCCAACAAAGATTTGAGGAAATCAAAGAATACACACTGGAAGAAGATCACGGACCAATTTTCCGGAAGATTGACGCCACTTGTGAAAAAGTAAGAACAAATCAACAACACATTTATGATAAGAAATTGCGAAAACAGGTTAGTCAAGAAAGACCAACAACACAAACTCGGAACCAAAGAACCATTATCAACATTTCATCCAAACAATTAACAACCATAGAAGAATCCCTATTGGCTAAAGGTCTAAACTTCACTATTGCTCCAAAAGAGGTACCAATATTGGACATCATTAGCGCCGTCGACTCAACAAACATAGGAGAAACACAAGCGGAAGAATTCAGATGGAAGGTTAGAGAGGTTCTAGAAAAATCAAGACCCTCAAAACAAAATATTAGTAAGGAAGAAACAATATCGCTTGCAAAACTACGTAAAGATCCGAATATCAAGATTCTTCCAGCCGATAAAGGAAATGCAACCGTCATTATGGATGTTCAGACCTACGATCAAAAAATCGAAGAAGTTCTGCAGAAAGGAAACTACACCCCCATGTCCAAGGATCCTACCTCCACCATTGAAGGAAGAGTTTACCGAACACTCAAGAAATTTGACCAATACATACCAGAAAAGACACGAAGACGCCTGACACCACATCACAGTAAGCCTCCACACCTCTATGGCTTGCCGAAGATACATAAACAGAACATGCCTCTCAGACCCATAACGAGCTCTCGAAACTCTCCTACCTACGAACTTGCGAAATTCTTACTACCCCTACTTCAACCACTCCAAGGAAATAGCACATCATTTGTGAAAAATTCTCAACACTTTGTACAACTTATTGACGGGATGAAAGTACAACCAGAAGATCAACTTGTCAGTTTTGACGTCGAAAGTCTCTACACTAACGTCCCTGTAAAAGATGCACTAAAGGTTATTAAAAGCAGATTTGAGGAAGACCAGACACTAGAAGAAAGAACACTGCTACCTATCAAGGCCATCATGGAACTATTAGAATGTTGCCTGAATAATTCTTACTTTCAGGAAAAAGATAGGTTTTTCAGCCAAGTGGACGGACTACCGATGGGCTCATCTCTCTCACCAATAATCGCCAATATTTACATGGAATGGTTTGAATCCGAAGCAATAAAACAAGCAAAAAAGAAACCAAAAACATGGCTGAGATATGTGGACGACACCTTCATTATTTGGAATGGAAACGATGACGAACTCAAGGAATTCCTATACCACATTAACAGCCTGGCGCCGACAATCAAATTTACCATGGAGAGAGAAGAAAACAGTCAATTACCTTTTCTGGATGTAAACGTAAAGAAAAATGGCAACACCATCCATACTTCAGTGTACAGAAAACCCACGCATACAGGTCAATATTTGAATTACACCTCAAATCACTCAAATAGCACAAAACATGGCATAGTAAGAACGCTTGTGGATAGAGCAATTACCATCTGTAATTCAAATGAAGCCCTCAAACAGGAAACTAACTACATCAAGACCGACCTCAACAAAAATGGCTACCCCGGGCATCTAGTTGATAAACTAATGGAAAATCGCAAGAATCGGTCAAATACACAAAAGAAGCCAGTAGAGTCACAATCAACACTCAACATTCCGTATGTCAAAGGCGTATCTGAGAGAATTAGAAGACTAGGACAACGATACAACATTAATACGGTATTCAGCTCAAAAGACACTTTAAGAAGCCACCTGACGAAGACGAAACCAACAAGTCAAAAAGATAGGAAAAACTGTGTCTATCAGATTCCCTGCGAATGTGGCAGATCCTACATTGGTGAGACTCTAAGGCCACTTGAAACTAGGGCCAAGGAACACAGAAACAACACGCTTAAAGGAGAAACCGAAAAATCAGGGGCAGCTGACCATGCCTGGACACACGGTCATCACATTAAGTGGACAGAAGCTCGAATCCTGCACAAAGAACCACATTGGAGGAAGAGGAAGAGGAAGTTCAAGGAAGCTGCTGTCATATACCAGAACCCGGATTGTTTTAGTAAGCCCTCACTAGATATAAGAAATATCTGGAAACCTTTGTTAAGTAGATGTAAACTTAAAATACCGCACAAGAATTAAACGCATGACTGCACCCATCTCAGTCATGCTCCAGTACATCTAGCTAGTATAAATAGAGCTGTAGTTACTTTACTTATTTAGTATTCACCTGAAGACGACTGGAGATACTTACCAGTTGAAACGTTGTGATGTAAAATAAATTAAAGACAATGCAAGTCCAAAACTATTCGATCATTCAAGAAACATCATTGTCTCCAACCTTCAAACAGACAGCTTTTATTACTCTACGCTTTTCTGAAATAGACTATATACAGAAAGAGAGAGGGATAAAGTTGCTGGTTAGTTTATTGTTGTTAAAGATCTTTATGCAACCAGATGTAAGCCAATTTACCAGCGCCTGTGCGGGATAATTTAGACATTTAGCTGATAGTTCTAAATTATTATTTTCGCACTTAGTAGTTTTTGACCAAATTTCCAGCCAAAATTTAAATAATATATAGTTACATTAAGTTAACATTTAGTTAAAGCTCTGTAAACTAATTTAATGGTACCTATTGAAAAGAACATGGCCTTCGAAATTAAGATAGAGTAAGGAAAAAACCATATAGGCTAGTTGTAACAAAAAATTTGTCGTTTACCACGTAGATGGCGCGGAGGTTCGAGGATCGGCATAAGGAAAAACTACGAATATATGCGATCGACTCGTTGTGCCACAATCGCACCCCGTCAGACACAAAGCCACCCCATTTTGCGGTATAGGAATTATCATTTAAGTTTATTCTATCCATTACTCTAATTTCTACTTAATATAGTTTTCTCATACGTTTTAAAATAAAAAAAAATGGCCAATATAAGTTTTCACACTTTCTGGAGTATTTTATTTCGCTGTATATCTACGATTAGAATATATTCAAAAATAATTATTTTAAAAAAAGTTACAGGTTAAATAACAATAATTAAATGAATTAACTAAAACATAGAAATTAAAGTCGTTTATTACTTTTGCAGGTATATTTTAAATAAAACATTATAGTCTATATATCCACCTATGTATACCCATTTTTTTTTCTATAGCTTGGTACTACGAGATATTAAAATATCAACAAAATCAAGCCGTTTGTTTTCGAAAATCAAAAAATTGTTAATAATATTTTTTTGGAATTAATAATTTTTAAATATTATTTGTTAACTAAACTACTGGACAACTGCTTTCGAACAAGAAAAATTTTGCCTAAATTTAACAATTAATATTTTCTGAACCAGATATGATATCGACCGACGGTATTAAATGGTTGATAGATTCATCCCTTGGGAAACAATTGTCAATGTTGGATTTTCTTTAACTGTCAGAAAATTTTATATACAGGGTGTTAAAGAAGACGATGATTTTTGCTCCAATTTTAATGGCGTGTAACTTTCACAATAATATTTTTAAATTTTATCACTCTACGTCAATTGAATCACTGGTTCATAGCAAAGAAAGTAATTTGTAAAATTTTTGATATCTGCTATATTTTAAGAAATACCGATTTTTTTGGAAAATATTGCTTTATTTTAACTTATTGGTAGCTAGAAGTCACTCTGCGTTGTATCGTGCAAACTTTGCGAGTGATTATTATATCTAAAAGCTTGATTATGTTCAGTAACAATAGTTGTACCTAAATATTATGATGTACAGTGGCGTACTTATAAACACTTATAATATGTCTATGGTTTATGAGTAGGTATAGTGTTAGAAAGTTAAAAATTAATAAATACATTTTTTCCAAAAATTAAATTAAAAAAATTACCTTTGTTAAAAACGGTATAATATACCTGTAGTGCGATATAAAAAACTAAATAATAAGAAAAAATTCACCTAATCTAGGGGCGAGTACTTTCCATTATACAACAATCGTGAAAAATTGAGAGATAAACCATAGACATATAGATGTTTATAAGTACGCCACTGTACATCATAATATTTAGGTACAACTATTGTTACTGAACATAATCAAGCTTTTGATAAGGTATAATAATCACTCGCAAATTTTTGCACGATACGACGCACAATGAGATCTAGCTACCAATAAGTTGAAATAAAAAACAAGGTTTTCCAAAATAATCAGTATTTCTTAAAATATAGCAGATTATAAAAATTTAACAAATTGCTTTCTTTGCTATGAACCAGTAATTCAATTAACGTAGAGTGATAAAATTTAAAAATATTATTGTGAAAGTTACACGCCATTAAAATTGGAGCAAAAATCATCGTCTTCTTTAACACCCTGTATATAAAATTTTCTGACAGTTAAAGAAAATCCAACATCGACAATTGTTTCCCAAGGGACGAATCTATCAACAATTTAATACCGTACGTCGATATCATATCTGGTTCAGAAAATATTAACTGTTAAATTTAGGCGAAATTTTTCTTGCTCGAGAGCAATTGTCCAGCAGTTTATTTAATCTGCCTATAAATTATTCAACATCTTATGTACATTTTATTTCTATGTAAGTGAAAGAAAACTTAAGTCCTAATTTTTCACTAATAAAGAAAAATAAAAAAGTTAATAGGTTTAAGGAACAAGTGAAAATTCCAGACAATGCAGAAAATTTCAAAGTAAGAAGGTGCAAACTTTAAAAAGGCCACAACTCAGAAACTGGTCATAGGATTGGACTACGGCTATGGATACTTTTAATCAGAACGTCAAGATCTACAAAATACTAAAATTTGGCCGAACCCCATTATCCATTGTATTGAGGGATCCTTTGTGAGTACTTTTAGGAATGGACTCACGAGTACTCCCATTAGTGAATAGAACTCCTCAAAAAACTATAAGACTCTAAACACTTTACCATTACCATAGACCCCCAGACCAGTGGCTATATTTATGCCAATGGGTATTTGAATAGTTGTTGTAGGTCATGTAGGTACCAACTATTCCATAATATCTAATAAAAGCACTTTGTACCTACCTAACATGGAGACAATAATGTTTCTTTGGATAATCTAATAGATAAAATATTATTACTTAATAACGTTCACGCAAGATCACATAATTAATAAGCGTGTTATAAAAAAATTGCTTAAACCAGGGAGCAGATATTTTAACTCTGTTACATCATAAGGTGGTAGTTGCTGGCATGCATTAGATATTAATGGTAGGCACCTTTCATGATGTTAAAAAAAAAACTAACGTTACAGCTATGTTGCTGGGCCAGCTTTCATGATGTCTTAGGTTTTCGTTATTATGAAGTAAAATATAAATAAAATTTAATACACTCAACATGTGGCAATCTTCTAAAAATAAATTGACGAACTGACAAAAAATGTATTCTGATATTATGGCGAATGTTTCAAAATGTTCGCTTTGGAATTATTAATCGTTTTGTCTTGTGGAAAATAATACTTCGCCAGGGCTTTCTGATGAGCCCGGTAACACATACTAAATTCCACTGTTTTATTTATTTATTATTATTTTATTCTTACACAGAGCAATCTAGATCTGATTTTACAAAACCGTAGAGATGTGTAGGAAAGCGCAAAAAAGTTTTCGATACTGGATGGGTGTCCGTGCTTGATTTATTTATAGTTCTATGTTTTCAGTTATCTTTTACATTGAGTTGATTCCAACAGATGACGATACTAGGTTTTCATCATATTATGTTTATTCGTAAAAATATCTTTTTTTCGATGTAATGGAAATTGCTTACCAGTGATGTAAATATTCGTTACTATTAAGGACTTGGACCGATTCGTTACTTTGGGTATTAGGATTCGTTACTTTATGTAAATCGTTACTTTAAAAAAAAATTGTGTTATTGTTATTGTTATAGCTTTGATCGATTGCCAAATACTCGTGTTTTGTAGTTTAAATATACTTAATCTAGGTATGATTGTCAATTCTCAAATATGTGATTAAAAAAATACACATAAAAACATACAATATAACAACAAATAGGAATAGATCATCGCGTATTGAATTAAAAAATGAAAATATTAATTTGTTTTCAATTTAAATAAATATAAACAAATATAACTTCGTTTCTGCTTTGGGGTTTCTGATTCTAGGAATCGAGGCTATAATTTTATAATTTTCTAATTACCAAAGTGGTAGAGTAAACTTGACTGAACACAATTTGTTTCTGTTAAAATTAAAAAAGAAATATAAATTTAAAAAAAATAAGAATAATCATTGCTTTCGTCTCTCAATGGTAACTTCCAATCCTGTGTTTCCCCAACCCAGCAACTCGATAGATAATACAATAGAAATGGGCTTCCGATTGAAAGTTCTTTCTGAATGGCTTCCCGACAACAAATTAAACAATAGTAGTTTGTACAACAAGAGTGGATATGATTTCCATATCGCACGAGGAAGTAAATTGAGCACGACGCCGTAGACGGAGTGCTCAAACTTCCGAGCGCAATATGGACAATCCACTCGAGTTGTACAGTATATTTTTTCTACGCTTAACTTCCGAACTTCATGCTAAGAATTTTAAAAAATTATTTAAATTAGGCATCATAACTTTTCTTTTAAGTTGGCCATGAACTTGTGAGAACGATAATAAGAAACAATTGAATAAAAATTAATTTTGATGGCAAACCCATAGACCAAATTACAATGTAACATATTTATCGATTTGAGTAAATTCTTATATTTAAATAAACTTACTTTTGAATATATCTATGTTTCTCACATGCAGCTTTTTGCAGAATAACAGACAAAAAGCGATATATGTATTAATAAAAACGAACAATTTACTTTCTCAATCGTAGATATTTTGATTACCCATTGCAATTCTATCAAACATTGCCATAGTGTTTGAAAATATAATAAGTAATAGAATAAATTTTCATGTAAAAGAAAAATTGTCCAAATATCAGTATGGTTTTCGTGAGGGTCGGTCAACAGTTGGTAATCTTGTAGATTTTGTGGAATATACTACAGATGCTTTGGCGGAAGGTGCTCAAGTTGATACTGTATACATAGACTTTGCTAAGGAGTTTGATAAAGTCGACCATAATCTGTTAATAGCTAAACTAAAAAGATTTTCTTTATCGTCAAACTGGTGTTTATTTATAAAGTCGTACTTGACGGATAGAACTAACTATGTATCAATTAAAGGTTACACTTCACCTAACTTTCTCTCGACATCTGGTATTCCCCAGGGATCCAATTTGGGACCCCTTTTGTTTTTGCTATTCATTAATGATGCTGTTGATGTTGTAAGGAATTCGCAGGTTCTTCTGTTTGCAGATGATATAAAACTCTTTAGAAAAGTCGAGGGTATCATTGGTTGTAGTGCATTGCAGAGAGATTTAGACGCGCTATATGACTGGTCCATAATAAATAGCTTGCCTTTTAACATAAATAAGTGCAAACATATGAAGTTTTTCTATTCTAAGAAAACTGCTAACTTTGCCTACTTAATCAATGGCAATAAGATCGACTCAGTATCTGAAAAGAAAGATTTGGGAGTTTTGTTTGATGACAAATTGTCTTTTAATTTACACATTGAATCAGTAGTAAAGTTATCCTATAAAAACCTTGGGTTTGTCTTACGAAATTCTAAATCTTTTACTTCTACAAAAACTCTAGATTATTTTTAATAGTTTAGTAAGAACAAAACTTGAATACGCCAGTGTTATCTGGTCTCCTTTTTATGTCAAGTACATTCAAATGATTGAAAAAGTCCAAAAAAAGTTTATCCGCATCTCAGACTTTTTATTAAGAAAAGTTCATGACAATAGCTATCCTACTAACCTAAAGCGCTACAACTTAGTGACATTGCATAATAGAAGAACCTTCAATAGTACCGTTTATATTTATAAGATATTTAATAACTTAGCAGTAGACAATACAACATTACATAAGGTGAGCATTTGTATACCTAATAGAACTAGACAAGTAGGCTATAGAACTTTTAATTTAAAATCAATTAGAACTAATTATCAAAAAAAATCTCCCGTTAGCTATATGATTATTAATTACAACCAAAATCAAAAATACTGATATATTTGGCGATTCTAAGATTACGTTTGTAAACAAACTCAAAAAAAGAATTTTAAATATAACAGATTTTGTAGATTTCTAAATTTTGTTGTAACATTAACTTTGTGTATAATAGGCGTGTAAGTTATGCTATTGTATATAATTAGTTTTAGATAAAACTGCTCTTGCTCACTCTTGAGTAGAATAATTATTCTTTTAGAAGTTGGCTATGAGTGGCCACCCCCTAATAAATACTACCTGTATAATTGGGTTAATGATATGTTCTGTATCAACCTGTATTGTGTAGTTTTCAATAAATAAATAAATTACTTGTTTTACTGAATGGCACAGAAGAAAAAAAGGTTTGCCGGGTTTATTTCTGCTTGCGCAAGAATTATACTCCGAAAGTACAACAAAATAGCTGTAGAATTCATTTTAAACAGTTAAAAATGTATTTTGTACATTAATATGAATTTTTAACGTTCGCTATGGTCAAATTTTTCAAAATAATCGTCAATTTACAAACTAGTACCTGACACTGTTAACGTGGAAAGAGAAGTGGCAACAGTATAAGTAGAAATCTAGAAATAACATAACCTTAAAAATTTTAGTGATAATATATAATAATTATCTATGTTTGCTGCGTATAATAAAAGATTTAAGATCAATTGCGGTTGGATCCCCGTAAATTTATAATATTATTTATATGGAAAAAAATAACCAAGGTTGGTAAGAAAACGTTCATTTGATAGGTATATAGTACATTTTATGCAAAGCTTGTAGTAATTTTCTAGAAATGAGTGGAAATAAAGATATTTTTGAAATAAGAAAGTGGGTCTGTGTGCAAATCTTTAGTTCGGTCAGAAAATAACAATAATTTGGTAGAAATATATTTTGGTATTCATTTTGTTATTATACCTTCAATATTTGCACCATTTCGTGTACTCTTCAGACATTGACATCTGGGATAAATGTTTTGATTTAAAAACTTAAAAAGTACAAATTTCATGTGACAGATATGCATATTTTTAAAGCATATTGTTAACCTAACTTCTCTCAACTGTCAGAAAACGAATTTATAACATGTAAATTTGGCTTCTCTGTAATTGACTACTGTGATTCTTCTTCTTGTAGTGCGTCTCCTATCGGAGGTTCGCTATCATCACAGCGATCCGGACCTTGTTGACTGCAGCTCGGAACAGTTGAACATTACTACAATTAAACCAGTCCCTCAGGTTCTTAAGCCAGGACACACGGCGTCTACCAATGTTCCTTCTTCCATTAATCTTTCCCTGGACTATCAACTGTAGAAGTGTGTATTTCTGTCCTCTCATTATATGACCCAGATATAGAAGTTTTCTCTTTTTGATGGTGTTAATAATTTCGCAGTCCTTCTGCATCCGGTTCAGGACTTCGGCATTAGTGATTCTATCGGTCCAGGGAATACGCCACATTCTACGATAGCACCACATTTCGAAGGCTTGTAGTTTGTCTATGTGAATTTTCTTGAGAGTCCATGTTTCAACTCCATACAGAAGCGTGGAAAAAACGTAACAGCGCAGCATCCTCATCCTAAGGTCCACCTTAATATCCCTACTAATAAATAGTTTTTTCATTTTTACAAACGTTGATCTGGCTATCTCTATTCTCGTTCTTATCTCCCTTGTTTGGTCACCCGATTGTTCTATCCAAGTTCCTAGATATTTATATGTCGGCACATTCTCTATTGTGGTGTTCGCTATCGTCAGGTTCACATGGTTGAGATTTTGTGGGAACTTTGTGACTATCATTAGCTTAGTTTTCTTAAAATTGATCTTAAGACCGTACTCATTACATCGATCGTTTATTGCTCGTTAACAGGACGGTGTCATCAGCATACCTCATATTATTTATCACTTCTCCATTTATAACTATTCCCGCTGACTCTTCTTCTAAGGTTTCCCTAAAAATAGCCTCGCTGTAGAGGTTAAATAGCAGAGGCGATAGGATGCATCCCTGTCTCACACCACGACGAATCTCCATTTCCTCTGTTGGTTGATTTTCTATCAATGTATTAGCTCTTTGGCCCCAGTATAAGTTACTACTGTGATTGGTCAGTTTCATATCCTAACTAGGATGGATATGAAATTTTGCCGCACAGTTAACTGGAATAGCCTACTTTACCCGCCACTTAAGTGTAAAGGAAACAGCAAATTTTCATGTGGGAGTAGAAAAAAGCTTCTTCGACATCACAGCTTGTAACTGGAGCAAAACTAAAATATTTGTACATGTCGTTATTTTCATTTTTTAAGGCTTCCACACTGTATTGTTGAAAGTCCTGGATTTCTTGCCAAGATTTGTAGTACACTGAGAGAATATTCTTGATGTCGTTATCAAAATCTTTATACCGGTTATAAAGAAATTTACTTAAATAGGGGACAAAAGAAAAATTACCTGGGACCCTAAAGTCCATTTGGATCTCATTTATTTTCTGTCGAAATAAAGTCACTTTATAAAGAATGATCACTTAGCGCTCATAGCACTCATTGACCATCGGCTATAAAGAGATTTTTTTACTTCCGCCAAATCTTTTCGATACAAGAATTTTTTTTTCAATATCAGTATAACATTTTGCTGTACCTATTAGAAAGATTTTTTTATTTATTTTAAAAAAGTTACTTTGCTGTGTCAAAACGTATCTACTTACATCAGGAACTCTTTTTTAGCTAAGGTAGCAAATAAACATTGCTATGATACTAAAGTGGTTTATTATGACAGCACCACTTATTTGCTACAATATAAAGGGTGCTACAATATCGTGTGCGTACAAGGGGATCTCGAAAATTGTAAAAGATACGAAGATGGTTAAATTAAGGCAAAGTTGCGTAACTAGCCGTACATAGTTTAAAGTAGTTATATTGTAAGTGTAAATAATTTTTAAATTGAAAAATGTTTTTGCCGGCGTACAGACTCGATTAAAATTGAAAAAGTTCGATTCCCAGCGGAGGCATAAAACTTTTTCAATTTTTTACTATTACGGCCCTGGCAATTATTTTTAGGATACCTTAAATATTAAAATTACATTACAGGAAGTTTTGGTTTTTAGGCCGTTTATTATTTCAATAAGATTTACCGTAACAATACAAATAAGCAATTTTTTAAGGCATGAGAAACAATTCTACTTTTTATTAGTATTTTAATAATATAAAAATAATACTGTAAAGCAAAAAAAAATTATTGCTCCCAAGCGAAAACAAAAGGTAACTGGAGTGTTAGTCTAGTTATGTTACTGTGATGCGCTTATGTTTGTTTCAAAACCAATTTCAATTTTTCAATGATGCCAGTTTCAGATGAAACATGTAACAAAAATAAACAGTCAGAAAAATATTTGAGACCGAGATTTAAGGTATTTTTTCTTATAATATATCAAATATCTTTGAGTAAAATGGACATATTTTTAAAATCAAAAATACTTATATTTATTTTGGCTCTAAATGTTTAGGACCGTACGTAATGATGTAACTTGAAAAAATGTGTTATTAGACATATGACAAAAGGTTAAAATTTCAAAAAACTTTAAATTGTATTAAATTTCTAAAGCTTAGAAGTCCCTAAAAATGTGTTTAAAATTTCAGGTCCGTATTTAAAAAAATTGACTTGAGGTTGGTATTTAAAGAACCAAACGTCGAATTTAAAAACTAATAATGCCATCTTGTAGAACATAAAAGACGGCTATAAAAAAGTGTTTTTTGTTTTTTTCCCAAGTCAAAAATAAAGGAGCAAAAAATTTTTCAAATCAAAAATAGACATTTCGTTTTTTTTTTGATATCTCCGTAAGCAATCGGAATATATGAAATTTTTTTTTACCAAATTGTTAAGCCCCAAAGTACGCAACTTTGCCTCATATAACCATCTTCGTATCTCTTACCGTTTACCGCACACGAATTTGTAGCACCCTGTATGGGGTGGCCCATAAAAGAAGCCGTATATTTTGTTAAATTTTTAATATACTGTAGAGAGCATATTATGCTTAAAACACAGTTATATAAATCAACTTTTTTCACTTTAAGTACTTAGGAAGTTTCAAAAAATATTGATTCATTTAAAATTGTATGGTTAAAAATAATATTTTCTATGCTATATCAAAAATTTAACATAGTGTAAAGCCTATTTTTCAGGTAACTCAATCATATTTTACATCATGCCATTCTCCACGTCTGAATAGATTATTAAAGATTTGAAAAGAAAATTATTTTCTCTTTATTATTTAATACAACAGGTAATGAATGGAACAGAACTTACACTCTCATTAAGCTCAAATGAATTAATGTTAGTAACCGCAACAGTAAATATAATGCGACAGTGTTTGGCTTTAACCAGGTAACGAGGTGGTTATAAAAATTAAAATTTAAATGTTTTTGTGTCTCCAAAATCTGCCCAAATAAAGATCAAGCCGAGATCAAAAGTAATATATGTAGTATAGGTAACATTTAAAATCCTTTTTTTTTTTCTTGATTAAGCTCTCTGTATATCTTTAAACTAAAAGCCACATTTGCAAATTTTGAAAAATAGTACAAGACTTTATATTAGGTCCTAGTTAATTTAACCTTTTATTTCTAAAACCTAATAGAATTAATAGTTATGCCAGTATATGACGCATGACGCGATGACCAGTTATTAAAAAATAGGGTTGTAGCGGTTGTGTGCACTTTTTGAAGTGGAAGCGAAAACAAACTTTTGTATTTAAGTGCATTAAATTTATTTAAAAATATGCGTCGTCAAATTGATACGGACGTAAAATGTGATTGTTTGTTTTATTACCTTTGTTATTTTAATATGTTGTCCGTGTGGGGATGCTCTTCCCTCGGAGTATTGTAATGTACTGCCCCCTGACTAAGGAAGCACTGATGATGGCCCAATAAGCCGAAAGCGCTCTGCATATTTTTAAATAAATTTAATGCACTTGAATACAAAAGTTTGTTTTCCCTTCCAGTTATTAAAAAACCAAAATAAGTATTTTTTTTTATCTTACCCTTTATAATACAGACAAGACACAGGGAAGAAAATGGTTTTAAAAGGTTTATTATTGGATATAAATTAAAATAAATAACATATTATAGCCTAAAAATAGTTTAAGTTTTAGCTGCTTAAAAAAAGAATAATATTTTACGGGTTTTTCTTTGAATGGTTAAAACATATAATTACTTATTATTTAAAAATATCTGTTTTTTAAAAATAATTTTCTAAAAGTGAATGCCTAGAAACACCTTTTCCTGGATCTAGCCTGCATATGAGGTCATATAAAAATAACATTGTATTTTATTTAAAAAAAGAAAGTATTTTACTTTTGCGATATTTCTTAAAATGTGCATTTTCTTTTTAAAAATCATACCTTGTTTAAAACTTGTTCAAGTTCCAAGTTGTCCTTTAGTTTAAGGACTTTTATTATGAATAGCATTTGCTAAAAAAATACTAATTTTTTTTTCTCTAAAACTTGACTCAAACAAAAACTATTATTAAATAAACAACAGTCAAACTAAACACATAACATAAGAAATTAACATACAACTAAAATAACTTTAGTCTCTTTACACTAATATTAAAAATCTACATTGTGATTAATGTCACAATCCAATAAATCACTGCACACTGGAAACATTTATAAGCAACGACAATTTTTATGGAGAAAAAAAAGAGACAAATGTCGAGTCGTAATGATCACCAACAGCTACGGATGCGACGATTTACTTTATGAAGGAACGATCATGTAAATATCTAAAATAAAATGAAGACCTGAAGACATGAAGACCCGAAGACAGGAACGGGACGACTGATGCGCAATATTAAAATTGGCACAATCTGGCTCAATTTTCCACCACGAATTAATCTGATTCGAACCGAATAGTTTTAATCGAAAAATTTTGCTACTCCTTTAAAAACTCTTTAGAGCGCTAGAAAAGATTTTTTCTACTCCCTTTATGGAAATTTGCTGTTTCCTTTACACTTAAGTGGCGAGTAAAATAGGCTATTCCAGTTAATTGTGCGGGAATCCATCCTAGAAAGATAATGAAACTGACCAATCACAGTAGTCAAGAAGCCAAATTGACATGTTGTTTTTAAAAGTCCGGCCAATCACATTATATTATTTTTACTGAGGCTCCGCCTTCTTTTTCAAGACATTAAATTATATAATTTAAATGCATATGGTACAATTTATTATTAATTTGTTCAATATAATAAAATCTAGACGCATTTATAATAGATTTATCAATAATGCAACCTGCTGAATGTGTATCGAAAATTAATTTCATGTAGCATCATTTATCAGTTGGTTTTCCGATAATTAACTAAACGCTTCGATAGTCCAGACGTTAGAGCGTTGGACTATGAAACCAATGGTCGTGAGTTCGAGCCCGGTAACCTACAAACTTTTTTTTTTACATTTTTTAGCATGAGGTCGTAGAAAAAATATACTGTTTAAATCCAGTGGATTGTCCATATTGCCTCGGAAGTTTGAGCACTCCGCCTACGGCGTCGTGCTCAATTTACTTCCTCGTGCGATATGGACATCATATCCACTCTTGTTGTACAAACTACTATTTTTAAAAGCAGCAAACTTTATTACTTCCCCAACAAAGTGAATAGTAGCCCTAGAAATAAATTTTTCATAAGGACTTACTTGGCTGTTATCATAATCAAATTTTAATATAACCCCCTTGTAAAATTCGTCACGAGCCGCCACCGACTATTACGTCTATCCGTATCAAAATTTTTAGGGCAGATTCCTCAATTAAGAACATTTCCGAGTAAAATTTTACTGTTTCAAAAGTTACGCCACGCCATCATAACTCCCAATTAAATTGAAAACAAACCTTAAATCATTCGGTTATCGAATCTTCAAGAGTTCACACATGGCGGTCGTTTTAAAGAATACGTAATGTGGTCATCTTCGAGCGACCCGATTAACATTGGCAGAGAGAAAGCCTTGACCTACCGGCAAAGAAATGGTCAAAGAAGACAGAAGAATCTTGTGTCTATAATCTCAGACAGAAAAGTCCTAAATTGTTAATAAATAAATGGGTCATGCATGCGGTCCATTCTCCAAAGACCCGAAAAGATCTAAAAAATATTTGTTTTAATGAATATTTAAAATATATATTATATAGTAATATTATTAATAATACACGGAGCGAACTGGCTTTATTATAACTGATTGTAAATTATAATTAGTATTCTGTATAATAATTATCATAAAATGTAGAATCACCTAATAACATAAAATTGTGTTAAATATAATTTAATATAAAAATAATACTTACCCTGAGAAAATACGCGCCATGGTAGGCATGCCTTGACTAAATTCTTTTTTTTTTAAAACTCTGCTTCTACTCCTTATTGTTACGGCCTCTGGTGGTCAACATAGAAATTTAAAAATACTTGCCAGGAATTTTATATGGTCCATTTTCATAATTTTTATTTTAAAGTTAAGTGATAATCGCATTTCTTTGATAAAGCATCTCTTATTAAATTTGACCTCCTGCATGGTATATTATGTACGCAGTGACGTATTTAGGGGGGAGGGTCTGCCGGGCTGCAGCCCCCCCCCCCCCCCCCTAGCCTTGGAGCTCGGGTCTAAATGTCTAATTGCAACCTAATTTTCAGACTCTTTATTTAAATGTTTAAATAATGTATTCTTGCCTTAGATTACAAAGGTATTATAGAAAACGTTTAGTTTTTAAACTATTCCTTCTAAAAGTCCCGTTTTATATAGAGATTAAAGTTTCGGACGCATATCGTTTTAGCTATTGATTTATGATGCAATTTTATAGAAAAATGAGTGAGAAGAATTTTATATTATTTTTCTATTATATACTTGTCTGTTCCGTTTTCCCTTTTTTAGAGCTATTTTAAATCAACAAAAATACAACCCAATGAAATAAAATATTTTTACAACAAAAACAAAAAACAATTAGGTATTTATTTTTCAAGAGAAAAATTAAAGTAAAAATTTTAATTCAAACTTCTTTATGGAAGAAGTGTGATAATATATAATAAAAAAAAGAGTGCGGGAAGAAACGAGAATGCTTTATTATAAACATACAAAACGACACTTAAGAAGGAGTATTTTAAAACCTAGGCATTTGCACCAAAAACTGCACTTAGAGCTACGCTCCTAAAATACATGATTTCTGAAAAAATCATCAATTTTGGCGTGGTAAGCGATATTTACTTTATTTTTAATCATGAAAAACCGAGCCCGAAAAACGCTGGTTAGAGTCATACATACGTCTTATGTTAAAATTTTGGATTGACACTAATATTCATATTTTTCACAAATATAAAAAATGTTTTTTATTAATAAAGAGCCAGCTGGGAATTAAAAAAAAAACATTTACAAAAACAAATTTAATTCAACCATTCAAAGGGGGAGAGGTAATAATTTAATTTTTAAAATTTGATAGTAGTTAGGTAAATTTTAAACGAACTTTGGGCGTGGCCCGGAAATTTTTTTGTCTGCGGGGCTTTTCCGCCTTCTTTACTAGGTACAATATCATGAAATACATGTAGTCCCGACTGTTCCTTTCTCTAGAAAAAAAAAGTCCTACTTACGCCCACTGAGCCTCCCCCCCCCCCCCCTTCCCCTGGAGCATATTTTCTGGCTACGCCACTGTATATAGGTACGTAACTATACATAATTTTTTCGTAACAACAAACTTCCGTCAAATATATCCGATAAAATTACAATTTTTTACCGAAGATGCTTGGTTTCCTCATTATTTATTTACCTCTACTCATAATTATTAATAACCAGTTCCAATTCTGGTTCTTCTTTCTTCATTAAAGAAACGATTCTTTTTCACTTGGTCATTTGGTTCTTCGTCTCTCGGTCAAGGCGCTTTCTCCTCTGCCAAAGTTAATCGGGACATTCGGAGATGACCATATTACGTATACGCAAAGTCAGCCAGTCCGTGAACTTTCGTACCTCGTTTGGTTATCTGTATTTTGTTTTATTATTTTTTTCGGTCGTGATTCCCGGGTTGTTATTCTTTTTATTCGCGATCTAGTTAGTGAGTGATAGTGAAGTGTCAAATTGGATATTGAAACTGGATCCTCTAACTTTTATAACTAGGTATAATTTCTTTTCTTTTTATCTAAGTAGAACAAATCGGTGAAACATGTCAAAAATGATAGTGAGGGGTAGTGGCAGTCCCAGAATTTGCCAAAGGACTGAGATTTTTTTTATTTATACCAAACCAAACAATAGAAAATACCGGGTGGTGCATCGTGGTTGGAAACATAGGAAATCCCATGCAAGTTTTAGACTGTCCAAAATATTTGCTCCCCTGCTGACTTTAAAACACGTTAACGACCATGTGACCCTATTTGGTGCACACCCTAGTTTCTGGACAGCCCGCGTGACCCTATTTGGGCACAGATGATAGTCATGTTTCAATTCATGTGGGTCTTACAGGAACGCAGCTACATGCTTTTTAAATGTGTCAATTAGTAGGTCTGGTCCATGGGAAACCAAAAGTGAACTTGGGTTTCCTTTCCGACAACTAAATTCGCAAAATTATTCATTTTGGAACTTCATTCTACCAAGATTTAACAAAAAACTACCTTGGTCCAGGAGTAAAGATTCCAGATTTAGTGCTGGTCGTTAACGTGTTAAAGCGGGGTTGTACCGAGACTTTTTTAGGGCCTCTGTGTGGTGAGTGCACATGCGGAGTTTGAACAATTTTGGACAATGCGATCTTAACTTATTTAAATAGGATTGCGGTTGGTTTTTCATTAGAATTCAATATGTGATGCTGCGAACACCAGCATTGATTGGACGTGTCAACCTGTAATTTGTCATTGTTAAATGTAATTTGAAAGTATTAGATTTTTAACTAGTAACAATTTTTTATCTAGGTAATTATTATAAGTTACTGAATAAAAGAAAAAGTTACTATGATAAAATGGTACTATGCGGGGAAAAGCTATCTGATATGTTTTCCGTTTATTTTTTTGATAGACCCATTCCTACCAAGTCGGCAATACAAAAACTATTACCAAGTTTGAGGCGATAGGCACTGTAATAAACAACTGCAAATGGACAGCACAGAATCACGAGAGAGCTGAAGAAAACAATGATAGAGATATTAATATTTTACTTCACGTCGAAGAAAATAAAAATAGCAGCACTAGAACTCTCGGGCAAGGGGTAGAATAACATCACACTACAGTACTGCGTACTTTAAAAAAGCATAAATATCATTCATATAAGTATCATACTATTTAAAAGGTTTTATTGTAAGTAAAATAATTTATTTTCTATTAAAATACCCGTTTTGAAAGTGATGTTCGTTTTATTTAAAAATATTTGTTAAATCCAGTGTAAAACGTATCTGTAAAATTTTTTAAAAAGCTTACCATTTGCAAATTACATTTGGCAATGACAAATCACAAGTACAATTAATGCTGGTGTTTGCAGCATCACCTGTTGAATTCCAATGAAAAATCAACCGCAATCCTAATCAAATAAGTTAAGTTCGGGTCGTCGAAAATTGTTCAAACACCGCATGTGCACTCACCACACAGAGACCCTAAAAAAGTTTTCCTACAACCCCGCACTAAAATCAACATGGGATTTCCTATGTTTCCAACCACGATGCACCACCCGGTATTTGCTATTGTTTGGTTTGATATAAAAAAAAACTTAGCCCCCCATTTGAGAAATTCTGGGACCGCCACTGGGTTAGCCCCTACCCCCTGGACCATCCATCTCAAAAATAAGGAGGGTCGAGCGATACCTTTTGCCGTGTGTTTTATAATTTGGGTAATTCTTTCTTAAGTAATGAACATATTTTTAATACATTGATGTCGGGTTGCACAAAGAATTTTAATAATAATTTACTTACAATATCATACTGGCTCGGTTACCTTAGTTTTTAATTTACTAATCAGGTACCTTTCATTGTAAGTACATAATGCTTGTCAATGTCATTTATGTCACAGGCAAACTTGCTGGTTAGTTAATTATTCTTAAAAATCTTGGTGCAACTCAACATGGATGTTTACTACATGTTTACAGTCAATAAGTCAAGAAATAATTCATGAAGGTCAAATTTATATAGCCTTATTTATTTTTATTTATCTATATTTCATTCTTTTACGTCATTTTACAATATGTAGGTATTTATTTAATTCGGTGGTGGGGGAAGGAGCTGCCGGGTTGCAGCCCCCTCCCCCTCCTTCGAGCTCAGAAGCGCGGGGTCTAATAGTCTAATTGCAAACAAATTTTTTGTCTTAGACATTTTATTAATATTTTATGTTCGGCCACATTCCGCTACATTTTAACAAATTTTTAAAATTCACTAATGTCAATAATCGAGTTTTACGACATCTGGCAACAGTGTTTCTCGATCGTTATAGTGGCATTAACAACTAAGAGAGCTGTCCGCCAAGCTGGCTATGCACCGCACTCGAGTTGCACCGTTAGTTTGTTGAGAACGCCGTTTCTACTCACTCGCTGGAACACCGAATTATTGTGAATTATTGTCTTAGCTGGTTTTGTAGATTTACCGGTAACATATTGATAAATAGTTTGTGAGTTGTACGACAAAAAAATAATTCTAGTTGCGTAAATAAAAATGTGAATCTTACAGCTTTTGAATGTAGGGTATACCTACTACTATACGTGACTTTCATGAATCTAAACACGATATCGGTTGGTTACTCCTCACTATTCTACTTGGTCTAGCAGCAACGATCCAATTAGACAGGCATAGAAGAGACTATCGAAAATTCATTTTTATTGATAAAGCCGCATAAAAGAATTTCGTCGAAGTATCTACACCTGCGTCATCATGTGTGAGTTATATAGTGAGCGAGTCCATTATGAAATGGGCTTTTCTCTGAATAGAGACATTTTTACACAAGCGCCGAAAAAATGTATTTTGACATTTTTTCGGGCTTTTCGATCTGTAAAACAGAATTTCTTTTAGATTAACCCATTTTTGGGCCAGGTAGATGCCGGCTAAGCTGTTTGATGTCGGCAACCTTTATAAGTGAATTTTCGATGGTCCCTTCTATACTAACATGACTGCATTCAGCTTGCCTTAAAAGTTGTTGCTATAAAATTCCGTCAACTCGGTGGTTAAATAAGTAGGTATTATAAAGATTTTTACCAATAATTAACTAACCAGCAACTTTGACTGTGGCATTAATGACATTGGCAGGCATTATATTCTCAAAATCGCAGTTGTCTGATTAGTAAATCAAGAATTAAGGTAACCAGACCACCTTGGTTGTAAGAAAACTATTTCTGGCAATGTAATTTATGCCACAGTCAAAGTGGCTGGTTAGTTTAATTATTGTTAAAAATCTTTATGCAACCCGTCATTATTATATTAGTTATAACCATATCAATATGGTTTTATTTGGAACCCCGAACCTTAAAAAAACCTGGTGAGAAAATATGAACATATTTTTTGGCTACGCCACTTAGAAGATCCATAAAAGAGCATTTGTACTTATAAGATAAGGAACTGAGGTGGCTAATATTTAGAAAAATTTTAATAAATAACTACGTATTGCAAATTTTTTTAGCACTCCTTTATTTTCTACACTAAACGTTCAATGACAATTAATAAAGTGATCAATCAGCCTTGATATGCAGGGACAGTAGCTTAATACGTATACTAGTAATATGTAGTGACTTTTTGATATAAAATAAATAAAAGAGGGCTCCTATCAGTGGCGGCTCGTCAGGTGAAGTAGGTGAAGGGACTCTTTACCAAAAAGAAAATAAAACCAGGAGGAATCGACAATATTAAATATTAATGTACCAATACAGCTATCATTTTAGCCCTTAAAAAATAATTATGTTCGAATTAATAACATTAATTTAATCCGAATGTAGCTATGCATAATAGGGCCACGGTTAACTCCGATGGACAATAATTATAAACACTCGTGCATTTTGACGCGCCCCAGTCGACCGCGTCCGTTAGCTCAAAACAAGTGAAGACTTAACGAACGACATGGCTTTAATATTCATCGTTGCTATGGTTACGTGACGTCAATCACGCAAACAGCATGTAACAATTTGCATTATAATGAAGGGCAATTTAAAAATAGATCAGTCGTATGCACCATTGTTTTAGCATTGATTCGCCTAACCTTAAGGTATTTATTTTGAGGCTTCGCGATACTTACGGTTATAGATATCGTTTTTACGTGATTTACTGTGTAATTAAAAAGTTTTGTTTTTATTTTTGGGTTAATTCAGTAGTGTTAGTTGTGTGTTTTAAAAATGAACCCAATTAATGACATAGTTTGTAGTTTGTTGGAAACTCCATTTAGTCGTTGGACAGATGAGGATAAGAGAGACGTTTTGTTACACGGGTTTTTAGTCATGTTTGTAAGTACCCGCACTATACCTAGCTCCTCACCATTTTTTAAGACTGCGAGCCGCCACTGACTCCTATTTTAAGTCGAACGGAACTCTAAAAATATTACATTAAAAGTACATCAATATAAACAATAAACACGCTTAAAAAATTGCTGTTACTAAATAATGAAAATATAACATTTACATTACTTACAAGATAGAAGTAAGGTAACCGCCACAAATATAACATTATTGTTTATTATTATTTCTATATTAAAAAAAAGAAAAAATAGAAGAATACAAATTCCATCCCTGGTCCCTGGGATGTAATACTAAAATCCGGCCTCTAACTATTATTATAATACATTATTGGTGGCTTTTCAAATCCTATCTAATAAGATAATTTTAACAACTTTTTGAGAAATGCTAACAACATCTAAATACATTTTTTTAAGTACCATTGTACATGCATTGATAAATTTATCAACTAAATTACATTAATCCACTACAACTTTGACATAAAATGTAAATTTTTAATACAGTTTTGTTATACCGGGTGATGCATCGTGGTTGGAAATATAGGAAATCCCATGCAACTTCTAGACTAATCAAATATTTACTCCCCTGTGTGCTTTAGAGCAAGGTTGTAGGGATACTTTTTTAGGGTCTCTGAGTGGTGATTGTACATGCGGAATTTGAACAATTTTGGACAACCCGATCTTAACTTATTTGAATAGGATTGCGGTTGGGTTTTTATTGGGTTTCAACAAGTGATGCTGCGGACACCGGCATTAATTGGACTTGTCAACCTGTGATTTTTCATTGTCAAATGTAATTTGTAAATGGTAGGCATTTTAAAAATCTTTAACAGATACATTTTACACTAGATTTAACTAATATTTTCAAATAAAACGAACATTATTGTAAAAACGGATCTTTTAATAGAAAACGAATTATTTTACTTTTAATAAAAGCTATTAAATAGTATTAAGACGGCGTTTAAAAATAAACAAATTTATTTTAACAATTAGTAGATATTGTTAATTCCTAATTAAATTTTCAAATAAACCGCCATTTGCTGCTAAAAGTGCTAAACAATATCCTAAACATTTGTAAAATTCTCTACCAACATTACCGAGTTGGTAGTGGGTAATTCCTGCAGATTGCATTAAAATTGAATTTTTTAACTGTTCTAAATTCTCAAACCTAATACTTTTATAAAGACATTTTTTTAATGTCCCCAGAGGAAGCAGTCGTTGGTGAGAGGTTTGGGGTGCAACTATGTTCATCTTCCAGGACGATGTCGATTCGAATTTATCGCTAAATGAACTATGTTCATAAAGATACTACGCCACCTATGTCGATTCCCATCCACACCTATGGTGTGCGATAAAGATAAATATAATTTGAATCCTGAATCCTTAACCTCTAACCCAACTTTTTAAAACGTTTTCAGAACAAATAAAATTTGTTTATGAATCGTAAACCTCTTCTGCAAAAATTTAAGAACAAGAATAATGTCTATTAATATTTTTAATCAAATATTACTGAGGGAGTATAAATAGGAAGACAGAAATCACAAAGTCATGGTCTCAATCATATAATAAAATCAACTATGGTGACATGTTTCGCTCTTTACGGAGCATCATCAGATCTTCATTAAAACCAATAAATGAAATAACACATGAAAAACAAGACGAGTACCATGTCAAAACAAACAGGTTACAATTTTGCCTTTCTATTTATATTGTTACTCTGGTTGAGAAAATGGACAATTTTTTCGAATTACTGAGGGCGGATGAGAGAAAAGAGATTATAAAGGCCATAAACCAAGAAAGCAGAAAGCCGATTGATGAGAACTGTGTGTTTTTTTGCCAAGCCCAATATTATCTCATGATGCAAAAAGACAATATGTGTAAGTTTACTTTGTTGTAATATCACTTTTTATTTACTGATTAGTTACTGCAGTTTCGTAGTATCGTAGTACTACTACATTATCAAACTGAATACCTTAAACTACGTTTTACAGTTATAAATAGGTTTTTAACAAAGGGTGCTTATAAAAATATTAAAATAAAAATTGAATATTTATCCCTTAATCTAGTAATTGATCCCTATTGTGTAGTAATATAAATAGCGGGGAATTCCACAAGTCTGTTTAATCATTTAGTAGGTTTATGGTCGGGTTTTTATTATGTTTGTGAATTTCTATTGGTTCTAAGATGTTAAGCCTCTTGCTTTTTGGTGCAGTATGTAAAATTTTTAAATTATTCACATCTGGGAAACAATGACCTGTATCCGAGCAGTGTTTAGCGAAATTGGAATTTTCTTTGTTTAACAAATAAGAAGTCTCATTATATCGATTATTAAAATTTCTTCCTGTTTGACCTATATATGAGCTATTACATTCTGTACAACTTAGCCTATAAACTCCTGATTTTTAAGTGGGGTGATTTTTGTTTGGCATTAAAAAATAATTGAGACATTTTTTGGGCTGGTGTGAATGCTACTTTTATGTTGTTTTTTGAGATTATGTGTGCGATTTTATCTGAAATTGGACCAAAATATGTTAATTTTGAATCTACTTTTTTCATTACTTTTTATTTGTGGGTATATTTTGTTTAGTGTTATTTGTCTTTGTTTTTTATTTATTAAAGAATGAATTATGTTTGCGTTAAACCCGTTATATTCTGCTATTTTTATTATGGTGTTTAATTCTTTTTTGCGGTTAACTTCATTTAAAGGAACTGTAATGGCTCTATGTATCATGGATTTGTATGCTGCAAGTTTGTGGGAATTGGGGTGTATGGAGTGATTAGGAATTGTTGTGTCTGTGAATGTTGGTTTTCTATAAATATCAAAGTGTAATTTGTTGTCTAGTCTAGATATTGTAATATCCAAAAAATTGATTTTGTAATCTATTTCTTTTTCCATTGTGAATTTTATTTTGTTATGTAAACTATTAAGGTGATTTAAAAATAAAAAAAAATGTAAAAATAAAAAGTAATGAAAAAAGTAGATATTCAAAATTAACATAATGTTGGTCCAATTTCAGATAAAGTCGCACCCATAATCTCAAAAAACAACATAAAAGTAGCATTCACACCAGCCCAGAAAATGTCTCAATTATTTTTTAATGCTAAACAAAAAACACCCCCACTTAAAAAATCAGGAGTTTATAGGCTAAGTTGTACAGAATGTAATAACTCATATATAGGTCAAACAGGAAGAAATTTTAATATCCGTTATAATGAACATAAGACTTCTTATTTGTTAAGTAAAGAAAATTCCAATTTCGCTAAACACTGTTCGGATACAGGTCATTGTTTCCCAGATGTGAATAATTTAAAATTTTTATATACTGCACCAAAAAGCAAGAGGCTTAACATCAATCAATAGAAATTTACAAACATAATAAAAACCCGACCATAAACCTATTAAATGACCAAACAGACTTGTGGAGTTCCCCGCTATTTACATTACTATACAATAGGGATCAATTACTAGATTAAGGGATAAACATGTTTATTTTAATATGTATAAGCACCCTTTGTTAAAAACCTATTAATAACTGTAAAACGTGTTTAAGGTATTCAGTTTGATAATGTAGTAGTACTACGAAACTGCAGTAACTAATTAGTAAATAAAAAGTGATATATTATAACAAAGTAAAATTACACATATTGTCTTTTTGTAAATATGCAATATCACAAAGTAACGGACTACTCAATCCAATATTTCATGATGGTTGGTTCACAGCTAATCTAAGGTACACAGTCCTTCTGTCTCATGTTTACAATATACAAGAAATGTTAAAAACCAGCTCATACGTAATTTAAAAAATTTTAACTGCTAAATTTTAAATATAACAAGTATAAAATCCCTACTAATTTTTGACAGAAAGTCGATTCTACCGATGACACCCGAGTTTTTTATCGACATTTGAACATGGTACGAATATTCATAATTATCGATAGTTACGTCGCTAGAAATCGATCGCTTTCTTTTTTGAACATAGTTGCACCCCAGGAGACCTAGCTGGTCAATTAATTGTTGAGTTTGGACCGACAACGTGCCCTATAAAGCCATTATTTGATAATAGCGTGCCACGAATTATGGGCAACCATCTATTTGGAACCAAATCTCCAAATATAAAGATCTCTAACATTGTTTCCTTCAGCTCTCTCATGATACTGTGCTTTGCATTTCCAGTTGTTTATTACAGTGCCTTTTGCCTCAAACTTAGTAATAACCTTTTGTATTACCGACTTGATAGGAATGGGTTAATCAGAGAAATAAACGGAAAACATATCAGATACAATACTTAAGCTTTACCCCGCATGACACCATTTTATTATAGTGACTTTTTTTTTCATTGTGTAACAATTACCCAGGTAAAATGCGTTTAAATTACATTTGACAATGACAAATCACAGGTTGATAAGTCCAATCAATGCTGGTGTCCGTAGCATCACCTGTTGTATTCTAATGAAAATCCTACCGCAATCTTATTCAATTAAATTAAAATCGGGTTGTTCAAAATTGTTCAAACTCCGCATGTGTACTCACCACACAGAGACCCTTAATAAGTCTCCTTACAACCCCGCTTTAAAGGCAACAGGGCAGCAAATGTTTGGAGGGTCAACTTGCATGGGATTTCCTATTTCCATCCACGATGCACCATCCGGGATATTTTATAAGATCTTAATGGTGAGATTGGTGAGTGCCAAATTTGTTACCTAATTTAGAAAAAATAATTGACATAGCAAAATATAATAGTTTAATGTAATACCTAAATGAGCGAATACTGTCCCTTTGTTGATAACATATACATTTGAGGCGGTAAATTGGGCTCTACAATCTGTGAGGTAATCCACCAAGCTTTGTAGTTCTTGTCGCCTTTCGGAAAATACGCACAGATCCTGTTGGAATTTATAGCACAGTTTTATGATTCCCTTGGACGTCTTCAAAGATATGTGACAACATAATGTTATTCCAAATATTGACATCTAAAAAATCATACAATAAATTTTATGGAACCCCAGAGTATAAAGCTTCAAAAACTCAAAAGGCGAGTTTTTTCAAGAATAATTAGTGAAGAATATTATATTAAGGGTCTTCCATACCAACGCGGCATCAATTTCTGGCCTGTCTACTTAAAAATTAAATACAAAAATATTACTAAGGGATTCACAAGAACTTCTAGTTTGACAGATAATACCTTATTTTATTTCATAATAAAAATTGAAAATTTATTTAAGTTTCAATTATACAGGGTGTTCCACCGGGCCTTCGGGAACCGAATCGATCTATATATAGAAAACTATACATAGGAAAATTTTGAAAATTTGACAGTATGCTGATGCTGATGGGGGCGACCGGGCTAAAATATTTTCATAATGGTGGCACATCCGGTTATACCGGGAGTAAGTGTCAACTTGCTTATTTTAAATGGGACACCCTATATATTATTACATTTTTGCATTCTACGCAAGATTCTAGGCAGATTTTATATACCATGTCCTATACCTATGTCTAAACGTTTTTGACATATTTGAATTTTTATGTCAAAAATGACGTTTGCAAGCCTTAGAATGTTTATCAATTTTTTCTATAAAGAAGCCTTATTTATTTAATTTAAGGTGGATTCCTTGTTATAAAGGACCTGCTTTAATAGATTTTTTATAATATTTTGATAACTATTAATACAGGGTGTTTAAAAAATAAGATTAAAAATGAAAATGAAAAACTGTCAAGTCTAGATTTTCAAATGAAAACACCCAAATTTTATAATTATTTCTTATTTAGCATAAAAAATAAGGGTAAGTTTGTATAAGGTTGTATATCCCAAAAATTCTTAGTTTTCGAAATATTGCCAATTTAATATTTTTATATGGGGATTTTGCTGCAGATTTTAAGTTCAGTTACTCTTAGTTGGCTATGGCGGCGTTGAAAAACAATCAAATGCTAAAAAAATCTATGACGCTGTCACTAGGTAGAACTTTTGTGTTGAGTGTGTTGTGTACGAAATTTAATTTTCTATCTAGCGTAACGCCAAGATATTTAATTTTTTCTTTTGGTTCTATAGGAGTATTGTTTATTATGAGATGTTGGTTGATGTGAGTGTTGAGTCTTTTTCGTGTGATGTTAAGGCATTTACATTTGTCTCCGTTTATTTTTAATTTCCATTTCTTGTACCATGGAAGGAGAATGTTGAGGTGATTTGTAATGTGCTGCCCAGCCACGTTTACGAAGAATGAGCTTGCATGAATTAGCACATCGTCGACAAAAATGGCTAGGTGGGAGTTTGGAAAGCGTGGGATGTTAGCTGTGTAAAGGTTAAATAAGGGAGCGGCCAGGGTGGTTCCCTGTTGTAGACCCGCGTGCAATCTTACCGGAGAAGATAGTTCGTAGCTAACTTTAACTTTTAGGGATCTGCCGATTAAATAGGAATACATCAGTGATATAAAATACAAGGAGAACTCATGGAAAGTTGCTAATTTAAAGATTAGTCAGTCGATCCACATATTAGCAAAAGCTTTACTGACATCGAGCGATAGAAGCACAGTATACTGTTGTTGGTTCATTTTGTTTATTGCTGTTTGACCCACATGTGCTACTAACAGTGCTGCGCTCCTGCCTTCTCGATAGCCAAATTGTTCTTCGGGAATGTGCCGATCAAGCTTTCTGGTCCTTATTCTCTTGTATATTATTTTTTCTGCTACTTTCCCGAGTGTACTCAGTAAAGCTATTGGCCTGTATGATTCCGGTCTTATAGCGGGTTTGCCAGGCTTTAAAACTGGTATTATAATGGCTTTTTTCCAGTGACTTGGGAAGTGTTGCAGAATTATGATGGAGTTTATAATATACAAGAGTTGTATAATAGCTTTTCTAACGTTAGACCGTTCCTCTTGGTTTAACCAATACCTACAGTTGTGTCGCTTTACGTGTACCTATGTTTATTTATTTATTTATGATAAAGTGTTAATAATAATTATTTAACCGGCAGGCTTGACTGTGACATTAATGACTTTGACAGGCATAATATACTCACATTCAAAGGTGCGTAATTAGTAAATTAAAAATTAAGTTTGATAAAGTGTTTCTTAACCTTTGTAATTAATTCTTATTTGGTAATTCTTGGGTTTACAAGATTACACAAAAAACAACTCATTTTATTGTAACGATGTTTCGTACGTTTTGTCGTACTTTTTCAAGCTTTATTGAATATTTCAATATATTGAACTTAATACAAGCAACTCCAAGATGAATAAAGCTTGAAAAAGTACGACAAAACGTACGAAACGTCGTTACAATAAAATGAGTTGTTTTTTGTGTAACCTTGTAAACCCAAGAATTACCAAATAAGAATTTATTTATTTACATTACCTACCCTACAGGTTAAATAACCCAACTACAAGGCAGGACCATGAAAAAGTTTACACAAAAAACAATGTAGATTCAATGGTAATACTTTCAAGATACCTACCATCGATTTACAGCCTGAGCAGTCGTTTAATTTTTTCTCGGATTTTTAAAGATACAATTTGTTTTAAAGAAAAAAACAAGGAAAATCTAGGAAAATTGCCTAAACCTCAAATATAAAAAATAAAATTTTGATTGCACATGGAAGGATTTACAATAGCCGACTCATTGATCCAATATAGAGTATTTTTTATCTTATCAGGAGGCATCTTGGGTAGGAAGCATGACCTACTTGGTCCCCTAGTGCATCAGTAAGCATAATTAGAAATATTTACCAAAGCAACACTACAATACATTAACATCAAAAAGTCTCGTTGATTGTCTCCAGTTTTTACAAAAAATATATACTTCGTTCCAGATATAAGGGCCAGTAGAAAGCTTGAAAGGTTCAACAAGAAAAACCGCAACCCAAATATTTCATTTGTCAAATCTACAATCCTTTTTATCTCTGAGCATAAATGTCGTGTTTCTCTTATTACTTCTATTGAACGTACATAAGATTTGGGCTCATAATTTTCTTCAAAAAACCTGGAAAATAAAGGAAAAATGTTCACTGACAATACTTTCTCTACAACTATTAAGATATTTTGTGGAAGTAGTCCATCTTCCAGTGGAGTGAAATTATGAGTAGGGGAATAATATACAGTCTGCTCCACTAGTTTATTATAAGGATTTCTTATTTAGAATAACCTTAGTATCGTATCGTACATGTTTGGAAGGTAATAAAATAAGATATTGTTAATGAAATCAATTATATGTCATTGGATACACGTTTTCATTTCTTTATAAAATTTGACATATAATCATTACCCGTTTTCTGGATTGATTAGCTGATAAAGATACTTCATAAGTATCCAATATAGTCGTGGATATGGCTTATTAAAATCGAATAAAATGCACAAAAGTTCTAATAAAACATAACATTTTTAAATGGTAATAGTAGTTTGAACAATATTGGATATGATGTCTATATCTCACGACGAAGTAAATTCCGAGTGCGATATGGGCAATCCACTCAAGTTAAACAGTATAACTTTTTTACGACCAAACTTATAAGAATCTTTAAAATTTAAATTTTTTTAAAATCTTTGCAGGCTGCCGGGCTTGAACTCACGACAATTGGATCCAAAATTCGACGCTTTGCCTTTTGAGCCACATGATTATGTTTAAAATTATGATAAAACCAACTCAATAATAATGCAACATGAAATTAATTTTCTATACACATTCAGCAGGTTGCATTTTGTTATATTGAACAAATTACATATTGTACCATATAAATATAAATTATATCATTTAGTGTCTTAAAAAAGAAATCAAAGCCTCAGTAAATACCATAAACTGTGATTGGTCAGCAGTGCCGTCTTTCATATGATTGGGGCCCTGGGCCCAAGGCAGAAATGGGGCCCTGGGAAAAAAATTTGGGTGCCACGCCCCTTTTAGGGTGTTAGTTAGGAATTCAACCAGAAATATAATTATTTTTAAATACTAGGTTCCACGAGTAAAATCTTCGTCAAAACATTTATTTTAAAATAAAACTATTTCTTCTAACTAAAATATAAAGATAAAATCTCATCCTAAAACATTAATATTATTAATATTAATAACTGTAAATAATCCGCGCTATGTAAATGATTGTTTTCTTAATCTGAGGTGTGCAAAATCGTCTATTATGTCATCAAAATTTATTTCTAGTAAGATCTCATTTTCTATACACATTAACGATAGACTGTTTAGTCTCTCTTGCAGCATGGTAGTCCTCAGTTCGTTTTTGGTTCTGGCCAATTTAGAAAATGAACGTTCTCCACTGCAATTAGTTATCATTAATGATAAAAATATTCTCAACGAAATGGCAACGTTAGGAAATGTATCCTCTAATTTGTTAGTTGTTAAAATATTGTATAGGTCCAATAAACTGATTTCCTGGGTTTTATATTTTTCGTCTGAATTTAAATATTCTGCCAAAAAAATGCATTCCAACTCTAATTCTTTTCCATTTACATCAGAACTGTAATTGTCTACAAATCTTGAACAACTAAGGTGCAAATCGACTTGACTGATTGTTTTTAAAATTGTTAGGAAACTAAACCGATTGAAAATGCTGTCATATGCAGCAAATCGCCGGTTAAGTTCAGCTATTAACGAATCCATAATTGGAAAAAAAACTTCAATTTTAAATTTTTCTTTGCCACTAAATTGGGCTTTTTCAGCTGGTCCATCAAAAAAATTTGATTCTCGAACTCCGTTCAGTTTTACGTTGTGTATTCTGTTTGAAGTCACTATCTGGAAATTTATCTTTAGCAATGCTATAGTACTTTTCGAAATAATTTCTTTCATTATTCAGAAACTTAATGAGTGATTTCAATAACTTTACTGCTACTTCCATCGTAAGAGATCTACTTTGTAAACTAACATTTACTTTATTTACGGTTGTTAATATATTATTCCATTTTTTTGTAAGAACAATTGTTTCCAACTTCTGCATTTTTTTGAAAATGCCAACTGCTTCACATCTAGTTTCTTTCGATTGATCATCATCTTCAGCAATTGATGTTAGCGCAGACAAGAATTCCTTATATCCGTCTTGCAAAGCTGTGACCGCAGATGCGCAAGCAGACCATCTAGTTTCAGACAATGATTTTGCCACCAATTTATCAGACCCCAAAAATTGCTTCATTGTATTCCAACGATATGTTGAAGAGGAAAAGAAATTGTAAATATTCTGAATAAACTGAAAAAAACTTGTGGCTTCTATATTGCACTGTGCCGCATGAACTAGTATCAAATTTAAGGAGTGTGCTGCACAAGGTACGAAAAGGGCGTATTCACATTTTGCTTTGAGTCTTGCTTGAAGACCAGGGTATTGCCCAGCCATGTTAGCGGCGTTATCGTAACTCTGACCTCTACAGTTGTTAATATCAATATCGTGCTTTTCTAGGAACTCAATAACGGTATTTGCTAAATAATCTCCTTTGTGCTTTTCTATGGGTATGAATGCCAAGAATCTTTCGACGACATTTGCTTCTCTAAGGTGTTATGTGGCAATGGCTAACGCTCACGCTGGCCTTGCATCTTGCTGAATAGTCTGGATAATAACCGTTTTGTTTAACCGTGTAGACATACGTTTTTTAAATTGGTTATCAATGTTATCATCATTAGGTATCCTTACTAGATTTATTTATGGTTTTTGGTGCTGGGGCCTCCAAGACAGCGGGGCCCTGGGCCCGGGCCCGGCGGGCCCGTACGGAAAGACGCCACTGTTGGTCAGTACTTTATAGGAGCGCCACAGAGAAATCAATTTGAGCAATGTTGTTACAGTGGCGGCTCGTCAGGTTAAGAAGGTAAAGGGGTTCTTCACAAAAAAATAAAATAAAACCAGAAGGAAAGTTTTAAATATTATGTACCAATACAGCGACCATTTTAGCCCTTAAAAAATAATTATGTTCGAATTAATAATAATAATTTAATCCGAATGTAGCTATGCATAACAGGGCCACGGTTAACTCCGATGGACAATAATTATAAACACTCGTACATTTTGGCGCGCCCCAGCCGACCGTGTCCGTTAGCTCAAAGCAAGTGAAGACCCAACATGGCTTTGATATTCACCGTTGCTATGGTTACGTGACGTCAGTCATGCAAAACAGCGTGTAACAATTTAGTTAGTGCCAATTCAACTAATCATCGGTTTCGACATAGTGTGCAGCGCGCTGGACCGACTTCTATGATTGCTAAATTATCCCGCTAATAATATTTGGCAACAGTGATGTTTTTAATTTTTAATATGTTTTGAGGTTATTATAATGGCGTCTCTATACAAATTAGGTTAGTTTGATAACATTAGTAAATATTTAGATAAGTATTAGTGAAAAATCAATAAAACATACGTATTTCCTTATTTTGACCAAAATAGTAGGCAAAAATAGTGAATCACGACCGAGCACCGGTTACTTACATATTTGATCCAGGATTTTGGACATTGAGCCTAAATTTAGTTGCCTGTTTATTTTCTTTGTAAATCATAAAAATTAACTTACCAATGCTGATTTTAAAGACGTTTTAAATGATAGTGATATTTTATCTAAGCGATGATGAAGAGGTAGTTGAAGACCCAATGGAATTTAGCTGCGTTTGATGAAGTGGATTTGCAGGAGAGTCGGAAGACAAACGCATTTTTTAAATCTACTGAGGGGGAATTAGATGATGAAGTCCCCTTGTCAGTACTAAGGGAACGAATACTTTTGGAAAAACAGAAAACTAAAAGTAGTCCCCAAAATTGAGCAACAATTGACAAATTATTTCAGAAATCATTTCTGTCAGTTCTTGTTACAAAGATTTGGTAAAATTTTGTTGCCTCAAGTAGACGATGCTATTAAAAATGTGAAGCCAAAAAATACCGAGCGTTCAGACAAATATGTATGGAATTAGTTTACTGAGTTTTGCCTGGCACGAAGTTTTAAAATTGAGAAAATTATAACAGACGAGGATGTGTGCAACATTTTAAAAGATTGGGCATATAATATGCGAAAATCCGATGGAAGCGATTGTAAAGAAGATGTGATTAAGATTTTATGTAACAAAATGGCCAAAATGCTCCGGGAACTATATTTTGAAAAATATAATCGCTGCATAGATCCATTCAATGACATGGTTTTTCAAAGCGCCCGTTTTGCCCGAAATTCAAAACGAAAAGAGTTGCAGGCGGTACTTCGTGCACGAAAGGAGAGTTCCACAGCTTTGACAAGACAGAAAATAGAAAAAATGGCCTTTAATTTGGATGAAAATACCCCAGATGGGCTTCAAAAGAAATTTTTCCATATATCTGCATCCGAACTAGCATGGAGGGGAAATGAAGCGGTTTTTTTGCTATTGAAATATTTTAAGGAGGAAAAATATAATAACGGGTTTAGTACCGGTCGTCTGGAATACAACCCAATATTTGCTAAAACGGCGCAAGGAGGAGCAAGTCAAACATGCGAAAGTAAGTGGCTTGTAAAAAATCTAGTGAATCCGGATTTATGTCCAATACGATTATATTTTAAGCTAATATTCAAAAGAGGCGAAAACATTAAAATTAATCGATTATTTTTGACGGTTAATCAGAAATGGAAACAGAATGATAATTCCCCATGGTTTAAGAGTTGTCCAGCAGGTTTTACATTATAAAAAAATGAACAAAAATGGGAGCAATCAACATCGGCTTAGATACTAAAAATTAAAAAAAATCACGAATCACTCTAATAGAGCTTCAACAGTAAGTAATCTTAGCAGTTCAGGCGCTAATCTCCAGAAAGTCGTGAAAATAACGGGCCATGTTTTGGAATGTGATGTGAATGACGTTATAAAGGCATTAAAAAAATCTAATTCAGTTGGCATCGATGATATATCAGTGAATGTGCTGAAATCAATTTGTGACTATATATTGAGTTCATTGACGTATCTAATAAATATGTCATTGGAGAAGGCAATTTTTCCTGATATCTTTAAGACTGCTCGGGTTATTCCGCTTCATAAAAAAAGAGAGAAAAAGAGAATAGACAATTATCGCCCGATTTCTTTATTAAGCTCAGTATCAAAAATTCTGGAACGAGTTGTTTTTAACCAAATTTCGATGTTCCTGTCTACTTTTAATATTCTTGCAGATTGTCAATATGGTTTTCGTAAAGGAAAGAGTGTAAATTCGGCGATCTTAAGCTTTGTTGGTGAGCTTTATAGTGCACTTGATAATAATAAAAAATGCTTCGGTCTTTTTATGGACCTCAGTAAGGCCTTTGATCTTGTTGATCATGCCTTGCTAGCGGCGAAGTTGCATGAATACGGCATAAGAGGTATGGTTGGTGAATGGCTGCAGTCATATTTAACTGGGCGTGATCAGGTCGTGGATCTTCAAAATATTCGATCTGATAAACGAAATATAAGCATTGGTGTACCTCAGGGATCCATTCTGGGTCCCCTATTATTTCTAATTTTTGCGAATAATCTTCCAAGCGTGGTTCACAATAAAAGAGAACTTGTTATGTTTGCTGATGATAATTTCTATTTGAGTTGTAGCAGTGCCGCCGAGAGGTCAATTGCATTATATGCTTGCAAGATTTAACGCATGGTTTACCAGCAATGGGTTATGTTTGAATACAACTAAAACAGTATTTATCAACTTTACTCCGGGTAGGTCAAACTTTAATGAGAGCCTTCTTGTCAAGGTGAATGGCGGATCGATTGAACAGGTAGCCCTAACCAAAGTACTGGGTATACATATTGATAATGCCCTATCTTGGAGCTTTCACTGCACTGAACTAAGTTCTAGGATGCAAATACCCACTAACGACTTCTGCAGAAGTTGCAGAGATGAGGAAGAGGAAGAAAGTATTCAACATTTTCTGTGTGAATGCCCTGGCCTCGCAAGAAGGAGGTTCACTACTCTGGGTGAATCATCTTTCGATAGCCTGGAGGAACTAAGCAACTTACAACTTGGACGGCTGAGCAGATTTCTGAACAGAAGTGGCTGGTTTGAATGAGTTGTTAAAATCCTTCCGCGGTTACGTCGCATAAACCATCAGTGATCTGATGAAGGTGGGTTCTACGGAACACGTGTGGTATCACAACGGACCTAATCAGGACTACGTGAGACTGTTTGGTCAGAACCAAGGGTCTGCCACTCTTACCTAACCTAACCTAACCTATGCTCTCTATCGCCTGCGTGGCGTAGTCAGCAGGAATATTCTCTTGTCTTATTACCATGCCCAATTTGTTTCTAGAGTGAAAAGTGGTATTTTATTCTGGGGTTCCTCTCCATCAAATTTCAATAGAGTGTTTTTAATCCAGAAGAAAGCTGTAAGAATTATGATGGGAGTGTCTTGTCGTCACTCATGTCGGGGGCTATTTAAATTGCTTAAACTGCTTACTTTGCCGAGTTTATACATTTTAGAAGTTCTTATGTCTGTAAAAAATAATCTACATAGTTTTTTATCCATGGAAAATGTTCATAATTATGAGACGCGTAACAATATGAACTTTGTTGAACCGGCGCACAACATGACATTATTTGAAAGGAGCCCATTCTACATGGGAACCAGGCTATATAATAAGTTACCTAGGGAAATCAAAAACATACCAAGTAAAGCCATTTTTTAGAAAACCGTTTGTAGTATATTAGTTTCTAATGTTTTTTATAATGTTCGTGAGTTTATGGATTGTGATTTGTAGTTTGATTTGTCATGCTAATTGTAATTTAGTATACCTACCTATTTTGTATTTATAATTCTAAATAGTCGTTCATCCACAGTTCTCTGTGGGTAATTTTTGACTTTTTCTATACCAATGTAAATTTTGGTCTCTTAAAATAAAAATTTATTTATTTATAAATTCTGTTACTGCCTATCTCCAACTCAGCGAGCAGCATCATATGAAGATTTTGTCGCAAATGACAGCTGAAAATATACCGTCATCTACTTCTAATACTGAAGTCCAAATTCAAACACTTCCAACCTATGATAATAATTTATCCAATGGTTCAAGTTTTCATTATAATAATTGTAATTTATAATTTTTTGAATACAAGTCGATGTTTCGGGATTACCCAATACTTTTACCTGATACACAACGCGATACCGGCAACACTACTTCTCCTTCCGAGTCGTGTTGCAGGGTACCGCGTTTCGTGTCAGATAAAAGTATTATTCGGTAATCTCAAAACATCTTGTGGTATTACATTTGATAAGTTATTTAGAAAGTTGCCCATTCTTTCCTTCTAATCTATTTGTTTTTTGAATTCGTAAGTTGACCTGCAGACTTTCTGTAATCTCATCTTTAGTGTTTTTTGTAATAAGATTTCTTATGTATTTTCGCCAAATATTGGCTAATTCAATTAATATATTAAATATATTACCTTTTAGTGGCCAGAGCTAAGTTTCCAATCAAAATAATTATTCCCATAATAGTCAAAGATAACGTATAACAGTAATTAAAAAAGAACAACCCAAAAGCGTTCAAAATAAAACAATTAAGTGTTGGTAAGATTAGGCACCAATAAATATTATATGCATGAATACCAAATGGTAGCAAGTTTTGTACAACAATTAGCAATTTTGCGATAGCCGAAATTTTGCTATTTACTTTATCAAGTTTTTTTTCTATGTATACAACTTTAGCTACCAGCTCACTCCAAGCATTCCTTTGTGTATATTTACCTAAAACTGACTTAATGCAGTTATATAATACACATATCTCCTGGACTGTTTCCAAAATAAATATTCCTTGAATTAACTCCTCGTTTTTTAAAACAAATCTAAATAGAAATCCATAAAACACAGTAAACAAAAGGCAAATCATATTTGCAATTGACCACGGTACAGATGGTGCCTTTTTTGAGCCTAAATTCGGAACAATATTGTATAAGGCTGCATAACGAAAAAATATTTGCAGCGATTTAAAATCTAGTGCTTGAAAAATTTTCAACATTCTAGTTTGACTATTTAATAAGAACTAAAGTAACCGGATCAAAAACGTACTTTAGAATAGATGTAACTTATTATTCACAAGAACTGATAAACAACAATTACTAAATTAATTTGATTATAAATAGACATAAAATATTGCTTTAGGTAAACACGAAAACAAGTGCAAATAGAATTATTAATTAAACATATGGCTATTTGTTTATTTATTTTTATAAAAGGGAGGTTTTCCCTTCTCTCTCTCTCTCTCTCTCTCTCTCTCTCTCTCTCTTTCTCTCTCGTATGTTCTACTTAATAATATTTTATCTACTTTCATTTAGTAATATGAATTTTACAGTTCTGTAAATCGTTTTGTAAGGGCATCTATTACAGCACTAGTGCTGTAATGGAAAAAAACGGTTTTATTAAAATTGTGCTGTTAAATAAAACCACACTTTTTAGAAGAATGATTTATTATTAACAATTATAAAATTCATAACCAATTATTAATTAAAATATTATAACACTTAAGGTTTATTATAAACATTAATAATACACTTTTTACAGTTAGAAATTTGTATACCAGAAGTGGATATGATGGAGCCCTTTACGTTCGAATTTCCAATCATTAAATCCGTGTCTGACTCCATGATCTTCTTTGCTATTTGATTCTTATTTTCTAAAGAATTCTCAACGTAGCCTTCTGCCGTAGAAGAGGATTTCCAGCCCCCATGACGCTTTAACATCTGCATATCTACACCACCATCAACTAGAATGGTGGCTGAGGACCTCCTAAAATAATGTCCACTGTATCCTTCGGGATTATTCAATCCAAGTTTTGTTGCAATCTTTTTTGGTATACTTCCAAAACTATTAATTCCGACAGGCTACTTAGCTAGTTCTTCGCGCCGACAAGCCCCAAAAATGCCGATTATCATAACAACCTTCATAAGTAAATATGTTTCATCATCTGCAGTACTAAAAAACTTACATACGTCTTCCTTTGTGAAAACTTTGGACTTTTGGCCTTGTAACCCTCTGAACTTCTTTTCAAAAATGCGATTAGTTGAGAAAATTTTCTTATATTTTGATTTTTCTTGACTGAAATCATAGTTCTCAACATTGAGTAGTGAGTCCATAGTATAAATGGTTTCTTGGAGCGTTGCTTTACGAAAAAATAACCCAAAAGGATTTTCTCAGGCACCTCCTTTATTTTGTTAGCTTTGCACCAATCTTCAAACTTCTGATACTCCAACTCATACCGCGCCTTGGATTTTGTCGGAACTAAACTTGAGATCGCTTCGTTTGCCGCTGCTTCTATATCAGAGGGTAAACTTCCATCAGAATCGCTCATTTTGAAAAACGCTTTTAATATTTTTGAATTTGTTTGACAAAGTTTCGACAGTAACCATGCGAAACAGTAACTATGCGAAAGGTAACATAAAAAACATGATTAGTAAACTTAATAGCAGGTGCATTTTTACAGGTGCATTTTTATTTTTAAAAATGCCTTTTGCCAAATATTTTTATTCATAGATGATAGTAGATAAAATTTTGTACAATATTCTTGTTGTAAATTCATATTACTACACTCGATGTTTTATTAAACTCGGCTGACACCTCGTTTGACAACTTTAACATCTCGTGTTGTAATATGAATTTTTACAACACTTATATCGTAAATAACTATTAAGCCTACATTTTTCCGAAAAAATCATTAATGTGCCAATAAAAATATGTCACACACATGTAATAGTATATTACATAACAAGTGATGAAAGTGATACTTTTCAAACGAGGAGATATTTAGCACGAGGCGTCAGCCGAGTGCGGAAATTCTCCGAGTTTTAGAATAATCACTTTCACACGAGTAATGTACACTATTTTTCCTACGACCACGAAGAATTATTAAAAAAACCTTTGATTTGTGAAAAAAATATTTCAACTCTAGAGTAGAAATACAAGGCACACTATTAATTTAAATATATGATGCCAATTTGACGGACCACCCCTATTTATTAAAAAGAACAAATTTTAGAAAGTAGTTTAGTGTTTAACTTATTTATCATGTATTTGTCGATTGATTTCGAATTAGAGTGTGAAAATACGCCATCTGAAATTATAAAAATATTAAGAATATACTGGAAAATCTATTACCAGTCAAAACAAGCCCCGCTGAAGAAAATGTCATATATAAAACATAAAATTTTTATGTGTTGCCATAGCGTAGAGACTAGAGCTATGGTCACACAGGTCACAGGTTCAAATCCCATCAGGAGTATTTGACTTTTTTTTATAAAAACATTAAACAATTTATAGAATTAGGTATTTTGAATTGAAATCTTCCTTGTTGGATGAATTTTTAAAATTTAATCAATGAAACATGAATTAGGTATTTTGAATTGAAATCTTCCTTGTTGGATGAATTTTTTAAAATTTAATCTAGGAAACATGCATTAAATATAAATTTAAAAAATTCATCCAACAAGGAAGATTTCAATTCAAAATACCTAATTCATGTTTCATTGATTAAATTTTAAAAATTCATCCAACAAGGAAGATTTCAATTCAAAATACCTAATTCTATAAATTGTTTAATGTTTTTATAAAAAAAAGTCAAATACTCCTGATGGGATTTGAACCTGTGACCTTTTGATCTGTAGGACATAGCTCTAGTCTCTACGCTATGGCAACAAATAAAAATGTTATGTTTAATATATGACATTTTCTTCAGCGGGGCTTGTTTTGACTGGTAATAGATTTTCCAGTATATTCTTAACTTTTTTATAATTTCAGAGATGGCGTATTTTCACACTCTAATTCGAAATCACTCGACAAATACATGATAAATAAGTTAGACAAACTGTTTTCCAAGATTTATTCTTTTTAATAAATAGGCGGGGTCTGTCAAATTGGCACCATAATGTTTAAATTAAATAGTGTGCCTTGTATTTCCACTCTAGAGTTGAAATATTTTCTTTCAACACGCGTGTGATATTCGGCGCTTTCGAGCCAAGTTAACCGTGCTTTTTTTCTCATTTTCATAGGTGGTCGTAGGAAAAGTATATTCACATTAATTGATTCTCTTGGAACCATTTGTATAGATTCAGCTTAAACTACAATGACAGTTAAACTTAAGTTTATGCAGTTACATTACTGCACAATCTGATATTTAAGTGTTCTTGTAGTTCAAACTTAACTACTAAACCTATACAACTGGCTCTTAAGATGTAAAAAGAAGAAAGTTAGCATAAATAAGCATTATTTGAAATCAAAGTATTTGATCTACTACAACTTAATAAAAAAGTTTTAGGTAAGGAAAGTGGGGTAAGATCGCACGTAATTTTGAATAGTAGAAAATTACGAGGGCATCGTATGAACAAATGAAACCGAAATGTGTTGAAAATTTATAGATGGTAGCTTCAAAGTGTAAGTTAAAAATATATTACATAAAACCTAAGAACAGATCATAAAAACTTCTTAAGAAAAAAAATAAGGAACAAATGCACCTGTCCGAACTTACCCCGGAACTTGGGGAAAGATCGGATAACGATAAAAATCATATATAAAAAAAGCATATAAATGCTTTGTAAACAGATGTGGGGTAAGACCGAATTCCGAACTTGCCTCATGACATAATTTCTTGCTATTAGAAACACCAAAATATATCAATTTCTTCTTATCTAATATACGTATATATTCGAACTTGCATATTGACAAAAACAGTAAAAAGACCAAATAAAAGAAACAAATCTTTATTTTTGATATAAAAATGAAATTAAACTTAAAACAAATTATTATTTTTTTATATAACAATGAAATTGAAACATTAACAAATGTTTAGGTCGGAAAATTCTACCTCAAATGTAATTTGAATGTAATTGTAATTCCGCTGGGGCAAGATCGACCATCGAACCGCTCGATGTTGCCCCACACATGACATATACAGGGCAAGATCGGACTATAATATTATTTAAAATTAAGGTTATGAATAATTTATTTATTTTCACCTGTTTACAAGGGTAACACAATTGCAACTGAAAATGCTAATATAATAATGTTCACTTACCTATTAACACAAAATCAATTGGTGGGGTAAGTTCGAATTCACTGAAATAGCTTAAAAAATGCAAAAATTGTTAATACTTCCAACGTAATGATCCAGATCAGACGCCGTCTGGGTAAACAGTAAACACTGCGCACATTCGTTTCCTTCGCGTAACGACAGGTTGCCGCGCTGTAGCCAAACTTATGTGGTTTCTAAAGGGCTTGTTCGATCTTACCCCGCATCCGATCTTACCCAACCTTACCTTATAAAGTATATCCAAACATAAAATTCGAATATGACAAATACCCCAAACTGTCATTCATTGGCGTCTGCCCAACTCAGTTTTAGGGGTACTTACCCAAATATTTATTATTATTCGTTTAAAAATATAAAAAATATGGAGTGTTTTTCTAGAAAACTCAAGGAGTCACCAATTTCAATATAATGCGTCAATTCCATAACACCCTGTATTTAATATCAAAAAATAAAATCGACTTTAAAAATGTACTTAAACGTATATATAAAATTTAAAAGAATAACGAGGGCAAAATTTACTTCATTTACTATAAAAATTATATTATATCCTACGTTTTAGAGCGTTTGTGATGTCTGTTTTGATCCATTGTTCTAATAATGTACAGTTTGTTATAAAAATTATTAATTGTATTGGAATGGGTGTCCTAGGAAAATACTCATTTTTCTTTTAAATCGACCATGTAAAAAATTTGGCAAATATCTCTAGAATCAGTCTGCATGCGCAGCTAGTCTAGCGCCTGCCGCCAGGTCGCCGACAAAATACTCTTAAAACAGTAACCGCAGGTCCTAAATTTCAAAAAGGCATGGTAACTTTTGTCTTATATTTTAGCAAAGCGACATTTGAAAATATTTGTCTGCAATGTGTTCTTATATCAGAATTTACGGGTGTAAATAATAATAAATCATATCCATACCACCCTGTATATCAAATCTTTCGGTTTAAAACAAAAAAATGATATTGCATTAAGTAGTCCGTTACTTTGTGATTTTACATATTAATAAAAACAATATTACTAGAATAGAAAGAAAGTTTTATCGGCGGGCAGACAAAGTAGTGCATCTATCTTTTGCATTAAAGTACACAGGGACGCCAAAAGTAATGGGTTCCCTGGGGCCCAGGTAGATAATGACAGGCTATTTCGTCCTTTTTAGGACTTATCAAAAAGCCATAACCTGTAAGCAATTCCCAATACAACGAAAATATGCTTTCAAATTGTTTTTAAGAATAAATATATGATGAAAACCTAGTATCGCCATCTCTAGGAATTAACTCAATGTAAAAGATAGCCTTCAGTCGTGAAAATAATGAACCAAGTACAGTGGCCAACACATCCAGTAAAGGAAACGTTTTTGCGCATCCCTACACTTTTTCTACGGGTTTGTAGATTCAAATATAGATCGCACTGGGGGTGTCGCACTAATCCGTAATACAATGCCGTGTTAAAAAAATAAAGTAGTAGTGCGGCACCTTAGTATACTGCAGCGCGATCTATATTTAACTAAAAACCCGTAAAAACTGTAGGGATTCGCAAAAACGTTTCCTATATTGGATGTATTGGCCTACCGAACTTGGGTTATTGCTAGTTCTATGTGTTCACGTCTGATGGCTATCTTTTGCATTGAATTGATTCCTACAGACGACGATACTAGGTTTTCATCATATATTCATTCTTAAAAATATCTTGAAAGCATATTTTCGCTGTATTGGGAATTGCTTACAGGTTATGGCTTTCTGATGAGTTCTAACAAGGACAAACAGCCTGTCATTGTCTACCTGTGCCCCAGGGAACCCATTACCTCTAGCGTCCCTGTGAACTTTAATACAAAAAATAGATGCAGTAAATTGTCCGCCTGCCGCTAAAACTTTCTTTCTGTTTACTTTTAGGGACACTAAACTCTACTACTTTAGAAGGTAAAAATAAGAACACAAAGTCTTCCTCCACTAATATATATTATAGAAATATTTTAGTCAACTTCTCTACATGTTTCGAATGCAGAAGCATTCATCTTCAGGAGAAAAATTAAAAGAAGAAAGGACCAGTAGATATCACCCTAACTGAGCAACATAAATATAGGTTCGGTATAAAATGAGTGGAACAATGAAGAAATCGATACACATTGCATTGTGAATAAGAAAAGTATATGGGTTGAGGCTTAAGGCACTGTGAAAACTTTAAAGGTAGAATGAAAGATTTAACATCTTTGTGTGGAAGAACTGTCGAAAGATCAGAATGAAGTAAAAGGGAATGATCATTAAGCAAACTATTAGCTAGTCATTAGAGAAAAAAATTTGGAGAAGAAGTGAATATAAGTGTGAGGAAGAAGATTATTAAAAAATTAATTAGAAATTTAATTTAATTTTAATTCATTACTGGATGTAAACCTCAATGGTTTACGAATAAACATAGTTAAAGTAGAAATAAACCATTGAGGTTTACATCCAGTAATGAATTAAAATTAAATTTAATTTCTAATTAATTTTTTAATAATCTTCTTCCTCACACTTATATTCACTTCTTCTCCAAATTTTTTTCTCTAATGGCTAGCTTAATGATCATTCCCTTTTACTTCATTCTGATCTTTCGAGAGTTCTTCCACACAAAGATGTTAAATTTTTCATTCTACCTTTAAAGTTTTCACAGTACCTTAAGCCTCAACCCATATACTTTTCTTATTCACAATGCAATGTGTGTATCGATTTCTTCATTGTTCCACTCATTTTATACCGAACCTATATTTATGTTGCTCAGTTAGGGTGATATCTACTGGTCCTTTCTTCTTTTAATTTTTCTCCTGAAGATGAATGCTTCTGCATTCGAAACATGTAGAGAAGTTGACTAAAATATTTCTATAATATATTAGTGGAGGAAGACTTTGTGTTCTTATTTTTACCTACTATATTCCCACTCCACTTTAAGTATGGACTATTTCTTTAAGTTCTTCTACTTTAATATGATTACTTTACTTTGTTATAATATCAATTTTTTTATAAATTAAATAAAGTGATATTATAACAAAAAAAATTTGTTACCTTCTAGTTGTTAGAAATAGGTTGCTAAGTAAAATTGTTATTCCCATTATAGTCAAGGACAGCACATAACTGTAATAGAAAAAAAATACTTCGAAGGTGTGATAAAAGATTCTATATGGCATTTTCGTTATTATGCACCAATAAATAATATATGCGTACATGCCACAAGGTATTAAATTTGGCAAAACTACAATTATTAGCAGTTTTGCGATAGATGAAATAGTTTTGGTATTTAAGTAAACAAGTTTCTTTTCTAAAAACACAATTTTTTCTACTAGTTCATTCCAACCATTTTTCTTCGTGTATTTATTTAACACTGACAAAAAACAGTTATAAAATAGACATGTTTGTGCGATTGCCTCTAACATATGTATTTGATTTATTGGTTCTTCGTTCTCAAAAATAAATTTAAATACGGCCACATAAGTAGAAGATAAAGACATTAAAATTAGTGTTACTACTGATAAAATTACAGGTGGTGTCTTTTTTGATTGTAAATTCGGGACAATATGGAATAAGGCTGCATAGCGAAAAAATATTTGCAGACATTTTAGATCTAATGCCAGTAGAATATTTAACATTCTCGTCGAACTACGTGTTAAATACAAGTTAAAATTTAGACCATTTATCAGCGCGATCAGATAATATGTGCCGAGTACATCAGAAAGTAGTAAACAATAATTAATTAATATAATGGGTTTGTATAATGGGTCAGCCAAAATATGACGGTAACTATACACTGGTAATGCATCGTAGTTGGAAACAGGAAATCCCATGTAACTGTCCAAATATTTGCTCTCCTGTTGACTTTAGAGCGAGAGGTTGTAGGGAGATTTTTTTGGGGTCTCTGTGTGGTGAGTGCACATGCGGAGTTTGAGCAATTTTGAACAACTGGATATTAACGTTTTAATAGGTTTGCGTGTGGTTTTTCATTGGAATTCAACAGGTGATGTTACTGACATTCGACCGTGGCGACCCGGGTTCGATTCCCGGAGTGGGCAGAAGTACAATAAAAAAAAATATGTCCGAAATTCAGTGGATTTAAGAATGCAGGGAAGAATGTAAAATGTATCATCTCCCAACCCATCCCATTCACGCCGGTAACCAGGCCGGATGAGATCAGACAGACAACTCGTGGGGTGCGGAAGAAGATACATACTCCCCAATCGGCAGGTCATGCAATGGCGAGAAACCAACGGTTAGCCCTAGGGGGGGGGGGGGGGTTGCATGACTGATGATCGTGGTGCCGAACCCACGTTAAGCTGTAGGTTCCCTCAGGAATGGCCCTGGCAGCGAACGAAGAAGAGGTAAAATGCCTAATGCGAAAGAATGGCAAGAAATGACAAGAGTGGTACAAAATAATAAATTTAGAAGTAATTTGTTTTTAAATTTAATTTCTTTTTTGGTCGCGTTTCTTCTATTTCCTTTATCCTAGATAAAGGTATTATGTACTATTATTACTTACCTTTTACTTAATACAAGTAAATTCCCTGTCACTATTATCAAACCCAAAATAGCCAAAAATAATGTATAGGAATAATAAAAGAATAATTGTTCAAATAAGTAATAAACAACGAAAAGAGGTTTGTTTGTTTTAAAACACCAATAAATATTAAATGAGTAAACCCCATATGGTAGTAGGTTAAGTAATACTAATATAAAAAACTTCCTTGCGGCTGATATTTTTCTATTCGTCATATTTAATTTCTTTTCCAATAATATAATTTTTAAAACTATCTCTTTCCAGGCTGTTTTTTTTGTATATTTATCAATTACTGATTGGGCAAAGTTTAAAAAAATACAAAATTCGTAAATAGAATCTAATGCATGCATTCTTGGCTGCGAAGTATATAGATTTATCTCAAAACGGCATCTTGCTAAATAATACTCTGCTGAGGAAATTATCAATAAAATTATTATAGGCCGTGTAAACGGTATAGAATCTCCTTCTCTTATATTTTTTAAATTAAAAGGGACCACACAATATATTGCTGCATAGCAAAAAAACTTCTCCACTAATTCAAAATTTATTGATCGAGCACCTAGAAACATTATCAAATGTTTATACACTCGCCGTTGTCTTGGAACACACTGAACAGACCTTGGAAGTTGGACTGTTTCTTTTATAAACATAGTGGATTGTATTATAATTAATGTATTGAAATCGATTTATACAGCGGTCAAAATCTTACTTGATAAGTCTGTAATTATCCTGAATTTTATCAATTTTCTTTACGGATATCTCGGTAGGTCTATTAACCTGTTTATCCTACAATTCATATGCCCTCTATCTCGTACCGATACACCTACAACGGTATGCCGATAAGCAAGGTGAAGTTTGAACATCGTTGCTCATGCTGTCACATTCTAGAAATGCGTATGACGGTTCTAACCTCACCTTGAGGATCAATGTAAAAAACGGTCAATTTTTTAATCTATTGTGCGAGTTGGGCAAAGGGTTCGAGTAGAGGGAGAAGAGGGGTTCTGCATCCACCATTTACACCAAAGCCTCTGCGCATGCCCAGGCACTGTTTTTAAACAGGGCTGTTTAAAAACAGCTAAAACAGCCCTGTTTAAAAACAGCTAAAACAGCCCTGTTTAAAAACAGCTAAAACAGCCCTGTTTAAAAACAGCTAAAACAGCCCAGGCTGTTTTTTTTTTGTATATTTATCAATTACTGATTGGGCAAAGTTTAAAAAAATACAAAATTCGTAAACACAATCTAATGCATGCATTCTTGGTTGCGAAGTATAAAAAGTCATCTCAAAACGGCATCTTGCTAAATAATACTCTGCTGAGGAAATTATCAATAAAATAATTATAGGCTGTTTAAACGGTACAGAATCTCCGTCTCTTATATTTTTTAAATTAAAAGGGACCACACAATATATTGCTGCATAGCAAAAAAACCTTTCCACTAACTCAAAATTTATTAATAGAGCACCTAGAAACATTATCAATGTTTATAGACTCGCCGTTGTCTTAGAACACAATGAACAGACCTTGGAAGAAATAGAAAAAGACAATAAAAAAATTATGATACGGACAAGGACTGTTTTTTTAATAAACATAGTTGATTGTGTTATAATTAATATAATAGATATTCGATTTATAAAGCAATCAAAGGCTTAGGTACTTGGTAAGTCTGTAATCATCCTGAATTTTATCAATTTTTTTAAGGATCTCGATGGCTCTATGAATCTGTTAATCCTATCCGTGCATAAGCCCCCCCCCCCCGCAGAATTACGTTTATGGAACATTACTGGGTAGTAGTACTTACTTTTTAGTTTTATACAATAAATTGCCAGCAAATATCACCAAACCAACAATAGCCAAGAACAATGTAAAAAAATAATAAAAGAAAAATTGTTCAAACAGGTAGTAAAAGATGATTTGTGGAGTTCCTGCTTTTAAATTCCAATAAATATTATATGAATAAACTCCGTATGGTAGTAAAGCCACGTTGACACGGTTTAAGTGACTTGAACAACTCACTTGAATTTAACTGAATTGAACGCTTGAAAAAGTTTAAACGTTTCATTTGACATGTAGGCATTTCAGTAAAAAAAAAATGGCGCCGAGAAAGATTCATCTCGTTATTTTACAAGCAGTTCTAGGTATTACCCGAACCACACTTTTTGTATTCCACAAGCATGGATATTTTTGATAGGTTAAAACAAATTTCTGCGACTTTTCCTCGGTCCACCTAGTGCCGGCCATCTTGAAATTGTCGACTTGAACGAAAAAGTTGAAGCTGGTTCAACTGGCGATCCTTTCAAGTGAAATGAATCAAGTCAGATGAATTGGAGGTTTACACGTTCAGAGAGCGTTCATTTCAGTTGAATTCAAGTGAGTTGTTCAAGTCACTTGAACCGTTGCAAACAATTGCTTTCGAGCAAGAAAAATTTCGCCTAAATTTAACATTTAATATTTTCTGAACCAGATATGATATCGACCTACGGATTTGAATGGTTGATAGATTTATTCCTTGAGAAACAATTGTCAATATTGGATTTTCTTTAACTGTCAGAAAATTGTATATAAAGGGTCTTAAAGAAGACGATGATTTTTGCTCCAATTTTAATGGCGTGTAACTTTCACAATAATATTTTTAAATATTATCACTCTACGTCAATTGAATCACTGGTTCATAGCAAAGAAACTAATTTGTAAAATTTTTGATATCTGCTATATTTTAAGAAATACCGATTTTTTTGGAAAACCTTGCTTTATTTTAACTTATTGGTAGCTAGATCTCACTGTGCGTTGTATTGTGCAAACTTTGCGAGTGATTATTATACCTTATGAAAAGCTTGATTATGTTCAGTAACAATAGTTGTACCTAAATTTTATGATGTACAGTGGCGTACTTATAAACACATATACAATTTTCTGACAGTTAAGGAAAATCCAATATTGACAATTGTTTCTCAAGGGATAAATCTATCAACCATTCAAATCAGTAGGTCGATATCATATCTGGTTCAGAAAATATTAACTGTTAAATTTAGGCGAAATTTTTCTTGCTCGAAAGCAATTGTCCAGCAGTTTAGTATAAAAAACGTCTTTACGGCCGTAATTTTAGAATTTATTGATTTATTTTCCAAATTGTTAATTATTGAAACTAATTGACTCCAGGCAGCATTCTTTGTATATTTACATATGACAGACAGGGCAAAATTACAAAACAACACTGTTTCGTATATTATTTGTACAATGTGTAGGTATTCTGGTTGATAATTGGCTTAAAGGATTTATGCTAAATCGATATGACGCTAAATAAGGTACCTGCGGCAAATACGGTACAGCTAAGAAAGAAAACGCTTTATTATACTCTTAAAAATGACTTGGTATTTGGTACTAAATTTTATTTATTCCCGTGTTTACGTTACCAAAAATAACTATTTTTAGTTAGGAAAACAAAAAAGATGTTTTTCTTGGTTATATTTACCAAAAAATGATGTCATCAGAACAAAGAAAATATCTTGTTTTCATATTAGTTGGCAGAAATATAATATTTTGTTTAACTGAATTTTACTCTGTCTATATCCTATTTAAATGTTACATCAAGGTTCCTACAAACTTGTATTTATCAATTAAGCTTGTTGTAATAACACATTATGAATTTGTAGTCCCTATCATTTTGTTAATTTTGATTAAGACGCATTCTAAGTTACCAGAACTAACTTTTCTTTTCAAGTAATATTATTCTTCATATGTTTAACTAACGGTGTCGCTCATGATACAACTGTCGCTGTACTCACTTTACACAGAGACTTGACGCCCTTGACGGTGGCAGTGACATCACTCTATAGTCAGAACTGTCAGGAGGTTATGTTTATGTTAGGGTGGTTTTGCGGTTCCGTGTCAATTTTTTCGTGTTTTTAAGGTAATAATCGGCCATTTTCATGGTCGTGAAATGGTCGTGTGGACAATGGATGTGACAATATTTGGTGTAATTTATTTGTGTTTATTGTCTTTCTTGTGTACGTTCTTATTTGCAGAAGGAAGTTAAATCATAAGTAAACATTTTATTTTTTATCATTGCAGTTTTGTACATTAGAAAGTTTAAATGAGCTTTTTATAAAGCATGGCAAGGTGAACCGATGAGAAATAACTTAAAAATTTTTTTTATTTTGTTTTTGTTTTATGTTCCATTTCTATAAAATAACGTCATATTGATGACTTTTTAATCTAACCAAGTATAACAAATTTCATATACCTGTATATTTTAAATAGATAGTCCAGGGGATATTTTTTGTTTTCAATAATCACAGTTGCAGATAAGAAAATTTAAATAAGAACAATTCAGTTCTATAAGCAATTGAACAACCCAAAAGGTTGATTAAAATAAGTTAAAAATCTAGTGTTTCTATTTTGTATTGCATAAGTATCTATTATAAAAAACATGAGAGAACAAGGACATTGGAAATAATGTTTTTTAATAAACCATAATATTCCTGATAATTTATTTAAATTAGTTTACGCATAGAGTAGTAATACCAAGGCATTTTTTTTATTTAAATAGGGACTTTTACACATTAGTTTTGACAACTAATAGGTATGGTTTAAAGTACCATATACTATTTAGTTATCCGTACATAAAATTTCGTTGTGACAACTTAAATTTGTAGGTTGGGTTGGTTAATGTTATTAATTAGTTCAACAGTTCAATAACGACAATTTTTTTTGGTTATACAGACTAATTTTTGGTTTGAGTCCGATTTCACGAAAATAAATAGTTGTCAGAACCAAAGTTTAGTAATCCATACCATGTTATTTTTAAGAGTGTACGGACAAGAACTTAACCAAAACTAACTACTGTTAAAATATGAAAAGTATTCAACCAAAAATTGCTTTGACTTTCGTAATTACATTTCACATTAATGTATAGCAAACATTTTGAAAAAATGTGAAAACGGGCCTTATTATCTCACAGGTCATTTAATAAGGCCCTAGTGAAATAGTGAAGTTTATACTTGATTTTTTTACGTCATCCATGGCAGAATGAAGTTGTTCTGAAGTGTGGCCCGTTTTTGTTTTTTTTGTGGCATGTTGCTTTCCTGCAAAATGAGATCGGACATCTCGTGGGGTGCGGAAGTAGATACACATTCCCCATTCGGTAGGTCATGCAATAGCAATAAACCAAGGGTTAATATAAGGGAAAAAGGAAAGACAACAAAGTCTCGGTCTCAGCAAATATAATTGTGTGGTTACACGTGTTTCACCCTTTCGGGCATCATCAGACCTAAAAAAAGAGACCTAACTAACAGATACAAGAATTTAAAACTGAGAAGAAACAGTCTTAACATATTAAAATTTAAAAATGTAAATAACAAAAACAAAAAATCAAATGTCAGAGAGCAGCAAGGGTGGATAGCCCTTGGAGGGTGTCGCATGACTGAGGATCGTGGTTCGGAACCCACGTTAAACTGTAGGTCCCCTCAGGAATGGCCGAACGAAGAGGAAAAAAGCCTAATTCGAAAGAAGGCCAGAACGGCAAGACAGTAGGATTATACAAAAACATTTTGTCTCTGTTTAAGTGGATTCTATAGCTACCCGCATTTACAGTTTTCATAATGTTTGCTTCACGGAAGCTGATGCGCGTAGGGTTCGCCACTAATGTTAGAAAAAGAGAGCATCAGTAGGTGACTGAGATGGATTCGTCTTGAAAATAGACTAACAATTAAACTTTCGTTTAAAAAAAGCCGTTATTTTTTTAAAAATTGTTTAGAATTTGACACAGCATTTTTTTTCACAACCAAATATCCACATATTTATTATACATTTCCGGTTTAGGTAAATATCCTATTAAGTGGATCCGACCCCGCTAAAATGTGCCGTGTTAAATTGTAGTTCGTCTTCCCCCGATTATAAAAAAGGCAAATTATTGAGTTTTTTTCACCAATGGAAAGGTGGTAGATATCTGTGTGGGTGTGAATTCGAAAAAAAGGTATAAGCCAAAGAAAATCCTAAAAATAATTACTAAAGCTCATGGTAGTGTAAAAAATATGTAATAGTAGTTACAAAGCACAACAAGAGTGGATATGATGTCCATATCGCACGAGTGCTCAAACTTCCGAGCGCAATATGGACAATCCACTCGAGTTGTACAGTATATCTTTTCTACGACTCAACTTCCTAACCTTATACTAAGAATTTTAAAAAATAATTTAAATCAGGCATTATAGCTTGTCTTTTAAGTTGGTCATGAACTTGTGAGAACGATAATAAAAAACAATTGAACAAAAATTAATTTTGATGGCAAACTCATGTATCAAATTACACTGTAACTTATTTATCGATTTGGGTAATTTCTTATATTTAAACAAAATCACTCTAAATATATCTATTTTTCTCACATTTGGCTTTTTGCAGAATAACAGACAAAAAGCAATATATTTATGTATTAATAAAAATGAACAATTTATTTTCTCAACTATAGGTATTTCGATTAATTGTTTTACTAAAATGCACAGAAGAAAAAAGATTTGTCCGGGTTTATTTCTGCTTGCGTAAGAATTAAGGAATTATAGGAAAAATTGCGAGTGAGCCGCGTAGCGGCGAGTGCGGAATTACATGAGTGCTAATAAATTAAAGATCGGTTTATAAAGTATCGATTTAAACTTCAAATATCAAATAATAACAATGTTACTGTCAAATATTCAAAACGCAAGATAGATAAATGTCACGATTTGAGTGGTTCAAGGCTAACTTGATTATTATACTAGACATCATAATGCACAGTTGTGCAGTTTTATTCTTTACGCAAAATTGTGCGTACGAATATATTTACTTATAGAGTGAACAACTGTATGTAAAACAATGTTTACTACTCCTTAATTAGTAAATATTGTTTTACGTACAGTTCACTCTATAAGTAGATCCATTCTTACGCACAACTGTGCGTAAAGGCCTTTTTACATTGAGTGCAATTGCAAGAAAAAATTGCCTGAAAGCATGCGCTTTGTCGACGTTTTAAACAGCTGATGCAGGTGTGTTTGCCCGTCTGTGTAATTATCCTTCTGCGTGCTTTATTTATTATGGTACTATGTTCTGTAGTCAGTTAAATTTTTTGTTCGAAATGCTGCACCATACATGGGCAGCATACGTTGTTGTCAGTCTAATAACTTGATTCTATATTGTCTGTTTGTTTTGTTGTGATAAAAATGATCTGTAATTTAGTCACTTGTATAGTTGTCTCGTTATAGTGTAGACTTTTTCTGTTATGTATAAAGTTGAGTTTTTTTGTCCAGTACAACCCCTAGATATATGATTATATGAAGGTAAATTTGAGCTTGGTTCAATGCTGAATTAAGCTTAAGTAGAAATTTTATAACCGGGCCTAAGTAACCTATTTTTTCCCTAATGTAAATTTTTAAGTGTACCATAGTACTATAAACTGAATTTCTACTATTTCATATTTAACTATTTTGTAATATCAATATCCTTAATCACAAACTATCATTAATTAAATTTTTTTTTTTTACCGTTTAGTTGAATAAAGTAAATTTCCAATAAATAATACCAAATCCGAAATGGCCAAAAACAACGTAAAGGAATAATAAAAGAAAAATTGCTCAAACACATAATAGAAAAAGTAAATATATTTTTTTGTTTTAAAGCACCAATATATGTTACATGAATAAATGCCATACGGTAGTAGGATTGGCAAAACTAGTATGAAAAACTTCTTCGTAGCCGTAATTTTGATATTCAATTTATTTAGTTTTTTATCCAAATAAACACTTTTGGTAACTAGGTCTTGCCAGGCAGTTTTCTTTAAATATTTATTTATTACTGATTGTGCAAAGTTATTAAACATAATGGTTTCGTTAATACACTCCAAAATATATATTTCTATTGGTAGTAATTTGTGACTATCGTCATAACGGTATATTGTCAAATAGTATTGAGCTGAGAGAATTAGTGTTAATATTACTACGGACCATTTTAAAGATAGGACATGTTTGTCTTCAATTTTCTTTAAATCAAAAGAAGGGACCACAAAGTATATTGATCCGTAGCGGTAGAAGCTTTGTAGTAATTCAGTATTTATTAGTAGTGAAATTTCAAGCATTATATTGATAACTTGTGTTCTATAATAAAACTATACTGCATTACTGTAGTAAACTATTTTAAAATTCTTTGGAAATTAGAATAGAGTGGTTACAAATGAAATAATTAACTTAATGAACAGGTGTATGTATACTCCATAAACACGATGGACAGAGTGTTCAGTTTTCGTTTTGAAATATCTGGAGATATTGGGTATGCGCTATTGAAAACACGATGCAGTCAACAGATTTTTCATAGTCATTTTAGTCTTTATCTGCAGGGTAAATTTGAAAATGTATTTAGTTATTAATAGAGTCCTGCAATAGGGTGTAAGGCTTTCTACTATCGCTTCTATACGAATTAAGTTAGGAATTTCATTCATATGCAGACTTACACTGTATCTTAGGGTTAATTTCAAGAAAATAGTTTTCCAGATATAAGGTGGCCCAGAAAAGTGTGACAACAAAAATTTGTATTTTTTTAAATGTAACAGTGTTTTGTTTTAAGGTTGGAGACAATGACGTTTCTTGAACGGCAGTAGAGTTTTGGACTTGCATTGTCTTTATTTGTTTATAATCACTACGTTTCAACTGGTAAGCATCTCCAGTCGTCTTCAGGTGAATACTGAACATACACTAGAAGCCCGGTATAAGTGATAAGTTCTGTAACTACAAGACAGTGTTTTATTGCATATTTATGTTCGTATTCGAGTCCCTTATAATTGACCATGATTTTATCTATTTTGCTTTGGTAGCTTAATGTCGGGTTGCACAAAGAATTTTAATAATGATTATGTAACCGGCAAGTTTGACTGTGACGTAAATGACTTTGACAGGTATTATATACTCACATTCAAAGTTGCGTGATTAGTAAATTAAAAATTAAGATAATCGGGCCAGTATGATTGGGAGAAGGTAACTACTGAACCAATCCAGAAGTGACCCTGTAATTCTCATAGCAGATAACTTCTTAATTAGCATTGAAATATCTACCTTATCAAATGCCTTTGCGAAATCTGTGTAAATCACATCAAGCTGGTTTTGATTTTCTAACGCTTTAAGGAGAGTATTTTGATCTTTTAAGAGGTTTAAAGTTGTAGATTTACATTTAAGAAAACCATGTTGTTCAGGTACAATTATCTGTTTAAAATTAGGGTTAATTAGATTAGAATTATGCCACTGATTGCGGTACCGATGGGGATCAGGATAATTTTAATTAATTAACTCATGAACTTTTTGATGGTTCTCAACTTGTCATCATAACTTGTCAATATTAGTACTTTTATCCTCTGCGTCTCAGTAAGTCGCATAATAATCCAACACTATTCAAACATTACCTAAAAAATATTTAAGACAGAAACTAGGTTCACAATATTAGCGAAATATTAGAACATCATAATTATTTATTTTATAGGTATGTATGCTGTAAAAAATGCAAAGCTACTAAAATGATTTAAATAAATTCACCATGAAAGAAGCATAAGCGTCAGATCACAGAAGCATACGCCTGATTTCTGGTCTGTTTATGTTATTCTAACACGGTATTTTAAATATGGTATTTATGTAGATTAATATGTTATAATCTGTCTTAGTCCGAAACCTCATAGGTACTTATTAATATGTGAAAGAATAAACCCTGAAGCAACATATGACCTCATTGGTTCGTCCCGCCGAAGAAGAAGAACAAGAACTGTTGGCCATGGGCGCCCATAAGTAGGTGCTGGTGGGGGCGGGGGTTTATCAGTTTGTTTAAAACACATATTTGTATGCATAATTAGACACGGCGACGGTCATAAAATTAAAAACAAGATCTCGTCATCAATAAAAGTATCTACTATTCATATATAATGAGATGATCGATAAATAAACCATCGATATTATGTTGATGATGATAGCAAGTCGTTTTTACTTATCAATATGTCTATTTTATAATTCAAAAAGTTAACCTTAAAATGTCTAACCCTTGACACAATAAGGCAATCCAAGGATGTGTCGAAAGTGGCGGCTGATGGCAAATACTGGTTTGAAATTGGTACACATGCTATTGCTGCTCTCCTCCTAATCTGGATTAGTATTGTGTCTAATTCAAACCACTGGATTATATATGGCGACTGGGGCAATAAGCATTATAGTGTCTGTTTAAATATCTGTTAAATGTGCCAACATTTATATGGAATGGTTTGAATCCGAAGCAATAAAACAAGCAAAGAAGAAACCAAAAATATGGCTAAGATATGTGGATGACACCTTCATTATTTGGAAAGGAAACGAGGACGAACTCAGAGAATTCTTTCATCACATTAATAACTTTGCACCGACAATTAATTTCACCATGGAAAAAGAAAAGAACAACCAATTACCTTTTCTAGACGTCCACGTAGAGAAAAATGGCAACACCTTCCTAACCTCAGTGTACAGAAAACCTACACATACAGGGCAATTTCTCAATTATACATCAAACCACTCAAACAACACAAAACATGGCATAGTAAGAAACCTTGTGGATAGAGCAATTACTCTCTGTAACTCAAACGAAGCTCTCAAAAGAGAAACTAACCACATCAAGACCGACCTCAACAAGAATGATTACCCCATGAGATTGATTGACACAATATTGGAAAATCGCAAGAATCGGCCAAACACACGTAAAGCAGAGAAAGAGATACAACCAATACTTAAAATTCCGTATGTCAAAGGAGTATCCGAGAAAATAAGAAGACTAGGACAACGATACAACATTAACACAGTATTCAGCTCTAGAGACACTTTAAGAAGCCACCTAACAAAGACGAAACCAGCAAGCCAGAAAGACAAGAAAAATTGTGTCTACCAGATCCTCTGCGAATGCGGCCAATCTTACATTGGTGAGACACTAAGACCACTAGAAGTAAGGATTAAAGAACATAGGAATAAGACCCAAAAAGGGGAGACCAAAAAATCAGGTGCAGCTGACCACGCCTGGACGCACGGCCATCATATCATGTGGACAAAAGCGGAAATCCTGCAAAAAGAACCGAACTGGAGGAAGAGAAAGTTTAAGGAAGCTGCGACCATACACCAAAATCCAGGTTGCTTTAGTAAGCCTTCATTAGATATGAGATACGTCTGGAAACCCTTGTTAAGTAAATGTAATCTTAGAATAAGACCACCCAAGAGTTAAACGCATGATTCATCGAGCATGACTCATCAAGCATGACTCATCCAGTTATGCGTCATCACCTAGCAACACGCATGACTCCACCCACTAGTCATGCGTCACAGCACCTGCCTAGTATAAAGAGCTGTAGTTACCGTACTTATTCAGTATTCACCTGAAGACGACTGGAGATGCTTACCAGTTGAAACGTAGTGATTCTAAACAAATAAAGACAATGCAAGTCCAAAACTGTACTGCCATTCAATAAGCATTATGTCCAGGGCCGCGTTAAGGCAAATTGGTACCTTAGACACATTTTTTTTGCCGCGAACCTCTCACTAATAAAAATTCAAGTAAATTGTTTATAACATTTTTTTTTACAATTTCGGATAGTATTTTCAATAAAAATTTTGCCGCCCTCCATCAACCTGCCGCCCTAGGCAGCTGCCTTTCTTGCCTAATGGATAAATCGGCCTCGATTATGTCATCCATTAAATGTCACCAGCAATGTTATTTTCATGGTCACGTGTACCAATTATAAACCAATATTTGCCCACAACCACCATGACATATAGTTGAATTGCCTAATTATAAGAATGTTTAACAAGTAGTATCACAGGTTGACACCACCTGTCTGGTAAGATTAGAAAATCATAACGTATTTTTACTCACCAAGTTCGAAAACTCACAGGTTTACGGCCTACGGCCTTACCTCGAGGATACTCTAGCAGAGGCTTTGCCTCGAATTAACACTTCTGCGCGCCTGCGCTTGAACGCATCACAGAGTTGTCTGGTTTGTGATCGGTAGCAATACATGTGACTCGGAAATAACCTCTGGTTTCTGGAACACGTTTGATTTTATTGAATGTGAGATAAAAAATTTGAACAAAAAAAGTAAACGGACTAGAGCTTACACCCTCGCCAGCAGCATTGCGCCGTCGTGACTAATGAGAGCAAGCTGAGACTGGTATTACGCCTTACTTCATTGGTTTAGTTTCGCCTTCATTTCGACTAAGGACAGACACTTAACTCGTGTTTGAGTACTGGTTACTTGGTGAAATGTCCAGTGATCAAGTCTGCGCACACAATTACAATATGTTTATAATTTATGTGATCATGTGTGTCGCATATCGTCGCTGACATCTGTCAGCCTCAGATGATATAAGAATGTTGTTGTTAATTATTGTTAACATTTCGATTTTATGTGCCGTTTTTCGAAAAAGTTCGGGTACTACTACCCGTAGTACTACTGCCAAAATAATATATTTCACACTAAAATAAGCTACTTTAAGTTATAGTTCAGAATTGCTATACTAAGGCCAACTAAGCAAGAATTAAAAAAATGGTCAATAATTGGTAAACATGGAAGGTGGAAATAATCAGGTATAGGACCTTCTAGGGTTGATTGTCATGGAATGAGTCCCATTCATACAGTAGCAAAAAGGAACATGCCAACACAAATACATTCTGGAAACTGCAATGTGACCGTGTACGCTGAGGATCATTTGCCGATTGTATTAATTAATTTTAGTTTGCTAACTGGACGTCGAACGTGTCACATTACCAAGCCAGATCACTGATGAGCATCCAGAATCAGAAACAAGGATGACCTCACATTTCATTTTAAGTGAGTAAAGAGTGGGAACCCGAATGTTCGTCCACGGCCGGCCCCGCAAAAGCCCACGCCACGCAGCCGTCCGCCGCCAAGGAGCAATCGGCGGCTGCCCGGCGCCGAGAGGGGAACCACCCCCGCACCCGCGAACGCGCAACACAACAATCCCCGCAGTCCGCAGCTCTGGGCGGGCCGGCCGTTTATGAACATCCGGGTTCCCACTCTTAACTCACTTAAAATGAAATGTGAGGTCATCCTTGTTTCTGATTCTGGATGCTGATCAGTGATCTGGCTTGGCAATGTAACACGTTCGATGTCCAGTTAGCATGTTGATCCTCTAGACTCCTTAGCTCATTGTTGTCGGTGATTTATTCGACACATGAGAGGTAGGCAGCTTGGCTGCTCCTGAGTTCTAGTTAAGGCTGATTAAGCCTTCTCTTTCGATCAAATAATTTTAGTTTATTTCGTTGCGCAAAAATAATTTTACAAACATTCAATCATTTAAAGGTAGTCCATGTGCGCCTATGCCGTTGACCCTTATACCAACAGCTGATTAAGAGTTATTACGGCCAGCTTGCATTGTTTCGACCTACTACATAACCCGTTACTTTCTTTAGGTAATCTTTATAAAGCGATTACGAAAAAATGGTATGCTAATGGTGATTATGGTAGGACAAATATTTTGATCTAACTTTCTCAGATCAAGTAGATAATAAAGACCTCACGATTGTTTCTTAATGTATAGAATCAGTACGCTCTTAATGTAATTTGTTGGTCAATCATGGTTAGCGGGTTTGTGGATTTAAAAATTAAAAACAATCTTTTTATATTTATAAACAGTTAGATAATTTAGTTAAAAATGTACTGGTGAACTGAAGAAAATATTTTCCCATCCATGATACAATAAAGATATGATATTTGGAGGCTGTGTCGTCATTAACCTTAGAAATTATTAGATTATTATTATTAGATAGTCATTGTCATTGTGTTCCATGTTTACGATTTGTAATTTCACTCACCATATGACGTCACATGTTCCTGAGTATCATATTTTTAGTTTCTTGTATTATGTTTGCTTTATTAGAAATAACTAATTATGAGTTATTTATCTGTGATAAGATAACCTTGGCTTGCTCATATTGTAACAAATTTAATTGATGGGGATGATCTTCCTCCGGTCTTCTTGTCTATCCTCAGTCGATATTGACTATAACATTGGTTCATATTACTTTATTCACTGCCGATACCGATCTGAATGTCATTCGTAAGTTTCGAACTGCGATATTTTTCTGCGGCCTACTACACTGTACAAAATTATGGTAAAATTTCACAATGTTGGTGACATTTTGCCAACCAAAAATATCCCGCTAATCTATTATTCAGGTGCTAAAATCTCCTCACTGGCTGATACCTAAAATCGGATTCTCGATTCGCTGGAAATAATTATAATTGCCGCTGAATATGAAACAGGTTTATACAAAATTGTTTGTGTGGATTCTGAGAAAATCACGATCGAAATAGCGTTTAGAGCGATTTTGTTGGTTTGGAAAATGTCACCAGTAACTGTATTTTTATATTATACAATCTGGAATTTTTTTCGCTATATATATTAAGCTATATTTTCATGGGTAAGTAATATTTCTTTGCGGATATTGTAAATTTAAGACGTTTACAAAAATGTATATTTGATTAAAAAATGAAGAAGTTTACTACCAATTTTGAGAAACATTAAAGACATTTTGAACGTAAAACAACTGGATATATTATATTATGCATTAGTTAAAACTCATTTAAATTACGGAATTTTAGGTTGGGGAGGAATAAATAGAACTTTAGTTAAAAAATTAGAAATATTACAGAAAAGATTTCTAAAAATTATATTTAATAAAGATTATCTTTATCCTTCAATAAAAATATATTCTGAAACAAAGAAAATGAACATTAGACAACTTTACATTTATAAAATCTTATACAATTTAAAAACCATATTCATAATACTCGTCATAAAAATGAAATAACCATAAAACCTAAAATAAATAAGTCCATAGGACAAAAAAATTTCAAATTTATGTTTTTATTTAAATGATTATTTACCAACAAAAATTAAAAAATATATTTCATTAAAAAAATATAAAGTCGAAATAAAAGCATGGATATTGGAAACGGATAATTTAAAAATATTTTTGGAAATGTTTTAATTGATATTGTTATGAATAATATATTTTTCAAAATTTTATTATACCTATATCTTCAAAAACTCCGTTTATATTTATATACATATACTTAAACGTTTTTTATTTAAAATTTAACTTTTATATAATATTACCAAATATTTAAACAAAATATTTTAATATTATCAGATATTTATAATTTAAAATATCAAGATTTGCCCCTAACAAGCACGTCTTCGGGGGATCAAAGAAGAAGTTTATTAATGAATATAAATAAACAAATTTATTATATTTTAAATATTGAAAATAAAATGAGCTAAAAATATATTTTCCGCTATTTCTTATCCAAAATTACATCTATTTATATTTTTATCTACTTTCATTCAGTAATATGAATTTTACAGTTCTGTAAATCGTTTTGTAAGTAGTGCTGTAATAGATGCCTTTACAGCACTAGTGCTTTAATGGAAAAAAAAACGTTTTATTAAAATTTTGCTGTTAAATAAAACCACACTTTTTAGAAGAATGATTTATTATTAACAATTATAAAATTAATTAGTAATTAAAATATAACACTGAAGGTTTAATATAAACATTAATAATACATTTTTTACAGTTAGAAATTCGTATACCAGAAGTGGATGTGATGGAGCCCTTTACGTTCGAATTTCCAATCATTAAATCCGTGTCTGACCCCATAATCTTCTTTGCTATTTGTTTCTTATTTTCTATAGAATTCTCAACGTAGCCTTCTACCGTAGAAGAGGATTTCCAGCCCCCATGACGCTTTAACATCTGCATATCTGCACCATCATAAACTAGAATGGTGGCTGAGGACCTCCTAAAATAATGTCCACTGTATCCTTCGGGATTATTCAATCCAAGTTTTGTTGCAATCTTTTTTGGTATACTTCCAAAACTATTAATTCCGACAGGCTGGGAGGTGCATTTTCCTTTTCCATAGAATACAAAAAACCGCTTGTGAGTTGCATTAAGAGGACGAAGTTTAGCATACTTTCGAAAAATACTTAAACAGTTGACACCTGTCACATTTCCTTCTGTTATAACAAATTCTCGCATAATTTTTGTTTTGGAATGGAATCACAATTTTTATATACAACTCATTGTGTTCAATATGATCCAACATTAACTTAGCTAGTTCTTCGCGCCGACAAGCCCCAAAAATGCCGATTATCATAACAACCTTCATAAGTAAATATGTTTCATCATCTGCAGTACTAAAAAACTTACATACGTCTTCCTTTGTGAAAACTTTGGACTTTTGGCCTTGTAACCCTCTGAACTTCTTTTCAAAAATGCGATTAGTTGAGAAAATCTGCTTATATCTGGATTTTTCTGGGCTGAAATCATAGTTCTCAACACTAAGTAGTAAGTCCATAGTGTAGATGGTTTCTGGGAGCGTTGCTTTACGGAAAAATAACCCAAAAGGATTTTCTCAGACACCTCCTTTATTTTGTTAGCTTTGCACCAATCTTCAAACTTCTGATACTCCAACTCATACCGCGCCTTGGATTTTGTCAGAACTAAACTTGAGATCGCTTCGTTTGCCGCTGCTTCTATATCAGAGGGAACACTTCCATCAGAATCGCTCATTTTGAAAAACGCTTTTTATATTTTTGAATTTGTTTGACAAAGTTTCGACAGTAACCATGCGAAATAGTAACTATGCGAAAGGTAACATAAAAAACTTGATTAGTAAACTTAATAGCAGGTGCATTTTTACAGGTGTATTTTTATTTTTAAAAATACCTTTTGCCAAATATTTTTATTCATAGATGAAAGTAGATAAAATTTTGTACAAAATTCTTGTTGTAAATTCATATTACTACACTCGATGTTTTATTAAACTCGGCTGACGCCTCGTTTGACAACTTTAACATCTCGTGTTGTAATATGAATCTTAACAATTTTATTTTAACTCCAGCAGTTTAAAAAATCAAAATCATCAAATAATTAATAATAATAATAATAATAATAATAATAATAATAAGAATAATAATAATAATAATAATAATAATAATAATAATAATAATAATAATAATAATAATAATAATAATAATAATAATAATAATAATAATAATAACAATTCTTAAAAAAGTGGTTGCAGCAGACGCTGGATATACAGCCCTCAACTTAAAGCGAAACGGACTACCTAACATCATCCGCGCGCCGCCAAGTCAACAGCTTGTAACTTGGCAAGAGAAAGCTCTACACGGCAAATACCCTACTGCACTCCAAAATCCACTCATAGATAGAGAAATGTCACTGAATTGGTTAGAGAAAAGGCAGCTTCACGCTGAAACAGAAGATTTTATTATCTCTATCCAAGACCGTGTCATTCGAACTCGAAACTATGAAAAGGTCATCATGAAAAGGAATGTAGAAGATGTGTGCAGAAAATGCAACTGCCCCGGAGAGACGATAGAACATATCACGGCGGGTTGTGGTGCTATGGCCCCCAACGCTTACCTGGGGAGACATAATCAGGTGGCAAAGATCATCCACAAGGAACTGGCCCATAAACTAGGGCTAAGGGAAAACCTCCCACCATACTACCAATACTCACCCGAGCCAGTCCTTGAATCCCCTGAATATCTCTTATACTGGGACAGGCCAATAATAACGGATAGAACAGTAGACCACAACCGTCCGGATATTCTTCTCATCGAAAAAACCACCAAAAAAGCTTTCATAATCGATATAGGTTGCCCACTAACACACAACCTCTCTAAAACCGAATCGGAGAAAAAGACCAAGTACTCGAATTTGGCTATAGAGATAAAAAATATATGGAAGCTAGATAAAATCGACATAATTCCGATCATAATATCGGTGGAGGGAGCTATGACGAAAAATTTCAAGCCCAACTTGGAAAAACTGGGCCTTTCAGGTTATTTATACCAACTTATTCAGAAAAGCGTCATCCTCCAAACATGCCATATAGTACGGAAGTTTCTAAACAGTACAGGTTAAGATGAATTTCTTCTCTGTACTGTAAATAATACCAGCGTTACCAACAAAAAGCTGAGAAACACAACACTGAAAACATAATAATAATAATAATAATAATAATAATAATAATAATAATAATAATAATAATAATAATAATAATAATAATAATAATAATAATAATAATAATAATAATAATAATAATAATAATAATAATAAAATAAATTGTCTCCAAATTTTGAAACAACAATTTTTTCCGTAGTTAACCTGGCAACGGTATGAAAAAGGGTAAGTTATAATACTTAAAATGCTTTTTTACATTCGTTTAAGGTTTATACGCTAGGAGGAGGCACGCCCCTGTTAACCTAGGAAGTAAGTCCCTAAGCGGTAGAATTAGGAACTAATATTTTCCAGTCAAAATTAGTGTTAAGAGGTAATCAAAAAATATAACTTATATCAAAAACTATGTATTTCTGCTAATTTATTATTTCTAATTTTCAGAATGAAAGATAGAGACCGAGGCTTATGGACTCTTGGACCTGGAAAATTTTCCAGCCGCTCGGAATATTTTGAAGACGAATATAATTCTCTGTCAATTCGGGAATTGGACAGTTTTACATTTGAAGACGGTGAGTTGGAAATTGCCTTTAGTTTTAAATAGTTTTAATGGTATTTTCAAAGTATGATTAGCCAATTTGACATTTATTAATTATGATCAATGTTTTAACTATCATAAGTGACAGAATTACAAACTTTTTTTGACTGGTTCCAAACGTCTGATTAAAATAATCATGTATGTATTATTAAAAATTACAATAAAATAGTTTCTACTTTTATCTGATTGCGCGCATTGAAAGTTGTTGCTATAAAATTCGGCCCATTCGGTGGATAAATAACTATAGGTATTATAAGGGTTTTTAACAATAACTAACTCACCACCAACTTTGACTGTGGCATTAGTGGCATTGGCAGGCATTATTTTCTAAAAATCAAAGTTTTCTGATTAATAAATTAAGAATTAAGTTCACTGAGTCACCTTCGTTGTAAGAAAACTATTTCTGCCAATGTCATTTATGCCACAGTCAAAGTTGCTGGTTAGTTAATTATTGTTAAAAATCTTTATGCAACCCGACATTATTATATTATTCAATATGGTTTTATTTTTAACTTGAAAACCCGAACCCTATAATATAAAACTCTAGAGCCCCCCCCCCCCCCCCCCGAACATATTTTCTGGCTATGCCACTGCCGTGGATTACCCTGTAGGTATACTGTTATTTTTGAAGACTTGTAATTCGATATTGTAAAATATTTTATCTTATCTAAAATAACAAAGGTACTTAAATATTAAATTTATTTTCTGCTTTCTTGGTTCCTCAGAAGATTAGGTTCGAATGTTTAAAAAAAACAGTGAGTAATACGAAAAAAAACGGCAAATTATATACCCGAAACCTAAACATCAAACATCTACAAAAGACCATTTTAAGAAAGAATTTTTTCAAAAAAGTTTTTAGATTCGCAACCACCATTCCCAAAAAAATCATAAATTTTTAACTTCAAAAGTTTGATTTAAAAAGTGTCAAATTATTATTTTTTGCAATATAACTTTTAAAAAAAAATCGTTTATTATTTTTTTAAAAGCCTTTTTCTCTAACGAACTGTAATCTTTTTGTCTGTTAGTTTTTTATCTTCAAAGTTGGAGTTAGCAGTCAGAAAGGTGGACTAATTTTTATTTTAGAACAAGATTGTCATAATAAAAGTAATTGTATGCTAAGCATTTAGCCGATGGAAGAAAAATTACAGTAAAAAGATTTCATTAATAGCTCGGTCACCATTTCGTCAAGAAAAATCAAAATCACGCACTGCGGTACATTATACGTTTTTATATCTTATTACTTGGATAAAAAGTAATGGTTTTAATGTCACTATTTCCTTGTTGCCTACAATCTGATGTACAAGCCCAAAGTTAAAAGCCTATCCTTGGGTTCAAAATTACTGTCAGTGATTCATCGCTTTCATATAGATAGAGGGTTGATTGAAGCTAGATAAAACGATTCCAGTGTATTTCTGTAATTCTAATACAGGAGAATAGATTTATTTTCATCGAATTTTTATTCTCTGACTTCGTACGACAGGTACATTCTGTAAAAAACTCTATAGCTAATTAAGTAGTAGAGTTTGGTGTCCGTTTAAGTAAAATAGAAAGAAAGGTTTTGCGGCAGGAGGATAAAATAATGCATCTATCTTTTGCATTAAAGTACAATGGGATGCCAAAGGTACTGGGTTCCCTTGGGCACAAGTGAACAATGACAGGCTATTTCGTCCTTGTTAGGACACATCAGAAAGCCATAACCTGGAAGAAATTCCCAATACACCGAAAATATGATTTAAAATATTTTTAAGAATAATTATAAGATAAAAAACCTAGTATCGTCATCTGTAGGAATCAACTGAATGCAAAAGATAGCCATCAGACGTGAAAATATAGAACTAACAATATACCAAGTACGGTAGGCCAACACATCCAATATAGGAAACGTTTTTATCGCATCCATACACTTTTTCTACGAGTTTGTAGATTTAAATATAGATCGCGCTGCAGTAGCCCACTAATGAGTCCTAATAAGGACGAAACAGCCTGTCATTGTCTACCTGGGCCTCTGGAAACCCATTACCTTTGGCGTCTCTGTGTACTTTAATGCAAGAGATAGTTGCACTACTTTTCTTTCCATTTTACTTATACGGACACTAAATTATACTAACTACTTAATTTTTTTACACGGAATTGTATTACGGATTGTGCGGCACTCCAGTGGGCTACTGCAGCGCAATCTATATTTGAATTTACAAACCCGTAGAAAAAGTGTAGAGATGCGCAAAAACGTTTCCTATACTGGATGTGTTGGTGTACCGTACTTGGTTTATTGTTAAATCTATGTTTTCATGTCTGATGGCTATCTTTTACATTGAATTTATTCCTACAGATGACGATATTAGGTTTTTATCATATATTTAGTCTTAAAAATATGTTGAAAGCATTTTTTCGCTGTATTGGAAATGGCTTACAAGTTATGACTTTCTGATGAGTCCTAATAAGGACGAAATAGCCTGTCCTTATCTACCTGTGTCCTCGGAAACCCATTACCTTTGGCGTCCCTGTGTACTTTAATGCAACAGATAGATGCACTACTTTGTCCGCCTGCCGCTAAAACCTTGCTCCTATGTATAGCTAATGTTCATGTTTTCACAATTTATTAAATTCTTCTCCAAACATATACAGGGTGGCCCATTTGTGTGACAAAGTAATATACCGGCTCTACTAGTAAAGATATCAAATAAAAGTGTTATTAAAGGTTGTGAGGTATAAAAAATGTAGGAATGTTCTAAAATTATTTTTAAATATAGTACAAAATTACCTGTATTTCTCAATTTAGAGTATCGGAAATCGAAAATTTCTTGTAACCTCTTAAGTTTAGGGATAGAAAAACTGTCTCAAAACTCCAAGTACTTAAAATTTTGTACAGGGTGTTTTCTGTTGACATTCGAGTATAGAAAATTTTAAAATACAATGACCCTATATTTGTAGCTCGTCTGATAGATATTTTTAGTATCTTTTAATATTGTTAAATCATATATTTTTGAAATATCTGAATTGAATTGAAATTTAAATTATTATTGAAAAATGTTGACTTCAAGAGTTAACCTATAAAATGTTTTGAAAGTATTTTTTTAAATTAAAATGCGATTTGTCAGGAGAATCCTATGATTTAATTTTACTGGTAAATATTTATTGACTCTATATGAGCTGTGTTTTAAAAGAAATTGAATGAATCCCCCAAACCAACGTGTAGCTGCGGTAACGGTAGCAATGGAGGGTTTCGCCGCGGTGCCACAAAATGCAGCGGTAAATGGCGCAACTCACACGGCTGCCGTGGTCGAACTCGCCTTTCCCGCGTGACAACAGTGGCGGCTCGCTGTCTTAAAAAATGGTGAAGAGCTAGGTATAGTGCGGGTACTTAAACAAATATTAACTAAAAACCCGTGTAACAAAGCGTCTCTCATATCCTCATCTGTCCAACAACTGAATGCAGTTTCCAACAAATTACAAACTATGTCATTAATTGGGTTCATTTTTAAAACACACAACTAAGTAGGTATACGTACACTACTGAATTAACTGAAAAATAAAAACAAAACTTTTTAATCATAAATCACGTAAAAACGATATCTATAACCGTAAGTTTCACGAAGCCTCAAAATAAATACCTTAAGGTTAGGCGGACCAATGGTGCATACGACTGATCTATTTTTAAATTGCTCTTCATCATAATGCAAATTGTTACATGCTATTTGCGTGACTGACGTTACGTAACCATAGTAACGGTGAATATCAAAGCCATGTTTGCCGTTGGGTCTTCACTTGCTTTGAGCTAACGGAAACGGTCGACTGGGGAGCGCCAAAATGCACGAGGGTTTAAATTATTGTCCATCGGAGTTAACCGTGGCCCTGTTAATTCGAACATAATTAAAATGGTAGCTCTATTGGTACATTAATATTTAATATTGTCGAAAAACTTTCCTTCTTGTTTTATTTCTTTTTAGTGATGATAGAAGAGTTTTGGACTTGCCTTGTCTTTATTTGTTTAACATGATATTGGCAGAAATAATTTTCTCACAATTTGCAAAATTCTAAAAAGCTGTTTGTCACAGCAAACATGCAATTTTAGTATTTTATGGTTTTGCGATGTTTTATTCCTTGTCAAAACTACTACATTTTGCTTATTAGATTACTGGCATCAAAATTTGTCCCACCTGTAAAAAAACTCACGAGCCGCTTCTACTGCCTATACCATTTAAGAATCTATTGCAATGTTTTTCGCATTAATGTTGTCTCCACACTATGTCCAAAAATTAATAAATTAAGTAAATAAATACAAGAATTAGTAAACTTTCAAAAATAGTCCGTTAATTTAAATTGCACTCTAATATATTTTAAATTATTTCCACGCCTCGATATATTCATGAATTTCAATCAATTCGGCTTCATTTATCAACCTAGTTACATAAAAGGAGGCGGAGATAATTAATGTTCCTGAGATACAATAGAAACGGAAATCCAGAATTACAATAGACCAGGCAGGGTTGTGGAACGTTTAACCTGCTACACAGCAGTTTGCGGTATCCGTGTAATCCTGAGTATGTCTGTGAGCAATATTATTAGTACACCTATATCTAAAAATTGGCTAAAATTACTGCGGAAATAGAATTCGTCACTTTAAAAAACGTTATTATTGCCGAACCTCACTATCAAATGGGAGTTGCCAAGTTATTAAAAAGGGCGGTCCCCCCTGGCGTTGGGTTTGAATAAAAACTAAAATCACAACTAATTAGCAGATAAAAATAAAAATCCTTATTAGGAAAAGTTATAGTAGTCGTTTGTATTACAACAGTGGATATAGTGACCATATCGTACGAGGAAGTAAATTGAGCACGACGCCTCCTTATCAAAATCTTGCCTTGTCGGTTTTTTGAAATGTAAATAATTTTTCACCACGATTTCTCTACTATTTTATAATATTTTCAACGGGATTCCAACCTTAATTGACTTTTAAACTTTTACTATAGATAACAGAAATAGAAAAAACTAGTAAGTCTTCTTCAGTTATTGAAAAATGAACATGAAAACCAGACAAAAAACGAAAAATAATAACATAAAAAAAAACATTATATTGAGTGAAAATTTTCTTAGAAAATCTAGTTTCGAGTGAAAAACTACGGTATGAAGATAAGACGCCGCTTCTAGAGGTGTATTTTATTGGATAATTTACTGAACCCGAAATAAAAGCCGTTTGTGATAAAGGAAAATATGCAAACACATCATTATGATGTACTTTTAAGTTTATAAACGTGCCACAACTAACAATTAATTAAAAATCCAAGACTAAATCAGACGCGTGGAACGTCAAAAATCAAATTCGTTCAACAATTGTCATCACGGTTGCCATGAAAACGCCAAGATTTCTTAAGCTTACGTCAAAGCAAAGCACACTGGGTTTAATCTTGCATACATTTTGGCATAAAATATTTCTTTAAAAATGTCAAAATTAAGTTAAGTTTATGCCCTAAAATCACCTCAAATACTGTTGTGTGTCACTTTTATTTTGTAGGGGTTATAATATTTATTTATTAAACTTGATTTCTTGAAATAAATTACTGTTTGTTTGACAAAAGGATACAGTGGTCTTACCGAGCTAGCGGTAGGCTATAAGAATATGCGGTTTTATTTTTTCCCAAGTCAAAAAGAAAGGCGCAAAAAAAAATTCTTTTTTTTTCGGATATCTCCGAAGGTATTCTGAATATTTATAATGTTCTTTTACCAAATTATTAAACCCCAAAATACGCAAGTTTGCCATAATTTAAAGATATAGTTTTCGAGATCCCCTTGATCCACGAATTTGTAGCCCCTTGTATATTACACAACAAGGTTCGTAAAAGCGACCGTAGGCAACACAGAATGTTTCAATTATTATTGAGTGTTAATAATGTGTTTGATCTCTCTCTTTTCAAAAAACTTAAAAATAGGCGAGATACAGAATTAAAAAAATCTAAGTGCGGGCCTGGACATCAAAACGTTGCCTGCCATACTTTATTTTGTTTGTCTTATCTTTTATTAGTCATGCAATTTACGGGTTGGTGGTCAGTTTGTTATTTGGCAATTCGCTGCGGTGTGTTTTTTTGAAGCAAGTTAATTTTAAATTGGTGACACGTGAAAATGGTTAAATTTGAAAACAATGACCTAGTGGATATGGTGCTAATTTACGGTGAGTGTCGTCAAAGTGCGGCTGCTGCTTCGAGATTATACGCAGAACGCTTTCCCTTGCGGGCTCATCCTACACCCAGAAGATTTCTTAATGTTATTCAACGGGCAAGTTAGGCGGGACCGTATTTGATCCATGTAATAAATGAATGTAAGTACCTTATTTTTGAGTTTTTTGAAAAAATGTTGCTTATTTTAATGCCTTCTATACAAAGCTAAAAAATAAGTATCAATTTAGAAGTCACCTTGTATACCTATACGCATTAGGATTACAAATTGTTTTGAAATAGCTTACTTATGTTGTTTTGTTTATTTATAATGATGACTGGAATACTTTCATAATAATTAGCCTTTCCCGTAACAAATATTATATCACGCAACAATTAATTACTATATAAACTTGACATGTTAAAATAAAATTATCATATCTCGAGGGTGAGAATAAGTTAGACCAAATATTTTGCTCCTGGGAAACAATTCCTTTTTTTAAAATGAGAGCTTATACCGGCTGACATAACCCCTCCCAATTTTTCCCGTAATTTAAAGCAAAGAGAGAGTTAATAAATGTGTAAATTAACATTTTTCGGTCAATTCAAACCTTTAAATCCACTTCCGGTTTAACCGGAAGTGGAGTCAACTTTTAAATTTCAAATAGAAACCCCCCATTTCTATTCGATGCCTTAATTCTATGAAAATTCTCTTTTCAATGACATATCACACTTTATTATCTGTTTTAAAAATGCCGTATAGATCAATTTTTCTTTGTTTTCTAAAATGTCCATAACTTTGATAAAACAAGGTAAAGAGTTAGTAGGCCATGGAAACGTTGAAATGGTTCATTTCAACCTGCTCTATATTCTAAAATTTATTTGCTTGAGAAAAATGTGTTCCTTAGGGCTATTATATTTACAACCTTTCAAAAAAACAGGGATTTCTCGAATTTTTCAAATAGCAACCCATCTTTGTTTTATTGTAATAATATTCTCCATTTCTTTTCCTTTCTAACGGTGTATCACAAGTTAATAAGTATTTATTAGGTAATAGTGGAAATTAACAAAAATATCATTAATGTAGTTTCTAGACCCGTATAAGCTATAAGAAGTTATGTTAAGTATTTAGGCAGTCATTCATTTCAATCTTCGTAATTATTGTTGAATACCATTTGACATTTTGGTCTAATAAATTCAGAAATAATATTTTTGTTTTCCACTGCATACTAGAAGGGTCTTGATTAAATTTCTTATAGCTTATTCGAGTCTAGAAATTATATTTATGATGTTTTTTGTTATTTTTTTTTATTACTTAATGAATAATGTTGTGTGTTGACAGCCATGTGTCCTGTCAGAATTCCTGTAATGTTTCTGAGCTGGTTCCTATTCATTTGAAGCAAGTGTTTCGTAAGTCTTGGGTCTGGATCCCCATTGAAGCTTTTGCTGTGGTATAATCCCTATCTGTTACTCCAGTGGATTTTGTGTTCATTCTTGATCCATCGCTTTATAGCATCTCGTACTGTGCACCTTGGTACTCCATGTGCCGGTTCTGGACCAATGAATGCATTTTCGGAGCCTTTCCTTACAAATTTATCGACTGTTTCATTTCATGTAATACTTTCGTGTTCTGGTATCCACTGCAGTATTACTTTGTTTACTTTTACCAGATCCTCCAGTTCCTCTTGACATTTTCATACCAGTCTTAAGGTTACCTTGTTGCATATGAGCGATCTAAGGGCTGCTTGACTGTCAGTATATTTATTTATTTATTTATTTATTTATTTACATTACCTACCTTACAGGTTAAATAACCCAACTACAAGGCAGGACCATGAAAAAGTTTACACAAAAAATAAATATACTAAAAGTGAAGCTAAAAATACTAACAAAAGTAAGCTAGTCTATACGTAAACCTAAACTAATTATTCGAAATTAATTTTGAATATAAGAAAAGTAACAGTAAAAAAAAAAGAAAAAGAGAGACTGAACACAGAAAATCATGTCACTGGACAAAAAATAATACCAGCCGCACAATCTCAGTTTAAAGTATTAATGCCGCACTAACCTCTTAACTGTACTGACCGAAGAACTGAAAAAATCTAAATCAAACCGCTTGTTGTATCTCTCACACATTTGAAAGATAGGAGAAAACTTTAAAATATTTGTCTTTGGATTAGGCAGGTAGAAAGTCATATTTTGTCGTGAATTCAATCGTGGCACATTAAAATTAAGCTTACCCAATATATTGATACAGTCGAGTTGATTGTTTAGTAATTTATACAGAGCCATTAATAGGTGGTAATCACGGCGATCCCTGAGTGATTCATATTTAAATCTCTGAAGAAGTAGAGTCTGGGGAAAACCCTGCATCGGATATATTCCGTCGACCCCAAAGCTAAGGTACTTTAAGAACTTTCGCTGCACCCTCAAGATTATCAATGTGAACATTATACTCAGGTGTCCAGATCACTGCTGCATATTCTAGTTTCGATCTTATATAGGCATTGTATAAGCTTGTTAAGACATCAATGCTGTTAAAATCCCTAGTGCAGCGCACAATAAATCCATAACTCTGAAGAGCTTCACTAATAATCTTATTTATATGGGGTATAAAAGAAAGCTTTGAATCAAAAACGACACCCAAGTCGCAAAATGAGTCAGAGCGAGAAATAATTTTATTTTCAAGAATATAATCAAAATTAATTACAAAAAGTTTATTTGTAAAAGAAAAAACTTTACACTTCTCAATGTTAAGCTTTAAATTATTTTTAATACACCAATTATTAATTAGATCCAAATTCCGTTGAATAACAATACAATCATTGATGTTTCTAATTCTTTTATATAGTTTAATATCATCAGCGTATATCAAATGGTCAACATCCAGATCATCACCAATATCATTTATAAAAAGAATAAAAAGTAACGGCCCAAGCACCGATCCCTGGGGGACACCGGAGCCAGCGGTATATTTATTAGAGCTGTCCATGAAGGGAAACATACTGGCAGCGGTTGGAGAGATATGACTTAATTAGTGTCAACAAAGACTCTAAAAATCCAAATTTTTCTAATTTTGAAATCAAAATACCATGATCAAGTCGATCGAAAGCTTTTGAAATATCTACAGTATATAATATATGGATCCGCTTATTAAGGTAAGCCCTTCTGTTGTTTTAGTACGCACATTGCAAAATGGCGTAGATTTCTGCTTGGAACACTGTGGGAGACTTTCCCGAGCGATGAAAGACCCTAGGGTTAAAACTTCAACCAGAAAATAAGTAATTTAATTTAAAAAAAATTATGCAGTTTAGCATTTTTATGGACTGATTAGTTTTTTAATATTAAAAAATATTTAGTTTTTAGTGTTTGTTCTTTTCTTCTTAGAAAGGCAAGTTCTGCAATATTATCCTTTCTTAGTGGACCTCTACTGGCGTAAAATAAAGCAACATTTTTAGCATTAGTAGATAATAAATACTGACAGAAATGTATTTATGCTTTTATTTAATTTTTAAATTGCAAATATTGTTTTATTATTTATTTATTTATATTTAAAGCGATTTTTATCTCGGTTTTAAAGTAAAAATAATTCTAACCCTTTAAGCAGATAGAGGTTGTAACCTAAAATAAAATAAATTATTTTAAATATAATCGCTCCATTTTGGGCTAAATTCTTAAATTTATCCATACACTCTATATAAAAAAGTTTCCACAAAGTTACATATTAAAATCCTAAACCAAAGTTTACGTTACTTTTAAGTAGAGTATTAAACAACGCCCCAGAAAAGATTACCAAAAGACAAACAAGTAAAATGGCAGAGGTAATGACCAAAAGAGACTTTTAATTTCTTACCATCTCACCTTTTCCAACTTCAGCCATTGTTAGAAAGTAAGCCAGTAAGTAATAAGAAAAGTTTTTCGCATTCATGTCAACGTTTAGGTAAATTGCCATAAATCCTCTTTTTGTTTTGCGACGATGAGACAGTGACGTAACCAATGGTGCACTTAGGAATTTGTTTCAAGAGTTAACCTGTAACATCTTTTATAAATTAAAGTGCGATTTGTCAAGAGAATCTTATGATTTAATTTTACTGGTAAATAATTGATTGTATGTGAGGTGTTATTTTAAAAGCAATTTAAAGGATCCCCCAGCCAACCTGGTGCTGCGGTGACGGTAGCGGTGGTGGTTTCGCCGCGGTGCCACAAGATGCAGCGGTAAATAGCGCGACCCACGCCGCTGCGGTGGTTGAACTCGCGTTTCCCACGTGACAACATTTTATTTTGACAACACCTGCACTGCTTATGCCGTTTATCGGCATATCATCCACACGTTTTGTGTTATGGAAAAGACCATCAAAAATTTATTTATAAAGGTTCCGATATTACTTAGCCGGCATCTACCTTGCCCAACAAGTTTAAAAAAACGGGCTATTCTACACGAAATTCGGTTTTACTGATCGATAAGCCAGAAGAAACGTTAAAAATGTATATTTTGACGCTCGTGAAAAAATTTCTCTATCCAGAGAATCACCCATATATTTAATTTTTTTTTGTCGAACGATTCTGACCATACGAGAAAGTTCGAGGAGTTCTAAACATAGGGTGATAACTTGAACAAATAGTCCATACTTAAAGTGGAGTTAAAATTCAGAAGGTAAAAAAAGGAATACAAAGTCTTCCTTCCTTAGGTCTTTTTGGGAACGAATTTTATTTAATCCAAGAATTTCATAAAAATTTAACTAATAAAATACCAAATAAATCTAATAAAATCTATGTTTTCTACTACATCTATTCTTAATCGAAAGTTCCTACCAATATGTGGTCTTCATCTAATACATCTTATTAACTAAAACTACCACTTTAAAAAAATGTTAATACAATTTATTAACTTTTATCTTCCTTACACTTTATTTTCTATAGTTTCTGTAATGACCAGCCAATAATAACTTTCTTTTCTTATATAATTCTTAACATTGTCACTTTTTGTTTCAATTTCATATAATATCTACTGTTCTACTCACACACAGATGTTATACCTTTTATTCCACATTTAAACTCTTATCGTGCCCTAAGCCTTAATCCCATATATTTTTCTGTTTTACAATGCAACGTATGCATTGATTTTCTCACCGTTCTACTTATTGAACTGTTTTCATCTGGCCTACAATTTTGATGCTCCGTTAAGGTGATATCAATCAGTTTCTTCTTTTTTATGTATTCTTCTGAAGATGAATGCTTCTGACGTTTTTTAAAGCATAAGAATTTCATTAATTAAGGAAGGCTTTGTGTTCTTATTTCTTACCTCCTGGTGATAAGATAAGACAAGAGTGACATGTGCTAATTAATTAAGGTCAGTGATTTCCTATTTAAAATTAAAGCTCAATAAATAAAAACCATATTAAAAACGAAAGTGCCAAAAAATAAACACCCACATAGGTGGCGCCAAAAGTTCAGAGAGCTGGAAATTACTAAAAAACTTAAAACAAAACAGAAGTAAAGACGTCATATCAACAATTACACCAGAAAGATGGGAAGACTATTTCAAGGAATTACTTGTAGAAACGCGTGAAGACTTTCAAGAATATCAAGAAGAGATTAATGAACACATTAGAGTGACTGGATCCCCAATAAAACTAAGAACAGACGAAATAAAACACTAAAAAATGGAAAAGCCCCAGGACCAGGTGGAATTCCAGGTGAACTTCTCAAATATGGAACAAACATACTTTTCGAGCATATCACGACGTTATTCCAAAAATGCCTAAATCAAAATAAAATTCCTGAAGAATGGAGGATATCCTACCTGTCGACCATTTTTAAGAAGGGGGATAAGACCAAATGTTACAATTACCGTGGAATCGCTGTAACAAGCTCGATTAGCAGAGTCTATGGAAAGGTGATTAAAAATAGAATTGAGCAGGAGTACCAAGCCATGGAAGCAGAAGAACAGGCAGGCTTTCGAGCAGGGAGATCGACGGTTGACCATATAATTACATTAACTCAAGTAATTGAGAAAAAATGGCGAGAAGCCAAGAAATACATCTGCTTTTCATAGACCTTAAAAAAGTATATGACAGTGTCCCTATTGTGAAGCTTTGGAAAAGCCTAGAAAAAACAAATATAAATACTGAGTCACTAAAAGCTGTCAAGCTTTTGTATGACCAACCTATAACAAAGATTAAAAGAGGAAGCCAACTGTCCAAAGGATTTACAGTATCGAAGGGGTTGCTGCGTATCTCCCACTCTTTTTAAAATATACCTGGAAGAGGAACTAAAAACATGGAAAAGAAAATGGGAATTCCACTGAACGAAAATAATCTATATACATTATGCTTCGCCGACGACCAAGTTTTGATAGCTCAAGACTACGAGGACTTAAACTACATAACACGAAAACTCGTGGAGGAGTATAAAATGTGGGGACTAGAGGTCAATATGAACAAAACTGAATATATGTGTATAGGTGGTCAAGAACAGAATTTATTACTGGATGGTGGACAAAATATAAAACATACACAAGAATATAAATACCTAGGAGTAAAAATTATCAACGACGGAACCTTAGACGCAGCAATTAAAGAACGGAATAACCTAGGAAAAAGGGCTATCACCTTACTGAACAGCATCTTATGAGATAAGCATATCAACAAGGAAAATAAAAAAATAATTTATAATACTATCGTTAAAAGTATAATAACCTACAGTTCCGAAGTATGGCCACTTAAAGACAGAGCAGAAAAATCACCGAGAGCTACTGAAATGGATATTCAAGAAGGGATAGAATCGCAAATGAGCGAGTGAGAGAAATAATGGGAATAACAAATACAATAACTGATAATATTAGAGAGAAACAACTAATATGGTTTGGACATGTGCAGCGAATGCCCGAGAACAAACTGCCAAAACAAATATTAGACTGGCAACCAAGGGGCAGGAGAAGACCAAGAAAAAGCTGGAGAGAAGGCATTGACAAAGAAGTAAAAGAGAAAAATCTCGATGAAGATTTGTGGAATGACCGAGACAGATGGAGATTGGAAATCGGAAGACGTCGGAGAACGTTATAACCGATATAAATATAATATTAAAAACAATTGCTTTAAATCCAATCTACGATTAAAACTTGGCGCTAATTACTACACATAGCACAAAATACAACTGTGTCCAATAGCTTTATAACATGTTTTTAGGCAACTCGACATTGACATGTATTTGTTTATTTAAAAACATTTAAATAGTGTAAAACTAAAAAAAGCCAAACGCGGATACAGTAGCCGTCATGTTTCAAGTCCACAATTTTCAAAAAGATTTTTCATTTCCGCCATTATAAACTTTTAGCTCCACACAACTCAAACACTGAGAAAACAATAAACAGACAACCGGGGCGGCGGCATACCGAGACGCTATCCTCTGCGAAACACCGACGTCATTATGTAAACTATTATAATATACCTAGTTTAAACTTCAGTAAACTAAATGAACGAAGTACAAACGTTGATTTTTAGGTATACACATTTTATGCATTAAATCTTGTAGGGTTCCATTAGATAGAAGTCAATATTAATAATAATTAATTTAAATAAATAAATTTAAATCTTTATAAAAATATCAAAACTTACTTATTTGAGGATTGAACGTTATTTGCTATTAGAGATAAAACATGTTCTTTTCTTCCTTTTTAAAAAATCCAAATACGTTATATTAGTTTTTCATGGCACAGCTAAATAAACATCAAAAAAACATTTAATAGTACATTACAATACGAGACGGAAAATGTTTCATTGCTGGTCGAGAGCTCGACGCCACGTGTCTCGATAAACTATAATCTCGAGACCGAAATGAAATTTTCCGTCAGCGTTTTTTTAAGCAAAATAGTACAGATTAAAGATGTTCTCTGATAGTGACGACGAGTTAATTAGCTGTATTCACCCTGATTTGAAAGAAGCAGCGGATGAGATTGAAGAAAGTCTGCTACCTACAAGAGGGTTTGAAAATTTCTGTAATAAATAACAATGCCAATTTAACAATTAACGTGTTTAAATAAAAATATGAATAAATAAAGAATCGGATCGTTGCTGTGTTTTTATTTTACCCCGTTTTTATAAGACCTACTCAAAAATACCGGGCAAGAAAATGAGGATTGAAATGTATTAGGATGGAAACGCATTTTCCGTCCTAGGATGCAAAATGTGGATCGGAAGTAAGAAGACAGAAATGTGACATTTTCAAATTTCTAAAAACACTGGAATGTCAATATTACAGACATGGCTGAAAATAAAATACATTTTACTCGTTACTCTTCTTGCTAAAGTCTCCTACTTTCTCAATTTAAAAATTTGAACAAGATCGTAGTCATAAAGGGAAACGGCAGCAACATGTATCCTTTCAGGAAACGTTTCTCTAGCTTTTAATACTTGCACGACATCATTACTTTAAAAGATTACTACAAGTGGAAATTTTAAATTTTGCCAGCAGTGATGGCTTTTAAGAGTAAAGAACGTACCTACCCGATAATTTTAAAAATACAATAGTGGCATAATTTTATTGAAAATTGATGTCAATGTCTATATAAATATATATTTATACAAAATACATTAATATAATACTGCCCCTAACGATTACTTTGTTAAACATTTTTACAGAGAGCACCAACTAATCTTGATAATATGTTTAATTTGTTGTGATTGCTGTTATTTAAAAAAAAAATTAAATTAGGACTGGTATTGAATGATAAAAGAGTTTTGGACGCATCACAACGTTTCAACTGGTAAGTATCTCCAGTCGTCTTTAGGTGAATACTAAATAAGTACTGTAACTGCAGCTTTATTTATACTAGCTAGGTGCATAGAAGCATAACTGTGCTCTCCTCCTCCAGATTACATAGACACATTACTCTATTAATCTGTTCGGAGGAGATTGTTTATATAATCCAAATTAATCTTCCTTTACTAAGTCGATTAATTTATTTATATTTACATAACAACGATAGAAGAAAGAAGATATTTCTTATATTTAATGAGGGCTTGCTAAAACAACTTGAAAGTGATACTTTAGGAAGCCGCCTGATAAAGACGAAACCAACAAGCCCAAAAGACAAGAAGTATTGTGTCTGTCGGATCCCCTACGAATGTGGCAAATTTTATATTTGTGAGAAACTTAGACCACTCGAAATAAGAAATAAGGATCAAAAAACACAGAAACAATACGCTAAAAGAAGAGACCGAAAAATCAGGTGACACGTTCATCAAATCATTTAAACAGAAGCTTAAATCCTGCATAAAGAAGGAAGCTGCTACCATACACCAGAACTTTAGTACCTAAGCCCACATTGGATGTAAGAAATATCTGGAAACATTTCTTAAATAAATGTAATCTCAAAATAACATTGCGTACGGAACATAAATAAATTTAGAAGAAGGGTTTTATCGATATTCCCCGAAGTTTCAACATAAGCAAACGAAATCAAGAGAAACTGCTCCTAATAAATTTGAGTTGAGAGTATTTGAGAAGTTATATAGAAGATTATGCGATTACTAATAATATTACCTAGCTAGAGTTTTATAATATATCATAGCCAACACCACCATCTTTCAGTCTTTATGAAGGTAATTACCATCACTTCTACATAGCTACGGATATTTTATTTGTATAAATGAGGTTGCTTCAAACCCTATATCAATTCATTATAAACACATTACACAAGTTTTATCAAATGGTGATGGAAACAGTTATATTACCTTAATATATTATACTTGTAACTTATCGTAATCTTATAAACCCCTTATAACCTTCTCATATACTTTTATTATCTTTATATAATCATTATATAACTTGATGTTACCGTAAGTTGTAAAAAATGTTTATTGGGAAGCCGACTAAGGCACAAACTTATAACAAAAAACTTACCATTTGTAAGAAAATAATTAAAATAATAACTGTGGTCGACGTTGATAAAACTAAAAAAACTATATCTATTTTCAAAACATGTTTGCCATACCCAATGGTTGTAACCCGGTATAATAACAATAATATTTTGTTCCGGTTCTGGTTTCCATTTCATTATAAAAGTTATTAGGGGCGACTCTAAAAACGAATCTCACTCTATATGAAAAAGGGTATTAACTCAAACATCCATTATTCGAGTTAGAGTTTCATTTTTCCGCTTTAATTAGGTCAAATCTTTATCTCCTTTTATTATACTTCATCACGCCAGTAATATTTTTTAAAAGTCATTATCTCTGCGTGTTAATGCTTGTCTAATACCTTTTTATTGACAAGTTCTGATTCGAACTCCATTAATACTCCGCGATATTCTCCATTATAAAAAAATCCGGAAGCCAAAAGTTTTCGTAAATTAAAGGATATTTCAACGTTTTTTTGTGTGCTTATTCGTTAGGCAGATTATCAAAGCTAAAAAGTTGTAGATTCAAAGCCGGTGACATTTTTAATTAAGTCACAATAATATACCGGGTGATTCACGACGAGCTTGCATTAGACCTTTTAAGAAAACTACTGAAAATATATTTTTTTGTTTGTGGGTTTAAGTTTATCGACATGCTCTCTTAAACTAAAATATTAACATGTTTCTGTCACTTCAGGTTATACCGGAAGCAGCTTCAACTTTCATTTTTTATTATATTTTTGGTTTTTGCATTAAATTTTAATTACATTTTATGGAACACCTTTTTTACCTAAAATTACTAATTTCTGAGATATCTGCATAATTTGTAATTATTTCGTAAATGCATAGCGATGAAATTATCCGTATATATTTTTTACCTTAGCTCCTGGACTATTTTTTTTTGTTATTGTATAGTTGAAGAATCAACAAATCTTAAAAATAATTAAACTTGGCATAAAATATACAGGAAGGTCACAATGAAGGGATTATTGTATGAAACTTTCTTATTTTAAATGGAACGCCCTGTATAGTTTTATTTTATATGATGATAAATTATCTGCTCCATAAAATTGAGATGAGTACATAAAATCCAAAAACTTTCGGTTTAACAGGTTAAATCGGTTTTTTGAGTTAACGTGGTAAATCGAAAGTTGGTCACCTTGGATAGAAAATAAAAAACAAAGATAGGGAGGTGAAAACCATTTTTCTCTAAGATAAACCGTTCCAATGTTACAGCCGGTCAAAATCTGAAAATGTCAGATTTTAAACGTCAATATCTCAAAAACTATTGAATTTAGACATATGACATTTACAAAATAAGAGTAGAATTTTGTGGGGAATCAGAAAATAAAACAATATACAGGGTGATTCAAGTTAAGTGGCCTATTAGAAGATCTCGGAAACGAGTAGACTTATCTTTCTAAAAATTTGATAGCAGGCATAATTGGCGTCGACCTTTTAAAACATTATATTTTGACGTTTTTATTACTTCCGGTTATACCGGAAGTAAATGCCAACTTTGCTATTTCAAATGGAACACCCTGTATATTTTAGTATTTTTGATTACCTTATTAAAATCTAAATTACTTTTGTTAATCTATTCCTATCTCTAAAAAATATGAATTATAAAAGGATTTTTTTGTGTAAAAACGCTCCGAGAAGAAAGATTAGTAATTCTGAAACTAATAAAGGTAAACATTTTAAACTTTGCACGCTTTCAAGTAATACATAGATATTTAGTTTAAATTACTTAGGTTTCATGTTTTTTATACAGGGAGTTCTTAAAATTGTGCCAATATTTCCATTTAAATAAATGTGCATAAGTCAATTTTTACAAATGGAACACCCTATTTTTTAGCTTACTAACTTGTAGAGAATTAAATTTCCTATCTAAATGCCTAATATGTTACAATCCACATTTTTAGTCGTTTTGGAATTATGAGCTTTAGTATGACCAAACTTTAAAAAAAATTAATCTCAATTCTTCTAAATTGTGTATTGATTAATGCTTGTAAATGTGGATATCGTTCATTAAACACTCGCATGTTCGGCCTATGATACGTAGACGCCATAAATATAAAAAATATTTAAAATATCGTTATTAGAATAATTATTATTATTCCCCATTCTCAGATTACCAAGAATGGACGTATTTTAAATAAGTTAACTAGAATATGACAACAGGGTTAAGATAAGTGTCAACTTTAAAATCATTTTTGTCAAAGCCTACTTAAAAAAATTGGCAACAAAGATCAAAGTCAAACGAAAATCCCAGTCGAAGCCTTCCATTCAAAAATAACGTCGCTTTAACACAAACAGAAATTTTAAGATTTTTTATTTAAATTGCTCATAATTCCAAAACGACTAAAAATGTGGATTGTAACATATTAGGCGTTTAGATAGGAAATTTAATTCTCTACACGTTAGTGCGCTAAAAAATAGGGTGTTTCATTTGCAAAAATTGACTTATGCACATTTATTTAAATGGAAACAGGCACAATTTTAAGAACTCCCTGTATAAAAAACGTAAAACCTAATTAATTTAAACTCAAGATCTATGTATTACTTGAAGGCTTATAAAATTTTAAATGTTTACCTTTGTTAGTTTTAGAGTTACTAAACTTTCTTCTCGGAGCGTTTTTACACAAAAAAATCCTTTTATAATAATTCATATCTCAAAAACGGTTAGAGATAGGAATTGATTATTATTAACAAAAGTTATTTAGATTTTAATAAATGCTAAAATATACAGGGTGTTCCCTTTGAAATAGCAAAGTTGGCATTAACTTCCGGTATAACCGGAAGTAATAAAAACGTCAAAATATGATGTTTTAAAAGGTCGACGCCAATTATGGCTGCTATCAAATTTTTAGAAAGATAAGTTTACTCGTTTCCGAGATCTTCTAATAGGCCACTCAACGTGAATCACCCTGTATAGGGTGTTCCATTAAAAAAAAGTTATATTTGCCACATTTTTTTAAGTCACCCCATCTACTCCAGCGTTATGTTAAATTGTGCACCTCAATGGTCTCTACAACCTTTGTAGGTACTTCGAATTTTTATCTAATTCTTAAAATAAAGGCGAAAATGAACTTTACGCTATCGTATTGACTCACCCTGTACAACCTTATACCTTTTAACTTCTGACTCGCTTTTATTGCTCAAATACATACTCAGTTAAATTAAATTTCTAAACTACTAATATTGTAAGCGAAAATAATTTCCCTGCAATAAAATATTTAATTCGCAATAAATTATCTTTCTATATGACAATTCGCAGGCCCCAGAGATAATACATTTCTATCCCAAAGCACTATGAAAATGATAATACACATTGTGCCGTTAATTTTACAAACAAGACGGTAAAACGATGATAAATTAAAAAGCAAATACACCAAGAAAATTATTTTCTTCTTTGCAGCCGTTGCATTTTAAAGAGCTTAAATACAACAATCCTTTACTGTTAGTCTAGCGCAGCTTTTTAATAAAATATTAATATACATTATACAATAGGCCCTTTCTGTAAAAATTAATTTATTTATTTATTTCGTACACTGTTTTACAGTTTCCCACTTATAAAACAGTTAGAGAACACAATTTTATCATACAAAATGAAACAAATCATTTATCAATTAACATACATAAAGATTAGCAACAGTGGCGGCTCGTCAGGTGAAGTAGGTGAAGGGGCTCTTCACCAAAAAAATAAAAATAAAACCAGAAGGAAAGTTTTTCAACAATATTAAATATTAATGTACCAATACAGCGACCATTTTAGCCCTTAAAAAATAATTATGTTCGAATTAATAATATTAATTTAATCCGAATGTAGCTATACATAATAGGGCCACGGTTAACTCCGATGGACAATAATTATAAACACTCATGCATTTTGGCGCGCCCCAACGTCCAACATAGCTTTGGATATTCACCGTTGCCATGGTGCAAACAGCATGTAACGATTTGCATTATGATGAAGGGCTATTTAAAAATAGATCAATCGTATGCACCATTGTATTAGCATTGGTTCGCCTAACCTTAAGCTATTTATTTGAGGCTTCGCGAAACTTACGGTTATAGATATGGTTTTAATGTGATTTACTGTGTGATTAAAAAGTTTTGTTTTTATTTTTTAGTTAATTCAGTAGTGTACGTACCTACATAGTTGTGTGTTTAAAAAATGAACCCAAATAATGACATAGTTTGTAATTTGTTGGAAACTCCATTCCGTCGTTGGACAGATGAGGATAAGAGAGACGTTTGGTTACACGGGTTTTTAGTCAATGTTTGTTTAAGTACCCACTCTACACCTAGCTCTTTACCATTTTTTAAGACCGCGAGCTGCCACTGATTAGCAATAACTATAGATATATAAAACTAACAATATTGTGTAGGAAAATCAAAGGCGATAAGTCTCCATAAAACCCAGGAGGGCTACACTTTATTTTATACAATTCTGAATAAGTTATAATTACTTACACAATCATGTGTTAGCTAAGGACAGGCTCTCAATGCCTCCTTTGCTGAAATGGGCCCGTACTTGGTGCCGCTATTGACCGAATAGTATCGACCGACTGGTCTGGACCGAATGGTCTCGACTAGTGGTGTTGACCCAATGGTATGGTATGGACCGAATAGTATCCTCTGAATAGTACCGGCCTGCTTTTTATATTACTTTAAACGGGTTAGTTGTAGTGAGTAGCTCTGCATCTGCTGCAAAGAAGAAAATAATTTCCTTGGTATATTTGCTTTTTAATTTATCATCTTTTGGAGAAAACCCAACAATAAGCTGTGCATTTGCAATCATACCTGTATTTTTTTCTGTTCCGAGAGCATATTATCAAAACTTTATTATATACTTTAGTAGCTGAAGTTAAAAAAGAGGGTCGTCAAATAACAATTCTAATAACGATGCTCATAAAACATGCTATAGTAGGAAATTAAAAAATTAATCTTAGACGCCCTTAAACCGTCGCAGAAAGCAATTACCTAAAGGGCTAAGAATGAGGTGGAAAATTGTTCGTGTTGTTGATAGCTTAACTTCATTCCGTATGTGGATTTCAATTAGTCTGTACAAGTGTACATTGTGTTCTCGTGATTTTTTCATTGTTTAGTTAATCCAGTAAGTAAAGCAAGTTACGTATTTTAGTGCAATAGTACAAATTAGAAAACGCATACGACCGATAAACTACATATATAGTATTCACAGTAGTTCTTTATTCGTGCGTCATTGTTCAACGACTGAGAGACAATGTGATTTTCAACGTCCATCTTTATTTGCTATATTAATAAAGGTGAATAAAAACATAACTTAACGTCTTTTGGGCACTATTCTATTTCACAATACGTCGTTGCTAGACATAGAAAAAGATATAAGGAATAGTTTCAGATTGATTTGACTATTTAATTTTATTATTTTTTGAAGTTTATCCATTGACTTCCGACGTCATCTTTTTATTTTATTGCCATTTTAACTTATAATTGCTTTTACATTTTTATGCTTGGTTCAAACGAATTTTGAACGATGTATGCATATCCTTGATTTTGTACCAAACTTACATTTTTGATTTAAAACTTTAAACAACTTTTAGTGCCGTACGTTGGGACATTAGGCATACTTATCTATTATTATATTTATGAAATTAGACTTTGTTTTGACCTTATTTCTTCTATTTAATTCATACGATTTTAATGACGTATACGTTACGACGCACGGGTTTTTAATGTAAACTCTGTTGATTATACAGGGTCCTGCGCCTCACCTTCCGTCTTCTGTAGCTCACTTATTAATTGAGTTAGGATTATGATATTTTGCAGACTTTACCTGTATCCTAGGGCGCATTTCAGGAAAATATTTTTGTTTATACAGGGTGTTCCAAAAAAGTGTGACGTCATAAGGATATGTTTTTTTAGATTAAATGCCATATATTTTCTTACTTATTTTGATGCATTTTGTAGTTGCTTACATACCCCTAAAATTTTGATGAAATCGGTTTAGTATTATAGGCGAAAAAAAATAAAAACTAAAAAAAATCAGTTTTGCACCACTGGTTTTAAAAATTAATAAAAAATAAAAATAACGCCTCGTTATTAAAATTATACAAAGGTACTTAATAAATAGGCTCGAACAGTCTCGTTAACCAAGTTTGATTAATACGAAATGTACAGGATGTCCAAAATTTAGTGTCAAACTTTGCAAACTTTAAACAATTTATTTTTCTTATTTCAAATTGGAACCCCTGTATATTATTATGTCATTCGATGCAGAATTACAATTCAAACATTTGTTCTAATTACAACCCTATCGCAATTTCTAACGCATTAAGACTTATTTACAGAAAACTCGTTTTATCAACCTTTCCACCAGTCATTATTATATAATAAATATCAAAGGTGGCTTTGAAAAACAATTTATTGGTATTAAAGTTTATTAAAGTGACAAAAGCCCATTTTGCCTTTAGTTATTTTATAATTTCAAATATTATTAGATTATTATTAATTATTTAAGCTATATTATTTTTTGTAATGGAATACAACCAAGAAAAGCTCGTAGATATGATTTTCATAATAGGAGCATGCTAAAAGAATTTTTATTTGTCCTTTTAGTAAACTTTAATATCAATAAATCGTTTTTAAAAGCCACCTTTGATATTTATTATATAATAATGACTGGTGGAATAGTTGATAAAATGAGTTTTCTGCAAATAAGTCTAAATGCATTAGATAATGCGATAGGGTTGTAATTAGCATAAATGTTTAAATTTTAATTCTGCATCGAATGACATGATAATATACAGGGGTTCCAATTTGAAATAAGAAAAATAAATTGCTTTAAAGTTTGCAAAGTTTGACACTAAACTTTGGACAACCTGTACAATTCGTATTAATCAAACTTGGTTAACGAAACTGTGAGACCTTATTTATTAAGTACCTTTCTATAATTTTATTAACGAGACATTATTTTTAATTTTTATTAATTTTTAAAACCAGTGGTGCAAAACTGATTTCTTTTAGTTTTTATTTTTTTTCGCCTATAATACTGAACCGATTTCATTTAAATTTTAGGGGTATATAAGCAACTACAAGATGCATTCAAATAAGTAAGAAAATATATGGCATGTAATCTAAAAAAACATATCCTTATGACGTCACACTTTTTTGAAATACCCTGTATAAACAAAAATATTTTCCTGAAATGCGCCCTGGGATACAGGTAAAGCCTGCAGAACGTCATAATTCTAACTTAATTAATAAGTGAGCTACAGAAGACGGGAGGTGAGGCGCAGGACCCTGTATATTTAATATACAAAAAATTGTTAAGTACCTAGGTGATCTAAATCAATTTTTAAGAATTAAATAAGTAAGAAATAGGTTGAGAGTTATCTAAAGTGTATTTATGTTCAACTGGCAGGGAAGCTAAACAATATTATTTTTCTATGCAATCGGTAAAGGCCTGCATTTAGCTTTCGTAATTGAATAATAGTAATTTACGTTACAAGTCCGGAAAATACTGTTTTTTTGGACGAGTCGACAAAATTCTGGGGGTTCATTTTCGGACGTGTTGCGTACACTATTTTTTCGGCAACCGTGTAGAATAACAAATCAATGAGACACATTTCTTTATTATATTTCTTTGTAGAACAAAATTTCGAACATTTTAATTCTTATTTGTATTAAATATTGACATTCGAACAGAAGATAATATGTACTAACAGAAACATTCTTATTTTTATTTATATTAATATTTACATTAAAATTCGAGCAATTGCTAATATTGAAAGGATTTAATTTGTTTGAAATACTTGGTATATTTAAATGCCTTTTGTAGTCAGAACAAGAAGGTAAAGTTTCTGTTTCATATTGATAGTTTTCATCTGATAATTTTTGAATGGTCTTGGCAATTTTAATTTTGTTTGTTAGTGAATTGTCTATATATCCTTCATATAGACTTCCAGCCACCGTGTCTCTTCAAATTTGTGATGTTTCCACCATTATCAGCAAATATCGTCGCTGAAGTTCGACGCATGCTATGGCCTGTGTAGTTTTTAGGATTGGGTAAATTTAAAAATTCTGCAATTCTTAATCCGAGGTTTCCAAAACTGTGTTACCAACGGGCTGAATCGAACATTTTCCTTTTTTGTAATTCACGAATAATCTGTTATGTGGAGTATGGGATGGCCGTAAAGATAAATATTGCCTATACAACAGCAGGTTCACTTGCCCAATTATAACAAAATTTCTCTTAATATGTGTTTTAGAATCTGGTATTTTCACAAGCAACATGTCTTCTTTGTCGTTTATTAGATCAATTGACAGTCTTGTTAGTTCTTCCCGTCTACACGCACCGGCTAACCCAATAATTGTTGCTAGCTGAAAATGAAGCAAATTAAGTTGATACTTTTATATCCTACAATCGTAATATTTTATTAAAATTACCTTAGCATTAGATATGTTTCCTTATCTGCTTCTCTAATGAATTTGTTGATTTGCTCGCTGCTGAAGACATCTGATTTCTTTGCTTTATAATCAACATTCTTCCTTTTAAGAAATGCGATTACCTTTGGGTAAGTGGCTATGTTTACATTTTTCTTCACTAAAATGGTAGATACTTTCAAACATAGAGTACCTGCTCCACAGGGTAGGGGATTTGACAGTTTCAGATTTTTGCGCCAAGTAAGCTAAAATTACATCCTCTGTAATAGTTTTGCATTTCTTCATATCCATCCATCTCGTGAACAAATCATAAACGTTTTCGTACCTAGACTTTGATTTTTCAGGCTAATTGTGCTGTAGCAGCAGCTGCTGCATTGGAAATTTCGTAAGGCACATTTTCAAACTCACTTTACTTTACTTTTAAAACATACTTTATTCATTTTATATATTGTGTACATTTCAGGTTTTTCCTACTTCTAATTTATATTATTACATAACATAAGATTAATTGGTTAGCAATGCTAACCAGGACACAACAACGAGGCAACGCCCCGTTGGGGCTGGTCTTGGCCCGGGTAGGAGAAGGTCCTGTTTTACTTGCAGTTTATTTGGCCAGTTCCAGTGATCTTTTACTGCCATGAAAGAATTTATTTTGCGTTTGCTTTAAATATATTTATTATTAAAAAGTTACTGATATGGAAAAAATTTTACGCTTGTTTCGCTGGAAAAACGGTTCGAAAAAACCAGCTTTACTTTCTCAGGTACTTGTGTAGCAAAAGTTTTGTCTTTCGACTCGAATAAAAGTTAGAAACTATCGTTATTAGGAGTGTGCGGGACTTACCTCCGCGGTACAGAAAATGGGGTTATCTTGTTTGTTCGTGTCTTTTTCCAATTTATCTGCGTCTTGTTGAAGGGTGGGCGTTTCATTTTCTGTTGTCTATATCACGTGTTGTCTTAACTTTTGGATTTTATCTATGCAATTTGTATCATTGATACCATATATTATGGTGTTTATACTTGTAGATTTTATTTTGTTATTACATAATGTATTTAATTTCTTAATTTTGCCTATTTTGCAGATAAATGGGAAGTTTGTAATCAAAAAACTCACTATCGCTGTTGCTTTCCATAGTTTATTGCGACAATTGCGACCATGCAAACTTTCGAAAATTAAAATGTCAACTAATTTCATTTCAGATAGCTGTCAGTCGTTATTTCGTTGCTATGGTATTGTTCAACTGCATTTTTAAAAATCATACCTACCAAGATTTTCATATTCACAATGACAACAACGATGTGATTCTTCCCGGCCTAGTCCGGGAAGTATGTACTTCCCAGACTAGGCCGAAGAAATGCTACTTTCTCAAAGAAAAAGCGTTCGGGAAGTGGGTACTTCCCAGACGGTTGCCGAGAAATACGTTTTCTGATTATATTGTAGCTTTATTTTGCATAACATACTGTTCTATTATTTCAAAACTTATTTAGATTTTGGCATTTTGGTTTTGCATAGTGCAGTGCTTGTCTTATCGTGTCCTGTCGAAAATCGTGCAGCAGTATAACTATTTTTTTTCTACTCCCACGTAAAAAATTGCTGTTTCCTTTTCAATGCCGACGCACATCTTCGCAGGCAGCATGAAGTATTGCGCCTCAACAAGGACCTGGAAGAAATTTTGGCTTCGGGTGACAGTAACCAAGTCGAATTTAATGCTAAGAAAACCCAGGCAACAGTCTTCTCCAAAAAGGTTAACATTGCAGAACCGGATATAGTCATGGCAGGACACGCAATTCCCCTGGCACCGTCTATTAATTTGCTGGGGGTCAATCTGGGAGGTAATATGTCTTGGCATGATTACGTTGCCGCAATTGCCAAGGCAGCTGCACAGAAACTTGGTGTACTTTTCCGCACTAAAAGGTTGTACACACCTCATCAACTTTTGACACTCTACAAAGCCCAGATTCGACAATCATTAGAATATTGCTCTCATGTCTGGAGCTCTGCACCCAAGCACACCCTTCGGCTACTGGATTCCATTCAAAGGAGAGCCGTTCGTCTGATCGGCGACCCCGAGCTGACCAAGACCCTCGATAGCCTGGAGCATCGAAGACAGGTTGGTGATTTGGCTCTCTTTTACAGATATTTCCATGGCAGGTGTTCGACTGACATTGCCCACTTGATTCCACCTAGAGCAATGCAAAACAGAAATACACGGCGAACCACTGCCGCTCATCCATATGTTGTTCAGCTTAGTACTCCTCGAACTTCATTGTTCAAGAATTCTTTCATCTGGAGAACGTCATCTTTGTGGAATAATCTTCCTGAGGTCGTGTTTCCCAATGAATACAATCCTCAACGTTTCAAGACCAACGTTAATCGCTTTTTTCGCACTCGCACCGCTCCCAGAGCGCCTTAAAGGATTTTTCCTACAGTGCAGGTGTTTTATCATAAAAAAAATAAAATAAAGTGATTGAAAAAGTGGTGTATTCCGGTTAACTAAACGGATATGATTTCATATCAATCCTAGTTAGGATACAAAACTGACCAATCACAGTGGTCCATTACAAAAAAAAAACAAATTTAAATGTTGTAAATTTAAGTCGTTTTCTGACACTTGACAGATGTTAAGTTAAGAATATACTTTAAATATATGCAAGTCTGTCAGATTAAATTTGTTATTTTTTAATTTAAATCAAAACATTTATCCCAGATGCTACGCATAGACAATATTTTTTCCTAAAGAATGCACGAAGTGGTGCGAAACTTGATAGTATAAGAAAATTTAATATATACCTACAAAGTGAACGTTTTTTACTAACCTTGGTTGGGTTTTTGGCACGCAAATATTTGTGCACCGCGATATTCTCTGACATATTTGGAACTGGGATCCAACCGCAATGGACCTAAAACTTTAATTATACGCAATAGATATTGGAAAATAACTGGAAAATCTTTTTTAAATGGAGGAACATGAAGATGAGTACGTAAAACTAGATAAAACAGAGACTTAAAAAATTCATTTTATGCTAAAGAGTTTAAGGTTATGTTATTTCTACTTACAGTATTGCCACTTCTCTTTTCACGGTAACAGTGTTGCTATTTAATACTGAAGTTAGTGCATAAATTAAGACTAACGAATTATAGCTCAAATAAATACAGAAAATGATTCATAGATATTATCCTGTTTTAAATTATTGCGTGCTGGAATAGTTCCTTTTCGTCTGACGTCAACGCAATATGGAAAAACTAAAAATTTATTACTATTGCATGATAAGAAACTATTTTGCAGGTCGTTCAATCTCTGTCTCTTGCCTGGAGAATAGGTGATATTTTTAAGCTCTAACACAATCTTATAGATCAATAAACAGGATTAATTCTTATTTCAAGAGTTACGGCCTCAACATCTCCTTCGAGCAAGCTGTAGCGGACTAATTATATCTAAAGCTGAAAAATTTGCATTTAAACCATAGGCCAGTGGCGTGCATACAATATAGGCAAAAAGCAATGTCTCTACCCTGGAAAGGATAAAACAAACAGAAACAATTTTTTTTGTATATTAGTTTTTATCCGTGTAATCCAACTTTGGCAATTTATCTCTGCATTAATATAATAAATAATAATACAGGGTGATTCACGTTGAGTGGCCTATTAGAAGATCTCGGAAACGAGTAAACTTATCTTTCTAAAAATTTGATAGCAGGCATAATTGGCTTTGAGCTTTTAAAACATGATCTTTTAAGGTTTTTGTTACTTCCGGTTATACCGGAAGTTAATGCCAACTTTGCTATTTCAAATGGAATACCCTGTATATTTTAGCATTTTTGATTACCTTATTAAAATCTAAATAACTTTTGTTAATAATAATCTCTTTCTATCTCTCACCGTTTTTGAGATATGAATTACGAAAGGATTTTTTTGTGTAAAAACGCTCTGGGAAGAAAGTTTAGTAACTCTGAAACTAATAAAGGTTAACATTTAAAATTTTGTAAGCTTTCAAGTAATACATAGATCTTTAGTTTAAATTACTTAGGTTTTACGTTTTTTATACAGGGAGTTCTTAAAATTGGGCCAATGTTTCCATTTAAATAAATGTGCATAAGTCAATTTTTGCAAATGGAACACCCTATTTTTTAGCTTACTAATGTGTAGAGAATTAAATTTCCTATCTAAATGCCTAATATGTTACAATCCACATTTTTACTCGTTTTGGAATTATGAGCAATTTAAATAAAAAATCTAAAAATTTCTGTTTGTGTTAATGCGACATTATTTTTGAAAAGAAACGGACTGAGATTATCGTTTGCCTTTGATCTTTGTTTGCCAATTTGTAAAGTTGGCTTTGACCAAAATGATTTTAAAGTTGACACTTATCTTAGCCCTGTTGTCATATATTCTTTTCAAAAATAATGTCGCATTAACACAAGTAGAAATTTTAAGATTTTTTATTTAAATTGCTCACAATTTCAAAACTACTAAAAATGTGGATTGTAACATATTAGGCATTTAGATAGGAAATTTAATTCTCTACAAGTTAGTGAGCTAAAAAATAGGGTGTTCCATTTGCAAAAATTGACTTATGCACATTTATTTAAATGGGAACATTGGCAAACTTTTAAGAACTCCCTGTATAAAAAACGTGAAACCTAAGTAATTTAAACTAAAGATCTATGTATTACTTGAAAGCTTACAAAATTTTAAATGTTTACCTTTATTAGTTTCAGAGTTACTAAACTTTCTTCCCAGAGCGTTTTTACACAAAAAAATCCTTTCGTAATTCATATCTCAAAAACGGTTAGAGATAGAAAGAGATTATTATTAACAAAAGTTATTTAGATTTTAATAAGGTAATCAAAAATGCTAAAATATACATATATATAAACAACATACGTAAATTTAAGATAGAGTGTAAAAATGTAATATGGAGGGAATATAATAACCTTAAAATTATTTTTGAATAATATCTATTATCTAGTCTTGTCACTTTACCGAAAAAAAACTATACTGCAGGGCATATATTTTCAGAAATCTAATGAACACTACATTTTAACTACATTTTAATTACCGCTGAATTTTATTAGTAGTTATGTGGTGCATACAAGTAATTTCATTACTTAGGCACCATTGTATCATATTTGTGTCATACAAAATCATTTAGAAAATGTTTAATATGTGTAACTATTGCAGATACTTAGTTTTATAGTTTTATAGCTTGCCTAAAATGTTTAAGTCATGTTTAAGTCATGTTTAAGTCATGTTTAAGTCATTATTAAATATTTATATTTTTACTATTTTTACACTTTAATATTAAGTAGTAAGATATTATAATTTGTATTTTATACACATGTATTATGATAAAATAAATAAATAAATAAATAAAAATAAATACAGGGTGTTCCATTTGAAATAGCAAAGTTGTCAAAATATAATATTTTGAAAGCTCAAAGTCAATTATGCCTGTTATCAAATTTTTAGAAAGATAATTTTACTCGTTTCCGAGATCTTCTAATAGGCCACTCAACGTGAATCACCCTGTATAGTACCGAAAAATGCATCTTATATAATTTTTACGAACGCATTCTTTGCTTATTTATATCTTAAATTAGATCTCTGTATTCCGTAAGACCGTTCTAAGAGCAAAGACCTCGGTGTATATTAGCGTCTTATGCAAAATCAAAAGCACTGCTTTTGTACCAGTAGAAGCAAGCGGGAGAGCCAGTAGGCAGTGGGGTAGAAATAAAGAAGTCGCAACCTTCGACTTTCCTTCTTCTATCAGCCCGCGTCGCCAAGAAAGCACGCGTTTGGTAAGTGCATCGGAGCCAAACTTCAAGTTTTACCGTAGTTTGGAAAATAATATAAAATATAAAACATGCCTTTATAAGTTTTATTATTAATTAGTTTAGTTACAATATTTTTTAAGGGATAACGGATAAGGTATCGTAAAATAAGAAGCACTTTTGTAACAATTAAAATAATCTTTGCTGAGAGGTTCATAATATTTAATAATCAGTAAGCTTATCATCATATTTTGCATTATATTTCACTTAGTTTTTGGTAACATTAGTTCAATCAGGTGGATTATAGGTTTTTAATTTATAATTACTATTTTCGGCCTTTTGCTAGACTCCGCGCCGTCGGGTTTTGGAAAAAAAATAAATATGGGGGCGTTAATTGTTACTATTCTGGCTAGCAGCGCGTCTGCAGAACGATCCTGTTCTGGATTAAAAAGAGATTTTATATTCCTAATAATTCATACCTATTTACGAAACACACAGGGAGAGACACGCTTATTAACAATAATATCTCTGAAGAGCGACCTTTTGCAGGATTTTAAACGCAAGCCCAATTTTTATGACGATGTTTTAAAAGAATTTTGACTTAAAGACCGCCGTATTGAACTTATTTACAAATAATGTTGTTTTATTCTTCTTCTGCCACAGTGTTCTGTCCGCAAACTCAAAAAGAAGACCTTTTGTGACAAAATTTGAAATTTAAATTTTTGAATGCTACGGAACGGAAATTTTTATCTTAAATACAATTTTTGCCTACCCTAGTTAAAACAGCATTGCACGCCACTGCCATAGGCGTACCCATCAACTTTTACTAATACAAATAAACAATGTAAAACAAAAAGATTTACTCATGTGCATTTTTTATTAATATTACTGAAGGTGTAGTATGACTATCGATAAAACTACTGGCCGGCCTAGACATTTACAGAAAGGAGGCCAGCTGTAGCGCCGCCAGGATGAAAATAAATGGGGAATGGAAACAACATCCCATAAGAATACAAAATGCACACAAAAGCCGCGGGTCTAATCAACGACGAGCTCTTGGAGATGCAAACAGATCACATGAAAGAGGTCTACAACTTCACCAGACCCTTCAACATCAGGTGCGACTCCGACATGTGGTCAAAAGGGACACCACCGTCATTAGATAAGGGCCTGGTTTGGTACACTGATGGATCAAAAACGGCCGATGGAGTTGGCGCAGGTATATTTGGGGAAAGCCCCAGAATGGAAATCAGCATTCCCCTGGGAAACTACGCCACAGTATACCAAGCAGAAGTACGTGCTATACAAGCATGTGTACAGAAAAATATCGAAAAGGGCTACCACGACCAAGAGATATACATTCTGTCAGACAGCCAAGCTGCCCTCAAGGCCCTGAACTCCAGTCGACTCAAATCGAGGATCACACTGGAGTGCCTAAACGACCTGAAAGACCTGGCCCCAAGGAACAACAAGGTAGAACTCCTGTGGGTTCCTGGCCACTCGGGGATAGCAGGCAACGAAAAGGCCGATGAACTGGCAAGAGCCGGATCATCTCAAAAACTCAGGGGCCCTGAACCCGCCCTTGGCATATTAAACAGGCAACCAGAGCAACATCAGACAGGTGGGCACAACAACAACACCTATCCTATGGAACAGGATACCTGGTCATACCCAAGCGAGGGCCACAATTGGAAAACCCTCCAAAACGTTATCAACTGGAATGATGTCTCTCACGCGCACCCAGCTAAAACAAGTGGTCGGCCTACTAACCGGCCACTGCTTAAGAAAACACCTACGCCGAGTAGGAATTTACAATGGTCCCATTGAATGCAGGCTTTGCGGCGATGAGGACGAAGCCGCCTCACACATCATATATGACTGCGAAGCACTGACCCGAGGAAGACTCAGAATCTTCGGAGACATCCAATGTGGGGATAACCTCCCACATGACAAACTTGGTAGGAATTTGCTAAATCTTATAAAAGGAACAAACCTTTTCTAGCAAGATAGGGGAGCACAATAAGCCACTAGGCTGCAGTGCAAGAAGCTTGGGCCGAACGCCCGACCCCCGCCTTAAACTAACCAACTGGCCGGCGGACAGCCAGTCCACGGGCTGACGTCCGCCGGCCGACCGATGACTTCTTTAGGATGAATGATAATTATTATTGTTTCGAGTATTTATTAAATTCTGCTTCTTTTTAAAATTTTAACCTTTTTAAGCTTCTTTCTGCATGCACTTCTCATATTATACAGGGTGATTCACGACGAGCTTGCATTACACCTTTTGAGTAGACTACTACAAATTTTTTGTAGGTTTAAGTTTAAACTAAAATATTAACATGTTTCTATAACCTCCGGTTATACCGGAAGTAGCTACAACTTTCATTTTTAAAATACATTATAGCGTTTTTTATTATATTATTGGTTTTTGCATTAGTTTTTAATTAAATTTTATAGAACACGTTTTTACCTAAGTCTATTAATTTCTGAGATATCCGTATATTTTGTAATTATTTTGTAAATGCATAGCGATGAAATTATCCGTATATATTTTTTACCTTAGCTCCTGGACTAACATTTTTTTGTTATTGTATAGTTAAAGAATCAACAAATCTTAAAAATTAATTAAACTTGGCATAAATAAAATATACAGGGAGGTCACAATTAAGGGCTCATTGTAACAAACTTTTAACATTAAAAACTTTCTTATTTTAAATGGAACACCCTGTATATTACTATTTTATATGATGATAAATTAACTGCTCCTTAAAATTGCTATAACCTTTTCTATACCTATATCAACGCGTTTTCTTAGAATATAAATTTTTTTTCTTAAATAAGATTTTTTCAAGCTTGGAAACATGTTAATATTTTAGTTTAAGAGAGCATATCAATAAACTTAAACCTACAGATTTAAAAAAAAAATATTTTCAGTAGTTTCCTCACAAGTTGAAGTTCTAATGCAAGCTCGTTGTGAATCACCCGGTATGTCTTATATTCTACAGATTCTACAGTAGCTTCAACGTCTACTGTTTTGTACAGTAAAAGTAATCATAAGCCTTTGTTCGCAAAAGCTCTCTGTTGGCATATATGTTGGAGTTTATTTTTCACATGCTTTTATGTTTGCGGCAAAAACTAATAAAATCATTGATATTGCAAGCCGCCAAACGACCCTTGCCCGTCATTTAACTGGGTGTGTGTGTGTACCTGAATCGGCCGGTCGGCCATTATCTCTCCGATAAATTACGGCTGGCCGACTGAACGTAAGTCGGCTACCTGAAGGTTGTGGGTATGTAGTATCAAATTTTGAAGCTAAATTCAAAATGTTATTAAAAATATCCAAAACAGTTTTTATGTAGTGCACCACCCCGTTTTTTCTATATGAAGTTCACTGATAATCTTTGTATAACCTGATTAATGGTACAGATAATAGAAAAGAAGGTTTTTTAGCGGCAGGCGGAAAAAGTAGTGCATCTATCTTTTGCATTGAGTATACAGGGACGCCAAAGGTAATGGGTTCCCTGGGGCACAGGTAGACAATGACAGGCTGTTTCGTTCTTATTAGAACTCATCAGAAAGCCATAACCTGTAAGCGACCCCCAGTACAGCGAGACTATGCTTTCAAGGTATTTTTAAGAAATAAAAACGCGATGAAAACCCAGTAACGCCATCTATAGGAATCAACTCAATCCAAAAGATAGTCGTGATGAAGCAACAATAAACCAAATACGTTAGGCCAACACACCAATATAGGCAACATTTATCGCATTCCCCAATTTTTCTACGGATTTGTAGATTCAAATAAGTTCGCGCTGCAGTATACCCACTGTGCACTGCCAACCCGTAATACAATGCCGTGTTTTTAAAATAAAGTAGTAGAGTTTAGTGTCCGTATAATTAAATAGAAAAGAAGGTTTTTTAGCGGCAGGCGGACAAAGTAGTGCATCTATCTTTTGCATTGAGTACACAGGGACGCCAAAGGTAATGGGTTCGAACTTATTTGAATCTACAAATCCGTAGAAAAATTGGGGGATGCGATAAATGTTGCCTATACTGGTGTGTTGGCCTAACGTATTTGGTTTATTGTTGCTTCGTCACGACTATCTTTTGAATTGAGTTGATTCCTATAGATAACGTTACTGGGTTTTCATCGCGTTTTTATTTCTTAAAAATGCCTTGAAAGCATAGTCTCGCTGTACTGGGGGTCGCTTACAGGTTATGGCTTTCTGATGAGTTCTAATAGGAACGAAACAGCCTGTCATTGTCTACCTGTGCCCCAGGGATTCCATTACCTTTGGCGTCCCTGTGTACTCAAAGATAGATGCACTACTTTGTCCGCCTGCCGCTAAAAAACCTTCTTTTCTATTTAATTATACGGACACTAAACTCTACTACTGGTACAGATAATGTTGTTTGAAAAAACTCGTTTTTAGTTTCATTAACTAAAAGTAAAATTTTCTTTTTCAGATTCCAAGGAAAATGTTGATGCTAACAATAATATTGTTTTGGTAAGTGATTTAGTTACGTAAATGTGATATTTAATTTTTAAATGAAAGAGGCCTTTATTTGGGAATATTGACAGGACGTGTGTATATAATTGATGAAATAGGTATATATAATTTGGATGAAAAATATTAAAAACTTCCACAGTAAACCAAAGGAGGTGTGAAACGTACAGTCAACTGTCAAACGAGGCCACCTGGCGATACTTAAGAAAAGCCATTGCCATTTTCGGATAGCATACGATTTGCCTCCGACTCGCCCCTCCGGCCAACTCTGTATTTGGCCCAATATTAAACGCGTACGAGAGAGATAAAAACACCCTCTCTTACTGACGCGTAAGGAAATCGGCCTTGTTTGGCCTTGCTAGATCCTCATATGTTTATTTTATCGAGAGTAAAGAATCCTATACGGGTTAGGGCACTACTAGGGTATAATGCTTTCGGCTTTGCTACCGCTACCAGATACCAGGTGGCAGCTTTTTTAAAAACATTTTTGCCTGTCGAGATATTAATTTTAAAATAATATTTTTTAAACAGTTTTTACTGTTTAAAATTTATTGTAGGTTAGGTTTAGGTCAGTCAGCCAATTAGTAAAATAAAAGAGGAAAAACTTAACGTTTTAGGTGTCTTGTATACTAAAAAACATTTTGTAAACAATATTGATAACTTCAAGAACAAAAGTGATTGAATCCTTTTCAAATAAAAAACAAAGACGTATGGAGTTTTCTTATAAGATAATTTGAGTGTTCTGTGAACATTTTTTGTTATAACTACTTCTAAATTCTCCATTTAATTAGTCGGTAAGTTTTTTCGATTTTTTTTTATATACAGGGTTTCACAAATTCGATGCAGTAGCATTGCTATCTCGGTAACTATAAGAGAGAATTTGTTAAATGGAGGCACAGTTGCATATTTTAATGCTGATCAATTTGTTAAAAAAGAAATGTAATCAATGACTTTCGGAGATATCCGAAAAGAGAAACGAAAAACTTGTTTTTATTTTTTTTATAAACATTATTTTAAAAACCAAGAGCACTTTCTTAAAGTACTTTTCAACATAATAATTTTAAATGAAACACTAATCAACATTTTTTTAAAAATTCAGATTTGTATTTAAAAAAATTAAGTTGGTATAGGTATCTAAAGAACAAACGTCGTATCTGAAAAATAACATTATTTTCTTGAAAAGCATACGAAAATTGTCTTAAGCAAGTGCTCTTGGTTTTTCAAAATATCAATATTTTTTCTTAAAGAAAATAAAAACAAACGCATTTTTTTTAACAAATAATTCGGCATTAAATAATGGTGCTTTGCCTCCATTTAACGAAATCTCTATCTCTTAAAAATTAAGTTGCCGCACCACTTTTGGACAGTAGCTTACCTGTAATAATACCGTTTGATGCTCGCTTACAGGCGACACGGCGCTGCACCGAAAAAAATGTTGGTTTTGAGTTAGGCCTCTTTTATGTAGGCCTTTCTTGTCGCTTGTCGCACGGATATAAAGAAAGCGGTGTTTTCCAAATACATTGTTTTAATGTCTGTTTAAAGGTTGGAGACAATGAAGTTTCTTGAACGGCAGTAGAGTTTTGGACTTGCATTGTCTTTATTTGTTTAGAATCACTACGTTTCAACTGGTAAGCATCTCCAGTCGTCTTCAGGTGAATACAGTATTCACCTGTGATTCTAAACAAATAAAGACAATGCAAGTCCAAAACTCTACTGCCGTTCAAGATACATTGTTTTATATGTGCGCTTTTATGCATCAGTTGCTTATTACCGCTCCCGCAGACAATTAAAAAGCATTTTCTCTTGTCCGAATATTTCCTTCACGAGATAAGACCTCCATTACTACATGATAATTTTCCTTAAGAACTCCGATGGTTTTGTGTTTCTCGCTCCACCTCGTTTCGCAGAACTTGGAAATATCCGGTATCAACTTTCTTCTCAAAATTGATTCTTGCAAAACTGTAATTATATCTTTGATGGTTCCCACCATAGACATATAAAAAAAGTTTTTTTTATGTCTGTGGTTCCCACGGTATTTCGAATTTCAGGCCGAGTATTAAGGTCATTGATCACTAGGTTCAATTTGTGCGAAGAACAGTATTTTTTTTATTTTTATTGCAGTTCGCCGACTACGTAGGTCATCTTGAACCGGTCATCGACCACAAATGTGATCTACCAACTGGGGAGTGTGAAACGGCACCTTCATCCTACGAGATATCCGATCTCATCCGGCCTGTCCGGCGTGAATAGGATGGCTAGGTGTCGATTCATTTTACACTCTTCACTGAGGCAAGAGCACGCCGTGTTCCCAAGCGGTCACCCGCCCAAGTACTAACAGCGCTCGACACAGCTTAACTTCGGTGATCTGCGAGAACCGGTGCTTAATATGTCGACAGGCCCTTGCCTGCGAAGAACAGTAAAATGTATTTTTTGCGCAGGATTGTTTGCTCACCACCTTCTTCTCCGGACATCGTTGAACAACCGTCCAAACTCAAACCAATCCATTTATTTGGATCCATCTTCTTTTATTAAACACTCATCGATGGCCTGTGCAATGGATTTCACATCCAGAGCTTTCAGCTCAACAAATCCAATAAATACTTCTTCGATTTCATTGGTTTTTGTCATGAAAATATCGCAGCCCAATCGATAATAGTTGAATGGGGAGAAATAATACTCTAAGTCAACCTTCACTAGGATATATTTCAAGAAAAAAATATTTATTTTGTTCTCTACCTGTTTCGAACGTATAATCGTTCATCTTCAGGAGAAGCATAATTCATATTGAAAAGTTATTAAGTTAAGGAGATTGTCAGTGACATCCTTATAGAGCTTTTGGGGAAATTAATTGAATAAAAAACGTTGAAGAACTTTCCTAGAAGTAGGAGAGAAAAACATACTACCAAGTTGTATAGATATAGTTGGGATAACTTTGATAATTTTTAAAAAATTCAAAGTTACGAGGTGAGAACGTTTATGTGGAAATGGTACAGAAAATGGAAACGACTTTAGTGGTGAAGCATATATATTGTTAGACGGTGTAAGAAGAAAAAATTACATGTGGTTATGGGGCAGATGTATGGTATGAAAATTATAGTTGTAAAGATTAAGAAAATGTTTATAAAAACGTGAAAGTTTTATGGAAAAGCATTGTGAAAATTTATTTTGGAGGTAGTACCTGAAGTGTTGAGTTGAAGGATTAAGAAAATTTTTTGAAAACTTTTTAAAAACGTGAATATTATGGAAAACGCATTGTAAAATTTTTTGGAGGAAGTAGGTTAGGTTAGGTTAGGTAAGAGTGGCAGACCCTTGGTTCTGACCAAACAGTCTCGCGTAGTCCTATTAGGTCCGTTGTGATACCACACGTGTTCCGTAGAACCCACCTTCATCAGATCTCTGATGGTTAGTGCGACGTAACCGCGGAAGGATTTTAACAACTCATTCAAACCAGCCACTACTGTTCAGAAATCTGCTCAGCCGTCCAAGTTGTAAGTTGCTTAGTTGCTCCAGGCTATCGAAAGATGGTTCACCCAGCGTAATGAACCTCCTTCTTGCGAGGCCAGGGCATTCACACAGAAAATGTTGAATACTTTCTTCCTCTTCCTCATCTCTGCACTTTCTGCAGAAGTCGTTAGTGGGTATTTGCATACGTTCGGCATGTCTACCGAAGAGGCAATGTCCGGTAACAACCGCAGTAATATTTCTCATGTCTTTTCGACTGTGTCTCAATAGCTCTGCGGTTCTCTTTTTATCGAATGTGGGCCACAGTTGCCTGGATGTACTACAGGTGGTCAACCCTGTCCATCTGTTCTGTGCAAGCTGCTTGGCCGTGTAGTCAATCTCCTCTTTGAACAATCCCAGTGGTTTGTTCACTGTATTGTCTACTAGATCAGCTGGCATGCCTGCGCCCTCTCTTGCGAGCGCATCGGCAGCCTCGTTGCCATCTATTTTGGAGTGTCCAGGAACCCAGCAAAGAATAACCCGATGTTCGTTGACAAGTGTGTATAGATTGTTGCGGCATCGCTTGGAGGAAGTAACTAAATTATTAACTATATGTTCCTTGAGGACCTTTGCCTTTAACTCCACATGATCAAATGACCATTTTTTGGCATATATCTTCGATTTAAACTGGACCTCGGTTTCTATCGACTATATAAAATTGGGTTAAAGAACTTTTATGATTTAAACCGAGGTCCATATTACATCGAATAAATGTGGAAAAGTAGTAGGGGAGAGGGGGGCAAGAGTAAACAGGTGGGCAAGAGTAGATAATGCAATAACATTTCTAATTAATAATTTATTCGCTGCCAATGGTCACAGTAGTGTAAACCATGTCTGTGCTTTTAGTTCTCTGTGCAACTTTGGTTTGAATTATCTCAAAAACTAAGCCAAAAATAAGGTAAATTTATTTTTAATAATATACGATATAACAATAAAGAGATAATTTAGATCGTTTAATCGCTTGTAGTAGTTTATTTTTACTTCTGACCATTTTTTTACAAAATCTTTAAAATCTAACCTATCAATTCCTGTTGGTATATAACGCCGCCAGTGGTGCGTTGTTAAAAAAGCTGGCTTATTAAAAAATGTTTGTTTTTTGGGGCAAGAGTGAACACATGTGTTTACTCTTGCTTGCCCCTTGAAAAATATGCGATGAAGAAGGGGTGGGTCGGATTTAAAATCAAAAAATAAAATGGTTAATAAACAAATAATAAAGTGGGACAAAGGATGAAATAAATGTATGTAATGGAGAAGCAGCTGGTGTATCTGGTATAAAAACAAAAAGAAATTAGTGAAGAAAATAAAAATAACTGATAAAGAGGATTATTGCGAATGTATTTATTGTAGCGTTAAATATAGTCCGTCAAATGAGAAATGGATTCGATGTGTCACCTGTGGTTTATGGTCACATGAAGACTGTACCTACAGATCTTGAACTTTTTGATGACGTTTTTACTTGTGATTTTCTCGTCCTATCTTTCTTGTTGTTTGCTCTTGTCTCATACCAGAGGGGCAAGAGTAAACTTTTGGAGTTTTCTAAATATTTTTGTATTAATATTATTTTATAGTTTAAGGAATTTATACATATATTTTTGTGTTACTGGTTTATCAAAGATTGTTCTATGCTAAGCAAGTTTATTTCACGTTCTGCCTAATAATAATAAAAAAATATCAAATCTTAAGTGTTCACTCTTGTCTCCCTCTCCCCTACTCTGCTCACGCTCGTAGGAGAAACTATTTTTATTCAGAAAGCTATATAAAATCCTTCTATTAATAATAATATATACAGGGTGATCCATATTTGTAACTTCAAATTATTAAAAAACGTAAATGCAACCATTTGTTTATTTTATAAATAATTTGCAATTTTGCCAACTTAATAATATGGATCACCCTGTATAGAAATCCAGTCGTTAACAAACAGAAACTTGCAACTAGCATTAAATAAATTCATGCTGTTACTTTTCGTTGCTTCAGGTTGTTAACTTACAAAAGCTGTATGTATACAAGTTTTTATCATTACATAGTAAATTTCTGTAAATGTAAGTTTATTTTAATTATCTAGCTTGTACCTTTAGCCGATCTAAACTATATTTTTGAATGTAAAAAACTAAATACGAGATAGTAGAGGTCTTTCCCTGATTTACGACCACCGGGATATATGGATATATATATGAATATCCCCCACTCTCACCCCCACCATATCCTCCCACTCTCACCCCACCATATCCCCCCAACCCTTCACACACATACATCCTCCAACCATACCTCTCAACACATATTCATACATATTATAACTCGATTAATATCTATGGATATATCCTCCCACCATCCTCCATAACATAACCCCACACATAAGTCCCCCCACGCTTCACACCATACATATATCCTCCTACCACACAAAAATTCAGTTAACATCTTATGACAAATATGGTGCGCACATTTTGTTCAGAACCATCAATAGCGTTTCTTTTTAAAAGGTTACGTTGTCTGGTGATATGATGTTGATGTTGGGTAGGGATATAACCTTCCACCATACCACACCCCTATATAACCTTCCACCATGTATATATCCTCCCTCATACATATTCTAACTCCATATCAATGGATATATTTTTCCACACATATATCCCCTTACCCAAAAATAATAATAATTTGTATTGGGATAACCCGTTGATTAAATAAATTATTATTACTTTTGGCTAGGGATATAACCTTTCACCGTGTATATATCCCCCTACCACACCCCTCATACATATTCTAACTCAATCAATATCAATGGATATATTATATTATCCTTCCACACATGTATCCCCCCACCCAAAAATAATAATAATTTGTACTGGGTGTAACCCGTTGATTAAATAAATTATTATTATTATTAAAAATAAGACATTGACCGGAAATATTTAATGTATCTTGTTTTTTGAAAAAAGTCATTGACAGTTCAATCTAAGATGACTGGAATTTATTAATTTATCTAATTCTCACACGGATATAATAATACTAATAATAATGTCTTTAGGTTTACCGCAATAGAGTCTTATTACATAAATGTTTTCAATATGACATAGCATGCTAATAGATTTAATACAAAAAAATAATTCTTAATGTTATAGGCAATTACATAACTATAAAATGTAATATCATTTTCCAGGTATAATTTGCTGACAGTATATAAAAAATATAATTAGTCTCTAGTTTTTATGTGTTATATAAGTCTTTAGAGTGAATGCGTACACTGGAATGTAAATCCTTTAAATTATTTTATTAGCTATTTACAAAAAGGACTTAATTAATACCACGTTACTAACTAATACAACAAAAACTAAATATGTATATTACATACCCCCTTTGATTTCACTGTTAAATCTTCCACAATTATAATAGAACACATTATATTATTATTTCACTGTAAATTATTATTAGGACACACAAGTTCATTTTATCTTGGTTAAAAATGTTATATAAGCGAGACCTTCAAACAGACGTAAAAGGAAAGTTGTCTCTTCCGTGACATTCTAAGACTAGAAGATTTCGACGATTCGGAATTAAAATATAACTTGATAATAATATTTTACTCGATTTACAAATGGAAAATTAAAATTTGGTATGAATAATATACCAGATGTCTCATTTATGAATGATCATATCTCAGAAACCATTGAACATAGAAACTCGGGGAAAAACTTCTTAATAGAAGTGAAATTCTAAATTTCTTCGAAACTTGCCACATTAAGGTACACCTTTGGTAACATCATTTTAGTAAACTTAAGTTTGATCATACGGTATAATTAGGACATGATAATCGAAAAGTAGATTAAATTTTCAAGGCAAAACGTGAAAACCAAAATACAATTCGATATAATATACCGAGTGTCCCATTATGGATATGGATGACCATATCTCGAAAACTATTGGATATAGAAACTCAGGCAAAAAATATTCGTAATTAAGGTGACTAAGAAACAATGTTGGAAATGATTTCTAAGTTCGCATTTTGCCGCCAGAGGACACAATTGAAAATTAAATATTGAAATTCTTAATTTCTCCGAAAATTGTCACATTAAGGTATACCTTTGGTAACATCATTAGAAAGCTTAGACAATTCTGCATCATGTTTGGTTTAAGCCTTATTGACATACCAACCTTAATAAGAGTTGGGGAAGCTATTGAAAGTGTAATCATTTAAATTGCTGTAACTTCTAAACGACTTATTCGATTTTAGTAAACTTAAGTTTGTTTAAAATAGAAAGATAAGTATTTTTAATTGCAGTATCCATTGGTACACGATATTTCCTAAAAAATTGTTAGAGGAACAATTTGTAAGTAATAAAAATAGTTTTTTGATTTTATCAGGATTCCAGAGGATGCAATCCAAATCCAAAAAACATGTATCATAAAAAATATTGGTTATTTAAAAGAGCACACAATCCATTTAACATCATCATTTAGTTTGTATTAGTGTCTAGCACAGTATAGTATAGTTATATAATAATAATAATAATATTTAATAATAATAATAATAATAATAATAATAATAATAATAATAATAATAATAATAATAATAATAATAATAATAATAATAATAATAATCGATATAGGTTGCTCACTAACACACAACCTCTCTAAAACCGAATCGAAGAAGAAGACCAAGTACTCGAATTTGACTATAGAGATCAAAAATATATGGAAGCTAGATAAAATAGACATAATTCCGATCATAATATCGGTGGAGGGAGCTATGACGAAATATTTCAAGCCCAACTTGGAAAAACTGGGCCTTTCAGGTTATTTATATCAACTAATTTAGAAAAGCTTCATTCTCCAAACTTGCCACATAGTTAGGAAGTTTCTAAACAGTACAGGTTAAGATGAATTTCTTCTCTGTACTGTAAATAATACCAGCAATACCAACAAGAAGGTGAGAAACAAAACATTGAAAACATTATAATATTAATAATAATAATAATAATAATAATAATAATAATAATAATAATAATAATAATAATAATAACTGGCTGGAACTGGCAATTAAATTACAACTTCTACAGGAGGAAAAAATGCCATACTACCAGTACACTCCGGAATCAATTCTGGAAAACAATAACTTCAGACTATACTGGGACCGCACCATCTTAATTGACCAAACTGTTAATCATAATAGACCTGATATTGTTTTAGTAGATTGAAGAGCCAGAAATACTACGCTTATAGAAATAGCCATCCCAAACACTAACAACTTGATTCTGAAAAACGCTGAAAAAATAGCAAAATATCGAGAACTTGAAGGATGCCTACAGAGACAATGGCAGATGAATACCGTCAGAACAGTGCCAATTATAATGTCATCAACTGGGGTGGTCCCAAAGAGCCTCCTGAAAAACATCAAAGAACTGGGACTTAACGACCAACTTTACAAGGTTCTACAGAAGGCAGTACTACTCTCCACAGCCCAAACCGTCAAAAAATTTGTGGGATCCAACAAGGACAATCGTCGCCGTGGGCCCGATAACAGGGAAAGGACCCCCACAGAGCTTAATCCTTTTGATATCTAAGATATCTGGGATAAGTGAATGTTCCCCTGCGAGGGAGTGCGAAGCCGTAAGGCTAAGTCATAATAATAATAATAATAAAAATAATAATAATAATAATAATAATAATAATAATAATAATAATAATAATAATAATAATAATAATAATAATAATAATACTAATAATAATAATAATAATAATAATAATAAATGGAAAACATAAATAGGACCGTCAATTTTAATGAAAAAAAAACAAGATTTTCACGTTATTTGTATCATACAAATGATAACAGAAAAGCAAGAGAGAATGATTATAAACAGTATATTGGATCGATACCGTTTTCAAAATAGAATAAGGTATACAGAAAAGCTGTTAAAGGATGTATTTGGAGCAAAGGGATAGAAATTAAATATACAATGAACGTGTAATTTAGTTTTTATTTTTAAAATATATACAATAATTAAATTAATTCGCTTTATTATATCCACGAATTGTGTAAATTTACTTAAACTTACTTTCTTACCCTTTCACATTTTTGGATCTCCCCAGGAAACGCTTCAAACCCAGTAAAAAATGTTCATTCAAAACGAACAAAATCAATCAATTCCAGTACAGCAATCAGAATTAATATGTAATCCTCCACTAGATACTGCATACCGTAACTAAAGATCGACAATTTATCAATGCAGACAGGTCGACAATCTAAATAAATTTGCTAACGTCATCAGACTTTTTTTATGAATTTTATTCCAGTGACTCGAACCACCATTTCGACGCTTTACCAAATTAGCCAGGACAACAATCTAAATATATATAATCAGGTCTAAGAGGTTCTTGCTCGTGACGTCAGACTTTTTTTATAAATTTTATTACTAAGGCTTGAACCATCAACATTTCAACAATTCGACTACCAGTTCGGCGCTTTACCAACTTAGTCCAGCTTTGCCCTGCTTCCTCTACTTTGACCTGGTTCGCCCCGCAGCACTCCACTCCAAGAAAGATATCGCAAAATTAAATGTATCAATAAAATATCATAACCCAAATCCTGATATCAATAAACGTACATTATTTTAAGTGTCGCACCCAATTGGAGGCGTTCCTATCGACCTTAATAAAAACAATTAGTCATTCCTTAATAGTCAGAAGCCAAATTTGATTGATTTGATCAAATAATAATGTCCCTGTACAAATAATTACCTTAAAACCAATTTTTTTAAATATTCGTTATAAAGCACGATATAGACATACATGTGATTTATATACTTGAGAAACATTTGACCCGCTCTCTTAAGCCTTAGAAATATTTAATAATAATAATAATAATAATAATAATAATAATAATACCGAATCGGAGAAGAAGACCAAGTACTCGAATTTGGCTATAGAGATAAAAAATATATGGAAGCTAGATAAAATCGACATAATTCCGATCATAATATCGGTGGAGGGAGCTATGACGAAAAATTTCAAGCCCAACTTGGAAAAACTGGGCCTATCAGGTTATTTATACCAACTAATCCAGAAAAGCGTCATCCTCCAAACATGTCATATAGTACGGAAGTTCCTAAACAGTACAGGTTAAGATGAATTTCTTCTCTGTACTGTAAATAATACCAGCAATACCAACAAAAAGCTGTGAAAACTAACATTGAGAAAAATAATAATAATAAATATATTTATTTGTGCCAAAACACGTTTCGGACTTAAAAATCAACAATAATATCTAATAAGTGCAAAATTATCGTGTACCTATCAATTTTCTTTTGGTTTCACAGCCAACTGAAGCTGATAACTTTGGAAAGGAATTTAGAAATATTGTTTGAATCCATTTAAATTAAATAACCAAATAACCATTGATGATAGTAACATATCATTTGACACAAAAAAAGATAGGATTTTGATTAACAATTTATCAGTCTTCCATATCCCACGTTAAAAAAAAAAATTTAAGTGACTTTTTTAGAATAATTTAAATTATTTTTAGAATAATTCAAATTATTTTTATCAAAAGAAGAAAATCAATGTCTGATCATAAAATACTAGATTATACAGAGCATCCTAACTATATTTCCAAATACATCTCCAAGGTAACCAGCTGGCCTATGGACCTTATGGGTACCGTGGATTGGTGAGAAGTCTGTAGCGCCGTTATTATAATTTATGTAAATAATATCAACAGTGATAGAAAGACGTATTTTTAATTTTAAAATCGTTTTAAACTTATCTAAAATCATGGCTTATAAAATTATTATAGTTTGAAAAAATATTTTTAGCGGACATCTAATGAAAATTATATAGCAGCCAAATTTCAAACAGTGTTTAAAAATATATTTTTATTCTTACAATTTTGTTGTATGTAAATCATTCTTAGTTCGCTTACATGGTATGCAGATTTTGTTTTAAAAGGAGTTTCTTATAAGGAAATAGATTCAAATTTGAACTACATAAAATATAGCATGGTCTTTGCGGTCCCCCATTTTATTTAGGTTCGTACTTACATATGTGTATATTTGATAATATTGACTGCAATATAGATAATGTTTCTAGGGTTATCAGTTAAATTGTAAAATAAATAACAAGCTTTGTTTGTTGACGTCTCGGTTAATTTGATTTAAAACGTAAACAAAAAACTACAAAATAAAGTTCGGAATTATAAATTCACTAGAAATCGAAAAACTTCCACACTATTAAATTAAAAAGAAGATGGATTCTAATATAGTACTATTAATTAAGTATGTTGAAAAATAAATAAAACCTGTAAGGAAATATGTAAGTTTATTGACAAATAATTTATTAAAATATATATTTACATATATTACAATTTTTATAAAATAATAATAACATTGATCAGAACACGACCATACCATATTTGTGGGGGTATCTTGTCATTTCTTACCATTCTTTCGAATTTGGCTTTTTTCCTCTTCGTTCGCAGCCAGGACCATTCCCGAGAGGACCTACAGCTTAACGTGGGTTCCGAACCACGATCCTCGGCCATGCGACATCCCAAGAGCTATCAACATTTGGTTTCTTGCCATTACATGACCTACTAATTGAGGGGTGTGTATCTTCTTCTGCACCCACAAGATGTCCGATCTCATCCGACCTGGTTACCGGTGTAAATGGGTGGGTTGGGACTGTTGGGAGATGATACCTTTTACACTCTTCCCAGCATTCATAAATCCGCCCAATTTCGGATATACTTTTTTATTGCACGTATACCCACTCCGAGAATCGAACCCGGGTCGCCACGGTCGAATGTCAGTAACTCGCCTCTGTGCCGCCGCAGCGGTCTTTGGGGGTATCTATTTTGTGAGTTTTATTTGTTACTACTTACAGTATCATTACCAAAATACGGCTGACACATCAAACTTAAAAATATCAATTAATTAACTAACATATAAGTTAGCTAATGATAATTTTCTGTTTCGAGATTTTTAATTGATGCTTTTAAATACAAAGATTACTTAAAATTTTGGTATTGTTAAAATGTTCGACTTTCTTTGCGACTTTCTCGAGATAGAAAAACAGCGCATTTGTGTTATGTCAACCTTTTTTTATATTATATTTGCTATGGACACCCCAAATGATATCAATTTAATGCTATGGTAGGTATCCTTTAAGATTTCTGCAAAACATTATTATTCATTACCTAAAATTAGGAAGGGAGGAATTTTTATCTAAAAAATGGTACTTTTATTTCTGGTTTGCAATATGTAAGTTCTGTTTGGTGTGCAATAATACATTACACATTTTGTCCCATTCAGTTCTCCGCTTTAAATTTCTTCGTCTGAGGAAGTCACCCTTGATATATATGAGTATACTGAAATTATTAACCAAAATTAATTAATCAAGCAAAAAGAAAAAAATTATATAATGCTTACCTACAGTTCCAGGTTTACGATGATCAATAATACATTTCACATAAACTCAGGAGCTGAGGTGCTGCTATCACTAACACCCACCCCTACCTCGCAACACATGCTATATTAAAATATAATAAATGCTTGTTAATGTTTTGAAACACAAGATTAATAACTACAATAAAAAAATACTAGAACAATATATAATATAGAAAATTAGCTATGACTGTGTACACGCTAAACGAATGGAAGAAAAAATATTTGTATTACGTGAAATATAACAGGCTACGTACTATATATATTATTATACATCTTCTCTATCACCTCGGCTCTTATTCGAACCCCATACAGCTCTCCACTATATATTTCTTCCCCATGAGAGGCTACTCGCGAAATATGTGTATATGTGAGTGAACTAAAATAATTAGCAAAAGTTAATTAAACATAAGAGAAAAAGAAAAAAAAATATATAGTTTACTTACAGTTCCAGGTTTACGGCTTCGAACCTCCTTAAATACGGCCACCGTAATTCACAGCCACTTGAATCTTGGGAGCGAACTCCTCAAAGATTCGCCAATCCCATGGGATATATCCATATATCCCAGCCTACATACCCCCCTACCACTCACCTATGAATATCCCCCCACTCTCACCCCCACCATATCCTCCCCACTCTCACCCCACCATATCCCCCCAACCCTTCACACACATACATTCTCCTACCATACCTCTCAACACATATTCATACATATTATAACTCGATTAATATCTATGGATATATCCTCCCACCATCCTCCATAACATAACCCCACACATAAGTCCCCCCACGCTTCACACCATACATATATCCTCCTACCACACAAAAATTCAGTTAACATCTTATGACAAATATGGTGCGCACATTTTGTTTCAGACCATCAATAGCGTTTCTTTTTAAAAGGTTACGTTGTCTGGTGATATGATGTTGATGTTTACAGCGTTATCAGCCTTCACCTGATATTTTCCCACTTTTCTTTAACATGAGACTATTTTGCGATTTTATATAAAAAATACATCGTTGTTATCGCAAGATAGAAGCAGTTTTTTATTGAAAATTCAAATTTTAATATTAATCACGTTATTATTTAAATATTACAGGGATATTTAATTTGGTACAAATTAATTCAGTCCTAATTTTCTAATTTATTGCATGATTGAGTTAACTTTTAAAATTTTTGGTATATATACAGTAGACAATTATTATTACATTATTAAAATGAATCCAGTTCGTCTTCACAGTATATTAGTAAGTAGAACTAATTAATGTAATTACAAAAAGTATAAACGCTATTATTTATTTAAATATTAACTTAATAAAAAGATAGTTTAAGCTGTAAATACAGTATAATCTTATATTCTAGTTGGGATTGGCGAATCTTTGAGGAGTTCGCTCCCAAGATTCAAGTGGCTGTGAATTACGGTGGCCGTATTTAAGGAGGTTCGAAGCCGTAAACCTGGAACTGTAAGTAAACTATATATTTTTTTTTCTTTTTCTCTTATGTTTAATTAACTTTTGCTAATTATTTTAGTTCACTCACATATACACATATTTCGCGAGTAGCCTCTCATGGGGAAGAAATATATAGTGGAGAGCTGTATGGGGTTCGAATAAGAGCCGAGGTGATAGAGAAGATGTATAATAATATATATAGTACGTAGCCTGTTATATTTCACGTAATACAAATATTTTTTCTTCCATTCGTTTAGCGTGTACACAGTCATAGCTAATTTTCTATATTATATATTGTTCTAGTATTTTTTTATTGTAGTTATTAATCTTGTGTTTCAAAACATTAACAAGCATTTATTATATTTTAATATAGCATGTGTTGCGAGGTAGGGGTGGGTGTTAGTGATAGCAGCACCTCAGCTCCTGAGTTTATGTGAAATGTATTATTGATCATCGTAAACCTGGAACTGTAGGTAAGCATTATATAATTTTTTTCTTTTTGCTTGATTAATTAATTTTGGTTAATAATTTCAGTATACTCATATATATCAAGGGTGACTTCCTCAGACGAAGAAATTTAAAGCGGAGAACTGAATGGGACAAAATGTGTAATGTATTATTGCACACCAAACAGAACTTACATATTGCAAACCAGAAATAAAAGTACCATTTTTTAGATAAAAATTCCTCCTTTCCTAATTTTAGGTAATGAATAATAATGTTTTGCAGAAATCTTAAAGGATACCTACCATAGCATTAAATTGATATCATTTGGGGTGTCCATAGCAAATATAATATAAAAAAAGGTTGACATAACACAAATGCGCTGTTTTTCTATCTCGAGAAAGTCGCAAAGAAAGTCGAACATTTTAACAATACCAAAATTTTAAGTAATCTTTGTATTTAAAAGCATCAATTAAAAATCTCGAAACAGAAAATTATCATTAGCTAACTTATATGTTAGTTAATTAATTGATATTTTTAAGTTTGATGTGTCAGCCGTATTTTGGTAATGATACTGTAAGTAGTAACAAATAAAACTCACAAAATAGATACCCCCAAAGACCGCTGCGGCGGCACAGAGGCGAGTTACTGACATTCGACCGTGGCGACCCGGGTTCGATTCTCGGAGTGGGTATACGTGCAATAAAAAAGTATATCCGAAATTGGGCGGATTTATGAATGCTGGGAAGAGTGTAAAAGGTATCATCTCCCAACAGTCCCAACCCACCCATTTACACCGGTAACCAGGTCGGATGAGATCGGACATCTTGTGGGTGCAGAAGAAGATACACACCCCTCAATTAGTAGGTCATGTAATGGCAAGAAACCAAATGTTGATAGCTCTTGGGATGTCGCATGGCCGAGGATCGTGGTTCGGAACCCACGTTAAGCTGTAGGTCCTCTCGGGAATGGTCCTGGCTGCGAACGAAGAGGAAAAAAGCCAAATTCGAAAGAATGGTAAGAAATGACAAGATACCCCCACAAATATGGTATGGTCGTGTTCTGATCAATGTTATTATTATTTTATAAAAATTGTAATATATGTAAATATATATTTTAATAAATTATTTGTCAATAAACTTACATATTTCCTTACAGGTTTTATTTATTTTTCAACATACTTAATTAATAGTACTATATTAGAATCCATCTTCTTTTTAATTTAATAGTGTGGAAGTTTTTCGATTTCTAGTGAATTTATAATTCCGAACTTTATTTTGTAGTTTTTTGTTTACGTTTTAAATCAAATTAACCGAGACGTCAACAAACAAAGCTTGTTATTTATTTTACAATTTAACTGATAACCCTAGAAACATTATCTATATTGCAGTCAATATTATCAAATATACACATATGTAAGTACGAACCTAAATAAAATGGGGGACCGCAAAGACCATGCTATATTTTATGTAGTTCAAATTTGAATCTATTTCCTTATAAGAAACTCCTTTTAAAACAAAATCTGCATACCATGTAAGCGAACTAAGAATGATTTACATACAACAAAATTGTAAGAATAAAAATATATTTTTAAACACTGTTTGAAATTTGGCTGCTATATAATTTTCATTAGATGTCCGCTAAAAATATTTTTTCAAACTATAATAATTTTATAAGCCATGATTTTAGATAAGTTTAAAACGATTTTAAAATTAAAAATACGTCTTTCTATCACTGTTGATATTATTTACATAAATTATAATAACGGCGCTACAGACTTCTCACCAATCCACGGTACCCATAAGGTCCATAGGCCAGCTGGTTACCTTGGAGATGTATTTGGAAATATAGTTAGGATGCTCTGTATAATCTAGTATTTTATGATCAGACATTGATTTTCTTCTTTTGATAAAAATAATTTGAATTATTCTAAAAATAATTTAAATTATTCTAAAAAAGTCACTTAAATTTTTTTTTTTAACGTGGGATATGGAAGACTGATAAATTGTTAATCAAAATCCTATCTTTTTTTGTGTCAAATGATATGTTACTATCATCAATGGTTATTTGGTTATTTAATTTAAATGGATTCAAACAATATTTCTAAATTCCTTTCCAAAGTTATCAGCTTCAGTTGGCTGTGAAACCAAAAGAAAATTGATAGGTACACGATAATTTTGCACTTATTAGATATTATTGTTGATTTTTAAGTCCGAAACGTGTTTTGGCACAAATAAATATATTTATTATTATTATTTTTCTCAATGTTAGTTTTCACAGCTTTTTGTTGGTATTGCTGGTATTATTTACAGTACAGAGAAGAAATTCATCTTAACCTGTACTGTTTAGGAACTTCCGTACTATATGACATGTTTGGAGGATGACGCTTTTCTGGATTAGTTGGTATAAATAACCTGATAGGCCCAGTTTTTCCAAGTTGGGCTTGAAATTTTTCGTCATAGCTCCCTCCACCGATATTATGATCGGAATTATGTCGATTTTATCTAGCTTCCATATATTTTTTATCTCTATAGCCAAATTCGAGTACTTGGTCTTCTTCTCCGATTCGGTATTATTATTATTATTATTATTATTATTATTATTATTATTAAATATTTCTAAGGCTTAAGAGAGCGGGTCAAATGTTTCTCAAGTATATAAATCACATGTATGTCTATATCGTGCTTTATAACGAATATTTAAAAAAATTGGTTTTAAGGTAATTATTTGTACAGGGACATTATTATTTGATCAAATCAATCAAATTTGGCTTCTGACTATTAAGGAATGACTAATTGTTTTTATTAAGGTCGATAGGAACGCCTCCAATTGGGTGCGACACTTAAAATAATGTACGTTTATTGATATCAGGATTTGGGTTATGATATTTTATTGATACATTTAATTTTGCGATATCTTTCTTGGAGTGGAGTGCTGCGGGGCGAACCAGGTCAAAGTAGAGGAAGCAGGGCAAAGCTGGACTAAGTTGGTAAAGCGCCGAACTGGTAGTCGAATTGTTGAAATGTTGATGGTTCAAGCCTTAGTAATAAAATTTATAAAAAAAGTCTGACGTCACGAGCAAGAACCTCTTAGACCTGATTATATATATTTAGATTGTTGTCCTGGCTAATTTGGTAAAGCGTCGAAATGGTGGTTCGAGTCACTGGAATAAAATTCATAAAAAAAGTCTGATGACGTTAGCAAATTTATTTAGATTGTCGACCTGTCTGCATTGATAAATTGTCGATCTTTAGTTACGGTATGCAGTATCTAGTGGAGGATTACATATTAATTCTGATTGCTGTACTGGAATTGATTGATTTTGTTCGTTTTGAATGAACATTTTTTACTGGGTTTGAAGCGTTTCCTGGGAAGATCCAAAAATGTGAAAGGGTAAGAAAGTAAGTTTAAGTAAATTTACACAATTCGTGGATATAATAAAGCGAATTAATTTAATTATTGTATATATTTTAAAAATAAAAACTAAATTACACGTTCATTGTATATTTAATTTCTATCCCTTTGCTCCAAATACATCCTTTAACAGCTTTTCTGTATACCTTATTCTATTTTGAAAACGGTATCGATCCAATATACTGTTTATAATCATTCTCTCTTGCTTTTCTGTTATCATTTGTATGATACAAATAACGTGAAAATCTTGTTTTTTTTCATTAAAATTGACGGTCCTATTTATGTTTTCCATTTATTATTATTATTATTATTATTATTATTATTATTATTATTATTATTATTAGTATTATTATTATTATTATTATTATTATTATTATTATTATTATTATTATTATTATTATTATTATTATTATTATTATTATTATTATTATTATTATTATTTTTATTATTATTATTATGACTTAGCCTTACGGCTTCGCACTCCCTCGCAGGGGAACATTCACTTATCCCAGATATCTTAGATATCAAAAGGATTAAGCTCTGTGGGGGTCCTTTCCCTGTTATCGGGCCCACGGCGACGATTGTCCTTGTTGGATCCCACAAATTTTTTGACGGTTTGGGCTGTGGAGAGTAGTACTGCCTTCTGTAGAACCTTGTAAAGTTGGTCGTTAAGTCCCAGTTCTTTGATGTTTTTCAGGAGGCTCTTTGGGACCACCCCAGTTGATGACATTATAATTGGCACTGTTCTGACGGTATTCATCTGCCATTGTCTCTGTAGGCATCCTTCAAGTTCTCGATATTTTGCTATTTTTTCAGCGTTTTTCAGAATCAAGTTGTTAGTGTTTGGGATGGCTATTTCTATAAGCGTAGTATTTCTGGCTCTTCAATCTACTAAAACAATATCAGGTCTATTATGATTAACAGTTTGGTCAATTAAGATGGTGCGGTCCCAGTATAGTCTGAAGTTATTGTTTTCCAGAATTGATTCCGGAGTGTACTGGTAGTATGGCATTTTTTCCTCCTGTAGAAGTTGTAATTTAATTGCCAGTTCCAGCCAGTTATTATTATTATTATTATTATTATTATTATTATTATTATTATTATTATTATTATTATTATTATTATTATTATTATTATTATTATTATTATTATTATTATTATTATTAATATTATAATGTTTTCAATGTTTTGTTTCTCACCTTCTTGTTGGTATTGCTGGTATTATTTACAGTACAGAGAAGAAATTCATCTTAACCTGTACTGTTTAGAAACTTCCTAACTATGTGGCAAGTTTGGAGAATGACGCTTTTCTAAATTAGTTGATATAAATAACCTGAAAGGCCCAGTTTTTCCAAGTTGGGCTTGAAATATTTCGTCATAGCTCCCTCCACCGATATTATGATCGGAATTATGTCTATTTTATCTAGCTTCCATATATTTTTGATCTCTATAGTCAAATTCGAGTACTTGGTCTTCTTCTTCGATTCGGTTTTAGAGAGGTTGTGTGTTAGTGAGCAACCTATATCGATTATTATTATTATTATTATTATTATTATTATTATTATTATTATTATTATTATTATTATTATTATTATTATTATTATTATTATTAAATATTATTATTATTATTATATAACTATACTATACTGTGCTAGACACTAATACAAACTAAATGATGATGTTAAATGGATTGTGTGCTCTTTTAAATAACCAATATTTTTTATGATACATGTTTTTTGGATTTGGATTGCATCCTCTGGAATCCTGATAAAATCAAAAAACTATTTTTATTACTTACAAATTGTTCCTCTAACAATTTTTTAGGAAATATCGTGTACCAATGGATACTGCAATTAAAAATACTTATCTTTCTATTTTAAACAAACTTAAGTTTACTAAAATCGAATAAGTCGTTTAGAAGTTACAGCAATTTAAATGATTACACTTTCAATAGCTTCCCCAACTCTTATTAAGGTTGGTATGTCAATAAGGCTTAAACCAAACATGATGCAGAATTGTCTAAGCTTTCTAATGATGTTACCAAAGGTATACCTTAATGTGACAATTTTCGGAGAAATTAAGAATTTCAATATTTAATTTTCAATTGTGTCCTCTGGCGGCAAAATGCGAACTTAGAAATCATTTCCAACATTGTTTCTTAGTCACCTTAATTACGAATATTTTTTGCCTGAGTTTCTATATCCAATAGTTTTCGAGATATGGTCATCCATATCCATAATGGGACACTCGGTATATTATATCGAATTGTATTTTGGTTTTCACGTTTTGCCTTGAAAATTTAATCTACTTTTCGATTATCATGTCCTAATTATACCGTATGATCAAACTTAAGTTTACTAAAATGATGTTACCAAAGGTGTACCTTAATGTGGCAAGTTTCGAAGAAATTTAGAATTTCACTTCTATTAAGAAGTTTTTCCCCGAGTTTCTATGTTCAATGGTTTCTGAGATATGATCATTCATAAATGAGACATCTGGTATATTATTCATACCAAATTTTAATTTTCCATTTGTAAATCGAGTAAAATATTATTATCAAGTTATATTTTAATTCCGAATCGTCGAAATCTTCTAGTCTTAGAATGTCACGGAAGAGACAACTTTCCTTTTACGTCTGTTTGAAGGTCTCGCTTATATAACATTTTTAACCAAGATAAAATGAACTTGTGTGTCCTAATAATAATTTACAGTGAAATAATAATATAATGTGTTCTATTATAATTGTGGAAGATTTAACAGTGAAATCAAAGGGGGTATGTAATATACATATTTAGTTTTTGTTGTATTAGTTAGTAACGTGGTATTAATTAAGTCCTTTTTGTAAATAGCTAATAAAATAATTTAAAGGATTTACATTCCAGTGTACGCATTCACTCTAAAGACTTATATAACACATAAAAACTAGAGACTAATTATATTTTTTATATACTGTCAGCAAATTATACCTGGAAAATGATATTACATTTTATAGTTATGTAATTGCCTATAACATTAAGAATTATTTTTTTGTATTAAATCTATTAGCATGCTATGTCATATTGAAAACATTTATGTAATAAGACTCTATTGCGGTAAACCTAAAGACATTATTATTAGTATTATTATATCCGTGTGAGAATTAGATAAATTAATAAATTCCAGTCATCTTAGATTGAACTGTCAATGACTTTTTTCAAAAAACAAGATACATTAAATATTTCCGGTCAATGTCTTATTTTTAATAATAATAATAATTTATTTAATCAACGGGTTACACCCAGTACAAATTATTATTATTTTTGGGTGGGGGGATACATGTGTGGAAGGATAATATAATATATCCATTGATATTGATTGAGTTAGAATATGTATGAGGGGTGTGGTAGGGGGATATATACACGGTGAAAGGTTATATCCCTAGCCAAAAGTAATAATAATTTATTTAATCAACGGGTTATCCCAATACAAATTATTATTATTTTTGGGTAAGGGGATATATGTGTGGAAAAATATATCCATTGATATGGAGTTAGAATATGTATGAGGGAGGATATATACATGGTGGAAGGTTATATAGGGGTGTGGTATGGTGGAAGGTTATATCCCTACCCAACATCAACATCATATCACCAGACAACGTAACCTTTTAAAAAGAAACGCTATTGATGGTTCTGAACAAAATGTGCGCACCATATTTGTCATAAGATGTTAACTGAATTTTTGTGTGGTAGGAGGATATATGTATGGTGTGAAGCGTGGGGGGACTTATGTGTGGGGTTATGTTATGGAGGATGGTGGGAGGATATATCCATAGATATTAATCGAGTTATAATATGTATGAATATGTGTTGAGAGGTATGGTTGGAGGATGTATGTGTGTGAAGGGTTGGGGGGATATGGTGGGGTGAGAGTGGGAGGATATGGTGGGGGTGAGAGTGGGGGGATATTCATAGGTGAGTGGTAGGGGGGTATGTAGGCTTGGATATATCCATATATCCCGGTGGTCGTAAATCAGGGAAAGACCTCTACTCGAGATATCTAGCAGAAGGTACTTTTATGCACTTTGGAGCTTACCGTAATATTAAATGAAATATTAGGACTAATTGGCACGAGGATTGACAGCTTTATTCTCAATAGGTACTGATAGAGTTAATTATTGATAGAGGTAAGGTCCACATATGGGAATGTCCTGATAAGCAAAGGATAACAAAGTAAGACTACAGTGGGTACCAGGACACTATTATAGGAAATGAAAAAGCCGATAAACTTGCAAGAAAGGGTTCGAAATAGGTCCAGAGCCGGCATGGGACTCCGCATGGTGTACAGTAGGAACGCGATGCCATAAATCAATTAATCAAAAGGATCAAAAGGGAACAAACAATCTACTGGAGCAACAGAGAGGGATTGAACCATAATACATTTTTCATTGGGGATCCAGACCCGAAACTAACGAAACCGCTACTTTTGATGATAAGGAATCAACTGCACTCTTAAAAATGACTTGGTATTTGGTACTAATTTTTATTTGTTCTCGTGTTTACGTTACCAAAAATAACTATTTTTATTTTTGGTTATATTTACCAAAAAATGATGCCATCAGAACAAAGAAAATATCTTGTTTTCATATTAGTTGGCAGAAATAAAATATTTTGTTTGGCTGAATTTTACTCTGTATATATCCTATTTAAATGTTACATCAAGGTTCCTACAAACTTATATTTATCAACTAGGCTTGTTGTAATAAAACATTATGAATTTGTAGTCCCAATCATTTTCTAATTTTGATTAAGATGCATTCTTAGTTACCAGAACTTTTCTTTTCAAGTAATATTATTCTTCATATGTCTAACTAACGGCATCGCTGTACTCACTTTACAACAGAGACTTAACGCCCTTGACGGTGTGTGACATATAATTCTAGTCAGGACTGTCAGGAGGTTATGTTTTGCGGTTCCGTGTCCATTTTTTCGTGTTTTGAAGGCAATAATTGACCGTGTGGACAATGGATGTGACAATATTTGGTGTAATTTATTTGTGTTTATTGTCTTTCTTGTGTACGTTCTTATTGGCAGAAGGAAGTTAAATCATAAGTAAGTAAACATTTTATTTTTTATCATTGCAGTTGTACATTAGAAAGTTTAAATGAGCTTTTTATAAAGCATGGCAAGGTGACCCGCGATAAGAAATAACTTAAAAATATTTTTTTTTTGTTTTTATTCTATGTTCCATTTCTATAAAAGAACGTCATATTGATGACTTTTTAATCTGACCAAGTATAACAAACTTCATATAGCTGTATATTTGAAATAGAAAGTCCAGGGGATGTTTTTTGTTTTTTAATAATCGCAGTTGCTGATAAGAAAATTTAAATAAGAACAATTCACTTCTATACGCAATTGAACAACCCAAAAGGTTGATTAAAATAAGTTAAAAATCTATTATTTCTATTTTGTATTTCATAAGTATGTATTATAAAAAACATGAGAGAACAAAGACATTGGAAATTATTTTTTTTAAAGACACCATAATATCCCTGATAATTTATTCCAATTAGTTTACGCATACCTAATAGAGTAGTAATACCAAGGCATTTTTTTATTTAAATGGGTACTCTAGGAAGGAGTATTTTTCGTTACTAAGTATAAATTACATATGACATTTTTTTTTAGAACTGAAACAGACTTTTTTTTAAAGTTATTTTTATCAAATCAACTTGCTAATTTTGCCATGCGTTATAAACAGTTTATTCAAACTTTCTAATGTGCAACTGCAATGACAAAAATATAAAATTTTTACTTATTTATGATTTAACTTCTTTCTTACAATTAGAAAGTACAGAAAAAAGATAATAAACACAATGTTGTGACAACATACGTAATTGTTACTCTATGAAAATTTCAAGTTTGGCCCAAATAAATGATTGCTTTGGCAATATGGGTGTATTTTTTATATTGGGCGAAAACAACGATATTGCTGTCCTCAGAGCATAAAAACAGCGTAAAGAGATAAATACCGCTCTTTTTTTTATTAAATGTATAACTAATGAATTGTTTTGTTAAAATTCACTACAAATGTTGTTATAAAATAGCTCCAGTGCCTGTTCCGGTAGCTAAGATGGACAAAATGTCCTCATCTGCAACTGTCCCTGGCGCAATTTTCTGTATGTAAAGTGGCCCAAATTTAAATTATTCAAAGGATTTGCAGCCAAAACTCATACAATCACTTAACTATGTTTTATGTTAATGCAAGAGACATAAAAATTCGATATTTCACTAAGTTGTATATCTCTTATTAATATAAATAAAATGTCCCTCACATGATCGTCCAGTCTGCAACAGCATATTTTACGCCAAATAATTTAAGATACATTTGACAACATTGCATGCCATTTAGTTTCAGTTACGTCAACTGTTAGTGCAACGAAGTGTGATTACTGGTAAGTTAACTTTTTTATGTTTTTTAAGTTTAAACCTAAAATAAAAATTATGGGAAGCATTTGTCAAAAAACTGGCGGTCTTGTCTGCAACGTCTGTTACTTTTTTAAAACGCACGGTATTAAACTATAACGTACATATTTTATTCATCTAGTTTTCGAACACACATTACCTCAAAATAAACCATATGGCATTAATAGGATTTGTAAAACATTTAAAATTCCAGAGGTTGTCCTGTCTGCAACGTCCAGTCTGCAACAATATTTGCGTGCTGCAGAATGGACATCGGCGTTGCAGAACGGACACAATTACCGATTTGATAACTTTACATATCAAAGTTAGTATTTAAAGATGATTAAACAACACATAGTGTGGTGAAATAATTAATAAAAGCTTACTTAAAGTAACGCAAAGTTTGCAGTGTTTTTTCCTTAATATACATTCTTGTTGATTAATTTAATTTGGCTTATGTTTGTTTGGTCGCGGACGATTCGCTACGAAATTCTGGATATCTTAAGTATATTATGTATGTAATTTTGTTGTATACAGGGTGCGCCAAATCTTACAAATAATTTTGTCTAAGCGAAGGGTATTGTTTGATTTTATTATGGCTATACTTCTTTTCTTTTCCTATTTAAGGAAATGTTTTGATATTTAGGGATACCTAAGATGAATGAAGACAAGAAAAAAATCTTAATTGATAAATTAAAACGAGAAAAAGAAGCGTCACTTGCAAGAAATCAGGCTAAGAAGATTGAAAAAAGAAAGAACCAGGCTAAACAAAGAAAAAAAGACGATGTGAAAATGATTCTCCCAAATATGATGTAAACTATTTACGTATATCAGTCAAGGATTTAACGAGAAAATGTAGAGTCAAACTTACCTGAATATACAATACTTATACTTTACACAGTTACAATTATTGGTACATGGGTAGCGGTAACATAGGGAAGTCTGTGGTAACCTGTATCCTGGTATAGTTTTTTTTGTAAAAAAAATCGAATATTTTCTAGGTTTTCTTATTCTTTAGGTATTGTCCAAGAGAAAGTTGAGGATATGATCACTGTAAAGTTCTTGACTAGAAAAGGCAAAACCTTTTTCTGGCCTACCAAAGATGACATACAAAGTCTGCCTTGCAAAGATATTTTATGCGTCCTAAAAAGTCCTCCTAAAAGCGTATCAAAATCGAGGCCGGACTTGTATCTCATTCCCGACGAAGAAAAGATAAACATGCTATTTGAGGCTCAAGTTTAAACTGCCAAATACTCAGTACTTATTGTTAAAGTATATTTTTGTCAAATATTTACGTACCTACATATTTCTTTTGTAAACGTATTAATAAATAAGTTGTAGTAATCTCTGTTTATTATTTTGAAAAATTGTCCAATCTGCAATAAATTGTCCCCATCTGCAACTCGTAAAATTGTGAACCCCAAAGAAAAATAAAATGCTATTGCTACTAAACATTGAATATTCTTTAATGAATATGCGCTATAGGTATAGAATTATCATATCTTACGGCCGTTTTACAAATAGTTCTATTCAAATAGTAGCTTAAGCTATAATATAAGATATGCTGCGCTTTTAAACAATTAAAAACCTGTTATAAAATATTGTGTTTAAATATTCCTAACATCTATTTTTTCCTTTGGCTTACTGTATCATGTATCAATTAAATATATAGAAAATAATACTTCTAATGTGAATATATATATATCTGTTTGATCACTCGAAAGAATGTGTTGCAGACAGGACAAAAATAAGTGATTGTCATTAAAAATTATTCACGATCAAAAAAGTTGACCATATATGTAGAATCCCATATGAAAATAATATACTAGAGTATTCACGGATTCATAAAAACCTATTTACCTTAACGTTTGAAATACTTTTTTTTTTTCGACTATTTTCAACTTTTGGCCCGATATAAAAAATACACCCATATATGTAGATTGCATCATTAACAAAAACAATATTTCCTTGAAAAAAAAATTCAATTTTCCATATTTACACATTAGTTGTGACAACTAATAGGTATGGTTAAAAAACGGGAGTACCTACCATATAATATTTAGTTATCCATATATAAAATTTCGTTGTGACAACTAAAATTTGTAGGTTGGGTTGGTTAATGTTATTAATTAGTTGAAGAGTTCAATAACGACAATTTTTTTTGGTTGTACAGACTAATTTTTGGGTTGAATCCGATTTCACGAAAATAAATAGTTGTCAGAACCAAATTTTAGTAATCCATACCATGTTATTTTTAAGAGTGTGGGACTCATCACAGATATTCTAACAGAGCATATGTATGACTATTAAGATGCACCTGTACTGAATGTGGGAAGATAGAGAAACAGGACAGTACAAAATTTGCGAGACGAAACACTGGATCGGAAAACGCAACCAAAATCAGAACCAGACCATCACATTCTCTCAACAGCTGACCTACACAAGTTAGTGCGGATTATTAAGTGAATACCATCATCAAACTAGGGTGCTTATCACAATGGGCTAAACCTGGCCGAAGTGCATCCAGCACATGGACTTGGCTTGTCCAATTGAAAATTTAATATAAAAATTTTACTAAGGGATTCACAAGAACTTCTAGTTTGGCTGATATTTTTTAGTCACAAAAAAATATTGGGGCTATTCAGAATAATTTCTTATTTTCCAATAAAATTACAAACTGTGTCCCGATATTATCTTTAAAATCTCCACTGACGCCGCCACACTTAGTTCTCGTGAAATTAGTTATTATAATAATTTGTATATATAAGAAAAAGGCATTTTATTGCCATCGTTCGACACAGGTACAACATGCGCGATGCCGATGCAGTAAACAGCTCGGTTTGTTCGTGATTACTCATAGACTACTGTTTGGTTTGCTCCTAATAACTAGTTAGGTTTTGCTGTTGTCATTGCTTTGGTTACATGTTTAAAGAAAAGAAAAGGAAAAAGCTTGGATATATTTATATTGTACTCTTTGATCTTTGTACTCCATAAAGGCTGGCAAGGAATAGTACACTTTTTCCATATACTGTGATCCCTTTTTTTGATTTTAATTACTTAGTTTTCAGCATAACATTTTCCGCGAAAATCTCGACAAAAATAATCGATCATTTGAAAGTCGAAAGACAGTTTTATGCAGATCGATTGTATAGCGTGCCTAGTGGGCCAATTTGTTTGATACATCAGGACGCGACGGGTTGAATGCAGTAACTAACCGGCTGATTCACTTTACCATATACACGGTGTGCTTTCCGAATAATAGGTATAGATTTTCTAGCTGCATTGTGTGTGAAAATTTGCTGACGTTTTGCAGAAGAAGGTAGGGATATTACTTTTTCGAAAATTTCGTTATGTTAGTTTTTCCTAATTCTTAACTTGGAGCTCTCCTTAGAGCCCTGCTTTGGCCGGAGTTTCACGACCCGACTTGGCCTGAGCCGGAATTCTGCGACGCGGCCCGGTCCGGTCTGTCAATCAAAACCGAACAACCCAGCAGGCCTGACATGCCCAGGAGGCCCAACAAGCCCTGCAGACCTGATAAGGCCAATCCTGGCAGGTCCGACAAGTCCAAAAAGCCCGAAAAAATTATTTTACAAATATTTCTTTAAAAAAAGCTTATAAGTAAATCAAGGCTGACCCGAAAGACGGGCTGGCCACAAAAGTCCGGTAGGCCCGTCAGGCCCGGCTGGCCCGGTAAGCCCAACAAGCCCGGAAAAAATGGTTAGTGCCCGAAAACCAAAAACCTTTATTGATTATTAAAGCGCGGAATATATGCACCAAATTTTTGACAAGATATGTGCATATATATGCATCCTTTTTCATAAAAATATGCAAAAATTTTGATTTTTTTTACAAAATATGCAAACTGGTATGCAATAAAATTTATTGATTTAATAGAACAAAATAGGGTGGAAAAAAATACTATGTTCTAAAAATGGTTTTTAATTGAAAAAATACACGTATTAAGTAAGAAAAACATGGTTAGATATAATTAATTCTTATTTTAAAATGGTACAAAATTAGTTTATAATTTAATCATAGATAAAATATACAAGACACAACAAATATTACACAGTTTCTCGTTTGGAAATGCTATAAAAGGCATTTATAACCAGATACTTTTCAAAATTTTCAAGTAAAAATGATTGTCTCCTATCAGTAAAAATGTGTTTATATAAAGAAAAAGTTCTTTCAACGTCTACTGACGTAATCGGACAATATTGAAGTTTTGGCAGTAAACTATAAGGCCAAGATACATTTTCGTCGGAAGATTTATTTTCGTAGATATTTTTGACTATGCTTAAAGATTTAAACCCTTCATTCTTCTTTAAAGTTACATCCGCTTTGCGCCTTATTTGATCTTCAACTTTACCCGGAACATTGCCACACCTAGCCAAAAAAGTTTCAACGGTAGCTACTAATGGATTCTCTTAAACTTAATTGTCTACTCTCTAATGATGTGATCATATCTGGTATAAAACCAAAATTAACTTTAATAAAAACTAAATCTTTAGCTACACTAGAAGTTTGTAGCAAGTCTTTACTTTGAATTACACTCTGGGCGTCGTCCTCCAAGTCCAAAATTAAGTCTCTAACGGCATCAAAATGTTCAGCGGAAAATATAGCCGCTTTAAGCCACGTTCCACATCTGGTAATAACAGGTTCTGGTGGTAAACTAACTCCAGGCAGTCTCTCCCTATACATCTGCACTCTTAGAGGGGCTTTGATGAAAACTTTTTTGACACTTGAAATCAGCTTATTTACTAAAGGAAATTCTGTTCTGCTGGTTTCTGCTACTCTGTTTATCCCGTGCAGAAGACATGTAACATGCACCATATTGGGGTATTTTATTATTAAAATCTCATTATCTCATTAAAATTGTATGGTATTGTATATTTCGTCTAACAATACTAGGTATAAGTAAGTACCTGGAAATTCCCAAAGATTAGGGTCAGCCGCCGGACCGATGACAATGGATTTAGATATCTAAGGGTGTTAATAATTTTTGGGTAAAGATGACCATAATATGCAAGTGAATGAAAAATGTGTCAAAATATGCTTTTTTTAGAAAAACTGACAAAATATGCAAAATATGCATGTATATGCAGTCTGCATATAATCCGCGCTTTATTGATTATTTTGCCGGGCTGGCCTCTATCCTTGCTCCATCGTGAAACACTGTTTTGACCGAGTTTTTTTCAAAATTAAAGGAACTGGTTGAGGTTCATCAACACCATCATTCGTGTAAAATAAACAATCTCCCTACATTCAGTTTATAGGGAAAATAACAATTTTCATTAAAGAACTATTTATGTATCTGAATTAAGGACGATGTGGTATCGAGCCATAAAAATTCTTTCATATTTTGTATACTCTAAGATTTTCCTTAGGATGAAACATATATTTCTGCGTTGCAAAAGAAAGGGTCTGTAATTTGGCGTATTATTTCTGACCTTGAGGGAGTTTACTGATAAAATTACAAGTTTATAAGAATACAGTATGACGGGGTTAAATTAAATTACGGGATAACATCGAACAATTTTGCCACTGACCAGTGGCGCAACCAGAAAATATTGTCGGATATGGATTGGTATCCTTAAGGATGGCTGGCTCAACTAATACTTAACTGTGAAGTTGGGACTCTTAATGGGTAATAAGTTTGATAAAAAAATAGGTGTAGTGTAAAGATAGTGCATAGAACAAGGACAAGAACATTTCTAGCTTTGTAGTAGGAGTCAGTAGACAAATATTTACAAGAAGGGTTACATTTTGAATAGTAAATTTAAGAAGCTTTTCTCCTAATGTTAATAATTCCTGACATAGCAAAAAGGAACCCCTATTTTGGTAGGGGTTACAAAACACTATAATAACTCAAAGAACCACTTACTCAGTGGAGTTGTTTAACGTATTCAAGTTTAAGGGTAACCTCTGCCCGCTTGGTCACTCAAGTCTTTCTAAATGATGCAAAAACATAATCCCAGAACCAGAACAGTTTTCAGCCAGTGAGTAATTGATCTTTGAAATGTTTATTTAAGTGTTAAATTATTTATTTAATTTTTGGGCGGAGTTGACTGGTAAAGCGGAAATTATTTTTTCTTGAAATTATTTAAAATAGCATCGGACGTGAGTTTTAAGGGGACAACTCTTCTTTAGAGAAAACTTTTCAAGCTTACTGATTTGATAACTTTTTATTTATTTCTTAAGACTTGCATGTTATTCGCCGTAATATACTCGTATATATATACACGGTGTTCATTTGAAAACTTCCCATCACGGATTTATCGAAAACCACTAATTAAAAGGAAAAACGCCGAGACACGTCAAAAGATGTGCCAAAGGGGACAACTTTTTAACTAAAAACTACTTCACCCCCTTTTACCCTCTGCCCCTTGGGGTCATCTCCTTAAAAATTTTAAATGACAATGGGTATCAAGTAATAGCTTGTTTAAAAGGTCTTTCAAAGTGCTTTATTTTGACGTTTGATTCTTTAAAATCGGTCGATTCGTTTACGAGAAAATTAGAAAAATCTTTATTTATCTTAATTTGTTCAGAAAACACACGAAAATATCACTTTTTATTTCAATAAGTGTTCAAAAACCAACATAAACAGCAATTCGGAAAATTATACATGACAGCAACCAAATAACAACCAGAATTTTTTTCCGCCTTCTTTTTATCAACACAGATAACATGGGCGAACTGTATTTATTCTTATACCTTGTTAGTTTTTTATAGTTGCTAAGAAAAAGAAAGAATTTAATTTGCTGTCGGGATAAAGAAAATTAATTTATTGATTCACATTTTACTTCCAAAATGGTTTACACACTAGCCGAAAAAGTGGAAATGATTCTAATTTATGGTGCCCAAAATCAATGTGCTCGGTAAACTGCCATCACATTTAACGCCAGACATCCGGAAAAGATAACTTCGCATAGGTATGTTTTGGACCTTGTTACTAAATTTACTCAAACTGGATCTGTTGCACATAAAAAACGTAATCAAGTAGAGTTTTGATTGAAGCCGCTCAAGTTGAAGTTTTGGGTCATTTTGGCCTAAATCCTAATACTTCATTATGCAAAATTGTTAATGCGACTGGTAGTTCAATAGGCTCTGTACACACAGTTGCTAAATTACATAAATTTCATCCATTTAAAATGAAAATATTGCAATAGTTAACCGAAGACGATTTCGATAGGCGAGTTGAGTTTTGTGAACAAATGACTGCAGCGATTAATGATAATACCATTCATGTAAAGAATATTTGCTTCAGTGATGAATGCACATTTTATTTAAATGGATTTGTTAATAAGCATAACTGCAGGTATTGGAGCAATGAAAATCCTCATGCTTTTGTAGAAGGGCATACTCAGTACCCCCAAAAACTTAATGTATGGGCAGGCATTTTAGGAAACAAAGTGATTGGGTCATTGTTTATTAATGGGAATTTAAATGGAGGCATTTATTTAGATATGTTGGAAAATACCATCAATCCGCTTATCACTGAAACCATTGAAAACCAAATCGAAGACGATGGAAACCCTATACTTGATGAGGCTGAAATATATTTCCAGCAAGACGGCGCTCCTCCTCACTATGTTCTTCCGGTTCGGCAATGACTAGACGACGAGTTTCCAGATAAATGGATAGGGCGAAGAGGGCCTATACAATGGCCTGCTAGATCTCCTGACTTGACGCCATTAGACTTTTTTCTATGGGCCATTTGAAATCTATTGTGTTCACTCCCTAACCTGAAACTTTGGATGAACTTTTTCAACGCATCATCGAAAGCTGCCATGATCTCCCAGAACATGTTTTTGAAAATATCCGTCAGGAATTTGAACATCGCCTATATCATTGTTTTGCCAATAACCGGCAACATTTTGAACACTTATTGAAATAAAAAGTGATATTTTCGTGTGTTTTTTTTTCTATCTGAACAAATTAAGATAAATAAAGATTTTTCTAATTCTCTCGAAAACGAATCGACCGATTTAAAAAAATCAAACGTCAAAATAAAGCGCTTTGAAAGACCTTTTAAACAAGCTATTACTTGATACCCCTTGTCAATTAAAATTTTTAAGGGGATGTCCCCCGGGGGCAGAGGGTAAAAGGGGGTGAAGTAGGTCTTGGTTAAAAAGTTGTCCCTTTGGCACATCTTTTGACTTGTCTTGGCGTTTTTCCTTTTAATCAGTGGTTTTCGATAAATCCGTGGTGGAAAGTTTTCAAATGAACACCCTGTATATTGTTTTGCTTTGCTGCGCTTTAATAGAACTATTAAAAATCTTTGGTGTTTCAGTAAATAAATAGCACACAACAAATTATAGTAATTTAACCAACAAGTACATTAATAATGGCGATTAATGATCGAAATATTTTAACGCGTGAGCGTAGCGAACGCGTTAATGTTCGAGATCATTAATCGCATTTTAATGTAAGAGTTGGTTACAATGTTTTTTCGTCGACCGTATTTTTTACTAAAGTGAAGAAAAACAGTTAACAACTTTTATTTTACAATCCAGATTTCACAATTCTACAAATACTAATGACAGCGGACGACGTTTTGGATTGACGTTTTATTATTTTGTTGATTTGTTTGCATGGCTGCCTTAAATTTTAATTACCAAAATCGTGCATTTACAGAAAATCATGCATTAATAGGGGTCATTAATGAATGATTTTGGAAAATCGTGCATTTACAGAAAATCATGCATTAATAGGGGTCACGAATGATTTTGGGAACGTTAATATCGGATGTAAATACACGGTCGACGGAAAAATAAATTAAAATATAATTTCAAATCATCTAAGCTACACGTTTCAGTCGCCTACCATTTTGATACCCGACAATATATTCGGGGGGCGGATTAGGACATTTTTTTTCTGGAGGAACATGCAGTCGGAACTACATGTATTTTATGATTTTGTATTTAGTTAGAAAGGCAGAAAAGTGCCGCAGGTGAAAAATTTTCGGTGCACGTCCACAGTTCGTTGAAAGTTCACCCAACTACTATCGAATTTCGAAAACTAAATGATTACCTCTATCCCCCTCTAACTAACCCATGGTTGGATTAAATTTAGTTTTGTGGATGTCTTTTGTTTTACTTTTTTCTTGATAATACTAGCAGGCTCATTACTTTTAAAGAAGAAAAACATTTTTTACGTATGTGAGACGATACCTATGTATGAAATACCTAGGGTTTTTTGGGTTCGGGTTTTCATGTTTAAAAATAAAGCAAATATCTTTGATACGCTCACCCCGTCAAAAATGATGATTTTTTCAGAAATGATATTATTTTATCAAGCGGAGATTACGAATCTGAGAGCCTTTTTGTTCTAAATGCTTAGGTTTTGAAATATTTCTTGTTAAAGTGCCGTATTGTGTAAAGGTTAGGCTATGAATTCATAATGAAGCATTCTCGTTTCTTCCCGCGCTATTTTTTTATTGTATATTATATACACAGACTTCTTTAATAAAAAACTAGATTTTTTTTTACTACCTAAGTAGTAGTAGGTAAGTAAAAATTTTTCTGTTTTTCAATTAAAATTTTTACTTTAATTTTTGTCTTAAATATAAAATTAGCTGAGCCTCGCATGTTTCGTCAGGGAAATGCATAACAAATTGTGTTTTTGAGTGATATTCGCAAAAGGTAGCGGAACTGTGTATATTTGGCAGTGGCGGCTCGCGGTCTTAAAAAATGGTGAAGAGCTAGGTATAGAGTAGGTACTTAAACAAACATTGACTAAAAACCCTTGTAACAAAACGTTTCTCTTATCCTCATCTGTCCAACGACTGAATGGAGGTTCCAACAAATTACAAACTATGTCATTAACTAAGTAGGTACGTACACTACTGAATTAACTGAAAAATAAAAACAAAACTTTTTAATCATACAGTAAATCACGTAAAAACGATATCTATAACCGTAAGTTTCGCGAAGCCTCAAAATAAATACCTTAAGGTTAGGCGAACCAATGCTAAATCTTTTTTCAATTTGCCATTCATCATAATGAAAATTGGCACATGCTGTTTGCGTCACTGACGTCACGTAATCATAGCCACGGTGAATATCAAAGCCATGTCGGGCGTTGGGTCTTCACTTGGTTTGAGCTAACGGACACGGTCGGCTGGGCCGCGCCAAAATGCACGAGTGTTTATAATTATTGTCCATCGGAGTTAACTGTGACACTATTATGCATAGCTGCATTTGAATTAAATTAATATTATTAATTCGAATATAATTATTTTTTAAAGGGCTAAAATGGTAGCTGTATTGGTACATTATTTTATTTTTTATTTTTTGGTTTTATTTTATTTTTTGGTGAAGAGCCCCTTCACCTACTTCACCTGACGAGTTTTCACTGATATTTGGTTACTTTGTAATTTACCGCTGTGATTGGTCAGTCTTGTATCCTAACTGGGATGGATATGAAATTATATCTGTTTAGTTAACCGGAATCGCCCACTTATGTATATAGTGTAAAGGAAATAGCAAATATCCATGTGGAAGTAAAAAAAATATTTTTTATTTACAGGCAAACTTTAAACTTATCTACTAACTACTGCCGTTAGTTTTTTTCCACATATTTTAATATAGCTTGTTTTTCAGTATAACAATAGACCAGTGACGGTTTCTTAATGATAGACATAGAAATTTAATTAAGTAGGTATATTTATTACATATTAAAACATCTTTCCACGTTTCATTTAAGAATTACTACAATGTGCTGTGCGAGAAAACTTTTTTTCTATAAATATTTATTAATCACATTGTTATTTTCTTTTACATTTACAAGTGGTAGCAAAATTTTGATGTTTATCCATTTTAACCATATGTATCTATTGTCTAGTTTAAAAACTAACTTGTATATTAAAGTTCGCAAATCGCACTGCTTGACCCAGTGGCGGCGTCAGGATTTTTAGTATGGGTGGGCCCGATGATTTTTGAGATTGGCACTACTCAAATCAAAAATGACTTTAAAAAAAAAGTTGCCACCTCCCCAACGCTATATAACGTCCACTCTTGTTCAAACTGACGTAAAATTGTAAACTCCATGAAGCACTAGCCAGGTAAAATAAGAGCCACAAATATAGCATTTTTATTTACGTTTCCGTCTTCCGTAAAAAAAATTAAGCAACAATATCACTTTTTGATATTACACAGAGATGTATTAAGTAAACTTATACAATTAATATTACATATAAGTAAATACTTAAACCAGTTTAAAATTAAACTGGTTTAAATTATATCCTACCTTTTATATTAGAAAATATACTTTAACACTCTTTTATTTCGTTCTCTGCTTCAGAAATGATCAAATTACCACTTTTATCAACACAATAAAACTAACGATAGACTTATGAAGTACAGTAAAATACAAGTTAAACTGTAAATTTCCATAATATATAGTGGAAATTTACAGTTTAATTTGTGTTTTACTGTACTTCATAAGTCTATAGTTATCCACCTAGTATCGGCTGCATCTATGAATAAAACTAACCTTTTAAAATGTAAAATGTTCCAGTATGAATTTTAAAAATATGTATCTGTAAATAATAACAGTCAATGTGACTACAAGAAAGCCCTATTTAATTTATTCTAATAAATATTTTATTGGCCGTCAGAGCCCCTTTTTCCATGTCTCTGGAGACTTTTTTAGGGTCTCCGTGTGGTGAGTGCACATGCGAAATTTGAACAATTTTTGGACTAACCGATCTTAACTTATTTGAATAAGATTGCAGTTGGTTTTTCATTGGAATTTAACAGCACACCAGCATTGTTTGAACTTGTCAACCTGTGATTTGTCATTGTCAAATGTAATTTGCAAACAATAGGCTTTTTAAAAATCTTTAACAGATTTTACACTGGGTTTAAATAATATTTTTAAATAACACGAACATTATTTTCGAAACGGATCTTTTAATAGAAAACGAATTCTTTTACTTAAAATAAAACTTATTAAATAGTACTAAAATCATCAAGAATTGCTAAAAGAGGAAGAAAATAAGAGGGTGTTAAAAAAAACAATTGTTTATAAAAAAAATAATAATTTTATTTTAAGAAAACTGTACAATCGTTTGGAATATTGTAAATTCTTAATTAAATTTAAATTTTTTAATTAAAATTCTTAATAAAAAATTAATTAAGTTGGTTAGAGATGCTGGTATGCTCAAGAGTGTCTAACAACGACACAGAGGTCGCTCTGTGCAACATCTTGCTGGTGTGTTCCACCAAATATTATTTTTAATTTTTAATTTAATTTAAAAAAAGATTACACTGAATCAAATTTATTTGAAAATTGTTGTAGCGATACCAGTGTTATAAACACTGATTAGATTCTATGATAAAGAATGTATAATCACCTTTGTATAGTTACTTAAAATAAATATTAAAAAAAAATACTGCTTAAAGCAGTTTTGAGTTACCCATTTCTTTCGTCGGATCCTAGCTCTACTGATGAGCCATAATACGGCGAAACGCGTCTAGGGATGGATCTGAAGATTATTTTTTTAAGTGGTTAACATAATCATATATAATGGTAAGAAAAAATTATTTTTTAACTATTTACAATTTGAGCAAATTTAAATGAAACATTGTAGACATAAATGGCTATTTTACATACTGAACAGACATAATTGGTTGTTGGTCTTTTTTTGGGGGACACATTCCAAATCACTTCCTTTTCTTTTGCACTTCATTTTGTAGAGTGACTTTAATTGCAAGAAGTTCTGCCGCAAGATTTAGAATATGCCCAGGAACATTATTATTGTAGATTCTTAGCTTCATATGTGGTGAATATCTCAATTTTATGATTATAGTGTGTAACAATTTCTTCTATAATTTCAGCTGTGAAAAGGACCTCCCAAGAATCTAAGCCACTAGTAGGACGAACTAACCTTGCTGGATCTTTCAGACCAGGAAAAACCGTTACAATATTTTCCTTTGTACTTTTAGTTCTTGATGGTGGCTTCTTTGACCATTTCATTTTGTCTTTGCCGTAGTAGTAATTGGAAGAATGTTCTTAGTTTTCTGTTGAGACAATAGATTCTACTACTATTTCCGCGGCTTTTTCTTCTATTTGGTCTAATTTATCTTTGGATGGACGCCATTCGATATCACTAGTCGAATCATGATCACTGAAAATCTCATGATCACTTTCTTCATGATCATTTTTTATCTGCCCTCTTAATTAGTTCAATTCCTGCTTCTGCTTCATTGATAGCTACTGAAAAATGTTCTGTTGACTTGGGCTCTCAGTATCTTCTAAATCATTTGTCCAAAAGTCTACAGATTGAAATAGCGCATCTATTTTCTCATCAGATAATTTTGTTTCACAGCTTGCCATTTTAACTGAAACGAAATTAAACTTTTACTATAAATCTACGCTTTAGTGTTAATACCAAAAGCTTGTAAAAATAATAATTTTATAAATATTATATACCTATTTTATATTTTACTCAAAAGTCGCACTAATACTATCACTGGGTCTCTGAGACCCTGATGCGTCTATTACTTACGCACGGCAAAAAACAATAGCACTATTTCACCAGCATCCAAAGGTAGACTAACTGTCCTGCACATTCACGGGACCAAGCAGCTAAACAATGCTTCAGTAAGAAGAGGTAGTGTTAACGGCTATGCCATTGGTCTCTCTGACCCGGCTTATAGTAGTTAAGGGTTAATTAAATGTTAAAATAAACCGACACCCAACAAAAACAAATAATATCCGTTAAAGATGGTTAAAAAGCCTATTGTTTGCAAATTACATTTGACAATGACAAATTACAGGTTGACAAGTTCAAACAAGGCTGGTGTACTGTTAAATTCCAATGAAAAACCAACCGCAATCCTATTCAAATAAGTTAAGATCGGTTAGTCCCAAATTGTTCAAATTCCGCATGTGCACTCACCGCACAGATACCCTAAAAAAGTATCCCTACAACCCCACTCCAAAGTCAACAGGGGAGCAAATATTTGGACTGTTTGAAACTTGCATGAGATTTCCTATTTCCTGTTTCCAACCATGATGCACCACCCGGTAAGTAGATACAACAAACCGTGGGTGACAATCTGTCTGCCTGAATCGACCCAGTTCACAAAAATCTTCAAAAAAAAAACAGCAATAAAAACCAAAACATTCCAGTGATCCCACCTCGCGGTATGACACGGCTCGGCAAACGAAATTTGCATTTTTTTATCCCCGTCACATGTGAAGTGTCTAACTAAGCGATATCAATAGTCTATACGAGTTGTTAGTGTTTTAAAATCGCGGAAAGTAAAAACGTGTCTCGTAGGTCGTGGGAATTTCGCGATTATTTCAAACTTTTACCGCCTGCTATTAAACATAATTTAATTCGCTCGTGTTTTGATCGCGACGTTGTACAAAAATGTAAATAAATAATGGTTATTCGTGTAGATATTTTGTTAATTTTTGTGATAATAGTTTAGTGCTTGTGGTCAAGTTTAATAGTTGCATAATGAGGATTACATATTATTTTGAAATTTTGATAAACTATGGGATATATTAAGATCTATTTATTGTAAGTAAATAAAATAAAAAATTATATACTAGGAACAGGGTGAGTCAACAATGGAGTAAAGTTCATTTTGTCCTTTATCCTAAGAATAAGACAAACATTCGAAATACAAAAAATATAGAGATCATTGAGGTGCACATTTTAAAATTATACTGGAGTATACGGGGTGGCCCAAAAAAACGTGGCGAATATAACTCAAATTTTTTTAAATTGAAACACTATATTGTATTATTTTCTAAATCCGCTAAATTCTACGCTTATTTTGTATGAAATGTTATATGTCCAAATTTAAAAGTTTTTGAGATATTGACGTTTAAAATATGGCATTTTCAGACTTTGACAGGCTGTAACATTGGAACGGTTCATTTTAGAGAAAAATGGTTTTACTATCATTATATATTATTCTCTATCTAAAAGCTACAACTTCCGTTTTAACATGGTAAACTGTAAAACCATTTTTTTGGTTTAACATGTTAAATCGAAGGTTGGTCTCTTTGGATAGAGAATAAAAACTAAGGCAGGAGCGTCAAAATAATTTTTCTCTAAGATATACCGTTCCAATGTTACAGCCTGTCAAAAAAAATGCCATATTTTAAACGTCAAACTCAGAAACTATTGAATTTAGACATTATGACATGTACAAAATAAGCGTAGAGTGTTGTGGAGAATCAGATAATAATACAATACATAGGGTGTTCCATTAAATAAAAAAAAAGTTATATTCGCCACGTTTTTTTGGGCAACCCCGTATACTCCAGTATAACTTTAAAATGTGCACCTCAATGGTCTCTACAACTTTTGTATTTCGAATTTTCATCTAATTCTTAAGATAAAGGCGAAAATGAACTTTACTTTATCGTTGACTCACCCTGTACATATAATTAGGGCCTCAATATCTATATAATAATTAGGTACGTTTATACTAAAATTATACGTGGAAAAAAGTTTTTTATTAGGTGCTTTAAATTTTCTTTCATAGCAATTAAATAAAGACTTAAGAGTGAAGTCTAGTGATGCCTTCGCCCTTCGTCATTTAATGTTTGATTGTTGATTGAATGCTTGAATGTTGATTCCATATTTCTTATCATTTTCGCTTTATTCAAAAATGGGCAAAATACCCGTGCTTAAGTAGCAATTACCTACAGTTTTAAACTAAAGAAATTTTGATCACAAAAAACAAAAACTTGTCCATTCTTCTTTTTCTGCCTTTATTACTTTATAAATTCAAACATGTTTAACTTTAAATTGTAGGTAATTAAATATGGGTCAAATATGGGTATTTGGCCGATTTTTGGATAAAAGGAAAAGTAACGAAATGGCGAATTCGTCACTAGACGTCCAACTTAAGAAACTATGAAGTTATTTTGTTTTTACAAAGCTCTTAGGCGAGTTATTACTTAATTCTTTTTTTTTGATTATTAATTCATTTTTGTTTATAAGCGTACTTACTTATTCATTATAGGTAGGTATTATACAGGGCGTACTAATATTAGTGCTATTAAATAATAGTTCTTAATCGATTTACTACAACAGCGAATACAAAAGTATCGTAAGAAAAGTTGTGCGTTTGTACACACACCGACAAATTAACGAATATGTATTATACGCACACCACTCCAAAGTTGATGATTTTTCAAGAATAATAATTTTGGGGCGTAACGATTTTCGGCGGTCACGATTAGTTTTTGGGATATTAATTCTTGAAGTTCCTGTTTATTTTATAGCGTGCAATGACTTGCCGAGGTCGTAGGTGATGTACCACTTGCCAGCCATTAAAATAAAAAGACATTTGGTTAGGACTTACCTACACTTTTTTGTGCAATCATTTTAACATAACAGCATTACAGGGCACGAAAGCAAACCAATAAAAACACAACGTACCCGCTATAGGTGAGAAAGAACATAAACAAATGTCAGGGATTTTTATATTTAGGTTGGGGTCTCATAAATCATCAAAAAATCCCCAGAATTTCGCTTGCAATTGCAATAAAAATAGGGTCGGAGTTATATTTCTTGCAAGCAATACAAATTGCGCCAGCTGATCACTACCCTGGTTCTGCGCATACTCCCGGGCAATCTTTTCTTGCGTGAAAGAAAAATTGCAAACTGTAAAGCGGCCTATAGAAGTTAAGTTTCTGACGGAAAATAACATTTATACGTATTTCTCATATAAAAATTAGGAAAAAATTACTAAAATGGGTTATGTTCCATGGAGTTTGGTACTTTTTTCACCTAAGACAATATAAAAACAAATTAACAATCAGCCTACTTAATTCAATATACGAAGAAATTTAGTTTACTAGAGAGTATTTTTAAAATCAAAATTTTGTTGAAAAATCAACAAAAATTTTTTGTGTAAACTTTTTTAACTGTGCGGAAGTTTAATTGTCATTGTGTAACATAAAAATAGTGATTATTTGCAATAAAGAAGGAAAATTGAAAAATTTTGCGGCAGTGACATAACCCTTAAGAAAAACAACATTTTAAGAATAAATAAGACGAAAACTGAGCGTGCCCGTCGAAAATCGTTTTCAGATTTGTAATCTACGCCCCAAAATGTATTATTCCTGAAATTTTTTTGGAGTAATGTGCTTATAATAGGTAATTACCCGGAATAGTAATGATCGGGAGTGTCTGTGGTAAGCGTGTCTCTTGTACACTGCGTCTGGTATACAGGGTGTTACAAATTCGTATGCGTACGATATCAAGAAGATACAAAGATGGTTAAATTGAGAAAAAGTTGCTTATATATTGGGACCCAATAACTTGGTAAAAGAAAATTATAAATATTCCTTTGAAGACATCTGAAAAATCATAAATTTTCACTTTTGATTTCTAATTTAACTCCTCTTTCATGGTCATTTTTTATGTTCTACTAAACTGCTGGACAATTGATTTCGAGCAAGAAAAATTTCGCCTAAATTTAACAGTTAATATTTTCTGAGCCAGATATGATATCAACCTACGGGTTTGAATGGTTGATAGTCTCATCCCTTGGAAAATAATTGTCAATGTTGGATTTTCTTTAACTGTTAGAAAATTTTATATACAGGGTGTTAAAGAAGACGATGATATTTGTTCCAATTTTAATGACGTGTAACTTTTACAATATTAATTTTAAATTTTATCACTCTACGTTAATTGAATTACTGGTTCATAGCAAGGAAAGTAATTTGTCAAATTTTTGATATTTGCTATATTTTAAGAAATACCGATTATTTTGGAAAACATTGCTTTATTTCAACTTATTGGTATATAGATCTCACTGTGCGTTGTATCGTGCAAACTTTGCGAGCGATTATTATGCTCAGTAGCTTGATTATATTCAGTAACAATAGTTGTACCTAAATGTTATGATGTATAGTGGCGCACTTATAAACACCTATATGTCTATGATTTACGAGTATCTCAAAATGTTTCACGATTGTTTTATATTGGAAAGTACTCGCCCATAGATTAGGTAAATTTTTTCTTATTTTTTAGTTTTTCATATCTCACTACAAGTATACAGTGTGTCCAAAAAAGTATGCAACATATGTAAAAGTTTTTTATTACCGATTTCTCAGAAAATTTTATGCATATTTCACATTTCACCTGCGGCTAATAGTAAGGGAGCAAATGCCATTTTTTCGAAATTGCATTAAGAGTAAAGTACCTTAGTTATTAGAAATACTGCAAAATTTTATATGGAAATGTTATTGCAAATTTAAAACATACATAAATATGAAATTTGAGTTACGTGTCTCAATTTTTATTTTATTTTTTCTAATCTCTAATTTCCCCTAAACGGTACGCCTCTGGTCGATTTTTCGTTTACAAAATTTTAATATATTTATCAAATAACTTAAACGTGGGTTTATAATAAAAATGCATTAAGTAGTTGCAAACTTTTAAAAACTTTTCAATGAACCGGGTCGGTTTAGATATAAGCATGTTGCACGCCTACTTAAACACATTTTAGCCAACTTCTGTTCGAAACTAAATTATAATTAAATTCAACCCTATTCATAGTACTGGAAATAACTACTAATTTATTTGTCATTATAAATAAATAAATAATTACGAAATTTGAGTATTTGTCTCAATTTTTAATAAAAAAAATTAGAGATTAGAAAGAAAAAAAAATTGAGACACGTAACTCAAATTTCGTATTTGGGCTATGTTTTTAATTTGCAATAACATTTCCATATAAAATTTTGCTGTTTTTCTAATAACTAAGGTACTTTAATCTTAATGCAATTTCGAAAAAATGGCATTTGCTCCCTTACTATTAGCCGCAGGTGAAATGTGAAATATGCTTTTATAGTTTCAAGGCATGCACCAACTTTTATCAAGAATAAAATTTTCTGAGAAATCGGTAATAAAAAACTTTTCCATATGTTGCGTACTTTTTTGGACACACTGTACCTATATATAGTGTGTTTACAAAATTTTAACAAAGATAATTTTTTTAATTTAATATTTTTGGAAAAAATGTATTTATTAATTTCTAACTTTCTAACACTATTCCTAAAATTAAACTTACATTGAAAGAGACTTTTTCAGTATAGCTGCCGTCAAACCAAGCCCCGTCCATCCGAGGATGGCCTACAAGGTATTAATCCCATCAAAATCAAACTAGCGTTACTTAATTTTAAGGATCCCCCAATCGTGAAAAATTGTGAGATACTCGTAAATCATACACATATAGGTACAACTATTGTTACTAAACATAATCAAGCTTTTCATAAGGTATAATAATCACTCGCAAAGTTTGCACGAGACAACGCACAGTAAGATCTAGCTACCAATAAGTTGAAATAAAGCAAGGTTTTCCAGAAAAATCGGTATTCCTTAAAATATAGCAGATATCAACAATTTGACAAATTATTTCCTTTGCTATGAACCAGTGATTCAATTGACGTAGAGTGATAAAATTTAAAAATATTATTGTGAAAGTTACACGCCATTAAAATTGGAGCAAAAATCATCGTCTTCTTTAACACCATGTATATAAAATTTTCTGACAGTTAAAGAAAATCCAACATTGACAATTGTTTCCCAAGGGATGAGTCTATTAACCATTCAAAACCGTAGGTTGATATCATATCTGGTTCAGAAAATATTAACTGTTTAATTTAGGTGAAATTATTCTTGCTCGAAAGCAATTGTCCAGCAGTTTAGATGGCTTTATTAGTTTCCAAACTTGACGGTTCGTTCTTTGGATCCATTGTCAAGTTACTTTTTTTAAGTACGGACTTTTTTTATCGGATATCTCCAATTGTATTTGAAATATTTACAATTGTCTTTAACCAAATTATTAAGCCCTAAAACACGTAACTTTGCCTCAATTTATTCATTTACCGAGCCATTTTCGTATCTCTTACCGTTTTTGCAACACCCTGTATGGTGCGGTATGAAACATATTTAGTGTTTTGCAATCTTTTTATTCGCACTATTAGAACACCTTGTGTAATATCTACAGGTTAGGAAAAACAGCAATAATATCATAGCAATGTTGTAACAGATTTAACAAAGTTACATTTTTCTTATCAGTGAATATCTGTGCATAACATTTTCTCCTGTATCAAATAACTCAAATGTTTGTTCTGATTTATCGGATGTAAAAATCACACACACACAAAAGTAATTAAGACACCACTTACAAAAACAATTGATTAAATAAATATAAAGGGTGTCTCAGATAAGGATGCACTCTACAGAGATCTCGTAAACCATTTTTTTTATGATAAAACACCTGCACTGTAGGAAAAATCCTTTAAGGCGCTCTGGGAGCGGTGCGTGTGCGAAGAAAGCGATTAACGTTGGTCTTGAAACGTTGAAGATTGTATTCATTGGGAAACACGACCTCAGGAAGATCATTCCACAAAGATGACGTTCTCCAGATGAAAGAATTCTTGAACAATGAAGTTCGAGGAGTACTAAGCTGAACAACATATGGATGAGCGGCAGTGGTTCGCCGTGTATTTCTGTTTTGCATTGCTCTAGGTGGAATCAAGTGGGCAATGTCAGTCGAACACCTGCCATGGAAATATCTGTAAAAGAGAGCCAAATCACCAACCTGTCTTCGATGCTCCAGGCTATCGAGGGTCTTGGTCAGCTCGGGATCGCCGATCAGACGAACGGCTCTCCTTTGAATGGAATCCAGTAGCCGAAGGGTGTGCTTGGGTGCAGAGCTCCAGACATGAGAGCAATATTCTAATGATGGTCGAATCTGGGCTTTGTAGAGTGTCAAAAGTTGATGAGGTGTGTACAACCTTTTGGTGCGGAAAAGTACACCAAGTTTCTGTGCAGCTGCCTTGTCAATTACGGTAACGTGATCATGCCAAGACATATTACCTCCCAGATTGACCCCCAGCAAATTAATAGACGGTGCCAGGGGAATTGCGTGTCCTGCCATGACTATATCCGGTTCTGCAATGTTAACCTTTTTGGAGAAGACTGCTGCCTGGGTTTTCTTAGCATTAAATTCGACTTGGTTACTGTCACCCCAAGCCAAGATTTTTTCCAGGTCATTGTTGAGGCGTAATACTTCATGCTGCCTGCGAAGATGTGCGTCGGCAGCGGATGTTTGGGGAGTCAAGGTAAAAGATGAGACAAGTGTGCTATCATCAGCAAAGCTATTAATTGGATTTTGGGTTTTCACTAGAAGGTCGTTAATATACAGTAAAAAGAGGGTAGACGACAATATGGACCCTTGAGGAACACCGGCATTGATGGTGAAGGTGTCTGAGAGAAACCCGTCAATCGCCACTTGCAGAGAACGGTTCTTAAGGAAGCTGGTTAACCATAAACAAAATCCATTAGGCATACCGTAGGATCGCAATTTACTTAGAAGCCCATCGTGCCAAACACGATCAAAAGCCCTAGAGATGTCCAGTGTAACAGCCCGGGATTCTCCATGATGTTCGATGGTGTTGCTCCAAAGATGGGTGACATATGCCAGAAGGTCACCTGTTGATCTGGACTTACGAAAACCGTATTGATGGTCCATATAAGATACAGGTTGAATTAGAAAAAATTGCGCTCTGCTAAATTCTGCAACATTGTGTTTTCAATTTTAAATAACTCCGAATCCTTCCGAAAATATTGGGCAAAATCGAATTTTCGCGATTTCGTTTTTATTTTTTTCTGACTCTATTTAACGAGATATATTAAAATAAAGTTTACATTTTTAATACAATTTTTCTCCTCTACAAGTTGGTGTAATTGTTTTTCCAAAACGATCATCCACTTTGCTTTTTTAAATAGTCGGGAAAATGTGTTTTATTGTTTTTAAATTCCTCTTCTTCTTTATAATTCAACGACGTGTCACACCTAGTATTAATAACATTTTTTGGCCTTAAAAACCCATTATCAATAAGAATAAGTACAAAATCATCTTTTTTTGAAAAGTGTTTCATGATTGTTATTAAAAAATCGAGTAAAAAACTCTAAAAAAACACAAATTTTAACTTTAAAGAAATAAGACTAAAGTTCATTTTGCACTTAACGATTTCATTTTTTAACCTGTACTTTGGCAAGTATTTATAATTTATTTAATCAAGTGCCTTTAAGAGCCTACTATACAGTTGAGACAGATGAGAATTAGATTAGGTTACGGAGATTACAAAAAAAAAAAATAGTTTCAAAAAGATGAATTTGCACTTATTCTTATTGATGATGGGTTTTTAAGTACGAAATGTGTAATTAATACTAGGTATGTCAAGTTATTGAATTATAAAGGGGAGGGGAATTTAAAAATAATAAAATAGAATTGGCCGACCGCAAAGTTGTTGATGGTTTTGAAAAAAGGAAAAGTCGGATTAAAAATCTACTTACACCGACTTGTAGAGGACAGAAAATGGTATTGACCATGTAACTTTTATTTTAACAAATCTCCTCAAATAGAGTGAGAAAAAAAAACAAAAGCGAAATCGCGAAAAGTCGGTTTTGCCCACATATCTTCAGAAGGATTCAGAAGTTAGTAGGGCGCCACTTTTTTATAATTAAATCATCTCTGTATCTTATATTGTTCACGAGATCCCTATAGAGCGCATCCTTCTCTGGGACACCCTGTATATTATTATGTATTCCAAAGAATTTAAATATACTTACAGTATATCCATGAATAGTTAGAAGAGGACAAAATGGACCAAAAAGTTAAAGATACGGAACAAAGTCATTTTTTATAAACGGTTTTGCTATTAAAATAAATGAGCTTATATACGTTATGAAAAATTCTTCTTTTTATACAAAAAAAATTATACGAAAACGTGGTTTTGTGTAGGAGTAAATATACCTACCTTGTGGATCATTTTCTACCAAAAAAACAAATATTAAATAAGTACGTTAAATTAAACCGTAAACCAAAGTACAAGATTTCATAAATTTTTTTTAAATATTAACAGTAATCAGTTTTGTCGCATTACTTTTAGAAATTCCTAACTATTTTCTCTCACCTACATTTATCCAAACCAAAATACGAGTTCCCATAGACAACATAATATAAAACTTGAATTTAGACGCCAAGTTCACCTTAATTGTTTTATTCGTAAAACATTTTCTACCAAAAAAACCTGATTATCTATATTATATTAAAAACATTCAATATAGAATAAGTCACAACATGAATACTAGAAATCAAAATAATTTAGAAATACCAATACATCGTACACAAAATATAAAAAACCTCTTTTAAATATCATAGTTCAATAATATACAGGGTCCTGCGCCTCACCTCCCGTCTTCTGTAGCTCACTTATTAATTAAGTTAGGACTATGACGTTTTGTAGGCTATACCTGTATCCTAGGGCGCATTTCAGGAAAATATTTTTGTTTATACAGGGTATTTCAAAAAAGTGTGACGTCATAAGGATATGTTTTTTTAGACTACATGACATATATTTTCTTACTTATTTGGATGCATCTTGTAGTTGCTTACATATCCCTCAAAATTTTAATGAAATCGGTTCAGTATTATAGGCGAAAAAAAATAAAAACTAAAAAAAATCAGTTTTGCACCACTGGTTTTAAAAATTAATAAAAATTAAAAATAATGTCTCGTTAATAAAATTATACAAAGGAACTTAATAAATAAGGTCTCACAGTTTTGCTAACCAAGTTTGATTAATACGAATTGTACAGGGTGTCCAAAGTTTAGTGTCAAACTTTGCAAACTTTAAAGCAATTTATTTTTCTTATTTCAAATTGGAACCCCTGTATATTATTATGTCATTCTATGCAGAATTAAAATTCAAACATTTATTCTAATTACAACCCTATCGCAATTTCTAATGCCTTTAGACTTATTTGCAGAAAACTCATTTTATCAACTATTCCACCAGTCATTATTATATAATAAATATCAAAGGTGGCTTTGAAAAACAATTTATTGATATTAAAGTTTACTAAAAGGACAAATAAAAATTCTTTTAGCATGCTCCTAATATGAAAATTATATCTACGAGCTTTTCTTGGTTGTATTCCATTACAAAAAATAATATAGCTTAAATAATTAATACTAATCTTATAATATTTAAAATTATAAAATAACCAAAGTCAAAATGGGCTTTTGTCTCTTTAATAAACTTTTATACCAATAAATTGTTTTTCAAAGCTACCTTTGATATTTATTATATAATAATGACTGGTGGAAAGGTTGATAAAACGAGTTTTCTGTAAATAAGTCTTAATGCGTTAGAAATTGCGATAGGGTTGTAATTAGAACAAATGTTTGAATTGTAATTCTGCATCGAATGACATAATAATGTACAGGGGTTCCAATTTGAAATAAGAAAAATAAATTGCTTTAAAGTTTGCAAAGTTTGACACTAAATTTTGGTCACCTTGTACAATTCGTATTAATCAAACTGGGTTAACGAGACTTTAGGACCTTATTTATTAAGTACCTTTGTAAACTTTTAATAACGAGGCATTATTTCTATTTTTTATTAATTTTTAAAACCAGTGGTGCAAAACTGATTTTTTTTAGTTTTTATTTTTTTTCGCCTATAATACTGAACCGATTTCATTAAAATTTTAGGGGTATAAAGGCAACTATAAGGGGCATCCAAATAAGTAAGAAAATATATGGCACGCAATCTAAAAAAACATATCCTTATGACGTCACACTTTTTTGGAACACCCTGTATAAACAAAAATATTTTCCTGAAATGCGCCCTAGAATACAGGTAAAGTCTGCAAGATATTAAAATCCTAACTTAATTAATAAGTGAGCTACAGAAGACGGGAGGTGAGGCGCAGGACCCTGTATAATAATATATAATTTGATAATGAAAATTAAACTGGTCTACTTTTAATCATCATTTTAAAAAACATTTTCTTCGGCCCGGTTGTGCAATTAAAACTTAAGTACGAGTTTCTCAAAGCTCGACCTAAAGTTAAACTTGGTTCAAAAAGGTTATTCTGTTGTATAACCACAGGTCTGCACAGGTGGGATCAATAATTAAATGATGGTTACGCTGTCAGAAACCCATTAAACTTTATTTAGTGTCATAGTTTGGGGTATTTACAATTTGCACCTACTTTTTCTATGTATTCTAGCACAAAACTATATGCAAATTTTACTTTCAAAGAAGAATGTCTGCTATTAGCTTTAGTTTAAATGGAAAATATTGAAACTAATTTTAATTACGAAAATTTGAATATGATCAGGTCTCAGTCTGTAGTTTTGGGGCCGTCTTCGAACGTTTTCTGTAGCTCCTAGTACATCCATAAAATCTTTATCATCCGATTCGTCTGTTAAGTAAAGAAAATGTCCAACCTCATCATTCGCATTCATAACTTTATAATATTATTACCACAAATTTTAAAGTCAAAAAGAATTTATCAGGTTTGTTTTATTGGGTTATTAATAACTTGGTTTAAGCCTAGAAAATTGACAATCTACCTTTTTGTGCCAATTAGTATGTTGCTGTCACCAATGTTTAGTTATTTAATTATTGTATAATTTTCCCAAGATTATTTTATTACATATACTGTATTGTTCTGTTTGGCACAAAGAAATAACTTTTAACTAATTTGAGGAGTGTGTTTCTTCTTCCGCACCCCACGAGATATCCGATCACATCCGGCCTGGTTACGGGCGTGAATGGGGTGAGTTGGTAGATGATATATCTTACACTCTTCCCTGCATTCTTAAACCTACTAAAATTCGGATACACTTTTTTAATTGTGCTTATGCCCACTCCGAGGATCGAACTCGAAACGCCACGGTCGAATGCAAGTGACTCACCGCTGAGGCACCGCCGCAGTTTATTATTATTATTATTATTATTATTATTCAACAATAATTACACGGATGAGACCTATGAATATGTTTGGTCTTTATTAAATGAAGCATTTCTTTAATCTAAATCCTTTTCAACCAAATGGTATCTACAGAACAAAGGATTTTTATAGTGTAGTAGCAGGGCCGTTCCTGGCGAGCGTGCAGGGCGTGCATGCACGCAGGCGCAAAATTTTAGGGGCGCAAAATCGACGGTCATTCAGGATTCTTTTTTACAAATTTAAAAAAATAATATATTTTATCATTTTAATATGTCTAAAAATGTTACCAAACGTTTGCCTTAATAATAGCCAGTGGCGGCACGTCAGCAGGTGAAGTAGGTGAAGGGGCTCTTCACCAGATAAAAATAAAACCAGGAGGAAAGTTTTTAGACAATATTAAATATTAATGTACCAATACAGCTACCATTTTAACCCTTAAAAAATAATTATGTTCGAATTAATAATATTAATTTAATTGTAGTAAAAAAGTTATGTAGCTATGCATAATAGGGCCACGGTTAACTCCGATGGACAATAATTATAAACACTCGTGCATTTTGGCGCGCCCCAGTCAACCGCGTCAGTTAGCTCAAAGCAAGTGAAGACCCAACGCCCAACATTGCTTTGATATTCACCGTTGCTATGATTACGTGACGTCAGTCACGCAAACAGCATAATTTGCATTATGATGAAGGGCAATTTTAAAAGAGATCAGTCGTATGCACCATGCATTGGTTCGCCTAACCTTAAGGTATTTATTTTGAGGCTTCACGAAACTTACGGTTATAGGTATCGTTTTTACGTGATTTTTTGTGTGATTAAAAAGTTTTGTTTTTATTTTTCAGTTAATTCAGTAGTGTACATACACCTACTTAGTTGTGTGTTTTAAAAATGAACCCAATTAATAACATAGTTTGTAATTTGTTGGAAACTCCATTTAGTCGTTGGACAGATGAGGATAAGAGAGACGTTTTGTTACACGGGTTTTTAGTCAATGTTTGTTTAAGTACCCGCACTATACCTAGCTCTTCACCATTTTATAAGACCGCGAGCCGCCACTGAAATAGCACAAAAAATGTGTTCCCTCCGTAGTTTTCTTGTTGGATACTTTGACATTTAAGACTTTTTAAATTATTTGTTCGATTTTAATCTGGCATATTTTAGAGAAAATTAATATAGTAAGTAAAATACTACAAGATCCGAATAGAAACTTAAATGACTGCCATAAAAAAATTGAAAATCTTAATCTTTATTTTGACGAAAAACGGCCAGGCAAAAAATATTGATTTGCTTATCAATAAAGCTAAAGAAGAAGCAGCAAAAAACGATGTAGAGCAGGTATTCCCAATAGCACGGCAACGAAAATTTAAGCCACAATTTTCATATGAATCTGTAGCAGATCCAAAGCAATTATTTTCTTATCTTAGATACAACCATTCAGTCTTTACCAAGACGGTTTGAGGGTTTAAACAAATTTCAAAATTTATTTGGATTCTTATGTTTTTTGAAAATTTAGAATCTGACTTAATTAAAGAATCATGTGTAAATTTAGATACCGTATTGCAAGTTGAGATCGATAGAGTAATATCTAAAGACATTGACGGCTTAGATTTACATAATAAAATTTTAACATATAAAATTCTTAATCCTAAAAATACTACTGATTCATTTTTTCCCATAGACATTTTAAATTATTCAACTAAAAAAAATCTAGTCTGTTTTTCCAAATTTATTCATAGTCTTACGGATATACTTACCTTACATTTCAGTAGCTTCAGGTGAAATACGTTTTTCTAAGTTAAAACTAATAAAGAATTATTTAAGGACATCTATGAGTCAAGATTTGGTCATTATTTAGATCAAAAATGATATTTCTGAGGCTCTTCATCCTTTATCATAATCAGATGATCAACGAGCTTGCATCCGTAGAAGCCAGACGTGTATTATTTTAGGTATATCTTTCCCTTTTTTTGTTTTGTTTAAGGTATATCGTTCCTTTTTTGTTTTGTTTATTACAAAAATAGTATTTTTTTTATTTTTGAAACGTTAAATTAGAGAAAGAGAAGAATAAAGAGAAATTCTTCTTCTGTTTATTTTTTTGTCATTAAAATATTGCTGTTAGGTACCTATAAGTACTAGGTATAATATTGTTTTATATTTTTGTCGTTTATTTTATTCTCCTTTAATTTTCTTGTAAATATACTTACCAAATATTTTTTGTGATTGTGTTTGTTCTGGTAATTTAATAAATATGTTTCTAATTATTTTTTATCATACATTTCAAAACATTACCAGTTTTTCCCGAAATATATTTTTAAAAATAGGACCATTTTTTTTAACTAGGGCGCACCAAAGAAACCTGCACGTAGGCGCCAAACACCCCAGGAACGGGCCTGTGTAGTAGTGTAGTAGAGTGCTTGGTACAGTGTTATGGGGATGGCGGGAAAGTTCTTGTTAGAAGAAAATACTTAGATCTCTTACCTAAAAAGGTTAAAGCAAGACTCAAGGTCGCGATACAAATGTAAGAAAAAAGTTAATTCATAAGGATATTTGCATATGCAATGTTTATTATATGAAATGTTTAGCGTAACCCTATACAGATTTGGACGTGGTCCAAAATTATAAGCAGTCAAATTTTTACATTTAATAATTTCTCTTAGTTTTTCTATAAATATATTCTTAGACAGTTTTTTTCTATTTTGAAATATAATGCTTTTATTAAGTGTTAAATTGGATTTGCGTCAAAATGGGATACTTTAGCACGTATTAAATAAAAACTAATAATACATGCATTCAGGAAATACAACTTAAATTTTTTTGATTTGGGAAAAAAAATTTTAAAATCTTTATAGATGGACAACTAGAACCAGCAAAATGTATTGATTGGTTAAATTTACATTTTTTAGTTTAGAATGGAAATATTGTCAAAAAGCGATATTTTTATGCCACAAGAATATGCAAGTGATTGCTATGGTTGGACACTTGGGCTTTTGAGCAATTTATACTGTACCTTAATTATCTTAGTAAAGACCGAGGGAAAGACCCATATTATTAATAGTAGTTTGTACAACAAGATTGGATATACAGTCCATGTCGCACGAGGAAGTAAAGACTCCGAGCGTAATATGGACAATCCACTCGAGTTGTACAGTATATTCTTTATCTACAAGCGTACGGTAAGTATAGGGTTACCATCCGTCCTCTTTTTCCCGGACACTGTCCTCTTTTTTTAGCGGTCCGGGGGAAGTCCGGGGAAATTTTTACAACTTCCGGGATTAATATAATTTACAAAATTTCCACACAATTCATGTTAACCAAAATATAATCATCAAAATAAAACCATCTCGATCACTGTCAATAAACATTTTTACCAAAATGATAAATTAGACGGGCGGAAACTTTCCTATTAAGTGAAAGTGGTCATTTCCAACAATTTTTATAAAACAATATTTTTATATGTAAATTTAATTTTTTTGTTATTGGCCAATGTGATTGGTCAGTTTCATATCCTAACTAGAATAGATATGAAATCATATCAGTTCAGTTAATTGGAATAGCCCACTTTTCCAATCACTTTAATGCAAAGAAAACAGCAAATTTCCATGTGGGAGTAGAAAAAATATTTATATAGGTAGTTCTTAATATGTGCAAACAAAACGAATTTTTTATGCGGACACCAGAAAATCTAATATAAAATAAATTTGAACTATTTAAGACTTTTTCCTGCGAATCTTTCGGATATCGAAAAATGTTTGTGTAATCATAAATTTACATACCCTAAGAGCGTTTTCACACGGCACCATATATCGCGCGCGACAAATGGTCGCAATATTGCTTTTACACCAAATTATTTGTTTTCTAATGAGCCATTTTCACACACAAGCGATATTAGAGAACACATAATTTGGTGTAAAGCCATATTGCGACCATTTATCGCGCGCGATATAATTATGGTGCCGTGTGAAAACGCTCTAAGTTTAATTTCATTAGGTTACTATAACCAAGTTATCAACATATTTTATATTCTATAAATAAATAACTTATACAGCATTTATTTTAACTAAAACAATTTACATTAAATAATTAACTAGGAAAACATAAAGCCAAACTTGATTTCTTTGAATTAAACACTTATTTAATTTCAATACGTTGCAGTGGCGGCTCGTACAGTAGGGCCACAGTGCCATGGCCATTGCTTTGCATCTTTACGCTTCATTCTTTTTGTAACTGTGAATAATTTAAAATTCAAGACGTTGCGTTCATTTAATATCTGATAACGCCTAACGGTGCAAAAACTCCCCGACTCTGCGAAAATTCTTTCGCGCTACCCAACGCCGGTGATTTCTATGTATGGCCATGCTGTTCATCGAAGGTTCATCGGTTACGAAAGAGATAATGATATATCGCCCTCTCTTACTGACGCATAAGGAATTCAGAAATTTTGTGGCGGGCCAGATCCTCAGAACCGTCCGGGATAGGAGGATTTACACGTGCTTTATTTTGTCGTTCCAATCGGATCAGGCCTTCGTCTTTGTTACCACTACTTGATACTAAAAGGCAGCTGTTTTGAATACGTTTGTCGAGATATTAATTTTAAAATAGTTTTATTTTAAACAGTTTTTACTGTTTAACATAAATTATTCTTGGTTAGGTTAGGTTTAGGTCAGTCCGTCGGTGGATTATAATAATATTCCTGATTCCGGTTTATCAATTTTAAAATAAATAAAATAAAAGAGAAAAGACTTAGCGCTTAAGGTATGTAGCATGCAGAAAAACACTTTGTAAACAATATTGATGACTTCAAGAACAAAAGTGATTAAATCATTTTCAAATAACAAAAAGACGTACCTACCTATAGAGTTTTCTTATAAGATAATTTGAGTGTTTTGTGAACATCTTTTTTAATAACTATTGCAAATGTTTAATTTAATTAGTTGGTCAGTTTTTCGATTTTTTTTATATACAGGGTTATACAAATTCGATGCACTAGCATTGCTATCTCGGTAACTACAAGAGATAGACAGTTTGGTAAATGGACATAAAGTTGCATATTTTAATGCTGAACAATTTGGTAAAAAGAAATTTAATCAAATTTCGATGATTTCCAGAAATATCCGAAAAAATAAACGAAAAACTTGTTTTTATTTTTATGACAAAAGTACTTATTATTTTTAAAAACCAAGGGCACTTTCTTAAGTATTTTACAAGATAATAACTGTAAGAGGTCAAAAGCTACTCAAAAATTTTTAAAAAATTCAGGTCTGAATTTGAATAAATTGAGTTGATATAGGTATCTAAAAAACGAACGTTGTATCTGAAAAATAAGATTATTTTCTTGAAGAGCATAACAAATTGTCTTAAGTGCTGTTGGTTTGTCCAAAAAATCAATATTTTGTCGTAAAGACAATAAAAACACTTTTCTTGTTTTTTTTGGGATGCTCCGGAAGTCATCGGATTTTTTTTAACAAATAATTCATTATTAAAATGTGTGACTTTGCCTCCATTTAACGAAATTTATATCTCTTATAATTACTGAGATAGCAATGTCAATGTATCGAATTTGTAACACCCTGTACTCTCATCAAAGATTTTTGACTTGATATTTTGGCCCCACCTGTATCGACTATCACGAGCCGCCACTGATATGTTGATTATCAAATTACTTGAAATCATTGCGACTTGTTGTATCTCTAATTTTGTTAAGTAGCTTCAAACTTTCATTCGGTTAATTTTTTAAAGTTATTTGGTCATTTTTGGACTACCACACAATTTAAGAAAAAACTTGAAAATTTCATTACATGATTACCTCAGTCATAATATCTTTTTTTTTTAGATCTACCAATATAATCTATTCTCGGATAACCTTTTCTGGATTTTTCTGTTCCATCTTGCCAACATTTTGGTTTTCTGTTCATTAATAACTATCGTTGCCAAACCGCAACACAATTTAAACTCAATTTTTGAAATGTATTTTTTCTATTTTTATATAACATGCGAAAACATTCTAAACCACAACTAATTAAATAACTTACTAGTATAGTATAAGATTGGTTAAGTATTAATGTTTTTAAAACCGCCTGGAGACACCTCCCTTCACTCTTCAATATAAAAAACGAAATAAAAGGTTTTTCTCTGCGGCCGCCACAAAGCTCTTAATTTGAGAACATGAACATGTATCTATTTGTCCTATACGGGGTGTTATGAAATACACGTTTTATATTAAAAACTCGTTGCTACACTGTAAAATATTATCATTTTTACTGTATTTAATACGCTATACAGGGTGATTTCTACGTTGATACTTCTTTTTTAGCTGTGTTTGGAAGGCATTAAAATAAACAACATTTTCAAATACCTTTTTCAAAAAACTTAAAAATAAAGTACATTCTTACATTCATTTATTATATTATGGATCAAATACGGTTCTGCGTAACTTGCAAACATTAAGAAAACTTAAGGGTGTAGGATGAGCCCGCAAGGGAAAGCGTTCTGCGTATAATCTCGATGCAGCCGCACTTTGACGACACTCACCCTTAGCACCCATTAGCACCTCATATCTACTAGTTCATTGTTTTCAAATTTTACCATTTTCACGTGTCACCAATTTAAAATTAACTTGCTTCAGAAAAACACACCGTAGCGGATTGCTCAACACCACCCGTAAATTGAATGACTAATAAGAGATAAGAAAAACAACATAAAGTATAGCGGGCTACGTTTTGATGACCAATCCCCAACTTAGATTTTTTACTTCTCTTTCTCGCCTATTTTTGAGTTTTTTGAAAAAAGGTATTTGAAAAAGTTATTTATTTAAATACCTTCTATACACACTATACACGGCTAAAAAAGAAGTATCGACTTAGGAATCACCCTGTATAATTAGGATTTTTTTTCTCTATTCAGGGTGCTACAAATTCGTGTGTATACAAGGGGATTTCGAGAACGGTAAGAGATACGGGGATGGTTAAATTGAGTTAAAGTTACCTATTTTCGGGCTTAATAATTGTAAAAGAAAATAGTCAATATTCCATATACCTTCGGAGATATCCGGAAAAAACCAAAATTTTTTATTTTACTTTTTAATTTTTTGCGCCTTCCTTTTTGACTTGGGAAGCAAACAAAAACACTTTCATATAGCCGTTTTTTATGTTCTACAAGATGGCATTATTAGTTTTCAAATTCGACGTTTTATTCTTTAGATACAAACCTCAAGTCAATTTTTTAAATACAGACCTGGAATTTTATAAACAGTTTTAGGGACTTCTAAGCTTTAGAAATTTAATAAAATTTAAAGGTTTTTAAAATTTTAACGTTTTTTTTTTTATCAAATATCACATATAATTAGTATTTATTTATTATTGTAAATGTAAATGGAAATATTTTAGGATTACTTAAATATTAAAATTACATTACAGAAAGTTATGGTATTTAGATCCTTTATTAGCGACATTCAAACAATAAAATCTTGCTAAACGATATTTCAAACGTGATTTTCTCAGAATCCACACACACAATTTTGTAAAAACCTGTTTCATATTCAGCGGCAAATATAATTCTTTTCAGCGAATCGAAAATCTGGTTTCATGCGTCAGCCAGTGCGGAAATTTTAGCGTCTGAAAAATCGATTAGCGGGATTTTGTTGGTTGTCAAAATGCCACCAAATTATTTTAATAAGATTTACCGTAACAGTAGCCTAGGGAGTAAGTACGTTTTTAAGGCATAATTCTATTTTTTATTAGTATTTTATTTATATACCATATAAGTTAAGTCGTTTGGTTTTGGCCTTAGACGTAGACAGGAATACTGTAAAAAAAAAAAATAATGCTCCCGAGTGAAAAATAAGATAACTAGAGTGTTAGTTTAGGTATGTAATGTTTGTCTTAAAAGCAATTTCAAATCTTTTTACTGCTTATAAGGTCTGATGATGCTAGTTTTAGGCAAAACATGTAACATAAATAAAGAGATAAATAAAATAACAGGGAAAATATTTAGGGCCGAGATTTTGGGTATTTATTCTTACAAAGTATCAAATATCAGACCTCCTTGAGTAAAAATAAATGGATTTTTCAAATCAGAATTTTTTTTTTTAGTTTTCCTGTAAAGGTTCAGGACCGTAATGATAAAAAATATTTGAAAAAATGTGTTATTAGTTGACAAAACGTTTAAATTTTAAAAACCTATACATTGCATTAAATTTCTAAAGCTTACAAGTCCCTAAAAATGTATTTAAAATTTCAGGTCCGTATTTAAAAAAAATTGACTTGAGGTTGGTATCTAAAGAACGAAACGTCGAATTTAAAAATTAATAACGCCATCCTGTGGAACATAAAAAACGGTTATGAGAAAGTGTTTTTTGTTTTTTTCTCAAGTGAAAAATGCGGGTGCAAAAAATTAAAACCCAAAACTAAAAATTTCGTTTTTTTTCGGATATCTTCGAAGGTATTCGGAATATTTATCATTTTCTTTCACCTAATTATTAAGCTCCAAAATACGCAACTTTGCCTCAATTTAACCATCTTCGTATCTCGTACCGTTTTCTAGATCCCCTTATAGCACCCTGTATTGTGGTAATAATTTGCCAACGATAAATAGTGTAATTGTTTTTAATATTTTAGTTTAAAAAAAATCTAACAAATCTCAAAAAAAGTAAACGACACTTTATTAACTAAACTGGACTAGACGATGATTTTCTAGTGTGGGCAACTTTTTCAATCGGATTGGGCATTGCCTACTCTGGCATTTTCTAGCCACGTTCCTGGACTAACTGTAACAAAATATAAATTTATTTGATTTTTAAAATTTTTCTGCGAATGACCCATATAATTATTTCGTTATTTCATATTTTTTCTAAAATAAATAATATTTTTCGACGTTTTTGCATGAGTTATGTTTATGTTTGGTTTGGGTGATATAATAAATTTTTGGAACAACTATTAATTTGTCAAAATTTATCTGTTTTAAAATAAATAGAAAGTTCAAAGTCGTAAAATACTGATAACGCTACATATCTGTGTGGATTAACTGTTTGTTTTTATAAAAAAAAATTATAAAATTTAACTACAATAAAATTTATTTTAAATTAAAATTCGAACAACTTGACCTTGTAGCTCGCCTTGTAGCCAATTTTGCATTTTTATTTTTCTGCTACTAACTTCCTTATCTTTTAATAAGAATAGGTTTCAATTATTTTGATTGCAATGTTATTTGCGCTTGATTTGTAACCATATAACTCCATGTTCTGGTTGTGTTTTAACCCTTTTTGGTCCACAGTTTTTGAACTGTATCCTTTTCCTCCTTATCATCATCGTCATCATTATTCGTCTTATTTCCATACCAAACACCGATATAGGCCAACTATTAAATATTAATTTTAGAACAGAAATATCGTTGAAATACTGAATTTTTATGCGCCGAGGGTATGCAAGTGCTTTAAACAGAAATATACAGATTGTAAAAAAGTCTGTCTGGAACATTGTAAATTTTTCAAAAACGGTTGAATATGAATTTTTGAAATTTGGCACAATCATGAAAAGACGGCATATTCAGTGTTTGTGAATGAATAACAATAGGCAAAACCCATAAATCGACCCAAATCCGGGTGGTACGACCTGCACTTAATGAAAAAAAATTAATTTCGAAATTAAACTTTAACACCCTGTATCTCATTAACGACCAATATTTTACTAAAGGATGTTGAACTCAAGCCTATTATTTTCAAGTATAGAACCGGTGGTAACTCTATGGCGCATTACCCTGTATATATTAAAAAATTGCACCAATCCCCTTTAAAAGATTACTATACAGCGTGATTAGTTAAGGGTACGGAGCGGCCATATCTCGGAAACTACTGGGCATAGAAATTCAGGAAAAAAAAAATGATAACTAAAGTGGCCATAAGAAAATCATGGAAATAATTTTTAAGTTCCGCATTTTGCCGCAAGAGGGCGTAATTGAGAAGTAAATTTTAAAATTTTACATATCTCCGAAATTCCACATTAATGTCTTTGGTAACACCATTAAAAAACTTGGACAATTATCCATCATTTTGGTCTTATGCTTATTGGCGTACCGACTGTAATAATAAATAAATGTTAAAAGTGTAATCATTTAAATCGCTGTAACTTATAAACGGCTTATCCGATTTTAGCAAACTAAAGACTGGTTGGAAGAGAAATGTATGTACTTTCACCAATCGTATTTAGTTGTCCATAATAGTTCTCAAAAAAAATGCTAGAGGGCGCAATTTGTAATAATTACACATTTTTTGATTTTACTCCGAAATAATAAATCATACGGTATAATTATGATACCATAATCGAAAAGTAGATGAAATTTGCTAGAAAAAATATTTAAACCGCAGCTCGATATCTCCGTTCGTTTCAGCGTTATCGCCAATAGAATAATTTTATTAAACTTTAATGAAGAAGCGAGTGGGAAGCCACTGATATTTTTCCATGTGGATATTATTTCTAATTAGCCTGGTCAAAACATGCATAAAAATGGTCGGTTTTCTGCTCAGGCACACCGTTCTTAATTAAAATAATTAACAATTTTTATAAAACACAATTTTTCATTATGAATGTTAATAATAATAGATAGTAGACCTAATTTTATTTATTTATTTTAATTAAGAACGATGTGCCTGAGAAGAAAAACGCAAGAGACCATTTTTATGCAGAATTGACCAGGCTAATCCGAAATAATATCCACATGGAAAAATATCAGTGGCCTACCACTTTTTTTCTAAAAAATATATAACCGCTTCTTCATTTAACGTTCTATTGGCGATAACGCTGAAACGAACAGAGATATCGAGTTGCGGTTTTAATATTTTTTCTAGCAAATTTCATCTACTTTTCGATTATGGTAGCATATTTATACCGTATGATTTATTTTTTCGCAGTAAAATCAAAAAATTTGTAATTATTACATATTTTGCCCTCTAGCATTTTTTTTTTGAGAAGTATTATGGACAACTAAATACAACTGATGAACGTGCATACATTTCTCTTCCAACCAGGCTTTAGTTTGCTAAAATCGGATAAGTCGTTTATAAGTTAAAGCGATTTAAATGATTACACTTTCAACAGCCTCTTATTAAAGTCGGTACGCCAATGAGCATCAGACCAAAATGATGGATAATTGTCCAAGCTTTTTAATGGTGTTATCAAAGATATACCTTAATGTGGAATTTTCGGAGATATGTAAAATTTTAAAATTTACTTTTCAATTACGCCCTCTTGCGGCAAAATGTGGAACTTAAAAATTATTTCCAGGATTTTCTGATGGCCACTTTAGTTATAATTTTTTTTTCCCTGAATTTCTATGCCCAGTAGTTTCCGAGATATGGCCGCTCCGTACCCTTAACTGATCACGCTGTATATCAAATTTCATATTTTAAAGATTGAATAATTAAATAAATAGTAATTAGATAAAATGTGTACCTATAATCACAAAATACACGTGAATAATGATTGATGGATACATCAATGTCTTCACTTTCAAAAATTATCGCTTTAATGTTAAGTGTTTTATAAAAAGAAAAAATGGCGCCAATAAATCTGCTATAAAAAGCCATAACAACGTCGCATATCGCGAGAATATTAAAAAATCGTGAGTACAGAAATAAAGTCGTTAGGATAATGTAAAAAATATTGGAAGAAAATGTTATTTTAGACTTTTTGTTGACAGCTGTATTTTGTTTGGCAACTTACGAATTAGAGATCTGTTGTTTATATTATTATACATTTTAAATTGGTATAATTAGCGACCACACTGACTAATATTTAGGGGTAGAAATAGTTGGGTAATGATCAGGAAAACAGCTCAGAAATTCAAAGTGTGTATATTGCCTAAGTTTCGACCTCTATGAGGTCATCCTCATGCCGATACAGTTATAGACTTTTTTGTTATAAATAAATTTCTCAGATACATTGTTGAATAACTATGTAGGGCTGCTTCTTTATTAAAATGTTGTTTCATTTAAAAGCAGAAGCCACCAGCAAACTTTGAATTTCTTAGCAGTTTTACTGACTATTACTCAACTATTTCTACCCCTAAATACTAATACTAATCAACGACGAGCTCTTGGAGATGCAAACAGATCACATGAAAGAGGTCTATAACTTCACCAGACCCTTCAACATCAGGTGCGACTCTGACATGTGGTCACCGTCATTACATAAGGACCTGGTTTGGTACACTGATGGATCAAAAACGGCCGACGGAGTAGGCGCAGGTATATTTGGGGAAAGACCCAGAATGGAAATCAGCATTCCCCTGGGAAACTACGCCACAGTATACCAAGCAGAAATACATGCTATACAAGCATGTGTCCAGAAAAATATCGAAAAGGGCTACCACGACCAAGAGATATACATTCTGTCAGATAGCCAAGCTGCCCTCAAGGCCCTGAACTCCAATCGACTCTAATCGAGGATCACACTGGAGTGCGACTTGAAAGACCTGGCCGCAAGGAACAACAAGGTAGAACTCCTATGGGTTCCTGGCCACTCGGGGATAGCAGGCAACGAAAAGGCCGATAAACTGGCTAGAGCCGGATCATCTCAAAAACTCAGGGGCCCTGAACCCGCCCTTGGCATATCAAAACAGGGAACCAGAGCAACATTAGACAGGTGGGCGCTACAACAACACCTATTCCGATGGAACAGGATACCTGGTCATACCCAAGCAAGGGCCACAATTGGGAAACCCTCCAAAAAGTTATCAACTGGAATGATGCCTCTAACGCGCACCCAGCTAAAACAAGTGGTCGGCCTACTAACAGGCCACTGCTTAAGAAAACACCTACGCCGAGTAGGAATTTACAATGGTCCCATTGAATGCAGGCTTTGCGGCGATGAGGACGAAACCACCTCACATATCATATATAACTGCGAAGCACTGACCCGAGGAAGACCCAAAATCTTCGGAGATATCCAATGTGGGGATAACCTCCCACATGACAAAGTAGGAATTTGCTGGACCTTATAAAGGGAACAAACCTTTTCTAGCAAGATAGGGGAGCACAATAAGCCATTAGGCTGCAGTGCAAGAAGCTTGGGCCGAACGCCCGACCCCCGCCTTAAACCAACCAACCAACCAACCCCTAAATATAGGGTGATTCCTAATTCCTAAGTTGATATTTCTTTTTTAGCTGTGTATAGAAGGCATTAAAATAAACAACATTTTCAAATACATTTTTTCAAAAAAACTCAAAAATAAGGTATTTACTTTCATTTATTACACTATGGATCAAATACGGTTCTGCCTAACTTGCCCGTTGAATAACATTAAGAAAACGTCTGGGTGTAGGATGAGCCCGCAAGGGAAAGCGTTCAACGTATAATCTTGAAGCAGCAGCCGCACTAGGTCATTGTTTTCAAATCTTTTCACGTGTCACCAATTTAAAATTAACTTGCTTCGGAAAAACACACCGCAGTGGATTGCCAAATAACTCACCACCGACCCGTAAATTTCTGACTAATAAGAGATAAGACAAACAACAAAAAGTATAGCAGGCTATGTTTTAATGACCAGGCCCGCACTTAGATTTTTTACTTCTGTATCTCGCCTATTTTTAACTTTTAAGGTATATAAAAATGTTGTTTATTTTAATGCCTTCTATACACAGCTAAAAAAGTAGTATTTACTTAGGAATCACCCTGTATATAGTTATATTCCAAATAAGATTAGACCACATAAGTCCAAGGTTTCGTTATGGCATATCAAAGGAGGTCATAATTGATGGACGAACCCTATGGGAAAACATAACACCTGAAACCTGAAACTACTCCTGGGGCAATAATCTCGTATACAGAAGACTCCAAAACCAAGGAGGGTACGGGAGCGGGGATACACACACACTTTTGGTCTTGTGTATCTAGTTGATTCTTATTAGATGGGGATGCCACGTGCATTTTTTAAATAAGTATTGAGAAGGCGATCTCGCGATCTGTGTAGTTGCATTAGGTTATGGCTTTCCGATGAGTACTAAGAAGGGCGAGGTGACCGTCATTATCTACGACCTGACCTGAGGTACACAGCCTTCTCATGAGATAATTCGCTTCCTCGTCAGTGTCACATGTGATTTCAAAGGTTTCAAACTAACCCCGCCCATTTATCTCATGGGAGGGCTGTTCCTCGATTTCACGAGAACTTCACAGGCAGGGTTGCCACCTCTCCTGGTTTTCCGGGAGTCTCCTGGAATCGGACCCGTCTCCCGGGTTTCACATATTTTCTCCCGGAAATTCAGTTTACAAAACGCTGCACCTTTCATGCAAACTTTTCACCATCCATTTTTCAACAAATGCATGCGTTTTCGTTCCTTTTTTGGTAAGCGAACACCGTGAGCCACGAGCGGAGGAGGCATTTTTGTATGCTTTGATAATATTTTCTGAAATTTTGTTAACTACTCAGTGGCGGCTCGTCAGGTGAAGTAGGTGAAGGGGCTTCTTCACCAAAAATATATAAAACCAGGAGGAAAGCCGACCGTGTCCGTCAGCTCAAAGCAAGTGAAGACCCAACTTCCAACATGGCTTTGATATTCACCGTTGCTATGGTTACGTGACGTCAGTCACACAAACAGCATGTAACAATTTGCATTAAGATGAAGAGCAATTTAAAAATAGGTCAGTCGTATGCACCATTAAGCGTTGGTTCGCCTAAAATTAAGGTATTTATTTTGAGGCTTCGCGAAACTTACGGTTATAGATATCGTTTTTATGTGTGATTAAAAAGTTTTGTTTTTATTTTCAGTTAATTTAATAGTACGTACCTACTTAGTTGTGTGTTTTAAAAATGAACCCAATTAATGACATAGTTTGTAATTTGTTGAAAACTCCATTTAGTCGTTGGACAGATGAGGATAAGAGAGACTATACCTAGCTCTTCGCCATTTTTAAGACGGTTAGCCGCCACTGTAACTACTATGCCGAAGGACGTTTTATTTTTGTTACCTTTGATGGATTTTTTGTTTACTTTGTAAATAAACGTATTTACATTCAACTTTATTTTTTGGTCATTAGACTCCCGGAATCGTTGGTAAGGAAGGTGGGACTAGGCACTACACACGCATAGCGAAAGTCTATTTTACGAGACTACTTGGCCTGTTTAGCCCCGGCTATTAACCAATAAAAATTCTGAGAAAATATGACAATAAAAAATAAAATTTGTATTGCAAGTGTAGGTGATCTCTATTTAAATTTACCTTTTCCTTGTTTATTTTTGGAAACTGAATGACAGGCGTAAAAATGAAACAAAGATATACCGAAATAGATACTATGTATTTTCACTTAATTACCATTTCGTTTACATCAAGGATTTACATGCTAACTTTATTGTTTGATTTAGGTCTAGGTATCAAGGTTTACCTTAGGAATGTTTTTAAGTTAGGTGAGAAAGATTTATTCTTCGTAACAAAGATCGTGCTTCTTTCAGTTCTCATATTAATTATTTACTATAAAATAACACTTATATGCAGGATGTAATGTAATTGTATGAACTATAACATCCTGCATGTAGGATCTTATAGTTCATCCAATTAATGCCTACAAGCAATAAGGAATGGAGGCGTACGAAGACCTGGTGACAAAACGTAAAGACATTTTAGTTACTGCAGATGTAAAGGTTGTACGAAAATAAACTGTTTTTCTCTGTCTTGGATTTAGCCTTATATGGGCGTATTTTCTTCTCTCCAAAAACTATCGTCTTGATCATTGCCTTCGTTTTTCCCTTCAATTAAAATCATAAATTCCTCGCAATGTTTTTATTTAATCCATTTTTCCACCGTGAATGTTGGTTTGTGGGAATTTGCTTGTTTTATTTTAAAAATGAATCTGTACGCTTATAACTTCGTATATTTGTAGATCGTCATGGATTTGTCTGTCAGACAAACCCGCCTAGAAATCCGCATGTAAAAAGGTCCACTTTTCAAACTTCAAAACTGCTTTTTCAATTAATGTTCAGTTAGGGGGTTAAAGTTAAAAATAAAACCATATTGATATGTTTATACATAATATAATAATATCAGATTGCATAAACATTTTTTACAATAATTAACTAACCAACAACTTTGACTGTGACATAAATGACATTTGCAGAAATAGTTTTCTTACAACCAAGGTAGCCCGGTTAGCTTAATTCTTAATTTACTAATCACACAACTTAAATTTTGAGAAAAAAATGCCTGCCAATGTCATTAACGAGGTCATTACTATCATAGTCAAAGTTGCTGGTTAGGTAATTATTGTTAAAAATCTTTATAATACCTACTTATTTATCTACCGAATTGACCGAACTTTATAGCAACAGCTTTCAAGGCAAGCTGAATGCAGTCATGACTCATGAGTATAGAAAGACCATTGAAAATTCATTTATAAAGGTTGCGACATTAAACAGCTTAGCCGGCATCTACCTGGTCCAAAAAAAGCCAGAAAAAACGTTAAAATATATTTATTTCGGCGCTTGTGTAAAAATGAGAAAAACGAGAATTACCCATATATTTATTATTTTTTTGTCGTTGGACTCGCTCCCTATATGACTCACACATGATGACGCAGGTGTAGATATTTCGACAAAAATGTTTTTGCCTTTTTGTTTTGATGCGGCTTTACCAATAAAAATGAATTTTCGATAGTCTCTTCTATATCTGTCTAATTGGATCATTGCTGCTAGACCAAGTAGAATAGCTAGAAGTAACCAATCGATTTTCTGGTTAGGTTCATAAATGTTTACTGTCGTTTCTAATTGAAAATAAATATACTGGATATAACCTACATTTGAAAGTAGTAAAATTCACATTTTTACTTACCACCAACTCACCAACTACCTAGCAACGTGTAAACGGTAAATCTATACAAAACCAGCTAAGACAATAATTCACAATAGTTCGGCGTTCAAGCGAATGAGTAGAAACGTCGTGTTCAACAAACTAACGGGGCAAATCGAGTACAGTGCACAGCCAGCTTGGCGGACAGCTCGAGCTTAATTGTTAGTGCCACCATGACGATTGAGTGTCTTATAGGCGTATATGGAACTTGTAGTGACTTTCTTGATTACAATAAGACACCCTACTTAAAGCACCATATTTATGGCATTTATTCCCCTCTTTAGATCACGGGGTCGTAATGTTAGCCTTGTTCGGCGGACTATAATATCGTTCGTCCTTTCACGGTTCTGTGAAGCAACGATTGGCCGAATTCGTCAGAATTCTTTGATATTGTCTAGCTAGAGGAAAAGGTGAAAAGGAATGAATTTGCATTTATTCTGTGACTCGTTAGTGAACTTAATTTCGTATGAGTTTAATTTTAGTTCGATTTACTCTGGATTACTTAATTAGAATTATTTTTGCTTGTTTAAACTATAGCGTTGGGTAATTTTCTATTTATGTACCTTCCACACATTCAAATTAATAAATTTATGTAATGAGCTCAATTGACGCATTCGGCTAATTGTTTTCGGGTAAACTAAATTTTGGTAAAATATTGTTGTAGACCCCTAAATGACGCAATCTCCAAATTGAAATTTTTTGTTAAATTTGTGTATCGTGATAATAATTTTATCATATTATTTCAGTTGTGGAATCAGGATTTTGCTGAGGGGGGTGTGCGACTAAATAAAAAAATACTCACCGTTCATACGCCCTACAATTTTCAAGGCTTAAAGTAAACAAAACATTCATTTTGTGAGGCTCATATACTGAAAGAAGAGGCGCTTTGGGCCCACAGTTGTAAGCGCTTTTGAACGTTAGTTCTTAAACATAATTCAGATCAATTTCTTTTGTCATTAAGCTGTGGTGTCAACAAAAATATGTTAATGCGTTTTAGTTTTCTACAAGATAATCCAAATGGGTAAGTTATTATCAAAGGTATAAAATCAGTTGACTCTGCAGACTGTTATGGAAGCGTAATCCTAATTTTTCACGAATTGAAAAAAAAAGATATTGACAACAATAATTGTAAATTTTAAGAACTTAATTAAAAACAAGAAAACGGACACATTAACATAATGAGATATTTCCGCAGAAAAATATACGATAATATGAAAAAAATGTACGTAAGAGCATCGCCGACGAAAAAAAAAGAACTCTACTGGGAGAAAAAAAAAAAAATTTTGAAATTTAAATTAAAACAGTTTTATGCTACCTGTTGCTTATACTTAAAAGTTAAACTTTTTTGTCGTTTCTTATTAGTAAGTCGTATTGTCAAAACTTAATTATACAGGGTGTCCCGTAACTTATGGGCCGTAGAGTAACTGGAGATACTAAACATCAAACTAAGCCGATTATGTCATATAAGTTTTTTCGAATTGTTACTCGTTCTAGAGATACAGGGTGTTAAAAGTAAAAGTTTATTCTCGAAAATAAGCCATATTTTTAAAACGGTTTAATGAATCGAATTGAAAATTGGCAATATTATGTTTTTATAAGCAAGAAATAAGAATCTGTAGACATTTTTAAGTTTTAAACTAGAGGGCGCTAGTTGCATACACTGGGCTTCATAAATCTATGATTTTTTTTCTTACCTGTGATATTAGGTATTTTTCAGTTACAGTTTCTTAAAAAGGACATTTTCTGAGTCAAAAATGTATACTTGATTGATCTTAATATCTTTAACGGATTTTGAGACATTTCCCTTTAAACATCCCAAAGCATAAAAAACATAGTAAATAATTAAATTAACAAAAAAAAAAGTGACAATCCGAAAAAACTTATATGACATAATCGGCTTAGTTTGATGTCTAGTATCTCCAGTTACTCTACGGCCCATAAGTTACAGGACACCCTGTATATTATATTACACACAGTATATTATAAAATATGCGTTGGTTACACTTTATCAAAAAGATGTTGTCAAATGTTTTGTTAAAAAGTAAAACTATTTTGAGAAGTTCTAAGCATTTTATTAAATTCAATAATATTTAAAAAAGACCAATAACATACCAAAATCATAGGTATCAACTCAACCAAGATAATTTTACTTTTTTGAAGAATAATCCAAAACTAGGGCACTGGTTAGTTGCAGCTCACTTCACTTTTAGTTTAACTTAGCCTGGATTAGATTAGGTTAGAGTGACAGACTTTTAGTACTGTCCAAGCAGTCTCACTTAGTCCTATGAGATCCGTTGTGATACCACACATATTTTGTAGAACCCACCTTATCAGATTTCTGATGGTTATATCGACATATGCACCGAACGAGGCACCAAAGGATCTTGACAACTCCTTCAAACCAGCCACTACTCTCATAAACCTGGTTAGTCAATTAAGTTATACGTTGCTTAGCTTTGTCTGACTCTAAGCCGAGCTTAGGGAAAGAGCCAACGCGTGCAAACCAGTTTCTTAAGATAGATGTACCTTAGATTAAGTAGCACCTAATATGCAAACGGCCATTATTGTTTTGTTAACCTAGGTCGGTAAAATACGATTTTTTGGCCTGGTTACAAAATAAATATAATTTGCATGGGACTGCTTCATCCACGTAATCTAGCACGTAATGTAATAAGCTACCGTAATTTAAAAAATGTGTTTACGTCTACTTTATCTTTGACGTAATGCGATTTTAAAACTTCAAGTACCTTATAAATGTTTAGTTTATTTGTGTTTACTACCGATTTAAAATCTGTATTGATATTTTTAATAAAAATTTGTGGACTACTTTTCCAAAAGAAATTATATTAAGTGTTAATCTTTTGCGACTTCGTAAATAAAGCCATCACAGAATTTTTTGACTAAACAATTTTAATTTATATGTTACTAACCGCACTGATCTATGAACTAGAAAGAACATTTTCATAAACAAAACTTTTGTGAAAGCACTACACAGAAACAAATATCCAATATACACAGATAGAATTTATTTATCATTTATGCATAAAAATGTAATAATTAGGCCAAGTATATAGCATTTTTATATACATTATGGTAAAAGTATCTTAACTATCGTTTTTGGTTCCGACGAAAATTGGAAACTTTTTGCAACAAATATGGAAATATTTTTGAAACGTATACATTTTATATGGCACATTTGCACCTGTTTCCAAGTGGGTGGTACTAGCTATGAAGCTGTGACTTTCGCTGTGTCGATGCACAATTGAAACTTTTGTTTTGAAAATGTTTCAAAACTGTTACTTCAAATCTATTTCATCCAATGACAGTCGTAGGGGGCGGGGCAATGTTAAATCATGCGTTAAACCAGCACCAATGGCTGATTTTGCTTGTGAAAATGTCAAAATGGACATAACAAGGAAACAAATAATTAGAACATATGCACTGATTGCACTGTAAATAATTTCGCCATGATGATTTAGTCACAAGTGTATTTTCTATAAGTACTATTGTGCCGATAAAAAACTGGGACAAGAGATTTACAAAAACAATGTAAGAAATACAAATATCCCCTAGACTATAAAAGGTGTCTAGAGCTAAAAAGGAAAAACATTCAAAATTTAAAAAGTAACCTAGGTTACATAATGGAATGTTTTGTATTTTTCGATACGGGGGGTGGTTAAATTTGAGAGACATCATATAATATGGATAAAGTAAATTTATTAGATTTTTTTAAAGTCAAATATTTTATAAATTATTATATTTACCATTACCACAAAATAATAAATAAAGCTAATACAGGTAATAAAATACTTTTAATAAAAAGAAAAAAATTGCGAACACAAAGTTTGGCAAAACAACACAAAATTAATATTTGGTCATAGAACCATTTCTGTTTATTACTTTTTGGAGCCTTTGTGGCATACTTAAAACTAAGTTTCTACATAATTCGACAGTTATTTCATCCCAAGCTTGATTTATCCTATGACGTAATTCATCCCTGTTTCTAGGTTGAAAATCATGTTTATACATAGATTTGACCATGGCACCCCAAATGTTTTCTATCGGGTTCAAATCGGGACTCTTCGAAGCCCAGGGAAGAACTGCTATGTTATTTTCTTGGAGAAAATTTTGTACAATGCGCGCTGTGTGTATTGGAGCATTATCATGCTGAAATGTGTAATTTTGACCGTATACAGCGTTTACCGATGGTATCATCACTTCGTTTAGTATATTAACGTATACTGCTGCAGTTAGTCTTCCTTCGACGATTTGGCAAAGTCCTGGTCCTCTAGCGCTAATCCAGCCCCAAACATTTATGGAGAAACGCCCACTTTGGTTGGTTTTGTGGGTGTATCTCTCATCATACCGCATGCCGGAAGGCCTATACACCCGAATTCTCCCATTATTGCATGACTGAAAAGTTTTCTCGTCAGAAAATATAACTGTTTCCCATAAATTTATTTGATTAATATATTCATGTGCAAATTCTAACCTGCCCTGTTTATTTATTTCCGTTAAAAAATTTTTATTGGCAGCACAACGGCTTCGTATATCGGAATTTCGAACCCTGTCTCTAGCGGTATTTGCAGAACCTGGAAAATTCGTCTCTTCTTTTGCCTTGATTGCAGTTTCGAAGGGATGATCCCTTAGATAATTAACCAGTCTTCTATCATGATCATCAGTAGAAATTTTAGGGGGACCAGAACCTGCATTCCTAATAATAGTCCCATGTCTTGCTATTTTTTGTTTTGCCAATAGCACGGTATTCTTGCTTACTCCCAGTTCATCTGCAATATCCCTAATAGCAACACTATCTCGCAACCGACTATAAATAATTGCCTTTTGCTGGGGGGTTAATTGTGGCATATTTACAAATAATATATGATTGTATGTTTGACGAGTCAATCATAAAGTGACAATCTTTATTGACATGCAAATTTTCATGATATTTTACTGGTACCAGGCTTGATGTAAAATTATTCTTAATAGTCTAGGAGAAAATAGAAAAATTTCCTGTCCCAGTTTTTTATCGGCGCGATGGTACCTACATTTCAGATAGTTATTGCAAGAGAGAATCAAAAATCATTATCGAAGAAAATTTTATTGTGCAATTTAGTAATATAATATTTTTAATGCGCTCTCAATTTATTTGCATTTATAGAAAAAATTATACTTTGCTAAAAAAATTTAAAATTAAAATATTTTTAAAAAATGTATAATTTATAGTGAGAAATTTAAACAAATCGGACTCTAGAGATATCTAAAAGAAACGAAAATTTAATTCTCCGTTTTTGTGAAGATATGGAAAAACGGAAAACACTTTCTGCAGGCACTTTTTGGCGATGCATTTAAAAATAGTTTCTAATTTAAAAAATAAATTTTCAGATATTATCATCAAATTAAGATATTTAAATATGGAAATGAAATTTAAATATTATATTTTGAAGTGTTTTTGTTCCCCAAAAATATAAACCAATAACATTTGGTCAAAATTTCACCATTTGAATCGAAACCCCATCATAGGTAACAGTTTTTTTTACGGTCACGATAATTATGTTTAAAAATATGGAAAGGAATTTTACAGAAAGTATTATTATAATAAAAAGATTCTAATTTATTCACTGTAACAAAAAAAAATTATTAAGTAAGATTTTGATCACAAACTAAATACATCTTTAAGGTTATTTTTCAAACATAAATTAATTAACATTTCAAAACAAAAAAGAAAAGTTTTAAGTCACTGATGATGGATTTTCGGTTCAAAGCGGTAAAATGTTGACAAAATGTTATTGGTTTATATTTTTGGGAAACAAAATAAGTACTCCAAAAAATATTATTTAAACTTTAGGTCCGTATTTAAAAATGTTGATTTGATGACATCTGAGGAAAAAAATTGATAGAAAAAATAATCCATTGCAAAACCTAAAAAAAATAACGACTAAACTTTATTATATTGTAAAAAATATTGAAAATTATTTTGGGACCCCCCCCCGACCCGAAATTGCACTATATTTTATCGTTTACGTAATGTCAATGATAAGTATCGATTTTGTTTCACCCGGTATAGATGTCAAATCCCATCTTTTTGAAACTCCGAAAATATTAACGGACTGACGTAAATTAGGTTTACTTTTTTTATCTACATGAATGTTGGAATATTTTATTTCACCTCGACAGATACTTAGTAAATGAATGTCTTCATTACGAGTATGTTCAGTGGCGTAACTGATAGTCATGGGGCCATAGGGTAAACATTTTTGGGGCCCCCTATACCTCAACTCAAAAAATAATATACTTACATTAGTAATAAGAAACTTTTATTTTTAACACGAAAGATTAAATCAATTTTTATGTCTCATACTTAAACTAATATTTGGTATATGATTGCAAATATGAAACTTAAAATAATACGTAATCGGTAATATAATAATGCAAAAAAAACGTAACCTCTAAACTAATATTTGGTAGCCACAATAATTGCATACGAATATAAAATTAAAAATAATATTCGTTGACAACGGATACAGACGCGGGACCGCGTTGTTTCCAGATTGAGCCAAATTTGGAATGAAGAGTAGCAAATAATATTAAATATTTAAATCTAATTAAAATAAATAAACATTTTCCTGCTATGCTAAAGGTCGGGACACAAAAATAAGCTTTAGACGAAAAACAGTAAGTAACAGAAATAAATTAAGTTTTAAGCAACAAGCAACATTAATAAAATGTATGTTGTCTATTCCAATTTCTTCCTCTTCGTATGCTGCCAGGGCCATTTTCGAGGGAACCTACAGCTTAACGTGGGTTCCAGTGGCGTAACTACAGGGGGGGCAGAGGGGGCCGTGGCCCCCGGGCCCATAGGCTCTTGGGGCCCATCCAAATATTGGTACGGTTCTTAAAAAAATTATGTCCTACGCAACCTAATTGTAATCAAGAAAATATGAAAAACGGGAAAAATTTCGGTTACCTACCTACCTATTTACTATATCCACGTTTATTTGAAAAATGTAGGTACTCCGCAAAAATTGAAATAGCGATCTGTTAGCCGTTGAAGAAAAATGGTGGGCGGTTTCCGCAAAATAATTCTTTCCGGGCTAAATGCTTTGTACAAAAAAAGTACGAAAAGTAAAATAACCTGGGTGGAACTATTTAAAATATGCTGCAACCGGCAACTGCGCTTGCCTCAGGTGATTTCTCGCCGTGGGGCAGTGATTGGCGGCAGAAGCATTTCGAAGCCAGGCAAGAGCCAGACACGTGGCTGGGGTTTCCTTTACTTGGCAGTCCCTTTGGCCATAAATAAGAGTAGGCGTTGAAATTGCCAAACGACAGCCGATCTTTTGTTTTTATAGTGACCTTGGGACCATAGTTTAAGTTTCAGTTCAATAAGGATATGGTAATTAAGTACCTACTTTTGTAAGAAGTTGGAAATTGTGTGTGTGTACTTTTGAATCTCGGTTGCCGAAGGTAAGTCAGAGTCCACGTACGTTCAGCCTATATGTAGTATTTAGCAGGAAAGAGGTAGAGAAATGTGAAAAGATATATCGACATAGTTTATAAAAAGTACATAATGTTTGTTTTTAACAAATGCTTTCATTGCTTATTTTGCTTGTAGATTTCGTCCAAGTAGGTAGCCTCCTTGGTTGCCATATAGTACCTACATATATCTATATCAAACATGAATAAGAATAAGCCTTTGAGCGGTGCGCAAAAGCGAAAAAAAGCCCGGGACTTAGAAGCGCAAAAAGCAAAGCTGCCTAAACTTACGCAGTACCTTCACAAATCAGACAACTCGGCTTCGTCTTCACATACTGAAACATCTAGCGACACTAAACTTCTTCATGAGCCAAGTAAATAATGCCATTTTATGTTTTTTGATGTTTTTTATTAAGAAAATCATATACTTTTTAGGTACTTCAACAAGTAACTTAGAAACAGAAAAATCAGACAATTTGGCATTGTCAGGTTCAGGGTCTTCGACAAGTGCTTTAGAAACAGATAATCAAATAGAAAACAGGTCTACCGAAGATTTGGGAAATATTCTGAAGGAAAAATACCCTACCGACTTTGCTTTTTATCAAAACCAAACTGTTTTAACTGCCGAGAATAAAACTTTCATTGTAAAATAAGGCCCATGTCGCCCGAATGGCCCATTTCAGAAAAATGCCAATGGTCGTTCCTTTCACACGTTTTATTACTCAAAAACTACAAAGTCTGGCGTAAAAATTGTTAGATCTTGGCTATGTTATTCTCCCACTTTACATAAATGTTACTGTCAGCCTTGTTGGCTTTTTGGAAAGAAGGATTTTAAAGAACAAGGTTGGACCGAAGGGTATTGTGACTGGAAGCACATTGGGCGAGGGATTGAAAGACACGAAAATTCGCAACCACATAAGGACGCTTGTTTTGCTCTTAAGCAATTCACGGCGCACAACACTGTAAATGAAGAACTTGAAAAACAAATTCGGCAAGAGGAATCATATTGGAGGCAAATAACTCATAGAATTATAAACGTGACATTAACTCTAGCAACGGAGGATATCAGTTTACGTGGTCACAGAGAAAATGAGGAAAGTGAAAGCAAGGGCAAATTTATTGCAATCATCACTCTATTAAGCAGGTATGACCCGATACTTGCTGAACTTCTATGCAAACCCAAAGGAACTATAAAGTATTTAAGTCCTCAGATACAGAATGAAATAATAACGGCCATAGGAGAAAAATTAAAAAAAGATATTTTGGAAGATATTACAAAAGCACCTTTCTTTTCTTACATAACCGATTCGACTCAAGATATATCAAAGCTAGACCAACAAAGTCATGTTTACCGATACATTACCGTAGAAAGTGACGAAAATGATATACCAAAAAAATTGATCATTAGCGAAAGTTTTGTGGGCTTTGAGGTACTGGATGGTCAAACTAGTGCTGAAATGGAAGAGCAAGTGTATAGAAATTTTCAAAGTAACAACTTGGATATAAAAAAGTTGAGAGGGTTGGGATTTGATGGCGCTGCAAATATGAGTGGTGTGTACAGCGGTTTACAAAAACGAATTAAGGATGTGCAACCCCTAGCTTTATATGTTCACTGTGCGGCGCACAACCTTAATCTAGTCATTAATGACTCGGTGAAAAACATAGCTGAAATAAATTATTTCTATGACAAACTTCAGAGTCTCTACGTATTCTTTGCGAATAGTATTAAAAGGTGGGCACAATTAAAAGCTGAAGGCACCACTAAAATTTCTCTCAAGAGACTCTGTACTACTCGCTGGTCGTCCAGGAATGATACCCTCTTGGCGCTACGTTTGCTCTACCAAGATGTTATGAAAGTGCTGTCATACATTGCATTGATGGGTCGTAATAGCGGCGAAAAGAATGAGGCAGCTGGACTTCTGAAATATTTTCAGAAATTTGAGGCAATATTAATTTTAACCATTGAAGCCAAAATCTTGAATTCATTGAATACAGTATCTACCCTTTTGAAGTCAATCGATTGCGAGCTTAGCGTTGCTGTAGATTTACTTGAAACTGCTCTAAGCACGTTACAACAAATGCGTGCAAATTTTATAGACATTTTTGAAAGTGCAGGTGATACGGCACGATCTTGGGGAATTCAACCAGTGTTTGAAAACAAACGCCTGAGAAAAGTTTCCAAATTTGCTGACGAATTAAGTTCTGATGAAAGATTATCAGATGCGGAATCCTATTTTAAAACGCAAATATTTTATGGAACATTGGATATAGTTATTCGCCAGTTGGAAGTGCGATTTAGGAGTTTACATGACATTGCAAGACTTTTTACACCGATTTTTCCTCAAAATATTCGAAACCTATCGGAAAGTGAACTTGAACAGTTCGCTTTAAACTTGGTTGAAAAATATAATGACGATTTATCAGTTGACCTTGCGCGCCAAATTGTGCAACTAAAGCTATCATTTGGCAATAAGCTAATTGAATTGAAAACTGTTCACGATTTTGCAAAATTCTTAATAGTCGACAATTATCTGCTAGCACCAAATTTTTCAGAAGTTTGTACAGCCTGTATGTTGTTTTTAACTCTGCCAGTGTCAGTTGCACAAGCAGAACGTTCTTTTTCTAAGTTGAAAATTATTAAAAACCATATGCGAAGCTCAATGAGTCAACATCGCTTATCCAGTCTTAGTGTAATATCTATTGAAAAACGGAAAGCTAAGGCTTTGAACATCGACGACATAATTGAATCCTTCGCTAGCGCTAAAGCAAGGAGAAAGATGTGAAACATAAACGTTAATTAACTAAAGAATTTGTATGTTAATTCGAACTATCTTTCAATTTTTTTTTTAAATTTATTTTGTAAGCCATATGTGAAACTAAAACTACTGACAGCGTTAATTTGAACTGTATTTGAAAAATGTGTTGCCTACCTTTTTAATTTTTTATCTGACTAAGTTACGTATATATACCTAGCAATGTCAATTTAATAAAAATATTTCAGTTGTTCGTTTTTTAACCAAAATTCACATTTATAAATTCTTGGCGCCGTGGCATCTTTACCCCTCTGCTGCCACAAGTGGCATGTAATATTTGCATCTCAGGTCTAGGCCAGTGTGCGAGTATGGTTATCGTAATTGGGCCCCGCCAAACCACTCTGCCCCCGGGTCTAAAATCTGAAGTTACGCCACTGGTGGGTTCTGATCTACGATCCTGTTATACGATACCTCCCAAGGGCTATCAATCTTCAGTTTCTTGCGCCATTGAATAAATAACCTACCGATTGGGGACTGTGTATCTTTTTTCGCACCCCACGAGAGATTCAACCTCATCCGGCCTGGTTACCGGCGTGAATGGGGCGCGTTGAAAGATGATACATTTTATACTATTGCCTGCATTCTTAAACCTTCTAAATTTCAGATATGCTTTTTTATTGTGCGCATGCCCAGTCGGACAGCCACGGTCGAATGCGAGTCACCTCTGAGCCAGTGCCGCGGTTGATCAAATATTAGAGACTTTTTGCACCTCTTAAATTGTCATGCTTTTGTGGTTATGGTTATTCTGCACATGCGCAGTGTCAGAAAGGTGATCCGTTGTGCTTATTAACCATAACGGACTCCGTTATTCCGTTTATAAGGAAGAGCTTATCGTAATCCTTATGGTTATGCTTAAACTGCATGGTTGCCGGAATATACAAAAGTTATTAAGCATCATTACTATGAATCAAAATTGTAATAAGCAATTAATTAAAATCCGAAGCAAATAGTAGCTTTACACGGCAATAAACGATGATAACAAGAAAAGTGGATTCTTTGAAAGAAATCAAATGGACCTGGGTGGACTGGGTAGATTCTGCTTTTTTTTATATATATTTTCGACTTTATACACTTGACTCAATCTGGCAGAGAGTTCTGTGAATTAATGTACTTACCGAGAGTGAAGGGTGGTATTTGTTTTGTTTTTTAGGGTGTGTGTTTCTCAGTTTATTAATTTTAATTATGCAAATACCACTGTCCAGAAACATCCTTATGCCGGTAAAACGAAGACTGCGGTTTACTGAAGAAGACGATTTAAATCTCCTTCGAGAAGTGGCAGCGCAAAACCCCTTTGAAAAGCCATCTGTGTAGGCAAATATCAAAGAAAATTTATTTATCTTATCCCATAAAGATTTTTCAATTAAATCATTAAAAGATCATTTAGACCTTTTAATAAAAGCAAATAGCAAAACTGGATTTTGAACATTTTGTACTGGATTGGCCAAAATATCATTTAGGATTATTCCTCTTATTAAGTTATGGTCGATACCATCTGGTTCTCGGCCCCCCCCCCCCCTTCTGATAAGGTTATCTAGGGCGTCTTCCATTTTTTCAAGCTTGAAAAACTCTAAACCTATGATGATGATAACACAACAAAATACGCACGAAGACCGCCAAGAACAGAAACATTTTAAATATACAAATTAATCAAATTATTGTTAGGTTAGGTATTTTATTTGTTTAGATGCGCTGGCGCCAAATAACTACAGACAGACCGTAGGCGCTGCAAAACAAGAGCGGCAAAATCTCTTGTTTTAACAGTGGCGGTACTCGTTATGTTTAATAAAGTTAACCATAACGGAGCTAAAAGCTGATGTTAATTTAAGAGGTGCAAAAAGTCTCTATTATATTATATTCTTTATTTCTTATTACTTGTTTCTTATTGCATATTGCTTATTTTTTAATTGTGTCTCGGCTTTTAATGTCGTTCTAATGGTTTTTGTGGGATTATTTATATTTCCTTATCTCGCGGCCACCGGAGCCCCTGGTTGATCTGGGGCCCAGGTGCTCTGCAACCTTTTTTTCCTACCATAGCTACGCCGCTGAGTACATTTCTAAGAACATTATGGTGTAATGAAATCCTAAATGATTTATCTTGGTAATAAACGAATCGTTACCTGTTTGTTCAATTAATATACCTAAAAACAATTTCTTTGTAATGTTCTTAGAATTTTATAGCCACACCGTTTTAAAAATACATGTTACTGTATCGAAAAAATGTGCAAATATCAAGGTTGTTGCAAAAACCCACTTCAAGATTTTATATTTAGATTATATTTTTGCCATATGCACTAGCACTGCCAGATGTAAAAATATTAATTAGGCAGTTTTGATATTATGTTCAAATTACAATATGTACCAAATTTTAAAAAAATTTGTACCACCTAAATAAACTACCGCCAATGAAGCGGAGACGAGCGATTACATCATTATCGAAGAACTGAATAAAAATACATGAGGTATGGAATTAACAGCGGCATATTTAAAAAATATTTTACTTTATACAGGGTGACTCAAAAAAGTGTGATTAACTAAACTTGTATTTTTATCAAGGGAACACCCTGTATATTATTGCATTTTGGAATTGTACAAAAAACTTGCATACCACTAGATACTATATTCAAATTTAATTTACGCCGAGAAACACACCTTGGCCAATAACGCAACCACTGTTCGTGCTATCATCAGTGGCGACTCGTCAGGTGAATTAGGTGAAGGGACTCTTCACCACAAAAAATAAAACCAGGAGGAAATTTTTTCGACAATATTAAATACTTATACCAATACAGCTACCATTTTAGCCATTAAAGAATAATTATGTTTGAACTAATAATATTAATTTAATCCGAATATAGCTATGCATAATACGGCCTAGGTTAACTCCGATGGACAATAATTATAAACACTCGTGCATTTTGGCGCGCCCCAGCCGACCGTGTCCGTTAGCTCAAAGCAACTGAAGACCCAACGCCCAACATGGCTTTGATATTCACCGTTGCTATGGTTACGTGACGGCAGTCACGCAAACAACATGCAACAATTTGCATTAAGATGAAGAGCAATTTAAAAATAGATCAGTCGTATGCACCATTGCTTTAGTATTGGTTGCCTAATCTTAAGATAGTTATTTTGAGGCTTCGCGAAACTTACGGTTATAGGTATCGTTTTTACGTGATTTACTGTGTAATTAAAAAGTTTTGATTTTAATTTTCAGTTTATTTAGTAGTGTAAAATTAGTCAATGTTTTTTTAAGTACCCGCACTATACCTAGCTCTTCACCATTTTTAAGACCGCGAGCCGCCACTGGCTGTTATTGGCACTGGCGTGTTTACCTGCAAATGGAGGTACATATTTTTCGTCAGAGAATTTCGACACATTTTAAAAATTATATTTTCGAAAGGCGGGAATATTTAAAATCTAACCGTTGGCGTTGTTTAAGGGATGAATATAACTTTACATCTCGTGAAATGCGTTAAGATTATTTTTTATTGCACTTTACAAATAATATGATATGAATCCGACCAAATGTTTTGTTTAAACTTGTTTACATACAACTTTACAAAATTCTTAGGTTAGAAAATAAAAATAGAAACCATCAAGATCGTTCGGTAAGTACGAAGTCGTCTGAATCCTCCGTGATCACATGATCTAAAAATGTCATCGCTCTCATCTCATCTGCAAGGTAAAAACCGAACTTGCTTATTGACATTTTTGTATACCAAGTAGGAAAAGCTGAACACTCCCGGACGACCGTAAAGATTGTATGTCGAGATGCAAGCCGAGACTGACAATACGAAGTCCGGGAATGTGGCTTTTTCTACGAGGTATAAGTACATACATACTATTTTTCCGTAAATCGAAAACTATTAAAAGACATAATTTATTACAATCAAATCAAATTTTAAAATAAATATTATTAACTTTGCTAACAAATAAAGGATGCCATTAAATATTTGTGTTGTAAGTATGGAAACACAGTAATATTGAAT